>CM060449.1:61804664-62404664 GCA_030545235.1 Helianthus tuberosus | reverse complement strand
TCTACCTTTTCTTGATGTCATCAGCCACCTGTTGGTGTTTCGAACCAACCTTTGAAACGGTGACTGAAGGTGTTAGCAGGGTTCGAACCAACCTTTGAGATCGTGACGGAAGATGTCTGTCTCCGTCATTTTAGTTGTAACCTCTGCGTCAGCTAGTGCAAAGTTTTAAGTACTTTGCTCAAGCTCTATGTTCAACAACTGGACATGCAACGATGATCCCTGTTTTGTGGGGTGTTCGTGTTCTTCCAGTTAAGCTTTCTAGTAACCGCACGTCCTCTGTGGTTTATCTCTCAAGTAACCGCACGTCCTCTGAGGCTTAGCTCTCTAGTAACCGCACGTCCTTTGCGGTTACCTCGTTGCCGCACCTTGTTGGCCATGTTTGTTTGAGAAACGTGGGGTAGTTGCGCCATTGTTGGCCGTGTTTGGTCGAACAATGTGAATCTGGACTATGGGCAGATAAACATGGTCATAGGCAGGGTTGTGCCCACCATTGTTTATTCTATGCGGTCCATAGGTGGGTAACTAGTCATAAGCAGACTTGTTACCACTGTTCTGGAGCTACTTTCCTTCACGCTTTCGTGGAAAGTATCTTCTCTTTAAGTAATGTTGCCGGAGGAGATCACCTTAGATATTTGGGAAGTTGGTTGAAACTCTTTCGCATTCGTTTTGTAGCCACTTTCCTTCATGCTTAGTTGAAAAGCAGTTTTCCTTGAAGTAGCTTTGCTCCTCTGCGTGGTGGTTTAGTTGTGGCTCTTCCGTAGCTACCGTTCGCATAGTTGCGGTTTGTAGTAACTACTCACGAGTGGTTGCGGTTTGCAGCAAAGAACTCGCTTCTAAAAGTCTTGTAGCCTGGACGTAGCTCTTGAAGGTTCAGGAGACAGGGTTGCTGATGTGCGTTTGCTCAGCATACTTGTCCTTTTCCTTAAGGAGAAGCTGTTTGCGTTCCCTCCGTGGTTGTGAACCGGATACGAGGGATTTGAAGCCTGAAGAACCGCATCCTGAGAGGCGGTTTTCGTATTTCAAGGATCGACGCTGGTTCTGAGTATCTAACGCACCCGTGCGGGTTTGTGCGCGTCATCTCCGCATATTCCATGTGTGCTCATGGGTATATGTGGTTTATTGTTTATACCCCCTTATATAATTTAAAGATATATATTTTTGCCTTTTTTGAGGGGTATGTAAAAAACGACATGCGGTATGGGTTATGGTGCGGTAAACCAGAGAAACCGCATGCCGCTTAAGTTTGGATAATGTTTGTCGCTTTTGTGTCGTCTACGTGGCTGATTGCACGTGTGGGTTGTTGAAAGTTGGTAGGATTCTGACATGTGATGATCTGAAAGGACGTTTGCACAGACCGAGGTCATAAATGCACTGTAACAAGTAGTGTAAAGGTCTTTTCTGTCAGGCGCGTGGGCGGCCACGCGCGCGTGATAACCGTCAGTTGAAAAGTCGCTAAACACGTGGCGATACGTCAGTGGCCCTTTTTGAACATGGTAAGTCGGTTTACTGCATCGCATTAATTGCGATGAGTATATAAGGGGAAACCGTTTGGTTTCTCCTCACTTTGTTCAAATTTCAAAAATTTCTCCGGTGGAAAAGAGTGTTATCTTTGTCTTCTCCGATCATTCTGTCTGTATTTCCGGTGATTTTCTGAGTTTTTGTGTAACTCAATCCTTCTCTTCTTTATATTTCTGATGGCTGAACCATCTAACCCACACAATGTGGAGGGTGAAAACCCTGAAACTTCTTCTCCGGTGGGCGGTGAAGACGAAGATAATGGTGGTAGTGCCCCTGGTGGTGGCTTGCCACCCTTGAAGTGGTCGAAAGCGTCGTTCGACCAACTGATGACCAGTACACAGATGCCCCCCGAGTTTGGGGCTGTTTATCCCCAAGACGGTGACACCGGTGCTTGTGCTCCAGCCGGTCATGTGACCATGTGGGCCGATTCTTTCATCGATGGTAACCTTCGTTTACCATTGACCGTTTTTGTCGCTGAGTTGTTGGAGTATTATAGGGTCCATATCTCCCAGATGAGTCTTTTTGGGTTTATTCGTATTAGACACTTTGAATCAACTTTTCGTGCTCTTGGTTTGCCGGTTACCATTGATAATTTCTGGGGGTTTTATCAGTTGACGGTGAACACTGGGTTCTTCTCTTTCAGAGAACGGTACGGAAGCACCAAGTTGATGACCCCTCCCAAGGGTATTACAAAGTGGAAGAGCAAGTTCTTCTATGTTAAAGCTGCCGCGGTTGTTCTCAACATGACTCTGCGAAATGTTAATGAGCCTATCCCTGCAGAGGATATTGCCATTCCTAATGCGGAGAATGCAGAGTGGTTCCCAAGGTTGAGGACTATTGAGCATAGGCCGTTGGAGAACAATGAATTGTGGATGCTGCGGATGTTATTGACTAGGGCTGATAAGCATGCAAAGCCCGTTGTGCGGGAGAAAACTGGTGGTAAGTGTTCTTACTCTTGTGCGGTTTCATTATTCCCTTGTTTGTTATTAATTTGAACGTGTATTATCAGAAGTTGTTGTTGAGCTGTGGAAGATATTTGATCCAACCTTTACTGGCAAGGTTCATATTGTCAAGACTGCTGAAGGTGCAGGTTTTAATTTGACCATTCTCCATAACTTCCGCGTTCCTACACGCGAGGCAATGAAGGCACCCCTGCCGCAGGGCAAAGGTATAATTCATAGCCTTCTTTTCTTGCCTTATAAGTTTCATGTTGCTGATATTCTACATGCAGGTACTCTTGGGGCCCTTGGTAAGTTTAAGTCAAAGGGTGCTCCCAAAAAGCATGCAGAGAAGAAGCAAGTGGATAAACCCGTGCGGGGTCGCGGCAAGATGAAAACTGAGGCTCCTGTTGTTCCGCCTTTGGTTTCGCATGCAGCAGGTATCTCTCGTTCTCATTTCCGCAGATATACCGATTACATGGTAGTATCTGACACCCTTGAGGGCTTGGGTGTTCCAGGTGCTGGTGCGACCACAGGTGGAACCACTGCGGGTTCCAAGCCTGCTGATGAGAAGAAGAGAAAAACAGGGAAAGCTGTTGATGCTGGTGAGAAAAAGAAGCCGAAGATTCAGACCAGACGCGGGGCTTTTGTGGGACAAAAGAAGCCTGTGGTTGTTCCTGGTACGTAATGCGTAACTTGGACAAGTATTTTGTGTTTATTCTTGTAGTTTAACGTATTTTTGCTTTGATTGCAGAACCCCAAGATGAAGGGTTCTCCATCTTTGATGCTCCTCCTCCTCCCCCGCATGACACTGCTGCGGATGTGGGGGTTCATAAGGTTGTTACGCCTGAGCCCTCTGTGCGGGAGGAGGATACTGGGAAGGGGCCTGCGGCCCAGATCTATGACACGGTGCATTCCCATGATAATGTCATTACCCCAGAGGATGCTGATGATCTAGGCCTGAAATTTGCTTATACTGAAAGGCCGAAGTCTCCTGCTGCTGGGAAGGCTTCTGGTTCCGTTTCTGGGGGTGCGGGTTTTGTAGAGACTCCCATTCAGCTTGAAGAGTCTGAATTGGAGTATTATTACCGCACCTATACGGAAGATCGGGCCATGTCTTATCACCGCCCCCCCTGGATCGTACTGCAAGGGGATGGTATTACTGCTGACCCCTCCGCGAGTAGGGAGATTTTGGGTGGTTTGGGCACCCCTTTTGAAGTCAACCGGGCCCGCTCTCTGTCAAGTGAGGCCCAGATTAACCAACTCTCCTCCATGCTTGTTGGGAGTTCCGTAATGGCCAATGCCATTATGGAAAAGTATAAGGTGTTGGGGCGCAGGGAGGAGGAGAATGTGCGCTTGCATGCCGAGGCTGAGGAGTTGGTGAAGGCTGCACGTGAGGGTGCAGAGCAGCTTGAAAGGGATAGGGCTGCGTTTGAAAAGCGTAAGCAGACTGAAGAGTGGGCTGCAACTGCTGAGCTTAAACAGGTTCGTACCCTTGCAAAACTGCTTTCCACTGAGCGCAAGAGTTGGAAAGAATCTCTTTCTAATGAGCGCGAGACACTTTCTAATGAGCGCAAGGCTTGGAAAGACTCTTGGGCCAAACAGAATGAAACTCTCTTTCGTGTTCGCCAGGAGCTTGTCAATGCTAAGGCAGCAAATGCTGCGCTGGTTAAAGAGAAGGCAGCAGCTGTTGCGGTTGCCCAAAAGGCCAAAGAGGCGGAAGTTCACCTTGCAAAGGCTCTTGAAGAGGCCAAGGAGACGGTGGCCCGCGCTGCAAAGGCTCTTGAAGGGGCAAATGTTGATCGTACGAACTTATCGAAAACTATCTTGGGCCTTCAGGTATAAGTCTTTTTTGCCTTTGAATTTGTGTATGTCTCACAAGTATATTGATAATATTTGTATACTTGTGTTCTTCTTGAAAAAAGGGTGAAGTGCGGACCCGGGGGGCCGCTATTGAGGAAGTCTCTGCCCGTGCTGCTGAAGCTGAAGCGCGGGCAAGAGAGGCTGAAGAGGCTAGAGATAGCCTTGCTTCGTCACTTGAGCTGCTCAAGGCTGACCGTGAATGGATGCGTATGCACGGGATCGGGCATGTAAGTATCCGTTGCCTTTGTTATTTTTGTTGTAGGTTTGGCTTTGATAACCTTTGTATTCTTGTTTCGCAGATTATCCTTGACGCACCTGAGAATGTATCAGGTGTTAATGAGATTAAGGAGCGTGCCCGGGATGCTGGTTTTAAAGCTGGCTATAATCGTTGCATTGGCCATATGAATGTTATGGCCCAGGGCCGATATACTGATGAGCGATCCGGGTTCCACGGTGTGGATACTGAAGCGCTTCTTGACGCTGCGGTTGTGGCGTATAACGAAACAACCCTTTCCGGTCTTGAGGAGCTTGAAAAGTGTCTAGAAGCGGAGGACTATGTGGACCGCTTGCGAGTGTTATACGCTGATGAAGAAGATGAGGAGAAGCCTGCCGTTGAGAGCACTGATGGTGCGGGTTCCAGCGGGACAAAGAAAGACTAGGCTGGCCTGCGTGCCTTTTTTGTTTCCTCATGTAAATGTCAAAAAACTTTATGTAAATTCCTTGTGCACCGCGTAGGTGTACGAATTTTTTGAATATAAAGAATCGTTTTGTTCAATTTGTACAAGTGTTTTTACTACTTGCCTGTCTGAACTTGTAAATGTTATTGTGAATAACACCGAGTCTGTGTTTGCCTTTTGCATATCTAGATGATATGCAAGTATGAATACCTTTGTCGTATGAGTATTAGTCAATTCCTGTAGGGTTTAGGAATTGTCTAGGTTTTGTGAAAACCGTTTTGGCATATCCAGCCGGATAGGCAGTTGATGGTTTGGTATTGTCAGCCTATTACAATAGTTGCGTGTGGTCACCACTCTGTGTGGGTATCATGAATGAAGATTTTGCCAATCTGTTTTTGTAGATACCGCAGAGTGGAACACGCATTTGTAATAGAAGAAAATAAACAATATTGCATTGAATCGTTTATTTATTTATTTGCGACTGGCCTGCGGCCCGATAGGTTACATGGTGAATGTAAAAAACATGGCTTACATGTAGCAGCGTCTAAGCTGTTGTGCGTTCCATGTACGTGCGATAGTTGTGCCTTCTAATGTTTGCAGTTTGTACGCGCCTTTGCCCAGGACCTCTTGGATGAGGTAGGGTCCTTCCCACTTGGGGGCAAGTTTCCCTGGGCGTTCCGCGTTAGATGCTTCATTGTCACGAAGGACGTAGTCTCCCGGGTTGAAAGTACAAATGCGAACGCGTGCATTGTAGTACTTTTCAAGTTTGGTTTTGTATTTGGCCTCGTTGATGGCAGCGTTTTCGCGCCTTTCTTCCAAGAGGTCCAAGTCAACCCTGAGTTCCTCATTGTTGTCTATCTTGTTGATAGCCAACATTCTAGGTGAGGGGAGGCCTACTTCCGCGGGGATCATCACTTCAGTGCCATAGACCAGGCTGAAGGGTGTCTCACCGTTGCTTGTTTTTGGGCTTGTCCTGTGAGCCCATAAAATACTTGGGAGTTCATCAACCCAGCCGCGTCTGGCTGTTCCCAACCGTGCTTTGATGCCTTCGACTAAGCTTTTATTGATACTCTCGACTTGGCCGTTCCCTTGCAGATGCGCCACTGAGGAGAATATGTGTTCAATGTTTAGCTCTTTTAGCCATTTTTTAAAGTCATCGGCGGCGAAGTTGGTATCGTTATCGGTGACGATGCACATTGGTAGACCGAAACGACAGATGATATGTTCCCACACGAATTTCCTTGTTATCATAGCGGTGGTTGATGCAAGTGGCTTTGCCTCTACCCATTTTGTAAAGTAATCAACAGCCACTATGATCAATTTCACTGCACCTGGTGCGTCTGGAAATGGTCCCACCACATCGATTGCCCATTTCTGGAATGGCCATGCGGTGGTGACGGGGATCAGGTTGTTCTTGGGATGCAAGGTCTTGGGAGCATGTCGCTGACAATTGAAACACTTGCGTAAGACTTTGACTGCGTCCAGGTGCATGCCGAGCCAATAGTACCCGGCGTTCATAATTTTGGCCACGACCATGCGTGGGCCTGCGTGTATGCCACATATTCCATCGTGAATTTCTTTGATAAGGTATGTGGCATCTTGGGGGTTGACGCATCGTAGGAGTGGCCCTAGGTATGATTTACGGTATAAGATACCGTCTCCCATTTGGTAATGACACGCTTTGTATTGTAGCTTGCGTGCTTCTGCCTTGCTTTCGGGAGTAACACCTGATTGTAAGTATGCAATTATCGGTGTCATCCAGGATGTTGTATCGTACTGGATGACATTGACTTGGCGCAGGGGTACTGAAGGATTTTGCAGAATCTCGATGCGTACCTCTTTTGCCAGGTGTTGGAAGCTGGTGGATGCAAGTTTTGATAGTGCATTCACAGGTTTGTTATCACTCCTGTTGATATGGCGAATATTGAAGGAGGTGAACCTTGATTTCAGTTGCAAGGCTTGTTCGAGGTAGAGGATCATGATATCCCCTTTTACGGCATAGTCACCGCGTATCTGCCCTGCAACTAGTAGTGAGTCGACGTGTGCTTCCAAATGTTTGACGTCGAGTTTGATTGCCAAATGCAGCCCTGCCAGTAGAGCCTCATACTCCGTTTCGTTATTCGTGCTTTTGAAATCGAGGCGGATTGCGTAGGTTAGCTCTTGGCCATCGGGGCTGACAAGTCGCAGACCTGCGCCAGCACTATCTTCGTTGGATGTACCATCTGTATATAGTGCCCAGGTTTCTGCGGAGGATGGTGGTGATGTAGGGTTTTGTTCTTCTTTGCATTCTTGAATGCGGTTTGCTGGTACTTCAGCAACAAAATCAGCCAAAACCTGGCCTTTGATTGCGGGACGCGGCTTATAGTTCAGTGAAAGTGCGCCCAGCTCGTTTGCCCATTTTGCTAACCTCCCAGAGATGTCGGGTTTGGATAGGATCGGGCCGATCCTGTAGTTGGTTAACACTGTGATGACGTGGTTTGCGAAGTAACGTCGTAAACGTCTCAATGCGTGCACTAGTGCCAGTACCAATTTCTCCATGATGGAGTATCTTGTCTCTGGGTCGTTGAGAATTTTGCTGATGTAGTAGATGGGTGTTTGGACTCCTTCCCGCTCCACTATGAGTACCGCGCCTACCGCGGTGTCCGCGGCAGACATGTATAAAATAAGTGGCTCATCTTTTCGTGTTGGGTTAAAGTTGGGAGTTGGATCAAACACTCTTTCATCTCCCGGAAAGCTTTTTCGGCCTCTGCGGTCCATTGGAATTGTTCCTTTTTTAGGCAGCTCCGCGGGGTCTTGATGAAAGGGTATGACTTAGCTGCGTGGTTGGCTAAGAATCTGTTTAGTGCGGCTAGCCTGCCGGCTAGTCGTTGCATTTCTTTCATCGTAGAGGGCGATGGCATGCGTTCGATCGCCTGAACTTTTTCCGGGTTTACCTTGAATCCATCTTTGGTTACGATGAATCCGAGGAATTTGCCTTCTTCCATTCCAAACGAGCATTTCCCTGGATTAAGCTTCATGTTGACGCTTCGTAGAGTTTGGAATGTTCTTTCAATATCATTGAGCATGGTGTCCTCCTCCATGCTCATGACGACCAGGTCGTCCATATAGATTTCGACACTTTTGCTGATTTGACCGCGAAAAGTGTCGTTCATCAACTTTTGATAGGTTGCGCCCGCGTTGCGCAACTCGAGCGGCATTTTGGTGTAGCAGTAGTTCCCGGTAGGAGTGCGGAATGCCGTTTTGTCTTCATCTTCGATTGCCATCTGTACCTGGTGGTAGCCTTTGTAACAATCGAGGAAGCACTTCCATCGAAATGGTGCGAGGTTATCGACCTTCTCGTCGATCTCTGGAAGTGCGTAACAATCCTTGGGGCAGGCCTTATTGAGGTCTTTGTAATCGACACACATGCGCCAGCCCCCGCTTGGTTTTTCTACCATGACTGGGTTGGACAACCAAGTCTGGTATTTGACTTCCCACAGGATGCCTGCGGAGAGCAGTTCCTGTACCTGCTCTTCCATCGCCGCGTTTTTTGCTGATCCAAGGTGGCGTTGGCCTTGGATCACCGGCTTGATACCTGGCATGGTATTCAAGAAATGTTGCGCGATTTCGCGTGGCACCCCTGTCATGTCTGCGGGTGTCCATGCAAAAATATCTTGGTTCCTGAAGAGGAGTTGCTTCAGGCGCGCTCTGATGGTGGGTGACAAGGCATGGCCCAACGTGACCGTTTGCTCTGGGTGTCTTGCGTTAAGCACCCATTTTTCTGGTTGCGTGTTGGGGGTGGGCCTTGCTACCTTGGCTGGACGCAGGTCATCCGTAGACATAACTTCTCTCCGGGCGTATATTATCGCGACCCCCGTCTCGGTTGGGAAACCAATGGCAGAGTGAGGGACGGATGTGATCATGTTGAAGTCGCCCTGGGACTCTCTTCTGAGAAGTACGTCGTACTTGGAGGTGTGTGGTAAAACCATGAAGTTTACCTCCTCCGTTCTTGTCTGCCTCCCGTTGGTGAGGCGCACAGGAAAGGTAATCTGGCCCAGGGGGAATACGGTTTCTCCTGCAAACCCGGCCAACGGGTAGTCCGCTGGCTGCAGTCGATCTTTGTCTTCTTGATCGAACTGGTTGAAGCATTGCTCGATATAATATCGGATGTACTGCCCGGGTCGATGAACAATCGCTCGGTGCAGTAGTGAGCCATGTGGCCTGTGATAACCACGGCGCGTCTATCGCGCGGGCCGCCTCAGATCATGTGGGTAGAGGCCACGTACATGGTCCTCTTACCCGTGGAGGTGCCCTCGTTGTGGGGAGTGATGCGCTTGGTAGCTTTTTGTGCGCCTGTCAACAGGTGTTGCAGTTTCCCCTCTTTTAGGGCTCGCTTAATCTCCAGTCGGAGACTGATGGAGCTGTTTGTTGTGTGGCCATTGTCCTTGTGATACTCGCAGTGGAGTGCGAGATCCTGGTTCTTTTTGGACTTCATCGGTTGGGCCGGTCGCAGGAATTGCACGTCCGTAAGGAGGACGTCGCTTAGTGACTGGTTGATCTCGGTCCAGCTGCGGTCCCGAGACTCTTTCTTCGACGCCCGGTTTTCACGCTGGGCGTTGATTGTAGCCCTTGCGTCGGGCTGGTTGTTGCGTGGGACATATGGTCTGGGATCGCTGCCGCGATTCCATGAGTCCCGGTTGCGTTTGTTGCTGCGCTTGTGTTCTTGGTGGGAGGATTGGCCTTCCGTTTGGGGCTGCACCTTTGATACGTGCGGTCTGAGAGACCGCTGAGTCTGGGCGTATGTCTTGACCGTAGCCATGACATCTTCCCATTTCTTAGGCAAGCCATCCTTGCCGGAGATATTCATAACCATTTGTTCGTCCTTGACTGCAACGATGAAATGGTTACGTGCCATCTGGTCGGCAACGTCGCCTATCTCCAGGCACTCTTTATTGTAAACGGACAATGAATGCCTCAAGCGATTCGTTGTCTCTGCGCCATATGTTCATGATGTCCATAGAATCACGTTCATAACGTCGCTGTTGGCTAAAGTGTGCGAGGAACTTTGCTTGTAAGTCCTCGAATAATGTTAGTGAGTTCACTGGCAAAGAATCGAACCAGGCCCTGGCCAGACCTGTTAGGGTCTGGGGGAAAAAATGACACCAAGTGGGTTCATCCCACCTACCGTTGCATCCGGCGCCGACGAAGATGTTCATGTGATCATATGGGTCTGTCGAACCGTTGTATTTCCCTATGTTTAATGCGAATTTTGTGGTGGTGACATCGGCGTGGGCGATTTCTGGGGCGAATTTGGAGTTTTTGGCCGTAGATTTCGGCCTGTAGGGTTGGCTCTGGTGGTTTTTTGCAGCGCGGAGGTATGTAGTACAGGGGTGAGTGGGAGGAACATAGTTACGTCCTCCCGGTCTACTGCTGGTAGCATGAGACTCCCCGCGGTATGTACCGTCGTCTGGATCGGTATGGCCTTGCCCTTTATGGTAGGACTGGGGTCCCAGTCGGCTATGAATGCCGAGGCCGTGGTGGGCTGTAGACTGTCGCCTATCTTCGCCATGGGGGCCTAGGCGGCTACGTATAGGGTCTCTGCGGCGGGACCCATACGAGGAATCGTCCTCCGCTAGTGTGGGGAGGTCACAGTAAGAGGATCCACGGTCTTCCTGCCTGCTTCTAGAGGCCGGATGTGTTGGGGCCCTGCCTTCGTATTGTAGAGTACGACCCGCAGGGGTGTGTGGTGCTGGGGTGGGCCCCGCAGATACTTGCGCATCTGCGCAGGCTCTGTTGTACGCTGCGGCCAACAATGCTTGTTGCTGGTCGTACCAGGTATGAAGGTTCATGCCTGGAGGTATCACAAAAGGGTACTGTGATAGGTCGTGTCCGAACGTAAGGGATGCACCCCCTTGCGTTGATGTGCCAATGTGTTCCACATTTGGGGCTGGAGGGGCATTCCCCGTAAGCCCTGTGTTTGCGGGGTTTAGGTTATCCCCGGTAGTGTTGTTTTGACGATCAGACATGATCTTTGGAGAGAAAGGGATGGTTGGAAAAAGTGCTAAGAGTAGCGGTGGGCGCCAATGATGAAACAATGGTTAACCAAGTGGGTTAACTCACTGGTCTCGTCAAGAGGGTTAATCCCTTCTTTCCGAGGATCGCCGGCTGGATCGTCTGGTGGTGGGTTTCCTGCACAAGGAAACAAGACGTGACTCGTAACAAGGAGGATGGGGTGGGGGGTGCTCCTTGTTACCACTCTCCGGCGTGAGAATCAGTAGTTTGCTTGGGAAGCAAAGTGTGATAGTAGTAGTGGTGAGAGAGTTGAGAAGTGATACCTCAAACCTAGTTTGGGGTGAGTATTTATAGCCGAGGAGTGAAGGAGGGTAGTTGAGTAGCTAGCCTGACATCGCACAGCTATTTGCAGGTGTGTCAGACCTGTCGGTTACGGTGGTGATGCCACGTCCTGCTGTGGTGTCAGACTGTTGTATACACGTGGGCCGGTAGGCGACTGTTCCCCATGCCACTTGCACTGTGGTGTCAGACCCACTTTCCTTGTAGGCAGGATGCGGTGCCAGGCCGCATCGCTGCTTGCGGTCATTGATGTTGTTCCCGCGTTAGTTGTTCCATCCAAGATTTATGCGGGATGCGGTGTCATGCCGCATCGCCGCTTAGTGACTGTTACTGTTGTCCAGATCCCTTGTCGTGACGAAAATGTTCATAGGATGCGGTGCGGGGCCGCATCGCCATGCGTAACATTGGTTTCCGTCCTTAAGGTAAGTCTTCTCATCACTGGACGGATTAGACCGCTGTGTTCGTGTGTGCCCACGCGGACACATGTGAGTTTATTGCTGGTGGAGGTTTTTGATGAGGGTAATGGTCATTCGCGGTCATGCTGACGCGAGATCTGGGACCATACCCCTTCAGCCTATAAGTGTGATATCATATCGTATAGTAGGCCTATACGGGACATATATACACCTATAGGCCTATACGGGTGTCATATCGTATCGTATAGTAGCGTATCGTGTTGCATCGTATCGTATAGTGTAGTAGCGTATCGTGTTGCATCGTATCGTATAATATATTTGTATTATTTACCAATAATATTGTTTTTTATAAATAATTTTCTTTTTTAATTTTTATAATTCATAATAGTTGTATTATTTTTAATTTTTACAATCTATATTTGTATTATTTACCAATAATATTGTTTTTTTATAAATAATTTTCTTTTTTAATTTTTATAATTCATAATAGTTGTATTATTTTTAATTTTTATAATTTATATTTGTATTATTTACCAATAATATTGTTTTTTATAAATAATTTTCTTTTTTTTATAAATAAACAAAGGAATACATAAAAAAAAATACAAAAATTGAGCTTTATATACGCTGCGTATAGGTCCCTACGCAGCGTATATAAACCCTTGTTTTCTGTGCAATGATTGCTGATAAGGCTCTGAAATCCATGGTTTATATACGCTGAGTATAGGTCTATACGCATCGTATAGGGTTAACCCTATACGCTGCGTATAGACCTTTACGCAGCGTAGGTAAACCTTAAGTGTGCAGATAGGCAAACTGGGTGTGCAGATAGTTAGGGCCTAAAAAAATTACATTCGTAAAAAACAATACAAATTACGATTAATTGTACTTGTTTTCTCAATAGCTTAGGATTAGTTCCAACATTGAACCTCAAGCATGATCAGGTGGTTTTATAAACGTGTCAAGGTCATGGTCAAACAGATGCTTCTTTTGGAAATCTTGTTGTTGTTCCAACAAGGTGATTCTTGTTTTACCTTCTCCGTTTGAATGTCCAACAACTGTTTAGGCACGACTAGCTTCATATCTCTATATGCACCATGTTCCTTGGCTATTACGGATTTCCTTGGCAACTCAGCCACCATTTTATTTTTCCGTTATGGTCCTGTTGGTGCGTTGTTTTCTTTGAGATCTGGCATACCACCACTGAAGAAGGAATCGTTGGGTGTTGTGAGTGTGGATGTTTGGTAACTGCCAGATTCAGAAAACTTTCGTCTCTTATCATATTTAGTTCCCGGCTTTTCACCCATTGTAGGTACTTTGGATCATTTCACACATTCTCGAATAATCTCCCGTGCGTCAACGTGCGTAAAACCGTTGGGACGATCTTTTTGTAATCCTTCAAAGCTTGTATCATGACTTGAAGATCGTGACAACCACTCCCTTTAAGACGTTACCATATGATTAAAAAAATTATTACTAATTTTTAGTATAAAAATACTTCTTATAGGGGACCGCTAAAATGAGAACCACCTCCAGTTGTAAGAACCGTAAAATTTATTTAAAATTTACGGTACCCGTAAACACACACTTGTGGTGCTCAAAACTACACACACGACATTTTTTTTTTATTTTTTTTACAAATGTGTTTATAATACAAGCATCTACGTTTATGAAAAAATTTGGTCCAACTCGCCCCGGATCAAAACGTTCTCACGGTTCTTACAACTGGAGGTGATTGTCATTTTAGCGGTCCCCTATATATATATATATATATATATATATTAATACTACGTATTTAGTAAGAATATTACCGCTTGAATCCAATAACCGTTGAATGCATTAATTTGAATGTTTATAGATTTCCATTTCGAATTGAGTTGGTGAGTCGTACGATCTGGTCCACTCACATGTTGTTTGTAATTTTGTTGAACCGTTTTCCAAAAAGGTTTGCCTGGTTGTTGATTTTCTTTCTGCTTGTTTTCGGACATTTAACACCAAGCTTTTGCTAAAGCTACCTCTTGGTCGTTTGTCCATGGCTTACTTTTCGTATGATTGGCGGATTCACCACTCACTTCACCCTCTTCATCTTGACCTTCATCATCATCGTGAAAATCTTCATCATCACCTTCTTCATCTTCACCCAAATTATATTTTTCAAATTGAGTTTCGGGCACAACACCGTTATCTTCATCCATAAAAGTATTGAAGCTTATCTCGTCTTCCTGAGCATACTTATATATATACAAGTGAATCTAACCTTGATTAGAATTTATTAGTTCAACGTGTGACAACCTATGCTTAATTATATTTTAGAGTCTTAAATCTTATCCTAAAATTCCCACCAATTCAAATGGGCTATACATTTTTTCCTAAGCATATACTTCACTAAATGCATCTATAAGTTCATATATGAAATAAATGTGAGTTTTTCAATTGGAGATATTACTAAGAAAGAATATCACAAAATTTTATGAGAATAAATAATATAATTTATACATATATCTTACATTATCTTTTGATGAGTTCTAATCCTTGATGTTTCTTAATAATCCATCTAATAATTTCTAATAACTAGAATTATGTAACATCCTATATAGATTATCATTTTAGTTCAAATGATCATTTTTAATAATTAAATTAGTCATTTTCATAAAAAAATATATAACTAGTTTTACAAGTTATCTAATCTATATATTATGATCAATTACAAAATCCGTTTGGCTCAAGTATCGAACCTAGGTCCCTTGGGTCTCCTATCATTGCCCACCAATGCCTCACTATACACCAAGTGGGAGTTGAACTTGCATCTCTTAAGAGAAATGCAAGGCTTCCACCACTTGATCTAGAGATCATTGGCCTTTCAATTTTCATCTATTAGGCTATATGTTGTGAGATAAAGTCTCTAGGGGCTTTATCACGTCACATCAATACTACGTATGTTCCAGAAAAGCAGAGGGGAAGGGGGACTTTAACGCTAACTTCCATGGCATGACATAACACCACATTTAGACAATATAAAAAGGAAAAGGAAATCAAAAGAGAAAAATTCTAATTGGTTAAAATCAATAGGCCCCACATGCATAACTCTGTTTGACGCTCGTTAAAGGGATGCCCCCTCTTCCCTCTAACCCATGGGCGGTGTTTGCTAACCCACACCATATAGCCTTATGGTAGATTACAACAATTGCTTCTTCCTACTATATGTAGGGATCACCAACACAAGTTTTCCTTATTATTAGGGGGGAAGGGTGCTTAAACCAAACCCCTTACTCTAACTCACTTCAATTTTCTTGCGCCATCACTTAAACCATCCACTGTACGGATGAGTTCGGTACCGAAACCGAAAAACGCCAAATATGGTACCGAAACCAAAAATGTTAGGTATGGTACCAGTATTTGTGTGTAAAATTCGGTAAAATACCGGTACCGTACCAAATCATAAATTCCAGTACCGAAAATGCTAAAAAGTGCGTACCGAATCGGTAATAAAAATTTCAGTACGGAAAATTCGGTACCGATTCAGTACCGGTACAAAGTCCCAAATGCTCATCTCTAATCCACTACCCCCTTTTACTTTCTTTATTGCCACCACTTAGACCATCCAACCCTCTTTCTTTTTATTACAATTATAAAAAAAATAAACACATATATAATTAATACTTTGCTAGAAATTCAAAAATATAAATTCCTAAAAATAAAATTAAAAAACATGCATAAGAATAAAAAAAGAGTGTGACTATTGGCACACTAAAGTGCCTATTGGCACACCAAACCCTAGCAAAATTAGGGTTTATCTACGCAGCGTATTGGTCAATACGCAGCGTATAGGGTTAACCCTATACGCTGCATCTTGACCTATACGCTGCGTAGATAAACAATGGATCTCAGTGCCTAATAACCAATCATTGCATAGAAAACAAGGTTTATATACGCTGCGTATAGCTCTCTACGCCGCGTATATAAACCATTAGACTTTTTTAGGTCATTTTGGTAGGTTTGAGGGATCATTTTTTCACAAAGTTTATATACGTTGCGTATTGACCTATACGCAGCGTATATAAAGGTCTAAAAATGTCATTTATACCCTTGTATTGAGGCTATACGAAGCCAAATACAAGGGTAGTTGTGTCATTTTTGTCTTATACGCTGCGTAGTGATCTATAAGGAGCGTATATAAAGCTCCATTTTTGTCTTTTTTTTGTGTATTCCTTTGTTTATTTATAAAAAAAGAAAATAACACCCGATACGATACTATACGATACGATATAACACCCGTATAGGCCTATAGGTGTGATTTAGGTCCCGTATTGACCTCGTATAAGCCTATAAGTGTGATATCGTATCGTATAGGTGTAGTATAGGTCACGTATTGACCTCGTATAAGACTTTAAGTGTGATATCGTATCGTATAGCATAGCATATGTCCCGTATTGACCTCGTATAAGACTATAAGTGTGATATCATATCGTATAGCATAGTATATGTCCCGTATTGACCTCGTATAAGCCTATAAGTGCGATATCGTATCGTATAGCGTAGTATATGTCCCGTATAGGCCTATAATTATGATATCGTATCGTATAGGTGTAGTATAGGTCACGTATTGACCTCATATAAGCCTATAAGTGTGATATCGTATCGTATAGCATAGTATATGTCCCGTATTGACCTCGTATAAGCCTATAAGTGTGATATCAAATCGTATAGTGTAGTATATGTCCCGTATAGGCCTATAAGTGTGATATCGTATCGTATAGATGAAGTATAGGTCACGTATTGACCTCGTATAAGCCTATAAGTGTGATATCGTATCGTATAACGTAGTATAGGTCCCGTATTAACCTCGTATAAGTCATTTGTGTCTCATACGCTGCGTAGGGATCTATACGAGGTCAATACGTGACCTATACTACACCTATACGATACGATATCACACTTATAGGCTTATACGAGGTCAATACGGGACCTAAACCACACCTATACGATACGATATCACACTTATAGCCTTATACGGGACATATACTACGCTATACAATACAATATCACACTTATAGGCCTATACGAGGTCAATACGAGAACTAAATCATACCTATACGACACAATATCACACTTATAGGCTAATACGAGGTAAATACGGGACCTAAATCACACCTTTAGGCCTATACGGGTGTTATATCGTATCGTATAGTATCGTATCGGGTGTTAATTTCCTTTTTTATAAATAAGCAAAGGAATACACAAAAAAAAAAATGGAGCTTTATATACGCTGCGTATAGATCCCTACGCAGCGTATGAGACAAAAATGACACAACTACCCTTGTATTTGGCTTCGTATAGCCTCAACACAAGGGTTTAAAGGACATTTTCTGACCTTTATATACGCTGCGTATAGGTCTATACTCAGCGTATATAAAGGGTGGTAAAATTATTTTTAACTCCAAACCTGTGGTAAAATTATCTTTTTAACCCTTATAGTGTATATACGCTGCGTATTGACCTATACGCAGCGTATATAAAGGTCTGAAAATGTCATTTATACCCTTGTGTTGAGGCTATACGAAGCCAAATACAAGGGTAGTTGTGTCATTTTTGTCTTATACGCTGCGTAGTGATCTATAAGGAGCGTATATAAAGCTCCATTTTTGTATTATTTTTTTGTGTATTCCTTTGTTTATTTATAAAAAAAAAGGAAAATAACTCCCGATACGATACTATACGATACGATATAACACCCGTATAGGCCTATAGGTGTGATTTAGGTCCCGTATTGACCTCGTATAAGCCTATAAGTGTGATATCGTATCGTATAGGTGTAGTATAGGTCACGTATTGACCTCGTATAAGACTATAAGTGTGATATCGTATCGTATAACATAGTATATGTCCCGTATTGACCTCGTATAAGCCTATAAGTGTGATATCGTATCGTATTGTAGGCCTATACGGGACATATATACACCTATAGGCCTATACGGGTGTTATATCGTATCGTATAGTAGCGTATCGTGTTGCATCGTATCGTATAGTGTAGTAGCGTATCGTCTTGCATCGTATCGTATAATATATTTGTATTATTTACCAATAATATTGTTTTTTATAAATAATTTTCTTTTTTAATTTTTATAATTCACAATAGTTGTATTATTTTTAATTTATATAATTTATATTTGTATTATTTACCAATAATATTGTTTTTTTTATAAATAGTTTTCTTTTTTAATTTTTATAATTCATAATAGTTGTATTATTTTTAATTTTTATAATTTATATTTGTATTATTTACCAACAATATTGTTTTTTTATAAATAATTTTCTCTTTTTTTATAAATAAACAAAGGAAAACATAAAAAAAAATACTAAAATTGAGCATTATATACGCTGCGTATAGGTCCCTACGCAGCGTATATAAACCCTTGTTTTCTGTGCAATGATTGCAGATAAGGCTCTGAAATCCATGGTTTATATACGCTGAGTATAGGTCTATACGCAGCGTAGGTAAACCCTAAGTGTGCAGATAGGCAAACTGGGTGTGCAGATAGTTAGGGCCTAAAAAAATTACATTCGGAAAAAACAATACAAATTACGATTAATTGTACTTGTTTTCTCAATAGCTTAGGATTACTTCCAACATTGAACCTCAAGTATGATCAGGTGGTTTTATAAACGTGTCAAGGTCATGGTCAAACAGATGCTTCTTTTAGAAATCTTGTTGTTGTTCCAACAAGGTGATTCTTGTTTTACCTTCTCCGTTTGAATGTCCAACAACTGTTTAGGCACGACTAGCTTCATATCTCTATATGCCCCATGTTCCTTGGCTATTATGGATTTCCTTGGCAACTCAGCCACCATTTTATTTTTCCGTTGTGGTCCAGTTGGTGCGTTGTTTTCGTTGAGATCTGGCATACCACCACTGAAGAAGGAATCGTTGGGTGTTGTGAGTGTGGATGTTTGGTAACTGCCAGATTCAGAAAACTTTCGTCTCTTATCATATTTAGTTCCCGGCTTTTCACCCATTGTAGGTACTTTGGATCATTTCACACATTCTCGAATAATCTCCCGTGTGTCAACGTGCGTAAATCCGTTGGGACGATCTTTTTGTAATCCTTCAAAGCTTGTATCATGACTTGAAGATCGTGACAACCACTCCCTTTAAGACGTTACCATATGATTAAAAAAATTATTACTAATTTTTAATAGAAAAATACTTCTTATAGGGGACCGCTAAAATGAGAACCACCTCCAGTTGTAAGAACCGTGAGAACTACACCGTACGGGGTGAGGTGGACCAAATTTTTTTCCCATAAACGTAGATGCGTGTATTATAAGCACATTTGTAAAAAAAAATCAAAAATGAAATGTTGTGTGTGTAGTTTTGAGCACCACAAGTTTGTGTTTACGGGTACCGTAAAATTTATTTAAAATTTACGGTACCCGTAAACACAAACTTGTGGTGCTCAAAACTACACACACGACATTTTTTTTTAATATTTTTTTTTACAAATGTGTTTATAATACAAGCATCTACGTTTATGAAAAAAAATTTGGTCCAACTCGCCCCGGATCAAAACGTTCTCACGGTTCTTACAACTGGAGGTGGTTCTCATTTTAGCGGTTCCCTATATATATATATATATTAATACTACGTATTTAGTAAGAATATTACCGCTTGAATCCAATAACCGTTGAATGCATTAATTTGAATGTTCATAGATTTCCATTTCGAATTGAGTTGGTGAGTCGTACGATCTGGTCCACTCACATGTTGTTTGTAATTTTGTTGAACAGTTTTCCAAAAAGGTTTGCCTGGTTGTTGATTTTCTTTCTGCTTGTTTTCGGACATTTAACACCAAGCTTTTGCTAAAGCTACCTCTTTGTCGTTTGTCCATGGCTTACTTTTCGTATGATTGGCGGATTCACCACTCACTTCACCCTCTTCATCTTGACCTTCATCATCATCGTGAAAATCTTCATCATCACCGTCTTCATCTTCACCCAAATTATATTGTTCAAATTGAGTTTCGGGCACAACACCCTTATCTTCATCCATAAAAGTATTGAAGCTTATCTCGTCTTCTTGAGCATACTTATATATATACAAGTGAATCTAACCTTGATTAGAATTTATTAGTTCAAAGTGTGACAACCTATGCTTAATTATATTTTAGAGTCTTAAATCTTATCCTAAAATTCCCACCAATTCAAATGGGCTATACATTTTTTCCTAAGCATATACTTCACTAAATGCATCTATAAGTTCATATATGAAATAAATGTGAGTTTTTCAATTGGAGATATTACTAAGAAAGAATATCACAAAATTTTATGAGAATAAATAATATAATTTATACATATATGTTACAATATCTTTTGATGAGTTCTAATCCTTGATGTTTCTTAATAATCCATCTAATAATTTCTAATAACTAGAATTATGTAACATCCTATATAGTTTATCATTTTAGTTCAAATGATCATTTTTAATAATTAAATTAGTCATTTTCATAAAAAAATATATATAACTAGTTTTACAAGTTATCTAATCTATATATTATGATCAATTACCAAATCAAACATGAAATTTGTTAGTAGAATGCCGCACTAAAAGAGCTGTTGAAAAAAATCAAATATATAACTTGGGATATAATTTTATGATAAGTTAATATTTTGCATGAATTTATAAACTAATATAATATGTTAAATTGTCCAATAAATTCTTACAATTTCCAATAAATCTCAAAAATTTCAGAATCTATTCTAACATGATAATGATCAATCTAGCATGTTCAATTTCATAAAAACATCAATCTAGATTAATAAACTCACAATTTGATTGTTCAAAAACCCTAAAATCAAAATATTCAAAATTCGATTTTTTTGCCGTCTATCACAGAAATATGTAGAGGGGTTCTATAGAGCATGTATAATTAAGCAAAATGGAATCAAGATTACCGAATTTCGTTAAGAATTGGAGGAAAAATTGTGTAAGGTAGTTATGAGCCCTAGATTAGTTCTTCAGTTGAATTCGTGGCTTTGAGGAGTATATAAGGCTCGTCCTACGTGTCCTCTTCTCTTGATCCTCATACTCGATTACCTGCATCACGTTAGAAAAATATATTTTGGGTTAACAAATATGTTGGTGAGCAATTTTCTCATTTTATAAAGTAAGTTTTATATTTATTTTAGGAAAAATTCTTCTAACATGTTTTTCAAGGTTAGTATAAGGATCAAAGGATAATATCATCAACAATTGTAACATGTATAACATTCAACAAACATTCAAAGAAGCATATGAAGCAACAAATAAAATAACCATACGAATAAATGACAAATCTAAGACTGTGGCGATACTAGGCTACAACCCATGGTCGTGGGGAACCTAGTCAGCTGTGGATCCCCGTGACAAAATATCTTGTAATAAACTGATAGGACATCACATTTAAAACACATGTAGACATCCATATTAACATATTGCATTATAGCATGCTAATGATAAAATAAGTCAAGAGTTGTATAACATGATGCACCCTAAAATTTATAAAACTAAAATGGGGAAAATAAAAGAAATCACTCACAGGTTGCGATAAGTTATTACGCAAGAATAATCCTGTTGGTGCATGTTATGTAACAGTCGCTTTGGCTTGGTCTTTGGATATTTTACAAGGCTCGAGTTACGTGAAAGATATGGATTTTGAATAGGTCAGTCTGATTTTGTGTTGTTTAAGTCCAAGTTGGTCTAGCCCGAATTCATTTATAATTGTATGTGGGACTAGCCCAGTTCAAAATGTATGGGTGTAGGTATATAAACAGCTTGTTGCTATAGGGTTAAGGTTAGATGTTTTGTAGAAGTTTCAGAGATTGAGAGAGTTATAAAAAAACACAGAAAAAGGCTGTGAGTTCTTGTGATCTTGAGTGGTTGTAAACAATACATTTGATAATCACAGAAGATCAGTTTGTGAATTGGTTTTCGTGTTCTTCATCTTTATTCTTGTTTCTGTTTCATCGATTGTTCAAGGGGATTCTGCACCCTTGATTGATTATCAATCTTGTAATGATCCACGGGATAGGGACCTACAATTGGTATCAGAGCTTTTGCTCTTATTGTTGGTTCAAGGTTGATTGCATCAGATTCAAAGAAACAAAAATCGACAGGAAAATTGTTTGTGTTTAAGTTTTATGAGTTTTGTTGATTTGCTAGTTTGGGAGTTTTCGAGTTAATGTTCTGGGTTGATACCGAAGATTTCGAGTCCTGTTAATAACATGTTCATCATCAGTTCATCATCTGTTCATTGAAATAATCAAGAAATAGGTGATAATTTGCTTCGAAGATTCTCAGAGAAAGTGTTTGCGAAAATCAAGGAAAATCGTTGAAGATTTTTCAGAAAATTCTAGAAATCTTCTGGATTTTGAAATCCTGATTTATCTGGATTTCGATATTATCTCTAATAGATTTGTGTTGCAGGTTTCAAGTTCTAGAAGCTTCTTAAAGGTTGCTACTCGTGGTTGCTACTCACGGGTGCTACTCGTGATTGCTACTCAGATTTAGAGTTGAGATTCAGAGGTTGCAACTCGTGGTTGCTACTTGCGGTTGCTACTCGTGATTGCTACTTAGATTTCGAGTTGAGATCCAGAGGTTGCTACTCGTGGTTGCTACTGAGGTTGCTACTCAGATTTCAAGTTGAGATTCAGAGATTGCTACTGAGGTTGCTGTGACACTTCGGGTTTTCCCGCGCAACTTTATTGTATGATACAATTATGTGAAGCTATTTAATGAAAACCTATGTTATAATCGTCGCGTATTATGTGTAACCTGTGAATTATATATATATATATATATGTTTAATTATGTGAGTTAATAGATATATGTAAGTGCAAAATGTATGTTTGTATATGAATCAAAACCCTTAGGTTCCGACTCGAGACCTCCTGTTCTCGGGTTAGGCTTCCTGGTTCCGATACCCCTCATCGTTGGCTAATGGGTCATGCATTCATGACATGGCCCAACTCATCAAGCCCACTCAGAATGCCTCCAAACCCTTTGAGGGTGTGGCATCATGAGGGTGTTATAAAACACTCACAATCAGCCGACATTCCATTTTTGGCAGCAATCATCATCCATAAATCCCCAACATTCTCTCATCCTCTCTCTCTTCCCCTTATCCACTTTCTCTCTCTAAGAAACCCTAGAAACATACTACATCTCCTTCTTCCTTGATCAAGTTTATGACAGCCTTCAAGATATTTATCCGTTACCATTCTCGGAAGCTCATCTACTAACCTATTCCACACACACATTTCACTCTCGGATCAACCGGTTAGTGCACCATCTATGTGTTAGTTAAAAATAAATGATAAAGATGTTAGCTTGATGTCTGATTTAAGTGTTAAATGTTACGGATGGCTTCAATGGGTTGTACCATGTTGATAGTGTGATAAAGATGCATGTTTGAATTACAGGTGGTAGTAAGCATTGGTAAATCTGAAATGATTATGCATGATAAAGTTGCCTGCTTGTTTAGGATTTAAAAGGTAGAGGACTGTACAAAAACGGCTGACATTCATATGTTTGATGATGATGTTTGTGTTCAGATGTTATAATGAATATGTGAGTATGTTTTAATGAAACAGTGTTAGATATGATGGTAGATCTATGTCGATGAATGTTGAAACCCTAATGAACTGTTTGAATGGTTTGAAAATTTTTGAAAAGTTGTGCTTTTGATTTGAATTAGGGTTGTACGGAATAAAACTATGTGTTAAAGGATTTTGATTGGTTGATATTGAATCAGATAAGGTTCTAGAAGTTTCGACAATGGTTGCAAGTCGAAATCTTATGGTTTTGACTCGAGACCATTTAACTACAACTCGAAACAAGGCATCACAACATCAAGAGACTCAAGACCGGTTTGGTTGCGAGTCAGGATCTCCTTGATTTAGACTCAAGGCCTGACTCGAAGCCATGAGGTTTTGACTAATGGTGTACAACTCAAGACCATCTGATTCCGACTCAAGATCCTTTTGGTTGCGACTCGAGATCTCTCGATTTCGAGTTGGGACCTCACGATTTCGACTGATGGCCCCACTCACAACCCACACATAGCTTGTTGGGCCACAGATTAATTGGGCCACGCAGTTTATATGGACTGATTTAATTATTGGGCCGCAAACTTAAGTGTTACTGTTCTTGGGCTATATGTGTTACTGTTACTGATCAGTCATGCGACCCATACATGTGTTTTTATGAAATGTGGATTTATGTGCTACATGTTAATACGTGTATACGTGATACTACTTGCATATAAAACCTGACCAATATTGGTAACCATAATAGGACGTGGTTGACCGACTGTTAAAATAAGTAAATTACCTGCCGAGCAAACCGAGGTGAGTTCAAAACTTTTACTAAAAGCATGCGTTCCCGATGGTTGGGAAACGAAATGAAAAATGTTATATCCTTGTGAGGGATATAAACAACGCTATCTCCTTGTGTGGGATACAAACAACGCTATCTCCTTATGTGGGATACAAACAATTTTGTTCTCCTCTTCTGTGTGACGCTCAGTTAATTACTATTTATATTAGATGCAACAAGGGTACTAAACGAAACTCTATCACGAAAGTCCCTACTTATGATAGCGATTAGTTACCGGTGCTAGGCGAACAGGTATTAGTTGATAGCGATATTTAGGTTTCACCAACCTCACATCGTGCCTGTAGAGGATTGGTCTTGAACTAATAGACTCAGGCAAAACCGTCAATGATGATAGACATTGACAAAACGGGGCAAACAAGCATGAGGTCGCAGAGTATTTGGTATAACGCAGTTTAGTAGCTTACATATGGGGTAGCTCCCAATGGCATGATATAAATGAGAAACTTAACTAGTTAAACAAGTTTTATGGAATTAAAATTGGATAACTCATGAACTCGCCAAGTTTATGTTGATACCCTACCGCATGCTTTGCAGGTACACAGTGAGTTAGGAGCTTATAGCTTGGGGAAGTGTAGTGGTTGACTTAACCCGTGTTAGGTTCTTTTAATAATTATAAACTATGTACTTATGTTCGAACCATTTTACTTATGCTTCCGCTGTTCTCATAGAAACACTGTTTTGAACTTAAAATCTTTGGATTTTAACTTTAAACGTCACTAATCGTATTGGTTTGGTGAAACTATTTTACTATTATTATAATTGTTTAATATGATTGGTGGATGGATCCTGGTCAGTCACATGCCTCGCGGTAGTACTCCGCATGTGGAAATTGTGGGTATGATAGTTGCTACTGAGGTTGCTACTGAGATTGCTACTGAGGTTGCTGCTGAGATTGCTACTGAGATTGCTACTTAAGGTTGCGACTGAGAGAGTGGTGATATTTTTCTTAGTTGACGTGCACGGTAATTAATGTTTTCGTGAATAGAAAATTATCCGTAGACAATCTTAGCAAACCATTTGCACGATTAGTCTCGGTTGATTTTTAGGACAAAAAAGGCACGAAAATTCCGAAAAGGGTTTTGGACATTATATATCATTGGATTCATATTCTCGAGACGAGTTCAACGGTATAACTTAGTAAAAACAGGTTTCAAAAACTTTTTGAACGTTTTAAACCACCCGGTTGTGTTAAAAATGTCGAATATCGAATTTGA
The DNA here is from genome assembly GCA_030545235.1 of Helianthus tuberosus. Taxonomy (NCBI): domain Eukaryota; kingdom Viridiplantae; phylum Streptophyta; class Magnoliopsida; order Asterales; family Asteraceae; genus Helianthus; species Helianthus tuberosus. The sequence goes on along the minus strand of CM060449.1, from coordinate 62,379,278 downwards.
ATGACTTATTGAAGATGGAGCATGAGGTTGGCACAAAGAACAAACCTCCTAAAATGATGAAGGTACAAAATTACCCACATGGAAACACAGATTTCAGTCTTTATCAAATATCATGACACACGGATCTGGATTTGTATTCAAGAGGGGTACGTGAACCCAACATATGACTTTGAAGGCAGACAACGTCTCACTGCCTATGTTAACATGCAAGATACAGAAAAGAAAATGTATGAAGCTGAAAAGAGAACTTTGGCTGCTATTAAAATGTCTTTACCAGATGGCATCAAACATACATTCAAGAAGTACACTACCTCAAAGGAGATGTGGGATGCTCTTGAAAAGAGGTATCAAGGAAATGCTGATATCAAGAAGAACAAGGTTGACCTACTAAAGAAGTAGTTTGCTATCTTTAAGTGTATGAGAAATGAGTCACTTGAAGATATCATCACCAGATACTATCACTTAATGTCAGAGATAGACACTTATGAAATAGATACCTACAGTGACATAAAGATTAATGATTAGCTGCTCGATGATTTACTTGCAAAGTGGGACATTTATACGCTCATGATTAAAGGGGAAGCAGATTATGAGACGAAAGACCTAGAAGAGGTTGTTGGAAAGGTGAGAGCTTACAAGCTCAACATGAAGAAAAAGAAGGAAACAAGATATGGTCAGGTTCAGGATCCAGGAGTTTACAATGGACTTCCATCTTCTTCATCTCACAATGCTTCTAGTGATTCGGCCACTGCATTTCTCTCATGTGAAAATGAGCAAGTTACCACTAATGCAGATGATAATGTGTGCTTTGTTGCTGCTTCGGGAGGATCAATAGGGGTTAAGAGGCCACCAGATGGTAATCAGAATAACAATACCAGGTCTATACCTCTGAGTGTCAAGGCTGCTAAAGAACATCTTGCCTTGCTTGATTCATTTGTTGCGTCTTATGAGAACTACATTCAGGGAAAGATATCGGATCCAGCTACTTTTGATGAAGATTATGATGAGATTGACCCTGATGACTTAGAAGAAATGGATCTACAGTGGCAAATGGCCATGATTTCCAGAAGAGTCAAGAGGTTTATGAACAGAAAAGGAAGGAAGTTTGTTGGAAACAGTGTTGGTTTTGACAAGACCAAAGTTAGGTGCTTTAACTATCAGAGTTATGGGCATTTTTCTAGGGAATGTCAAGACCAAAAATAGAGTCTTCGGGTCAAAGTTCAAGTAATAGGAATGCATCAAATAACTCTGGCTCTAAGGCTTTGATCTCTATTGCACGAGAGGGTTCATATGATTGGAGCTTTCATCTGGAATGTGATGAAAATGTCACGTAGGCATTCATGGCAGAGATTGTCCCAGATAATGCTGAAGAAAAGGTAGATGCTGAAGTAGAGAAGGAGAGTGAAGCTGAAAAGGGTGAGAGTGAAGTTGAAAAGGTTGATGCTGATCAGACAACAGAAGTTCATGAGGAAAATCTAAAGTCTGATGATGAGAAAGATGCTGCATATAATAAGATGGCAGCTGAACTTGCTGCTATCATGGCCAACTTAGACAAATCAATAGGATAGGTAAATTCTACTTTTGTTAATTCTATTTCTTTAAAATGTCAGGAATTACAGGGTGAGGTTGATAGGTTATCAACTCAAAACCAAAGTCCGACTAACGAGATGTCGAGCATAAAAGAGTCAAACTTTTTCATAAAAAGAAATGAGTCTTTATATTTGAAGAAAATTAAAGGTTATGAAACTGAAATTGATGTTTTAACCTGCAAATTAAACGAAAAACTTCAAATTATAGACTTAGCTCATTATACGATTAGTGAGAAAACAAAAGAAATTAAATCAACTCAGAGATTCTGCTTTTGTTATGAAACATATGATGGGAGGCTTAAAGAAAAGTAATTACAAGACAAATGTGGGCTTCCAGGGCTTCAATGAAGTACCACATGTCATGACTATTCTTTCTTGCTAGATGAAGATGAGTTAACAGACTTTGTGTCAACTGCACCAAGTAGTTCCACATCAGAACAAGATGATGTGTATGAGTATGATGATGTTACTGTTAAGAAGGAAAATAACAGGGAACCCATTTTGAAAACTAAAGGTTCACTTCCTAAAAATAAAAAGCAAAATTTTGTTAAAAAGGTAAATTTTGTTCAAGGAAGTGACATGAAAAACGAAACCACTGTTATTGAATATGAATCAAATGTGAAGTTTGCTAAAAATAAAAACATAGAAAAATCTGAATTTGAGCAAACTAAACAAAGTCCTTCTAAGACATCATCATTATCTAATGAAGGATCTAGTTCAAAGGCTTCAGTTAAGAATCCTTCGGCAAAAAGATCGTGCTTCAATTATCACACCAAGGGACATGTAGCAAGTTGTTGTCCTAACAAAAAGAATAAATCACAAACAATGAGAAACAGAAAAGGGAAATCACCAGAAAAGAATGGTGATAATGAGGAGAGAGTGTCAAACTCTTCTCAGAAATCTGCTCCTAAGCAACAAGAGGGTGTTGTTGCTGGTGTAGATAAGGCTGAAAAAGGAACTCAACAAGTTTCTCGTTTTCAAAGAAATCAATAAAGATTTCAGCTTGAATCTACATAAGGCAGATATGAGAGACCTAGAAGCAGTTCACCAAGAATGAACAGTAATTCAAGTAATTTCAAAAGTCAAGGTCAATATCAAACTCGATACCCAAATAATGGTAATCGAAATTTTTACAACTATGGATTTAGAAATTATAAAAATCAAGCTTCTCAGAGTCAATCTATGTCACACCCCGACCGCGTAAAACAACGAAACCGCAGAGGAAACGTCGGGGAGTGGAGCGACAGAATTATTGTTTCACAACCATGGATTCAAAAGTTTCATTTTATTTAGATATTATCCTATTACATTGTCTTGATATTAAAGTTAAAACACAACCACATTGTCTATCATTTGTTATTTAGTCACTAAGGCCTCGTCCAATCCTAAGTGAGCATGCATCCTAGTCGCAATCAACATCATTCAACACCACCTGAAGCATATGTGAAAATAAAGTCAGCAAAGAAATGCCGGCGAGCACATAGGTTTTGTGAGTGCGTCAGATTCATGGATCGTATACATGTTGCAATACCTCGTTTAACTATAAGAGTCGATAATCGAAAACCTTGTTTTGAAAAGTGTTTAGTATTGTAATATGATTAACCAACTGATGTGCACAAAATGCAACATATAAATTACATCAATTGTGGCATAAAACTAACTCTTTTTTAGTACTAATGTTGGAAAAAGTGTGTTTTTGTCTTCCTTTTGTATTTTCAGGATTAAATGAGCTCAAATTAACAAAAGAAGCAAAAAGGCAGCTAAATCTAACATAAATACAAGAAAAGGAACAAACGTGGCATGCCCGACCCCCCGACAACATCTTCCCAAGCAAAATCAAGAAGACAGAAGACTGAACACGCCCCGCGCTCAGTGAACACGGGCGCGTGCCCAAGTGTCAGCATAAAAGACAAAGCTATAGAAGCTTCTATCACTCAACATGGGGCCGTGCCCGGACACCACGGGGCCGTGTCCAGACGCCCAGTAACATAAATTTTGCTTTTTCACACCTTTTTACACATTCAATCAACCTAAAAACTTATTTTTGAGACACATTGAGGACAATGTGTAATTTAAGTGTGGGGGGGGGGGGGGGGATGCTAAAACTTTGAATCTTGCAAGTCCTAATCACAAGGCTTACACAAAACTCTATTGGAACCGCTAATCACCCCAAATTTTTTTCAAAAAAATTTTCAATTTTGTTTACTTGTCTAGGTTTAACTTGGGAATTTCAAATTCTAAAAAGGTTATATTTTTACAAATTTACAACCGATAGCGTCGTGATAAAAAGAACCAACATAAGAAAATTATGAAACAACATGACAAGTGTTGGATCATTCGGTGACCCTAAACAGTCAATCTGAGTAGTTCATCATCAAATACAAAGGCGGAATCAATGTAAATGACGTCAAACAGCTTGTTTCCTTTTAATCTTTAACTATTGATGATTTCCTGAGCTTTTACAAGTCTGATTACAATTCGGCAGCACCTCGGCTCTCAAACACACACTAGTAATTCCGTCTAAAAATGAGTATACACAACCCTATTTATAGACCTTGCTATTTTGTTTGAAGGTGTCACAGACCTGTTCAAACGAAATTACATGTGATGATTTCGTTTGAACATGTCCATGTATCCCTCAAACGAAATTACACACTAACATGCAATCTAACCCTAAATTCCACTCTGTTGTGCACTCATTTATTCTATCTAGACATAAGACTCGATTAAGACGAAGTTAACAGACAGTAGATGCACCAACAGACTCCCCCTTGGTTGTTGACGAAGTCTTCGACGTCGTGTCTTTAGTCTTTGTCTTTTTTCAAATTGTATTGACATTGTAAAAGCTTCCTTCAATCTCTTATCTTCCTTCAACAGCTAGCATAAAGCACAGACTCTGAATCTTTAACAACCTTCAAGCTCCCCCTTGAATGTAGATCCAGGAACTGCATCTGACTTTAAGTCCTCAGACTCCCCCTATCAGTAGGCTGGGATTTTGCTTAGCTGCTTTCTTAAACTTAAACCTGTTACCTGCATATACTCTACCCAAATATAAGATATATGACAATAACAGTTTCAATTCCATACTTACCATTCAAACTCATTCTTCAAACTTCAATTTGATTGTTGATCCCGAATGTAAACTCTCCCTTTCGTTAAGCTGAAATTTATTTTCTGGTTCAAACTTTACACAATCTATGCCATGAAGTTCTAGATTGTCACCTTTTGTTTTTTTCTTTTTCTTTTCCTTGGGCTTTTCTTCGACTTTGACTGATTTCTTTACCATTTTCTGCGATTCAGCCCTCGATCTTTCCTTAGATCTCATTGGGCAATCTCTTGCAATATGGCCTCTGATGTGGCATTCGTAGCGCCATCTTGTTTCAAATCTCTGGCTTTGGCAGTTAATAGCAATGTGTCCTTGATAGCCACAAGTGTAACACACTCTGTTATCATACCTTTCACTACTTTCATACCACACACTCAGATCAAAACATTGTTTTGCCTTGTGGTAGTCATTTACCCCCTTGTATCCTTGATTTGGCATTTGAGCACTGTGGTCAAACCTACACCACTTATTACCAACTTTTTGTAAGTTTTGATTTTTAAATTTTTGTGGGTTTTCATAATGATTGGATGACTGATCTGATGAGCTTTTATTTTCATTTTTTAAATTTTTCAAATTTTTAACTTTTTGTTTCTGTTCTACACTCTTCTTAACAGGTTTTTGCTTTGAGCATTCACCTATTTCAGTAGATTGCAAAACAGTATTTTTAAATTTTTCTTTTAATTCCAAAAATATTTTTCTTTTCTCTTCTTTTTCTTTTTCATCATCAGATTTATCATCGCAATCTTCAATTTTGACTTTGTCAAAATTTGTGACATTGTCACTTATTGGAACTGAATTGATCGGTTTTGGATAGATATGAGACGAAGAATTCACAAAACCTTTCAATTTATTCTCTAACTCAGCAATTTTATTTCTAGCACATTCAACGGCTTTTTCAAGTTGAATGATTTTCTCAAGATGAGAATTTATTTCTTTTTGTTTCTCCAAATTATTTTTACCAAAAATAGATTTTTCATTTTCTAAAATTTTTATTTGATTTTCAAAATCTTTTTCACTTTTTAATTTTTCATTTTCAAAAACTGTTATTTTATTTTGAAAATCTTTTTCATTTTCTTTTAAATTTTTGATTTCCAATGTCAAACTCTCTACATCCTTCAAGAGTTTAACATTGTCTACTTCAGATTTTTCACACTTTGAGCACCCAACTTCACATTTTGAAGTTTCATCCTTCTTCAATTCTTCATTCTTTGTCACTCCTTCTTTCTCCGTCTTCTGTGTTTCTGCAAGAAAATTTTAACCATATCAGCAGGATTCAAATTTTCATCCAAAAAACAACCTCTCTTGAAATCATATTTCATATCAGATCTTGCGCTAAGACCTTTTCTAATTCTTTTGATTATTTCAAGAAACACATCTAAACTTATATTTTCTGAGTTCTTTTCTAATTCCTTTATCAACTCCTTCTTTTTCTTCTCATTTTCACAATTCTGTGTTCTAAGCTCTCTGATGAAATCATCTGGACTAAATTTTGAAAACCTAGAATCCTTTTTCAGTTTACTCAGAAATTCATCCCAATCCAAGGGTAATGCATCTGCAAATTTAGATATCTTTTCAGCATCTGATATCTTTATCCCATACCTTTTCAAATTGTCCAGTAATCCATCATATCGCTTTTCCAAATCATTAAACTTTTGATATTTCTTACTCAAGAAACATTCAAATCTTTCAACCCAAACTTCCTTTTTCACATCATTATGACCACTATACCAATTGTTTAATCTTTCAAGTTTAGTGTTTTCCTTTTCGTCAAACATTTTTACCAAACTATTCAAAAATCTGATATGATGTGAAATGACAGAAGATCTCAAACGAAATTAAAACCTTCAAACGAAATCAACATGCACAATCAATTTCAAACAAAATTAGATCACTTTGAATGGAATTGCTCAAACGGAGTAAGTCCTTCAAACGAAATTATGACTTTTCAAATGGAATAGCTATCTCAAACGAAATCTCTAATTTCGTTTGAGACTCATTCAAACGAAATTATTTATAAAGTATAAGCTTCAAACGAAATTACACCAAGTCCTCTCAAACGAAATTAGTCAAACATTTCAAACGAGATACCTATTTCAAACGAAATTAACCTGAACTTTCAAACGAAATCAGGTATAATGTGTGTTTTCAAACGAGATTAGCATGATATTTCAAACGAAATTAACTATGACATCAGCATTTTACGAACAGTTTCAAACGAGATTATGTATTTGATCAAGTTTTAAGCTGATTTTAGGTCCAAATCTTTCAAGGATTAGTTAACACTATGTTTCGCTTGATATGTGAGAGTTTTAAGCCATTTCAACCGTGAAAACTTGTTCAAATCAGAAGAGAATGAGTAGAAGTGAGAGAATCTGACGAAATCAAGCTAAATTTGGTATGAACTCCTCGTCCTGAGCTCTGATACCACTTGTTGGATCGTTCGGTGACCCTAAACAGTCAATCTGAGTAGTCCATCATCAAATACAAAGGCGGAATCAATGTAAATGACGTCAAACAGCTTGTTTCCTTTTAATCTTTAACTATTGATGATTTCCTGAGCTTTTACAAGTCTGATTACAATTCGGCAGCACCTCGGCTCTCAAACACACACTAGTAATTCCGTCTGAAAATGAGCATGCACAACCCTATTTATATACCTTTCTATTTCGTTTGAAGGTGTCACAGACCTGTTCAAACGAAATTACATGTGATGATTTCGTTTGAACATGTCCATGTATCCCTCAAACGAAATTACATACTAACATGCAATCTAACCCTAAATTCCACTCTGTTGTGCACTCATTTATTCTATCTAGACATAAGACTCGATTAAGACGAAGTTAACAGACAGTAGATGCACCAACAACAAGTTTAGTTAAAATTTGATTATATATACTTGATCACATAAAAACCCATTCCCACAAAAAGTGAGTTTTGAGCCTTTATTGAGCATACAAATATATATCTTTAAACTAAATGCTCATTTTTTGTTTCTTGTGTGAATAGCCGCTTGGTTCTTACGACTCTAGAACTTTCCACGACAATACATTCCCAGTCCTTACCAACTTAAACCCGAGTAAGTAAATGATGGAGGCATTAGGACTAACCCTTTTTATTTGTACACCATTATTTTTTCTTTTTTTTTATCACATACCCAAAATCCCCCTAGTTAACCCCTTTGAGCTTAAACCTTTTCATTTCTTATCCCAAAAATAAACACCCTTTCACCCACCAAAACCTTTTTATTTTTAACCCTTTGTTTTTAGTAACAAGCTCGGTTTTTCGTATGACTTTTCACAAAAAACAAAAAAATGTTGATGATGAAGCAAAAGAGAAATAAAAAAACAAATAAGTTCATCAAAAATATCTTTGTTTGAATAATGGCTTCATCAAAATAAAAATTGCAAAAATAAAAAGTCTTATGAAAACCGACGTTTTTACGCCTTTCGCCCTTTTACTAACCACTAACCCAACCACCCACCTTTAACCCAAGCCTAACCCTTCACCCAAAAGTCCTCTTGATATTTACAAAGGTATATAGTTAAAAAGGAGGAGGATTGATTGTTTGGCAAGCCTATGGTAGGAGTAAGTTCCATGCCGATCTCGAGTGATTCACTAAAATACATCTTCGGCCGAGTGTTGAGTGATCCCCGTGAGGTATGTGAACTTGTATATAAATGGAATTTAAAAAAAAGGCATGTTATGCCCTAATAAGTAATTTATCTTATGTAATGTTTTAAATAAATCATGACGAATAGGATTGTAAATAAATAAAAATAAAACTTGATAAAGAATCTTGGAAATCCCGACACTCTATGACAAGCCCAAAAACCTTCTCTTCTACCCATTCCATTTGGGAGTGTGAAGCCACATTATAAAGAGTTTTGCTTGAGGACAAGCAAAGATTCAAGTGTTGGGGTATTTGATGTGCACAAAATGCAACATATAAATTACATCAATTGTGGCATAAAACTAACCCTTTTTTAGTACTAATGTTGGAAAAAAGTGTGTTTTTGTCTTCCTTTTGTATTTTCAGGATTAAATGAGCTCAAATTAACAAAAGAAGCAAAAAGGCAGCTAAATCTAACATAAATACAAGAAAAGGAACAAACGTGACATGCCCGACCCCCCGACAGCATCTTCCCAAGCAAAATCAAGAAGACAGAAGACTGAACACGCCCCGTGCTCAGTGAACACGGGGCGTGCCCAAGTTTCGGCATAAACGACAAAGCTATAGAAGCTTCTATCACCCACCACAAGGGCGTGCCCAGCGGACACGGGGCCGTGGTCAACTCTAAGATTCGTAGAATCTGGGGAAATCTTGATAGTACAGGTATGCTTCTGCACACAGGGGCGTGCCCAGCGGACACGTGGGCGTGGTCAACTAATGCAGACAAACTGCAATTAATGAAGGAAGAGAAGAGGATGGATACGGGGCCGTGCCCAATGGACACGAGGCCGTGCCCGAGCTACTGTTCAGCCTATAAATAGGGGTGCTTGGCCCATTTGCAAACCATCCCTTGGCACACCACCTCTCTCACACATCACCCACCACCATCACAACACCATCATCCATTATCCATCATAGAGTGTGTGAGTCATCTCGGGATCCAAGATTGATCGTAAGAGTTCTTGACAATCAAAGGCCAGGTTTACCTAAGTCTCTTACATCACTTGGTGAAGACAAGTGTCTAGTGTAATACTTTTTATTTTTAATCTTTTCGCACTTTTTACTTGGTTATGTATTAATGACTTTAATAACTAGTTTCTTATGTTGAAGGTGATTCTTCCTTATCGTTTGTCCGTGGTGTCTTGGCATTATTTTACTGTCTATATAAAATAAAAGATTTTCACCATTCATATCTCCACGGTCTATATGGAGGTATGTTGGCTACCTGGTCGGGGGTTAAGGGAACGGTTTGGTAAGAGTCTTGCCTTGTTCAGTGTATAGATCCTGCAAGGACCTGGGTCAAATTTAGTAGGACCTCCTTCAACACCCACCGGTATTGATGGCGGGGGTCCAAACTCTTTGATCCCCTCATATGTAAGCTACTATTAATACTTTAACCTGGCTACTTAGGACTGTATCCCTGCTGACTCAGACTACTTAGCCGAGGGTAACGTCACCTTCAAAAGAGGGGCCTACCATAATATGCATTAATAACTTAATTAATTATCTTTCAATAATCCGACCCTTTAGGATTGTATCCTTGCTGACTCAAACTACTGGGTAGAGGGTAACGTCACCTTCAACAGAGGGGCCTACAATAATAACTAAGATAATTTCTTAAAAAGTGCAAAAGTGCGGAAATAATCAAAGGTTACACTTTACACGAGTCAGAACCAAGTGATTCATCTTGTCTATCTGTTTTTACTTTTATTTTATTTTCAGCATTTTAGTTAGTTTTTATTTTTACTTGATTAAAACCTTTTTCTGACTTTTGATTTGATTAGACGTTGAGGATAAACCGGTACTAAAAGCTCTTGTGTCCTTGGACGACCTCGGTATCTTGCCAACACTATACTACACTCACGATGGGTGCACTTGCCCATATGTGTGTTTGGTGTGAGTAAAATATCGTGTTTTATAAATTTAAAACTTGACTAACGTGTAAAAAGGGCTTAAAATATACTTAAATACCTATAACACTTTATGCACATCACCAACACAAAACAAGTTAGTTATAGCTTATAAAACCTCGTTGCCATAAATCTAGACGAAAACATTTGTTTATGTAAACCAAATTGTGAATCGTTCTCGTAATAAAACTTATATGGTTTATATAGTATATTAAACATCGTTGTGTGACATCGTTCAAAATCGTTCATCCAAGTGAACTAAATAACGCCACGGAATATGATATGATAAAAGCACTTATATATAAGAAGTACCAGCGGCGTATCTACCATGCTTTTATCACATTACACCCTTCCCGTTATCTAATCACAACGAAAAACCAATCATTCACTCAATTCGATTAACATGTTTAAATCGTTCAATCATTTCAGTTGTTCAAAATCGTTCAATCGTTCAAATCGTTCTCATTTGAATTGTGAAAACTACTTTTGGTCGTCTCGCTTATAACATTTAAACCTTCGTAACTCGTCCATCATTCAACTTGTATTAACAAACCACCAAAGGGTAAGTTAACAATCATCAGGTTCAGTTATTACCCACATATCCCCACACATAACCATGGAGATAGTTTGATAATGGGATTTGTCAGATCCTATGGTACCATAACATACTACTGGTTGGCTCGACCAAAGCTAATGAATGTCATTTGTTATGTAATTACGTCCCAACAAGTTCGTTCACATTATCGAAATCGTTATACTTAATATAAACCATAGTATTCGTTTTTGAAAACATCGAAATCGTTTAGCACATATGAATCACCCCCAAATAATTGAAAATAGTAAAATAGGGGAACTATGTACTCACATTGATGTGCAAAGTATCCTCGATCTAAAGAACTTAACAAAGCTCAGGCAAACCAAAGAAATCAAGTGGTACCTAGTAATCGGATCGCTAAGTTAATAAATCGACACCTAAACCGGAAGATCAGATAGAATGAGGTCTCGTAAATCAAATGAGTATTGGAGCTCATGTGATATGGTTTAACAAAGCCTACATTCTAAATCGGAACCTATCCTAAGTGTTTATGACCCGTTACGACCCATTAAGGTAGCTTATGCTACTTTAACGCGTCGTTCGCGCAAATGCGCGTTTGAGACGCCTAACTAGTCCTATGACAAGTATTATATGCCCTAACATGTTTAAATATGTTTCATAATCAGTTTAAGTGACAAAAAAATAAGTTACATATGCTTAAAATCAAATTATGCATGAAAAGGGCATTTTGGTCATTTTCCTAAGGCATATAAACTACCTATCATACAACTAATTAAACCTAGTGACCATAAGGTATAACCTTGGAAGGTTATTCCCTATGCAACTATGGTCACAATATATGCTTGGTCGGATCCTAACGATCGACCAAAAGGGTCGAGTTCAAAAGTCTAAGTGGTTGTCAAGACCGCTTAACTTACGACCCTAAACAAGCATTAGACTAAAAGTGACGAGTTAAACATGTTAAAACATGTTTAACTAAGTTAGAAAACAGGTTTGATATCAAAACAAAGTGTTTTGATACCCGAAAATAGCTTCGTTGCAAAATACACATAAATACGTATTTTTACCAAAACTTTGACTCGTCACTTCGACTAATCAACGTGGTAATCAGTAGGTATAGTCACAAGGGACTATAACCATTGTGATTACGCTCACGTTGCAAAGTTCGATTGAACTTTGACTTGACTAAAATGTGGTCAAAGCAGAAAGTCAAACACTGTTTGACCTTCATGCTTGAAAAGCATAAACAAGCATGAAAGAAGCTTACAAAAGGTCCAAGCTAGGAAGAATTGATCCAAAACACTCAGGTATGAAGCTTTTGCTTCAAATTTGAGCAGATTTAGATCTATTGTGTGAGGAATGAGAATGAACAAGGTGGGTATTTATAGAAAGGCTTAAGTTCACAAGATGATTACAAGTGTTTTTGCAAGAATCAAAGCTTGATCCTAACCATACACTTGTGGCACATAGTTTACAATACAAGGGGAACTAAAAAACAATCAAATGGTATGCCCAAACCATGGTAAAATCTCCTGAAAACAGCTGCTGTGACCAGATTCAGAGTTTCTGACCTGCAGGTGGGTCGCACCCCGCGAAGACAGATACACTGGGCTTCGTGGCCCGCCTAGCAACTTTCAGAAACTGACAATTTTGGCCCCTACAAGCTTAAAACTTTGATTCAAGGCATTTTCGATGCGTTTAAGCCCTGTTAACCCAATTTCAAAGCTCTATAATGATGTTAAAGCATAGGGAACGTGAAATATGCTTGAAAACATCTCGGATGTCGGTTCGTTTGTGTGACATCTGTGCCTCCACGGCCATCAAACAAGTACCAAACCAATGAAATATTGTGTTTTATACTTGGGATTTGTATAAATATGTGTATCATTTGCACATATCAATTCTTGTTCGATTTCAAGCACTAAATCGCTTTCTGGAAAGTTATATGCGAACTGATGCGTAAGTGTAATCAGTTTAATGCGACAAACACTCCGGAATAGTGAAATGGGCTTAACATACCTTAAATAACCTTTACTTAACTTTGAAATAAGTTTTGGAGGGTTTGGTGTGTCGAAATCAAGTTTATTCAATCGTCGGGACTAATTGCGTCAAACTGCAAAAGTCTGCTGATTCGTATGGTATCGAACATTCCGGAACTTGACCATAAGTTAAACATGCCCTAAATATCCTTTACATAGCTTAGAAGTAGGCTTTGAGGTGTTTGGTGCGCAAAAATAAACTTTTGGGTCAAACAGGGACTAAAAGCGTCAAAAAGTGCACAAGTTTGCATTTACGCGCACATCTTACGTTCTGAATATATCCGGACATCCAAAAATTTATGTAATCATTAAAATATTTTATTTTAGTGATTGGAATGCTCAACTTCCATTCATCACGTAATTTGGATCGTTTTTCGCGTCCGTTCGTGTTTCGTCGTAATTAACCGAACAACACAACCGTACGGCCAAACAAACCGACATCCGAGATATTTTTGAGCATATTTTAAGTTTCCTATACTTTAACTTCATTTTAGAGCCTTGAAATGGGGTTAACGAGGCTTAAACGTGTCGAAAATGCATCAAGAACCAAGTTTTGCACCATCAGGGACCAAAACTGACATTCTGTGAAAGATGGCTCAGGCGGGGCGCGTAAGCAAAGACCATCTCTTACGCGGGGCGCGAGAGTTGCCCAGTTCAGCAAAAATTAGTTTTCTCAATCAGCAGCTGGTTTATGGGTTTTTCTTCATGGTTTTTCAACTCTATGGGCTTGTTTTGGGCACCCATAGTATGTTAATTCAGTGGGCACACATGGAGGGCCAAGATTGAAGCTCGTAAATCGAGTAACGATCCTAACGGTGGTCCAAACTCTATAAATACCCACTTTGAATTCTTGCTTTCTTCACACTTGATCTGAGTTTATACTCTAAGTTGGAGCTTTTGCTTCATACCTGAGTATCTTAGATCAAATTCTTCCTAGCTTGGACCTCTTGTAAGTTTCTTTCATGCTATTATGCGTTTTTAAGCATAAAGTCAAACAATGTTTGACTTCCTGCTTTGACTAGTCAATGGTCAACACGAAGTTCGTTTGAACTTCACAACGTGAGCGTAATCACGATGGCCATAGTCCTTTGTGACTATACCTACTGATTACAACGTTGATTAGGTGTAGTGACGAGTCATAGTTTCGTTCAAAATACGCGTTTATGCGTATTTTGCAACCAAACTATTCTTGGGTATCAAAACCCTTTGTTTTGATATCAAACTTGTTTTCTAACTTTGTTAAACATGTTTTAACATGTTTAACTCGTCACTTTAAGGTTAGTGCTTATATAGGGTCGTAAGATAAGCGGTCTAAACAACCGCTTAGACTTTCGAACCCGACCCGTTTGGTCGATCGTTAGGATCCGACCAAACATATTTTGTGACCATAGTTGTATAGGGAATAACCTTCTGAGGTTATACATAATGGTCAATTCGTTTAGTTAGTTGTATGATAGGTAGTTTATATGCCTTAGGAAAATGACCAAAATACCCTTTTTACGCATAAATTCATTCTAAGCATATGTAACTTCAATTTTAACATCTAAACTGATTAAGCAACATTATTAGACTTGTTAAGGCATATAATAATTGTTATAGGACTAGTTAGGCGGTCCGAACGCGTTTTACGCGAACGACGCGTTTAAGTGGCGTAAGCCACCTAAACGGGTCGTAATGGGTTGTAAGCAGTTAGGTTAGGTTTCGATTTAGAATGTAGGCTTTGTTAAACCATATCATATGAGTTCCAATACTCATTTGGTTTACGAACTCTCATCCTAACCGATCTTCCGATTTAGGTCCGGTTTATTAACATAGTTACCTATATTAGGTGTCGTTTGATTTCCGTGATCCCTCTAGCTTTGCTTGGTTGTTGTTCAAGACTTCTAAGCATTCTCAGGAGAGTACATAGTCCCCTCTTTTACGTTTTCAAATGTTTTGGGGTGATACACATGTGCCTACTTATTACTTTCGTGCTTTTCATGTTTTTATATCATATGCTTGCTATGTTCATTAGTACACATATAATACATGATTTCTTCCATGTTTTTGCTATGTATATTTTATTAACATGCTAGCACATTGATTTCATATATTACATTATGTTGCATATGTTCATCCAGCATATGGACACATTGTTTTACATTTCTACTTTATATGTTCATTTAGCATATTTAAGTACATTATTTTCATATAACATGCTTACATTTGGTATGACAATTGGTTTGTTTAACGGGTCATAAATACATTCATTAACACCGATCATGCCGTTCGTTAGTAGGTAGTGGTACCATAGGAATTGACAACTCCCATTCCTGAAATCCTAGGTTCGTTTGGGTGGAAGGAATGACTGAATTCGATATTCAGAGTTTAGATGAACCTTTAATTTGTTTAAGGGTTTGTCGCCACAGTCGCAAGGCTTGAATGTAGGCGTTAGAACAATACCGCATAGATGTTTGTATCAGTAAAGCATGCATTAATTTTACAAAACATAACTTTTGATTTAAATTATGATTTATCAAATTCATTGTTTTGTACATTTCTTCTTATAGGGTTGAGTAAATTCTTTTATTCACTATACATTACATTTGATTATACATGAACATTTTAACATTGGTTTAAACATTACATTTTGATGGTTTGTTTGGGTAAGTGATTTAAATAACGAGGCGTGTGTAATATGATAAAAGCATGGTGGATACGCCGCTGGTACTTCCTATATATAAGTGCTTTTATGATATTACATATCGTGGCGTTATTTAAACCATTTCAGTTTTGACATATTACATTTCACACAAATAACATATCTTTACAAAACATTGTTTTACAAACAACATATTTTATACAAACTCATTTTTACTTGCTTATTTATTTATCTATGCATCTTTCTTTATATCATCTGATTTCTTGTAATTTTTTGTATGATTTATAAAAGAAAACATTTTACAAAGTTCATGACTAACTTTTGTTAAACATATTCTTTAAACTTACAAGTCATGAATCCTATTTTAATAAAACCTATGTATCTCACAGACATTTTTATGCTGACGTACCTATTTTCACATGTGTTTCTGGAGATAATGCATAGGATTGATCAAGATACACTTAGGCGGACTTGGGCCTTAGTGACAATAAAAGATGCAAGACTAGTTAATTATGTTATGTTTCTTTGTTTTTAAGACAATGTAACCTCTTGTAATTTAATACAACAAAACTTCAATATCCATGTGTTATAAAACAATGATTCTGTTACGACACTCCCTGACGTTTCCACCGTGGTTTGTTGTTTTACGCGGTCGGGGTGTGACAGTTTGGTCGTACGGTTGCGTTATTCGGTTAATTAAGACGAAAACTCGAACGGACGCGAAAACGATCCAAATTACACGATGAATGGTATTTTTGCATTCCAATCACTAAAATAAAATATTTTAATGATTACAAAAATTTTTGGATGTCCGGACATGTTCAGAACGTAAGATATGCGCGTAAATGTAAACTTATGCATTTTTTGACGCTTTTAGTCCCTATTGATCAAATAAGCATATTTTCGCATACCGAACCCCTTAAAGCCTATTTCTAACCTATGTAAAGGATATATAGGGTATGTTTAGCTTATGATCAAGTTCTGAAATGTTCGTTACTATACGAATCGGCATAGTTTCGCAGTTTGTCGCAAATAGTCCCTGCGATCGAATAAACTTGTTATCGACACACCAAACCTTCCAAAACTTATTTCTAAGTTATGCAAAGGTTATTTAAGGTATGTTAAGCCTATATCACTGTTCCGGAGTGTTTGTCATGTTAAACTGATTACGTTTACGCATCAGTTTGCGTATAACTTGAATCGATATCGTAAAATAGTCAAACACAAATACACAAATATTAACACCAAAACACATTGTTTCATTGAAAAATGATATTGTTTTACATCGTTCATCATTTACAGAGCACAAGTGTCACAGTCTCCCCTACGTAAGGAAATTTCGTCCCGAAATTTTTACAAGAGGAAACTCGTGAAAACAAATGTGGATATTTCGCTTTCATTTGGTCCTCACGTTCCCATGTAAACTCTGGGCCACGTTTTGACTCCTAGCGAACTTTGACTAATCGTATTCGCTTGTTCTTCAGTTGTTTATTTCACGGTCCATTATCTCCACAGGTTTCTCGACAAAGTGCATTGTTTCATCAACTTGAATTTCGTCGAGTGGAATATGAAGATCAGTATCGGCTAAACACTTTCGTAAATTGGACACGTGGAATGTTGGGTGAATATTCCCAAGTTCTAGAGGTAGCTAAAGTCGATAGGCAACTTTCCAATCCTTTCAACAATCTTAAATGGTCCAACATATCGTGGTGCAAGTTTTCCTTTCTTTCCAAATCTCACCACTCCCTTCTAAGGAGATACCTTGAGTAGGACACGGTCTCCAACTTGAAATTCCAAGGGCTTGCGTCGCATATCCGCATAACTCTTTTGACGCCTTCTAGCTGTCAGAAGATTATCGCGAATTTTTTTGATTTTATCTGTTGTTTCCAAAATAAGCTCAGGTCCAGTAAGCTGAGCTTCACCGATCTCATTCCAACAGACAGGTGAACGAGATTTTCGACCGTATAAAGCTTTGAACGGTGCCATATTAATGCTAGCATGATAACTATTGTTGTAAGAGAACTCGATCAACGGTAGATGAGAATCCCAATTACCACCAAAGTCTATCACACATGCTCTAAGCATATCCTCCAATGTTTGTATCGTCCTCTCGGATTGTCCATCCGTTTGGGGATGATAAGCAGTGCTTAGATTTAGTTGGGTTCCCAAAGCAGATTGCATGGTCTTCCAAAAGTGAGATGAAAATCGAGCATCACGGTCAAATATAATATCCAAATGAACACCATGTCGAGATACAATCTCATCAACATAAATCTTGGCAAGTTTATCAGCAGATAGAACCCCGCGAATCGGTAAAAAGTGAGCTGACTTCATTAATCGATCAATAACTACCCAAATAGCATCGTGACCTCTAGATGTACGCGGTAACTTAGTGATGAGATCCATCGCAATGTTCTCCCACTTTCAAACCGGTATTTGTGGTTGTACAAGAAAACCAGATGGTCGTTGATGTTCAGCCTTGACTTTGAGACAAGTTAGGCATTTAGATACATACAAGGCAACATCCTTTTTCATACCAGGCCACCAGTACTGACTACGAAGATCCTTGTACATTTTTGTCAGGACCAGTATGGATAGATGATGCGTGCGAAGTGTTATATATTTTAGGTGTATATTTTAAGCCATTTTTAACACTTATTTTAGCCAAGTTTTAAATTTATAAAACACGATATTTCACTAACACTAAACACACATATGGGCAAGTGCACCCATCGTTGAGTGTAGTATAGCGTTGGTAAGATACCGAGGTCGTCCAAGGACACAAGAGCTTTTAGTACCGGTTTATCCTCAACGTCTAACCAAAATAAAAGTTTGGAAAAATGTTTTAAACTAAGAAAAATAAAAACTAACTAAAATGCTGAAAATAAAAATAAAATAAAAACAGATAGACAAGATGAATCACTTGGTTCCGACTCGTATCTAGTATAACCTTTGATTATTTCCGCACTTTTGCACATAATTAAGAGATTATCTTAGTTATTGTAGTAGGCCCCTCTTTTGAAGGTGACGTTACCCTCACCCCAGTAGTTTGAGTCAGCAGGGATACAATCCTAAAGGGGTGGATTATTGGAAGATAATGAATTAAGTTATTAATGCAGTATTGTGGTAGGCCCCGCTTTTGGCGGTGACGTTACCCTCGACTAAGTAGTCTGAGTCAGCAGGGATACAGTCCTAAATAGCCGGGTTATAGTATTAATAGTAGTTAACTTATGAGGGGATCAAAGAGTTTGGACCCCCGCCATCCAATACCGTGAAGTATTGAAGGAGGTCCTACTAAATTTGACCCAGGTCCATTGCAGGACCTCTAAACGCTGAACAATGGCAAGACCTTTACCAAACCGTTCCCTTAACCCCCTACCAGGTAGCCAACATATCTCCATATAGACCGTGGAGATATGAATGGTGAAAATCCTTTATTTTATATAGACAGTAAAATAACGCCAAGACACCACGGACAAACGATAAGGAAAGATCACCTTCAACATAAGTAACTAGTTATTAAAGTCATTAATACAAAACCAAATAAAAAGTGCAAAAGATTAGAAATAAAAAGTATTATACTAGACACTTTGTCTTCACCAAGTGATGTAAGAGACTTAGGCAAACATGGCCTTGATTGTCAAGAACTCTTACGATCAATCTTGGATCCCGAGACGACTCACACACTCTATGATGGACAATGGATGATGGTGGTGGATGATGGTGTTGTGATGGTGGTGGGTGGTGGATGAAGTGTGAGAGAGGTGGTGTGCCAAGGGATGAGTTGCAATGAAACCAAGCACTCCTATTTATAGGCTGAACAGAGGCCTGGGCACGGCCCCGTGTCCACTGGGCACGGCCCCGTGCCTGTCTGACACTCTCTCTCTTCATTAATTGTAATTCGCAATTACAATTAATGCGCCTGCAGTACTTTCGGCACGCCCCCCGTGTCCGCTGAGCACGGCCCGTGGTGGGCAATAGAAGCTTCTATAGGTTTGTCTTTTCTGCTGCTTCTTGGGCACGACCCCGTGCTGGCTGAGCACGGGGCGTGTTCAGCCTTCTGTTTTCTCTATTTTGCTTTGGAAGGTGCCGTTGAGGGTTCGGGCAATCCACTAATGTTTCTTTTCTTGTATTTATGTTGGATTTAGCTGTCTTTTTGCTTCTTTTGCGTTTTTGAGCTCATTTAATCCTGAAAATACAAAAGGAAGACAAAAACACTCTTTTTCCAATATTAGTACTAAAAAAGGGTTAGTTTTATGCCTCATTTGATGTAATTTATATGTTGCATTTTACACACATCAAATACCCCCACACTTGAACTTTTGCTTGTCCTCAAGCAAAACTCTTTAATATTTGGCTTACACTCCCAAATGGAATAGGTAGAAGAGAAGGTTTTGGGCTTGTCATAGAGTATCGGGATTTCCAAGATCTTTTTGGGTTTTATTTTTATTTATTTACACTCCTATTCGTAATGATTTATTTAGTACTGTTCATAAAAGAAATTACTTATTTGGGCATAACATAATTTTTTAAAATTCTATTTATATACAAGTTCACATACCTCACGGGGAAATCACTCACACTCGGCCGAAGGTGTATTTTTAGTGAATCACTCGAGAGCGGCATGGAACTTATTCTTACCATAGGCTTGCCAAGAAATCAATCCTCCTCCTTTTTAACTTTTATACCTTTGTAGATATCAAGAGGACTTTGTGGGTTAAGGGTTGGCAAGGGTTAAAGGTAGGTGGTTGGGTTAGTGGTTAGTAGAAAAAGGGCTAAAAAGCGTAACAAGTGTCGGTTTTCGTATTTTTGCAACCTTTTATTTTTGATGAAGCTTTTATTCAAACAAAGTTATTTTTGATTACTTTGTTTGTTAATTTTCTTTTTGCTTCATTTTTTTTTTTTTTTTCGAAGAACCGAACTTGTTACTAAAATAAAGGGTTAAAAATGAAAAAGGTTTTGGTGGGTGAAATGGTTTTTGTTTTGGGTGATGAAACGAAAAGGTTTAGGCTCAAAGGGGCTAACTAGGGGGATTTTTGGGTAGGTGGTAAAAGAAAAATAAAAATAATGGTGTGGAAATGAAAAAGGTTAGTCCTAATGCCTCTATCATTTACTTACTCGGGTTTAAGTTGATAAGGACCGGGAATGTATTGTCATGGCAAGTTCTAGAGTCGTAAGAACCAAGCGGCTATTCACACAAGAAACGAAAAATGAGCATTTAGTCAAATGGTATGAAATTGAGTGCTCAATAAAGGCTCAAAACTCACTTTTGTGGGAATGGGTTTTTTTATGTGATCAAGTATATATAATCAAATTTTAAATAAGTTTGTCATGCCTTTTCATAATTTTCTTATGTTGGTTCTTTTTATCACTACGCTATCGGTTGTAAATTTGTAAAAATATAACCTTTTTGAGAGCTTGAATTTCCCGAGTTAAACCTAGACAAGTAAAAAAATGAAATTTTTGAAAAAAATTTGGGGTGATTAGCGGTTCCAATAGAGTTTTGTGTAAGGCTTGTATTTAGGACTTGCAAAATTCAAGGTTTTAGCATCCCCCCCACACTTAAATTACACATTGTCCTCAATGTGTCCCAAAAATAAATTTTTAGGTTGATTAGATGTGTAGAATAGTGTTTAAAAAGCAAAAATTTGTGTTACTGGGCACTGAACACGGCCCTGTGTTGAGTGGGCACGACCCCGTGTTCAGGTGCCAGTAACAAGAACTTACAGAAGGTGGACACGGCCCCGTGTCCACTGGACACGGCCACGTGTCTGACAAAATTCTGCCGAACAGAAGCCAAACAGCAGGTCAGGGAGGTGAGCACGGGGGCGTGTTGGCTGGACACGTCCCCGTGTGGACAGTCCAGAAGCCTGAAAAACTGGTTTCGTCCTCCGGTTTTTCCATCCTAGCCTTATAGGTGCTGAGGCTTAACACCTTAAGCCTTGGTTTGTACCTGTTTGAACACTTAATACCACACCAAGCAATACCAACATCCTACGTTACCAAAGTTAATTGTTCCACGCATAAAGTAAGAAAAATAAAATGCAGAAAATAGTTAGGAAAAGTAAATTGTCTAACACTTGGCACGCAGGCCATCAATTGTTCAAGATTGCAAAGGGTTAACCTGGGGAGCCATCAATCAACCGCTTCCTCCTATGCTCCTCCCGCCTATTCCATGGCATCATCATCATCATCATCATCATCGTCACCCCCTCCATGGCGTGCAATGTGGTCTCGTATGTATCCGACGTCTTCTTGTATCTCGGATAGGTTTCTCTCGATAGCTCCGACCCGGTGGTAGGTGTTGCTCGCCATGTTATAGGTGTTCCGAGTACACATGAGGTTTTCCTGCAACAAATCATGCAAACTTTGAAAATTAGGAAAACTGCCTCCCGAGGAGGATGATTGGCCCGGATCACCGTGGGGTGGGTATTGGTACTGATGATGTTGCGGTGCTGGGAGGACAAGTGCTTCTTGCGGGTTCCATGCATGACCTTGCATCCTTTGAAAGGTTACCGTCCCATCTTCTGCCTCATAAACCAGGTTCATCGAGCGGCATATGTGAATATCCACCGTACCCGACCATGGGCTTCTCTCAAATGCCCTTGGAATGTGGGCGAAGTGCCTGAAGAGACGGTGCACCCACCCCCCGAAGAAAAGAGGAGTTGGTGTACTAGCAAGGCGGTTGTGATGCATGTTTCGGAGCATAAGGTACGGAACATCGAGCGGCCTACGGTTGTGAATGCAATGGAGGACAAGCAAATCTCTTAACCCAACGACGCCACCACTGTCATGCCTTTGGCTAAGAGAGTAGCCGAGGAGCCTATGAATGTATCTGTAAAGCGGATCCCTCAGCTTGGTACTCTTAGTGCTGCTCGGATTGTAGAACCCTTCCCCAATCTGAGCCCACACGGCCTGGCGCTCGTTGTCTTCGATC
Organism: Helianthus tuberosus; assembly: GCA_030545235.1. NCBI lineage: Eukaryota > Viridiplantae > Streptophyta > Magnoliopsida > Asterales > Asteraceae > Helianthus > Helianthus tuberosus. The sequence continues at coordinate 62,356,830 of CM060449.1, read as the reverse complement.
TCTCTCAACCCCCCTGTATTTCCTTCGTCTCCCGCATCCTCCTCCGCATACAACCCGATAATCGACCCGAATTGTGCCATGGAAATCGAATACCTCGTTCCGCCACACCTGAATGACACCCCTTCTTCATCGAACGGCTCGCTCCTTGACTTGAATGCAAAGGTGCTGTAGAATTCCAAGGTGCATTCATGAACAGAACGGAGTCGGGTTGTTAGTGCGACTCTGAGTGGTCCCGTGACAATGTTGTTGAAGCGGTCAATTTGATTCACCAAGGTTAGTAGTTCTGTGCATGCCTGCCTCGGGTATTCCTCCGGCCTTGTTTGGAGAAGCTCGTATCGAGCTCTTGCATCTAGCTCATTGGCGTTGAATCTAGTAAACTTCCTGGCCATCTGCAAGAATACACCAAAAGTTAGCATGAAACAGAAATATTTTTGGACAAAACTGCAAACAGCGGGCTGGACACGACCCCGTGCCCAGCGGACACGGCCCCGTGTTCAGGGGTCTGTTACTCAAAAATCCCATTTTTCGACCCGGTTTCGAAAACTTGAAAATTTTTGAACCAATAGGTGCGGTTTCCCCCGAAAATGAAACCCTAAGTTCCGTTTTTCCCAAAATAACCCGTTTACCCTATCAATTTTATCTTTTTCGGTTCAAGAACAAGGGTTTGGGGTCTTTGCAAGAAATCGGGTGAATCTATGAACAATACAAGTGTATTTACTTCCCTTAACACTAATCTAACTAAATGCAAACAGATTTAGGCAAAAATTTTAGGCTCGATCCGTATGAACATCAAGAACCCTAGATTTTTCCCCAAATTTGTGGTGTATTAACTACATGCAAGTGACTAATCTAACTACTACGAGTGACAGAATCATACCTTGACGCTGTTAGATTGGTAAGAGACGTTGGAATCTCGCGGAAAATCGCCTGGAACCAGAGCTTTTGTGGGGAAACGGGGCGTGTGGAATGAAGAAACTGTTTTGAAAAAGGGGTTTTATCCCGTCTGCAGCGCGAACACGGCCCCGTGTCCAGCGGACACGGCCTCGTGTCGAGCTTCTCTCTTTTTGTTTTTTTTTAGTGCGCGTGTGAGTGCCCCTTTTCTCCTATAAGCTATGGTTTAGAAAACTTACCGCTTTATTTTGCCGCCTCAATCGTTCATAACTTACCAGGCATGATGTTTTTATTCTTCCACGGTTTGAAGCGAGATCTCTTCTTCCTCATCCTCAATAAATCCTTGATAGAGTTTCAGCCGTTGGCCATTGACTTTAAATGGTGACCCATTTCGAGGTTTAATTTCTACTGCACCGTGTGAAAAAATATGGGTGACGGAAAAAGGTCCTGACCACCTAGACTTTAGTTTACCAGGAAACAATCGAAGTCGTGAATTAAACAAAAGAACTAAATCTCCTACCTGAAATTCATTAGGTTTAATATGTTTGTCATGCCAATCTTTCATTCTTTCCTTATAAATTTCAGAGTTTGAGTATGCATAATTCCTAAGTTCGTCTAATTCATTTATTTGACAAAATCGATTTTTACCAGCAAATTCTATATCTAAGTTTACATTTTTGATTGCCCAGTAGGCTTTGTGTGCAATTTCTACTGGCAAGTGGCAACTTTTTCCATAGACTAGCTTATATGGGGTTGTACCTATCGTTGTTTTATAAGCAGTTCGAAAAGCCCATAAAGCATCATCTAATTTATCAGCCCATTCCTTTCTATTTAACCCTACGGTTTTTTCAAGTATTCGTTTTAACCCTCTATTGGTCACTTCGGCTTGTCCGTTTGTTTGAGGGTGATAAGCTGTTGAAACCCGGTGATAGACCCCATATCTTGTTAAAAAAATTTCAAGTTGATGATTACAAAAATGGGTACCTCTATCACTTATTAAAGCTTTGGGTGTGCCAAAACGAGAGAATAATTTTTTCAGAAATCTTACCACTACTCTTCCATCATTTGTTGGAAGTGCTTCGGCCTCGGCCCATTTAGACAGGTAATCTACTGCCACAAGTATGTATTTGTTTCCTTTCGATGGTGGAAAAGGTCCCATAAAGTCGAGTCCCCACACATCAAAAATTTCACAAACAAGAATGCCATTTTGTGGCATTTCGTTTTTGGAAGAAATATTACCTGTTCTTTGGCAAGCATCACATGTCTTTACAAGATTTTGGGCATCTTTGTAAATGGTTGGCCAATAAAATCCTGAATCAAATACCTTTCGTGCGGTACTGGCAGCACCATGATGTCCTCCGTATGGACCTTTGTGACAATGGCGAAGAATTCTTCGGGCCTCACTACCATGTACGCATCGTCTGACGAGTTGGTCGGCACACATTTTGAAAAGATATGGATCTTCCCAAAAATAGTGTTTCACATTGGCAAAGAATTTTTTTCTTTGATGATGTGGCCATCCTTTTGCGACTATTCCACTAGCTAAGTAGTTGGCAAAGTCGGCGTACCATGGTTCTTCCTTAAATTCCACCCTTTCCAGGGATTCAGTTGGGAATTTTTCGTTGATTTGCTCGCCCCTGGTCGCCTCCAAAGCTGGGTCTTCTAAGCGCGAAAGATGATCTGTTGCGGTATTTTCTGCTCCTCTTTTGTCTTTGATTCCAATGTCGAATTCTTGGAGGAGTAGAATCCACCTAATCAAACGTGGTTTTGCGTCTTGCTTCTTAAAGAGATATCGAATGGCTGCATGGTCTGTGTAGACTATAGTTTTAGAAAGAACAAGATAAGAGCGAAATTTATCAAAAGCAAATACCACAGCTAGTAACTCTTTTTCAGTTGTTGTGTAATTTTCTTGTGCATCGTTAAGTGTTTTACTAGCATAATATATTGGGTGGAAATGCTTTTCTTTTCTCTGTCCCAAGACAGCTCCAACTGCAAAGTCACTAGCATCACACATGATTTCAAAAGGAAATTTCCAATCAGGTGCTATCATGATAGGTGCATTGACTAGCATTTCCTTCAGGGTTAGAAATGCTTGATTGCAATTCTTGTCAAAGATGAAAGGAGCATCTTTTTCAAGTAACTTTGTTAGAGGTCTTGAGATTTTTGAAAAGTCTTTGATAAACCTCCTATAAAATCCGGCATGCCCTAGGAAACTTCTAATCGCTCTTACGGAGGATGGAGGAGGTAACCTAGAAATGGTATCTATTTTGGCTCGATCCACCTCCATTCCTTCGCTTGAGATCTTGTGACCGAGTACTATTCCCTCCGTTACCATGAAATGGCATTTTTCCCAATTAAGGGCGAGGTTGGTTTCCTCACATCGGGATAGCATTCGTTCAAGGTTATCGAGGCATTGGTCGTATGAATCCCCAAAGATAGAAAAGTCGTCCATGAAGACTTCCATTGTCTTTTCTATCATGTCATGGAAAATGGCTACCATGCAACGTTGGAATGTTGCGGGGGCATTACATAGACCAAACGGCATGCGTCGATAAGCAAAAGTTCCATAGGGGCATGTGAATGTTGTCTTTTCTTGGTCTTCGGGTGCTATCGGGATTTGAAAGTAACCTGAAAAACCATCCAAGAAACAGTAAAATTTATGACCGGATAATCTTTCTAACATCTGATCAATGAAGGGTAAAGGAAAATGATCCTTTCTTGTTGCTTCATTTAATCGTCTATAATCTATACATACTCTCCATCCTGTGACGGTTCTTGTCGGTATTAATTCATTTTTTTCGTTAGTAATTACCGTCATACCTCCTTTCTTTGGAACTACTTGGACGGGACTTACCCAAGGACTATCGGAAATAGGATAGATAAGTCCTGCGTCAAGTAATTTGATGACTTCATTTTTAACCACTTCTTGAACATTTGGATTTACTCGACGTTGTGGTTGTATGACAGATTTGTAGTCATCGTTCATCAAAATTTTGTGTATGCACATAGAAGGACTAATTCCTTTTATGTCAACAAGTTTTCAAGCTATTGCATTTTTGTGTTTTTTCAAAATACTAACTAGTTTTTCTTTTTCTAGGTTATCTAATTTAGACGAAATAATTACAGGTAATTTACCATCTTTGTCTAGAAAAGCATATTCCAAACCTTTTGGAAGTTCTTTGAGCTCAAGTGGTGGGTCTTTAGGAGACTCCTTATTTGGTTGCTCGCTTCGATCAAGAACTTTAAAAGTTTGTTCTATGGCGACCTCTTCTTCAACAAAGTGGTCAGTCTCTTCACTTGTATCGGGTGGTTCATCTTCATCTTCAATTAGGGGGTCATTATTGCCGAATGGATATTTCATTGATCGTTCGAGATCGACACTTCTTTTAAATGCCCCTAATTGAAGAGGTAGATTATTGAACTTCCGGTTTTTCAAAGCTTCGTATGTCTTTACAAATGGTCGCCCCAACACTAGAGGAGCGTCATCGAGGATGACAAAGTCGGTTGGAACTACCATTTGATTTGTTTGAACCAAGACATCTTCAACTATACCGATTGATTTTATTACTTTCCGATTGGATAGAAAAATGGGTATTTGAAGTGGAGAAAAATCACTAATACTTAATTTTTCGAAAAGGTAGTTAGGCATTATGTTAACACAAAGATCTTTATCGATTGTGACATTACTAATAAACGAATTTTGAAAGAAACATGGAACCGGTGTGATGTTAATTTCAAATGGGTCTTCTTTTATTAGTGAAGTTTGATCATTAGTTAACTTAACACTTACCGTTTCTTCAATTTTAGTGTTAGTGTTTAACTCTTTGAGAAACTTAGCATGAGTGGGTACTAAACAATGATTTTCGAAAGAAGGTGACAAGAGATGAATTTCTTCGAAATTAGACTCTTCTTGGATTTTAACGTTGTCGGACTCACCTTTTTCGTTGTTTAACTCATGTGACGGTTTTTCACTTATTTGTTCTTCCATTTTTTCATTTTTAGTTATCTCTTCCTTTTTTAATTCTTCTCTTGCGCGGGACTCCTCTTCCCTTGCGCGAGCTTCTTTTATACATCGATCGATAACTCTAATGTGCTCTAATATCCTATCGGTCACTTCGGTTATAGAAAAAGAATCATTATTTTCTAAGCTTGAATCCGGTTGTTCGACCCTTTGTTCCTCATAATACCCATATGAAGTTGATGGTTCGCACCATTGTTCTTCATTGTAAGCATATGATGGATAAGGTTCATAATTTTGTTCTTCATAATACTCATATGAGGTGGGTTGTTCATGCCAAGGTTCCTCATAATAAGCATATGAAGGTGGTGGCTCATACCTTGGTTCCTCAAAGTATGAGTAAGAAGGCTCATACCTTGGTTCATCAAAATATGAGTATGAGGGAGGAGGTTCATACCTTTGGTCTTCATAGGATGTGTATGAAGTTGATGGTTCGTACCTGGGTTCCTCATAGTAAGTGTATGAATTGGATGGTTGGTACGAGTGATTATCTTGAATTGAACGTGTATTACGACAATTTGTGCAATAATTACCCCTATAATCATCCTCATCATAGGTGTAGTTGTAACCTCCTGAGTATTGATCCATAAGAATCACTCAGCAGACCACAACCGAGTCTCGAGATCAGAAAACAAAAATAAAAACGTAAACAGAGGCTGGACACGGCCCCGTGTTGAGTGGACACGGCCCCGTGTTCAGAATCTGTATCTGGGCGTTTTGATTAAATTAACTGATCTTGTTGAGCACGGGGCGTGTTCAGTGAGCACGGCCCGTGTTCAAGCTACTGTTACTGGGCGTTTATGAAAAATCTGCAGCACGGCCCCGTGTTCAGTGAACACGGCCCCGTGTACAGGACACTGTAAATGCAAAACTAAACTAAATGCAGAAAAATGTGCGCGCGTTTAAAAAGGTTTTGAAAAAAAACTGATTAGGCCGTCGATTTTAAGCTTTCTTAAAATCCTTGTGTCCCCGGCAGCGGCGCCAAAAACTTGATGCGTGCGAAGTGTTATATATTTTAGGTGTATATTTTAAGCCCTTTTTAACACTTATTTTAGCCAAGTTTTAAATTTATAAAACACGATATTTCACTAACACTAAACACACATATGGGCAAGTGCACCCATCGTTGAGTGTAGTATAGCGTTGGTAAGATACCGAGGTCGTCCAAGGACACAAGAGCTTTTAGTACCGGTTTATCCTCAACGTCTAACCAAAATAAAAGTTTGGAAAAATGTTTTAAACTAAGAAAAATAAAAACTAACTAAAATGCTGAAAATAAAAATAAAATAAAAAACAGATAGACAAGATGAATCACTTGGTTCCGACTCGTATCTAGTATAACCTTTGATTATTTCCGCACTTTTGCACATAATTAAGAGATTATCTTAGTTATTGTAGTAGGCCCCTCTTTTGAAGGTGACGTTACCCTCACCCCAGTAGTTTGAGTCAGCAGGGATACAATCCTAAAGGGGTGGATTATTGGAAGATAATGAATTAAGTTATTAATGCAGTATTGTGGTAGGCCCCGCTTTTGGCGGTGACGTTACCCTCGACTAAGTAGTCTGAGTCAGCAGGGATACAGTCCTAAATAGCCGGGTTAAAGTATTAATAGTAGTTAACTTATGAGGGGATCAAAGAGTTTGGACCCCCGCCATCCAATACCGTGAAGTATTGAAGGAGGTCCTACTAAATTTGACCCAGGTCCATTGCAGGACCTCTAAACGCTGAACAATGGCAAGACCTTTACCAAACCGTTCCCTTAACCCCCTACCAGGTAGCCAACATATCTCCATATAGACCGTGGAGATATGAATGGTGAAAATCCTTTATTTTATATAGACAGTAAAATAACGCCAAGACACCACGGACAAACGATAAGGAAAGATCACCTTCAACATAAGTAACTAGTTATTAAAGTCATTAATACAAAACCAAATAAAAAGTGCAAAAGATTAGAAATAAAAAGTATTATACTAGACACTTTGTCTTCACCAAGTGATGTAAGAGACTTAGGCAAACATGGCCTTGATTGTCAAGAACTCTTACGATCAATCTTGGATCCCGAGACGACTCACACACTCTATGATGGACAATGGATGATGGTGGTGGATGATGGTGTTGTGATGGTGGTGGGTGGTGGATGAAGTGTGAGAGAGGTGGTGTGCCAAGGGATGAGTTGCAATGAAACCAAGCACTCCTATTTATAGGCTGAACAGAGGCCTGGGCACGGCCCCGTGTCCACTGGGCACGGCCCCGTGCCTGTCTGACACTCTCTCTCTTCATTAATTGTAATTCGCAATTACAATTAATGCGCCTGCAGTACTTTCGGCACGCCCCCCGTGTCCGCTGAGCACGGCCCGTGGTGGGCAATAGAAGCTTCTATAGGTTTGTCTTTTCTGCTGCTTCTTGGGCACGACCCCGTGCTGGCTGAGCACGGGGCGTGTTCAGCCTTCTGTTTTCTCTATTTTGCTTTGGAAGGTGCCGTTGAGGGTTCGGGCAATCCACTAATGTTTCTTTTCTTGTATTTATGTTGGATTTAGCTGTCTTTTTGCTTCTTTTGCGTTTTTGAGCTCATTTAATCCTGAAAATACAAAAGGAAGACAAAAACACTCTTTTTCCAATATTAGTACTAAAAAAGGGTTAGTTTTATGCCTCATTTGATGTAATTTATATGTTGCATTTTACACACATCAATAGAATAACGAGACTTGTGAGATTCGTCCATCACTAAAGTGCGAAGATTGTCTTGTTTCAGAACCCACAATCGATCCTTGAAATAAAGTAACCCATCGTCCTTCGTTTCGAGTTTAAGCTCAAGTTGAAGTGGTAGCTCATATTTCAATAAGCCTTGGGTTACACACGTTCTTTACGCTTGAAGGACACGTGATTGGATATCAGATAAAATTCAAACACGATGAAGCTTCACATATTCCTTTCGACTTAGCGCATCGGCTACGACATTCGCCTTACCAAGATGGTAGTGAATCTCGCAATCGTAATCGTTCAATAGTTCAACCTAGCGTCGTTGTCTCATGTTTAGCTCCTTCTGATTGAAAATATGTTGGAGACTTTTGTGGTCTGTGAAAACCACACATTTTGTTCCATAAAGATTGTGTCTCCAAATTTTGAGAGCAAAAACCACAGCTCCCAACTCAAGATCATGAGTGGCGTAGTTCTTCTCGTGAATTTTCAATTGTCTCGACGCATAAGCTATAACTTTACCGTGTTGCATAATAGCACAACCAAGGCCTAGATTTGATGCGTCACAATAGACAACAAAATCATCGTTTCCATCGGGCAAAGATAAAATAGGAGCATCACAGAGTTTTCATTTCAGTGTTTGGAAAGCTTCCTCTTGTTTGGGTCCCCACTCAAAAGGCTTATTCTTCTGAGTCAAAGCTGTGAGAGGAACCGCAATCTTTGAGAAGTTCAAAATAAATCGATGATAGTAACCAGCAAGACCAAGAAAAGATCGAACTTCTGTAGGTCTCGTAGGTGTATTCCAATCCTTAATAGCAGCTATTTTGGAAGGATCCACATGAATACCTTGCTTGTTAACAATATGACCCAAAAATTGAACTTCTTTGAGCCAGAATTCACACTTGGAGAATTTGGCAAATAGTTGTTCCTTCTTTAGGAGTTCCGTTGTCAGGCGAAGGTGTTGTTCGTGATCGGCTCGAGACTTTGAATAAATGAGAATGTCATCAATGAACACAATGATGAACTTTTCTAAATAAGGTTTACAAACCCTATTCATTAAATCCATGAAAACAGCTGGAGCATTCGTCAAACCAAAATGCATGACAGTGAACTTGTAGTGACCATATCGTGTGTGGAAAGCAGTTTTGGGAATATCTTCTTCGGGTACACGAAGCTGATGATACCTAGAACGCATATCGATCTTGGAAAAACATGTAGCACCTTGTAGCTAATCAAAGAGACCATCAATTCGTGGTAGGGAATATCGATTCTTGATGGTAAGCTTGTTAAGCTCACGATAATCGATACACATTCGAAAAGATCCATCTTTCTTTTTCACAAATACGACTGGAGCGCCCCAAGGTGAATAACTCGTTCGGATGAATCCTTTATCAGATAACTCTTGAAGCTGTTTTGACAATTGTTGCATCTCAGACAGTGCAAGACGATAAGGTGCTTTAGCAATCGGGTTAGCATTGGGTACAAGATCAATATGAAACTCGACTTGATGAATTGGAGGCAAACCAGGCAGTTCATCATGAAACACCTCTGTATAATCTCGAACAATCGGAATATCTTGAATACACTTGCTCTTGCCTTTCTCCTCGGTGACATGTGCCAGAAATGCCACATATCCTTTTCGCAAATAACTTTGACCTTTCGTACATGACATGAGTTTCAAACCATTCGAAGGTTTCTCACCACGAACTTCTAGAACTTCACCAGATGAAAGAGGAATACAAACAATCTTATCGAAACAAACCACCTCAGCATAATGTTTAGTTAACCAATCCATCCCTACGATAATATCGAAACTTCCAAGTTGCATCGGTGTGAGATCATTAGGAAAAAGATGGTTATCGAGGTTCAATTGACAATCACGAATAACAGAATCGAGTACAAGAGGTTCACCAGTAGCAGCTTTGACAGATAAGGGTTTCCTCAGTATAGCTCTAGGTATCGCAAGTAAAGGCTAAAATGATAACGATACAAAACTTCTATCGGCACCAGAATCGAAAAGAACAGATGCAGGTTGATGGTTAACAAGGAACGTACCATTAAGAACCTCGTTGTCAGCATAAGCCTCATTAGCGTTCAAGTTGTACGCTCGTCCACGAGCGGGATTTGCATTTGTATTCGCGTTTACCAGTTTCGGGAAGTTGTTCCGGAAATGACCCATTTCCCCGTAATTATAACATGAGCCAGGTGGGAATCTGGCAGCATTTCCCTGAGACTGTGCTGGATTCTGAGCAGCTTGATTCAGACCCAATCGACAAATGTTGGCCGTGTGGCCAAGTTTACCACAAGTGGTACATTGTTTACAAGCTTGTTGAGCAGCATGATGACCATTGCACCGATTGCAGTGAGGTGCGGTACCAGCATACTGTTTCTTGGCGGGAGGTTGTGCTGGTGGGTTCTGAGCATTTTGATTAGTAACAACAAAGTTTTGGGAAGCCTTGCGCTTCCACGACCTCCTTGATGACTCGCCCTTCTTCTTACCCTGACCCTTGTCTTGTGTAGAGTCGGTAGACAGCTTCTTGTCACCCTTGCAGGTCAGTTTACCTTTCCTGACTTGTGACTCAGTCAGGGTTGCAGCCAGTTCGATAGCCTGACGAACAGTGGTAGGGCTACTACCAGTTACTATGTCTTGCACAGAATCAGGCAGACCATCTATATACCTCTCGATCGCTTTCTACAACGGGGTAACCATAGTAGGACATAGCAAACTTAACTCCTCATAACGATCCGTATACACACGGTGTTCTCCCCCATCTTGTTTCAGATCATCGAACTCTCGTTCCAAAGCCCTTATCTCATGTCGAGGGAAGAACTCTTTCATCATGAGAGCCCGAAGCTCTTCCCAAGTTTGTGCCATCGCCACATCGGCACCATTATCTCGCATCACACTGTTCCACCATGTTAGAGCACGCTTCTGAAAAACACTGGACGCTAACTCAACCTTTCGCTCATTCGGACATTGAACATGTCTAAATGTGCTCTCCGGACTCTCGAACCAATGTAGGAGCGTAGTTGCTCCTTGAGACCCAGAAAACTTTAGTGGTTTAGCCGAATTAAATGTTTTGAAACTGCACTGAGCATTGTTATTGTTGTTGTTGTTCGCTTGATTAACCTGAGTTATTAGCTTTGGAATCACAGCAGCGATCTGTTAAATGATAATAGCTGTGAATTCGACGTTAGGTTGTGGTTGTGCATCTCCTCAAGGAGGCATATTCTAAGAAGAACAAGGAAACATGAGAAACGAGTGAGATTGACAATTGGATAAACAAAAGAGGTATTGAAAACATCGACAAAGCATAAGGAAGGCGATCATTCGTTCGTTTCCTCGAACAAACAAACGACACACAGTGACTAATCAAAGTAAATGGGTCAATATAACGTATCGCAAAGACATGCTTTAGCCTATAAGTTGACACTCACCCCAAGAGTTCCCAAGTAAGAGTGACGGGTCCGATTATGTGGATTTGTACGAACACTCTAGCCTTAGACAGAAAACTCAGGATACAGGCATCCACCCTTCCAGATTGCACGTGTTCACATTAAAAGACCCAAACTTTAACGAGATTTTGAAAACTTTGAAGGTTCAAAACCTTATAATAAATCATCTAGGAATAGATGATTGATTTTCAAATCGGATTTGTTATTGTGTTCTCGTTGTGGTTATCACCTAAAGATAGGTGACGGTATTGTTTTAAAATTCTAAACACAAGACAACTTGTGTTAGGGTCCTAGAAAAGTTATAGTCTAGGTCAAAGCATTACTAATAACCTAATTCCCTATAACCATGAGCTCTGATACCAACTCTTCTGTCACACCCCGACCGCGTAAAATAACGAAACCATGGCGGAAACGTCGGGGAGTGGAGCGACACAATTATTGTTTCACAACCATGGATTCAAAAGTTTTGTTTTATTTAGATATTATCCAATTACATTGTCTTGAAATTAAAGTTAAAACACAACCACATTGTCTTTCATTTGTTATTTAGTCACTAAGGCCTCGTCCAGTCCTAAGTGAGCATGCATCCTAGTCGCAATCAACATCATTAAACACCACCTGAAACATATGTGAAAATAAAGTCAGCAAAGAAATACCGGCCGAGCACATAGGTTTTGTGAGTGCGTCAGATTCATGGCTCATATACATGTTGCAATACCTCGTTTAACTATAAGAGTCAATAATCGAAAACCTTGTTTTGAAAAGTGTTTAGTATTGTAATATGATTAGCCAACTCAAAACAAGTTAGTTATAGCTTATAAAACCTCTTTGCGATGAATATAGACGAAAACATTTGTTTATGTAAACCAAATTGTGAATCGTTCTCGTAATAAAACTCGTATGGTTTATATAGTATATTAAACATCGTTGTGTGACATCATTCAAAATCGTTCATCCAAGTGAACTAAATAAAGCCACGGAATATGATATGATAAAAGCACTTATATATAAGAAGTACCAGCGGCGTATCTACCATGCTTTTACCACATTACACCCGTCCCTTTATCTAATCACAACCAAAAACCAATCATTCGTTCATTTCGTTTAACTTGTTTAAATCGTTCAAATCGTTCAATCATTTCAATCGTTCAAAATCGTTCAAATCGTTCTCGTTTTAATTGTGAAAACTACTTTTGGTCGTCTCGCTTATAACATTCAAACCTTCGTAACTTGTCCATCGTTCAACTCGTATTAACAAACCACCAAAGGGAAAGTTAACAATCATTAAGTTCAGTCATTACCCAAATATCCCCACACATAACCATGGTGATAGTTTGATAATGGGATTTGTCAGAACCTATGGTACCATAACATACTACTGGTCGGCTCGGCCAAAGCTAATGAATGTCATTCGTTATGTAATTACGTCCCCACAAGTTTGTTCACATTATCGAAATCGTTATGTTTAATATAAACAATAGTATTTGTTTTTGAAAACATCGAAATCGTTTAGCACATATGAATCACCCCAAAACAATTGAAAACAGTAAAATATGGGAACTATGTAATCACATTGATGTGCAAAGTATCTTCGATCTAAAGAAATTAACAAAGCTCAGGCAAACCAAGGAAATCAAGTGGTACCTAGTAATCGGATCGCTAAGTTAATAAATCGACACCAAAATCAGAAGATCGGATAGAATGTGTAGGATCGTGAAACGACCTAACGAGTCGATTAGAAGAGTGCTCAGACAGAATCAGAGGCGGAATTCATTGATTCTGTCTTTGTTTAGCTTGTATTCCCTATTAACTGTCTCGTTTATTGATCTAGAAGCAATTTACAGCACGTAGACACTTCGACAGCACCTCGGTGTCGGAAACAAGAAGGTTACAACTGAATACGCTTGAATGGGTATATATAGGCCTGTGATTCCGCTTGAACATGTTTCAAGCGAAATAACATTCTCAAGCGGAATAGCATTCAAGCGGAATAACATTCATGATTTCGCTTGAAATATCCAGCTGATTTCGCTTGAAATGACTCAGAGTTATTTCGAGCGGAATTACCCATAATCCCATTTCTCGTTTTTCGCATCCTAATCTATCCGTTCTAATCTAAGACTCGAACGAAGATGAAGTCGACAGACAACTGCACCAACAGACTCCCCCTTGAATGTTGACGGAATCTTTAGCGAGAGTCTTCATCATAACGACTCTTCAATCTTGATCGGTCTCCTTTCTTTCTTAGCATGTACCATGATCTTCTCTTTGGATCTAACCTCGTCAGACTCCCCCTTTCATCATGATGGGATCGCTGTCTGGAATTAGCTATCACCTTGAGATCAAACCCTGGCTTTAACTCTGTTAAGCTCATCTCCTACACAAATTTTCTCACCACCACATAAGTTTTTACTTAAATCAATAAGAAAAACTTACTGGTAGAAATCATTCAATCATAATAGTTACATCAAGTTCAAATTAATGACCTTGATTAACAAATTTAACTTCAATCTTGATCGGTCTCCTTTCTTTCTTAGCATGTACCATGATCTTCTCTTTGGATCTAACCTCGTCAGACTCCCCCTTTCATCATGCTGGGATCGCTGTCTGGAATTAGCTATCACCTTGAGATCAAACCCTGGCTTTAACTCTGTTAAGCTCATCTCCTACACAAATTTTCTCACCACCACATAAGTTTTTACTTAAATCAATAAGAAAAACTTACTGGTAGAAATCATTCAATCATAATAGTTACATCAAGTTCAAATTAATGACCTTGATTAACAAATTTAACTTCTTTCTTTAATCAAAATTTTTCAGGTCAGCACACACACACTCCCAAACTAGTTCATCTTGTTTAGCACTTGGAATTTTGAAAATCAGCTCATCAACATCAGTTTTTGAAAATCCTTTTGCATTTTTCAAAATTTTATGCTAAAACATACTGAAATTTTTTTGAATTTTTTTTAAAAGAAATGTAATGTAATAAAGAAATATTTACAAACAATATTTTTTGTGAGCTTGTGTAAGAAGATCATATCAGTTTATGTGGCCAATCACTAGCACAGTTAAGCTTTAAACATTTTCAGTTCTAAACGATTCACGTAGATTGACGATATTGTTGTCCACTTAAACTCAATCTAAAAACTTTCAGAATTCTTACCGATACCTTAAGGTATATTAATTTTGCACTAAATTCTTATGGACCCCACGATCTCAGCATATCCCCTCATCATGCAATACACTGACTCAAGTAATGCCTTTAAACTTTTATCAACTGTGATTTGTGCGAAAACAAAGCAGAATGTTTAAACATTAACAATCAGGTCGATACTTCCGTATACGCAGAGATAGTCCAATGATTAAACAAAATAAGAAATAAAAAATCAAGTTGAAGTTGTTTAGGCTTTAACCACCAGGTCGATACTTCCGTATACGCAGAGGTGATCCAAAGCTTAAACGAAACACCAAAGAAAATAAAGCAAAACGTTTATGCAATAACATCCAGGTCGATACTCACGTATACGCAGAGGATGTCCAATGCTTAAACAAAATAAAGAAATAAAACAAGTTTAAATCTTTGCAAAATAAAATGCACAATCACAGCGACTTTTCAGCAAAGTTGTGAAAGTTCACAAACTTAACCAGTTTTACGTCTATCGACAATTAGCGATTACTGAGTAGGCACAGAATCAAGAAGGACAAAACTAAGTACTATACTTTTGACCATGTTTCCCACTAGAACTAGGCTTTTTCATTTTAGGTTTGTATCGTCATCGCAAATCTACTAGTCTAGCTGAGCCTTCCGTCACATCTTTAGTGAGACCGTTTATCACATTATATCTTTCCATTTCTTTAGCATGCTGTGACAGTCCAACTGATCTACTATCATTTCCTCTTTTTTTCAACAAAACTCATTTTTGCATTTTTCAATGTTTTTGGAATTTTTCAAATTTTCTAATTTTTTTTTAAATTTTACTCCCCCTAAAATCAAAATATGTCTCAATTTTGATTTTCTGGGAAAATTTGAAAACAAACTGTACAAGATAAACTGACAACATGATGAGGATTACTTCAATTCTCCATTCACTTGGCATAAACAATCAGAACTCCCCCTGACACCAAAACATTTTCCCATGGTGATTTCAAAACACTTAAGTTTGTTTCAATCAAAATGGTTTTTCCGGAAAATAAGTTTTGTGAGTCATTTCTCAAACATGGGGATCATTCATCACCTTTTTTTACTCAACCACTTATAAAAAACTAACATTTCTAGGTTTAATCATCAAATATCACCAGTAAAAAAATCAAGTACAACTTAATGTCCCTGATTTACCACTTGCAAGTCGAAATCACTTTCGTGAATTTCTCAAGAAATGCGTCGATTCCTGCTCCACGATTACCAACTTAGGAGCTCCGGCATGTCAGGTTTTTTTCATTTAAACAGATTCACCCAAGCCTGACGGTCCTTAGGTGCTTTTGAAATTCCGTTTGACAATAATGGAAAATTTGCATCATTCATTGTCAAACCGGAATCACCATTTTTTTTCAACCACTGGCTCTTCTGGCTTTGACGAACCAGATTCATTGCCTGAACGTGGTTTGTCTGACTTTGATGCGTCAGATTCATTGCCAGAACGTGGCTCCTTTGTTTCCGAAGAAACAACTTCATCGCCAGCAACTTTCTTTTTCTTCTCTTTTGTCCTCAGATTTGCATCTGATGAATTCGTTTTGTTTGACTTATCGGTCTTAGGAGAGCAAAACGATTTATCAGAACTATTATCTGATTTTCCTGTTATATCCAAGGATAAAATCCTTTCAAGATATTCTCGAGATTTCTTTCTCTTCTTCCTCAGTCTGTCTTTCTGCCCTTGTGAAAGCTTTACTTTCTTTTCTAGAACTTTCTGTTCTTTGGGCTTTTCTTCGAATTTGACTGGTTTCTTTGCCATTTTCTGAGATTCAGCCCTCGATCTTCTTTTTGATCTCATTGGGCAATCTCTGGCAATGTGACCTTTGATTTGGTAATTATAGCATCTCCTCGTCTCAAACCACTGATTTTGGCAGTAAACAGCAATGTGTCCTCAAACACCACAAAAGTAACACACTCTGTTATCGTACCATTCACCACTTTCACACCAAACACTCAGATCATAGCATTGTCTGGCATTGTGGTAATCATCACTCCTCTTGAAAACTGGATTTAGCTTTTGAGCACTGTGGTCAAACCTGCACCACTTATTACCAACTTTTTGTGAGTTTTGATTTTTCAATTTTTGTGGTTTTTTATCACAATTGGATGATTGAACTGATGAGCTTTTATTTTCTTTTTGAAAATTTTTCGGTTTTTTTATCCTTTTGTTTTTGTTCCACATTCTTCTTTACAGGTTTTTGCGTTGAGCATTGACCTTTCTCAGTAGAATGTAAAACAGTTTCTTGAAACATTTCATTTAATTTCAAAAATATTTTTCTTTTCTCAGCTTCATCATCAGTTTTCTCATCACAATCTTCAATTTTGACTTTGTCAAAATTTGTGACATTGTCACTTATTGGAACAGAATTGATCGGTTTTGGACAAATATAATTTCGTACAGATGACAAAGTCTCAAAACCTTTCAATTTATTCTCAAGCTCATCAATTTTATTCCGAGCAATTTCAGCTTCATTTTCAAGCCGAATGATTTTCTGAAGATGAGAATTTATTTCAATTTGTTTTTCAAGATTATTTTTAAAAATAACAGATTTTTCATCTTCTAAAATCTTCATTTGACTTTGAAAATCTTTTTCAATTTTTAATTTTTCATTTTCAAAATCTTTTTCTTTCAAAATTTTGTTTTCCAATGTCAAACTGTCCAAATCACTTAACAGTTTGACATTTTTAGAGTTCAATTTCTCACAATTTTCCTGCAGTTCAGGAATCTGTTTATCATCAGATTTCTTCTCATCCTTCAAATTTTTGATTTCCAATGTCAAACTCTCCAAATAACTTAAGAGTTTGGCATTGTCTGATTCAGATTTTTCACAATTTAAGCATTTCCCAGGAATCTGTTTATCATCGGCTTCATCTTCTGCCTTTAAAGCTGGAACTTCTTCAACCTGCTTTTTCACACCAGATTTGATTTGTTCTTCAGCTGTTGCTGTTTTTTCTTCTTTCTCAGCTTTGATCTTTTCTTTAACAGGTGCTGCCTTTTGATTCTTCCTTTTTGCAGCTTGTTTTTCTTTAATCCTTTCAATTTTACCTGCATAAAATGACTTTCCATTATGATTTATAGGTGAAAGTTGTTGTTTAAGATATTCAAGTTCCCGGATTTCCTCTTCATAATTGTCACTCTCTTCATCGGACGAGTGATAAAAAACCGGAACTTTTTTCGAAGCTTCTTTTGCTGAGACTATTCTTTCTTCTTGCTTTATTGGAATATACTGCTGAGATTCATAATGCACATATGCCAACACTTCTTCAAAATCCATGTTTTGGTTTTCAAAGTTTCTTAAACTGACTGTTCAAGAGAAATCACTGTTGAAGCGGAAATGGTGATACAAGCGAAATAAGGATTTGAAGCGGAATAACTAATTTGAAGCGAAATCAGTTATTTCGCTTGAAAACTTTCAAGCGGAATAATACCTCTGAAGCGAAAACACCTATTTCAAGTGGAATCAGATGATATTTTCAAGCAGAATAACGATTTCAAGCGAAATCAACCTGCTTATTTCGCTTGAAATGTTGATGACATCATCAATTCGATCAGTTATTGGCAAAATTGATCAAGTTCTAGGCCGATTTTAGGTCTGATTTTTTCAAGGGTTTATTAAAACTATGTTTCGCACATTATACTTGAAAATCAGTCCATTTTGTCCGTTAAAACCTGATTAATTTTGAAAAGAAGGTGTAGAAATCAGAATTTTTCAGCGAAAACGAACTAAACAGTAAGAACTCTTCCTCCTGAGCTCTGATACCACATGTAGGATCGTGAAACGACCTAACAAGTCGATCAGAAGAGTGCTCAGACTGAATCAGAGGCGGAATTCATTGATTCTGTCTTTGTTTAGCTTGTATTCACGATTAACTGTCTCGTTTATTGATCTAGAAGCAATTTACAGCACGTAGACACTTCGAAAGCACCTCGGCGTCGGAAACAAGAAGGTTACAACTGATTATGCTTGAATGGGTATATATAGGCATGTGATTCCGCTTGAACATGTTTCAAGCGAAATAGCATTCAAGCGGAATAACATTCATGATTTCGCTTGAAATATCCAGCTGATTTCGCTTGAAATGTCTCAGTGTCATTTCGAGCAGAATTACCCATAATCCCATTTCTCGTTTTTCACATCCTAGTCTATCAGTTCTATTCTAAGACTCGAACGAAGATTAAGTCGACAGACAACTGCACCAACAGAATGAGGTATCGTAAACCAAATGAGTATTGGAACTCATGTTATATGGTTTAACAAAGCCTACATTCTAAATCGGAACCTATTCTAAGTGCTTACGACCCGTTACGACCCATTAAGGTAACTTATGCTACTTTAACGTGTCGTTCGCGCAAATCCGCGTTCGAGATGCCTAACTAGTCCTATGGAAAGTATTATATGCCCTAACATGTTTAAATATGTTGCATAATCAGTTTAAGTGAAAAAATTAAGTTACATATGCTTAAAATCAAATTATGCTTGAAAAGGGCATCTTGGTCATTTTCCTAAGGCATATAAATTACATATCAAACAACTAATTAAACTAAGTGACCATAAGGTATAACGTCAGAAGGTTATTCCCAATGCAACTATGGTCACGATATATGATTGGTCGGATCCTAACGATCGACCAAACGGGTCGGGTACGAAAGTCTAAGCGGTTGTCAAGACAGCTTGAATTACCACCCTAAACAAGCACTAGACTAAAAGTGACGAGTTAAACATATTAAAACATGTTTAACTGAGTTAGAAAACAGGTTTGATATCAAAACAAAGTGTTTTGATACCCGAAAATAGCTTCATTGCAAAATACGCATAAATACGTATTTTGACCGAAACTTTGACTCGTCACTTCGACTAATCAACGTGGTAATCAGTAGGTATAGTCACAAGGGACTATAACCATTGTGATTACGCTCACGTTGCAAAGTTCGATTGAACTTTGACTTGACCAAAATGTGGTCAAAGCAGAAAGTCAAACAATGTTTGACCTTCATGCTTGTAAAGCATAAACAAGCATGAAAGAAGATTACAAAAGGTCCAAGCTAGGAAGAATTGATCCAAAACACTCAGGTATGAAGCTTTTGCTTCAACTTAGAGTAGATTTAAATCAATTGTGTGAGGAATGAGAATGAACAAGGTGGGTATTTATAGAAAGGATTGAGTTCACAAGATGATTACAAGTGTTTTTGCAAGAATCAAAGCTTGATCCTCACCATACACTTGTGGCACATAGTTTACAATACAAGGGGAACTCAAAAACAACTAAATGGTATGCCCAAACCATGGTAAACTCGCCTGAAAACAGCTACTGTGACCAGATTCAGAGTTTCTGACCTGTAGGTGGGTTGCGCCCTCGAAGACAGATACACTGGGCTTCGCGGCCCGCCTAGCAACTTTCAAAAACTGTCAGTTTTGGCCCGTGCAAGCTTAAAACTTTGATTTAAGGCATTTTCGACGTGTTTAAGCCCCGTTAACCCAATTTCAAGGCTCTATAATGATGTTAAAGCACAGGGAACATGAAATATGCTTGACAACATCTCGGATGTTGGTTCGTTTGGTCGTACGGTTGCGTTATTCGGTTAATTACGACGAAAACTCGAACGGACGCGAAAACGATCCAAATTACACGACGAATGGTTTTTTTGCATTCCAATCAATAAAATTAAATATTTTAATGATTACAAAAATTTTTGGATGTCCGGACATGTTCAGAACGTAAGATATGCGCGTAAATGCAAACTTATGCACTTTTTGACGCTTTTAGTCCCTGTTGATCAAATAAGCATATTTTCACATACCGAACCCCTTAAATCCTATTTCTAAGCTATGTAAAGGATATTTAGGGTACGTTTAGCTTATGATCAAGTTCCAGAATGTTCCTTACTATACGGATCGGCATAGTTTTGCAGTTTGTCGCAAATGGTCCCTGCGATCGAATAAACTTGTTTTCGACACACCAAACCTTCCAAAACTTATTTCTATGTTATGTAAAGGTTATTTAAGGTATGTTATGCCTATATCACTATTCTGGAGTGTTTGTCACATTAAACTGATTACGTTTACGCATCAGTTTTCGTATAACTTTCTAGAAAGCGCTTTAAAGCTTGAAATCGAACTCGAATCAATATCGTAAAACAGTCAAACACAAATACACAAATATTAACACTAAAACACATTGTTTCATTTATAAATGATATTGTTTTACATAGTTCATCATTCACAGAGCACAAGTGTCACAATCTAGAGTTCAATCGAACTCAGGTTATGTGTGTCAAAACTCAAGGTCTCAAAACCAATTTTTCCAAAGGTCATAGAGTCTAAACATGCATAGGAAACCTCAGGACCAGAGACCTCATGGAAATCAAACTCCATTTCCATCAACAGGTCCTAGATCCAAGACTCTAGTTAGGAGTGATGGATATTGGATGGTTGTTCCTATAGTTGGTGAATCTGGAAGACCCAAGACCATTAAGGCTTGGGTCCGCCACTCTAACTAATTTCTTGGTTGGTGTGTGCAGGAGCTGCTAAGGAGGATTATCAACTTGTGGTATGTTTATAGTGGCTGCTCAAGGCACATGACAGGGAATGCGAGATTGTTATCTGAGTATGAAAATTATGATAGAGGACATGTGAATTTTGCTGGTGCGAAAGGTGGTCGGATTACAGGTCGAGGAAAAGTGACCAATGGGAAGATCACTTTAGACAAAGTGAATTGTGTTGAGCAGCTTAAACACAATCTGATAAGCGTGTCACAAGTCTGCCAGAAGGGTCACTCGGTCCATTTTACAAAGTTTGAAGCATTGGTGTTGAAACCGGGTTTGGTTATTCCGGATGATTGGATAGTGATGAGAGCACCAAGGAGAAATGACACCTATGTCATGGACATGGGTGCTAAAGATTCTTCTGCGGTGGTGGCATGTTTATTGTCAAAAGCATCTGAGGCTGAGTCAATGTTGTGGCACAGACGCATGGCCCATATTCACTACTGGAAAATAAGTTATCTTATTAAAATTGAGTTAGTGAAAGGGGTACCATTGTAGAGGTTTCATGTGGAAGATAAATGTCTTTCATGTCAAAAGGGGAAACAACATAAGAAACCTCATAAATCTAAAACAGTAAATTCCATATATACCCCTTATGAATTACTTCACATAGATTTATTCGGTCCAGTGGATGTAAGGAGCATAGGTGGAAAGTACTATTGTTTAGTTGTCACAGAAGATTACTCACGTTATTCTTGGGTTCTCTTTTTAGGTACAAAAGATGAGACAACGGAGCTATTGATAGAAATCTTTACAAAATTGGAAAACATCTATGAAGCAAGGATCAAAAGGATAAGGAGTGATAATGGCACAGAGTTCAAGAATCGGATTCTAGATCTCTATTGTCTTCAAAAGGGAATAGAACATCAATACTCTGCTCCTTATACACCTCAACAGAATGGAGTCGCTGAGAGGAAAAATAAGATGTTGATTGAAGCCGCTAGGACAATGCTTTCAGATTCCAAACTTCCAGTTCTTTTCTAGGGAGAAGCTATAAATATAGATTGCTATGTCCTAAACAAAGTTTTAACCATTAAACATTTTAACAAAACATTCCATGAACGTATGTTTAACGAGAAACCAAACATAAAAGGCTTTGAACCATTTGGTTTACCCTGCATAATTATGAGAAATAAAGATAAACAAAAATTCGGTGAGGTGGCTGACGAAGGTTACTTTCTAGGTTACGTACCCAGAACACCGAATAAAAGGGTTTTTAATCTAAAATCTGGTAAAATTGAGGTTGTGTTTAATGTTGAAATTACTGCATATAATCCTCAACAATCAACAAGTGGTCCAGCTATATTATATGATTATGAGAGTGATTTTTTAAATCATTTAATATTCATGAGTTTTTAAATGCAGATGACTCTCAGTTGATCCAAACCATGATCAGTGAAGATGAAGAGGGTGACTTCATGCCTAGATCGAGTATATCAATGATAGATGCTCTGAGAACTTCCTCAAGTGTTGCTGATCTTGATTCAAGCGATAGTAACTCTGAACCTATTCAGGGGGGAGGAGTTCACTAATCCGTTTGCGAATCAGAATATTCAGGGGGAGGTTGGATCAAACCTGGGTGAAAATTTAGAAGTTAATACCATTGCTACTACACGAGTTAACATAGATCATCCAGTTAACATGATTCTTGGAGATCCTACTTCAGGTGTTTAGAAAAGGAGAAACATAGAAGAAAGTTTAGGTCTGTATGCTACGATTGAAAAGGCTGGGGTTATGAATGAGTTCTTGTATAACTGCTTTATTGCCCAAGATGAGCTGAAGAATGTGCACATGGCTTTGAAAGACAATTCATGGGTTGAAAATATGTAAGATGAATTTGCCCAGTTTAAGAAGTTGAAGGTTTAGGAGCTAGTTGATCTGCCTGAAGGTGAAAAAGAGTTTGGCACTAAGTGGGTGTTTAAGTGCAAGAGGGATGACAAAGGAATTGTGATGAGGAATAAAGCTCGCTTAGTAGTTAAGGGGTTCAATCAACAAGAAGGGATTGATTACAATGAAGTGTTTGCACCAGTGGCAAGGTTGGAAGCAATTCTTTTATTCCTAGCCTTCACATCATTCAAGGGCTTCAAAGTTTACCAACTAGATGTGAAGAGTGTGTTTCTTTACGGGAAAGTCCAGGAAGTGGTGTATGTCTCACAACAAGATGGGTTCATTGAGCCAGAATATCTAAATCGGGTTTACAAACTGGATAAGGCTTTGTATGGATTGCATGAAGCACCCAAGGCATGGTATGAGACACTGTCAACACATTTGATGAAGAATGGCTTTGAAAGAGGTCACATTGATAGTACACTATTCATTAAATGAAAGAAGGGAGATTTTCTTCCGGTACAAGTATACGTGGATGACATTATCTTTGGGTCATCAGATGAAAACATGTGTCATGAGTTCGAAAGGGTAATGAAGAGCAAGTTTGAAATGAGTGCTATGGGTGAGCTGTTCTACTTTCTTGGATTACAAGTTGAACAGAAGAAGGATGGGATGTTTATACATCAAACAAAGTACGTGTACGACATTTTGTCTCAGTTCAAAATGGAGGATTGCGCTACTTTAAACACACCTATCTACGAGAATCACAATCTTGGCCCAGATCATGAAAGTGTGGAAGATGTTGATCTAACACTGTATAGGGCAATGATTGGTTCACTAATATACTTAACTGCTTCAAGACTAGACATCATGTTTGTCGTATGTCTATGTGCCGGATATCAGGCTAATCCAAAAGAGTCACACATGAAAGCGGTGAAGTGTATTCTTCGTTACTTGAAGGGGAGACCTAAACTTGAGTTGTGGTATCTAGCTGATAGTGATTTGAACTTTGGAGGATGCAAGTCTATAAGAAAGTCTACCACAAGTGGTTGTCAGTTCTTAGGAGGGAGGATTGTGTCTTGGCAATGCAAGAAGCAATCTTGTATATCTACCTCTATGTGTGAAGCTGAATATAGGGTAGCTGTTGCTCTCAAGTTCTCTGGATACAACAGCAGATGCACGATTACGGTTTGGATTTCACTCGTACTCCTATAATTATAGACAATAATGGCACTATATCAATCACAAACAATCCCATAAAGCATAGTAAAACTAAACATATTGACATTCATCATCATTTTATACGGGATTGTGCTGAAAAGAAACTAATTGAACTTCATCGAGTCGACACACTAGATAACCTAGCAGATCTTTACACAAAAGATTTTGATAGGCTAGTTTTGAACATTTAGTCGAACTTAACGGGATGAGGAATCCTGAATAACTGATTTTTCATAAGAATTTTGTAAATATTTTATTGCTTTCTTAAAAACCAAAAATTAAATAAAAAATAAGAAAACCATAAAAATCCAAAAACATTGAAAAATGATAAACACAAAAAAATAGAAAATCAAAAATGAGTTTTCACTGTGTGGAAAAGAAGAAATGATAGTACATCAGCAAGTTAGACTGTCACACTGAAATTGAAATTAAATTGCTTAAGTGTGATAGCAGCTTCATCATATGATGTACCAGTAGGCAAATAGCATGAAATAATCAACTTATGAATGTGATATAAACCTAGCGAACTGAGTATGAGTGGCTAACACATCAGTGGTGTATGGCTTAATGACTTTAAATCTTGCGTTGATAGATTGCCAAAATCTGAGATTTTGGGTCTTTATACTGTTATTTCATCTGGAGATATCAGGGTTGTCCTTCTGCTACATCCAGATATATGCTGACCTAGGCACAACCAGGATATCTTAAAAGAGCTAAAAATGCCAAAAACCTAGAAATTGAAGAAGCTCTCCTAGAGAGTCATTCAAATGTGCAAAATGAATAAATCATACAAAAATTGGTATTTGTCTTAGCCGTCGTTAGATATTGGTCTCTTTGTTGTACAAAAGTACTGACCTGATCACCAATTATCTATCGTTGTAAAACAAAATGGATGAATTCGGTATACTCGCCTACTACGAGGAACCTTTGTGCATACCTTGATCGCATGGGTATGTCCTGAAGTGGGACATGCTAGTATATCAGTCTAATATTACCTTAACGTATCACAGAGTAATGGAACTTGAAATGTTTATGCATTTTGTTTAAGTGGATAAACAATACTGGTAATCGTCTTGGACTGCTTTTCACGAAACTTATATAAATAATTATCTAATAAGGTGCAAACAATTTGATTTTGCTGATATGATTTTCTTACTGTTGATTCTCACAAAAATAGAGTGTTTATTGCTTTTGTTATCTACTTGCTTTCAGAAAATACAAAAACCAAAAAGATTGTTCATTTTCTTTGAAATTCTTAATGTACGGAAAACTGTTATTCTCGGAGGAGTTGTTACCGATAGGGGGAGACGGTGTTAGAAAGTGAGTTCAAAATTTTAAATCATGCAGGTTCTAGGGTGTTGGACAAAATTTTTGAGTGTGGTTTGGTAATGAATTGGAATTGCGTAATTCTGTGATACAGTTTAACTATCTCTTGAATAATAATAATTTGTTTAAATTTGTTGAAAAATTCTTATGATTTATCGAGATGTTAGTTTTATAGTATACATATTAAAGCAGTGTGTTGTTGAGAAGTTGTTGTGATGAGATGAGGAGGTTGTTGCTATGTTGGCCCATGTGATCAAGCCCAGAAGAACAGATGATATTGAAAGCCAAAACTGGTTCTCATCAGTTGATCACTAATAAGTAGTGTATGCCATAAGCTCTCCCCAATGATAGTGTTTCTATAAGCTGATGATTCTAAGTACTGATCTCCACAACAACTGTTATTCAAAGAAGTGTTGAATATAAAGACTGAAGTCCTAACAACTTCTGTTACTCAAGTACTGATGAAGACCAAAGCACTGCTAACTCAAGGCCTGATCACCCTTTGAAGAAAGCACTGATCTGCAACATCAGTGCTTAGGTAACAATGGTGGGAAGCTACATCAGTGTTTATTGTATCAGTGTTTGTATATATCATTGGTTAGAGTTTGTTAGTCTGTTAGATGTCACTTTCTAGGTGACGTCAGTATTAGATGCTCAGTGGTTAGGGATGTACTATAAATAGAAAAGTACATGTACTGTTCTATTAGCTCTTTTTCACCATCATCTTGTATGAACTAAGTGTGAGCTCAGGCTGAGGGGGAGCTTAGTGTTGCATGCATGCATAGTTGAATATTGTAATTGATACAATCATTCGATTAATGAAATCATGTTTGCTGAAAACTATTCTCCTGTGATTGTGTTATAAAGTTTACTTTCATTTCCGTTGCACATCATTCTCTGTTTCATCTTTCATTTTAGTTAAACAACACAATCAAAAGAAAATCAGATCCTAACAATTGGTATCAGAGCATTAGACATTCAAATTCGATCTAACAATCAATTTGACATAAAAGTTCAGCTCAAATCCATTGATACTTAAGTTGTCCATATCAGTTGAAAAACAGAGTAAAGGGTAATCACATACAAAGTAGATTATTCAAAAACTTTTGTAAAATCAACCAAGATGGCATAACACTCACAAGACCCTCACAACACCAGAACACTTTTCAAGCCACCTATGCTTGTCAGATCCGAGTACAATATCTGGCAACGTAGGATGGGCCATGTACTAGCTCAGCAAAACAACGGCTACTGGAAGTCAGTCATCTTTGGACCACACGTTCCAATGGTGCCTAGTACTGAAGATCCCAATGGATTTGTGCCTAAAATCCTTGAAAATTACTCAGAACAAGATTTTCAAAAAATTGAATTAGATGCAAAGGCTTTTAGTATAGTAGCCTCAGCTCTTCCAAATGACATTTATGCTGGACTGTTACAATGTAACAGTGCCAAAGAGCTGTGGGATGCACTAAAAGAGCAGTTTGTTGGAACAGAAAAGGTTATCGAAAATAACAGGGAGGTTTTGAATCAACAGTATGAAACGTTTTGCCATGTTAAAGGAGAATCACTAACCCAACAGTTTGAACTTTTTAACTGTCTCATTAGTGAACTTAAACTTGTTAATGTTGAATTTGCAAAATCAACTCTAAATGGTAGGTTTCTCATATCACTACATGACAAATGGGACACAATTGCTTTTGTCACCAGAAATTCTGTTAGATTCAAAGAATTAAGTCTGACCCAACTTCATGGTCGACTCCTCATTTATGAGAGAGAGTTGAACCAGAAAAAGAAGTTACAGGAATCTGGGAAGGTTGCTAATGATTACACCTTTGGTAACACAGCACTTCTGGGTCAAGAAGGAGCTGGTAGTAGTAAGGACCAGAGTTATGATCATTACATTAACATAACTGCTGGTGTAGCTTTTAACAACTCTGATTCTTACTCACCCAACTATGCTTTTACAACAAGTGGAGAAAACCAGAATTCTGACAACTTACCCATGGAACTTAATGATCTCCAGCATTTTGATCCCACTGATCTGGAGGAAATGGAATTTTGCACCAACTGGCACAACTGAGTGTAAGAACCAGCAAGTTTTATAAGAGAATAGGAAGAAAATTTACAAGGTTACATGGGAATCTAAAAGTAGGGTTGGATAAATCAAAACTAACGTGCTACAAGTGTAACAGGCTAGGACACTTTGCTATAGAATCTAGAAGCCAAAATAACGGACCAATCATAACACATGCTAGCCCTAGACATCAAAACACACAAAACACTGTGCACTATTCCCAATATACCACTGCTGCTCATGTAAAAACCGCTCATTATGCACACCCTGTAACAACTGTTCCAGTGTAATATGTTCAAACCCCTGTTCCACAAATACAGTGTGTCCCAGCCCAAGTCTCTCAGGATTAAGTGCAACAACCAGCACCACAACTTGCTGCACAAACATCTGCTCCAGCAGAGGCCAGTCAGGAAAGCTTTTTTACCCAAGGCTTTGTTAATTGGAGTAGCATGCCTGATGAGTTAACTGATGAAAATTTTGCTCTATTTGCTAATAATGATGCTCCTTGTGATGAATTTTGTTTTGCAGCATTAGAGTCAATTCCTGAACGGCTGGAAACTGAAGAGGGGGAATCCAGTGTTGAAATAGTGGATGAAATGGCTGAAGCAGCGGTTACTGTTGTTGTTGGTGAACTGCTGTTAGATAAGGAACCTAAACCACTGTTAGAACCTCTTGCTGACCCATGGTGTAAAGATGAAGTGAAGGAGAACACCAGTGCTTGTGAAAATGTCTGTGACTGTGCCATGATGGCTGCAGCTAAGGCATCACCTCAGGTCTTGAAAAACGAGGTGAATGAAAACCTTAGGGATAAAATTTTAAAAGATGAAATACAATTTGAAAAGTCTGTTAAAGAACTTAAAAACAAATTGTTTGAAAAAGATAATGAGATTTGCAGTCTTAAACATGAAGACAACATAACCAAGGACCAACTCCAAGGCATGATAGAGAAATATCAAGCTTGCAAAAAGGAGTTGGAATCCACCCAAATTACTTGTGAAAAATGGGTGGAATCCTGCAAAGGTTATGAGCTGATGTTAGAGAAACAGGTCAAAAGCAATGTAAAATTTGGCATAGGTTTCAGGAAAAATGACCAAGTTGAAAACACTGCTGTAAATAAGTCTAGGCATGTTGAGATAATACCAATAAACAAACATGGTCTAGAAATTAAAATAACTGATAAAAATGGTAACAAAATCATTTTGGAAAAA
This sequence comes from Helianthus tuberosus, assembly GCA_030545235.1. Lineage (NCBI taxonomy): Eukaryota > Viridiplantae > Streptophyta > Magnoliopsida > Asterales > Asteraceae > Helianthus > Helianthus tuberosus. The sequence continues at coordinate 62,328,375 of CM060449.1, read as the reverse complement.
CTAGAGGGGTCATCAACCTTTGAGGAGATTGAAAAATATCAGTTCAAACCCACCTGGTCAGATGAATGTGACAGCCTTGAGAGTTTCAAACCCATGGATTTTTCCACAGTTGAAGGTGTGAAAGCACCTAAGGCCACCAAGGTCATTCCTCTTAAAGACATCCCAATAGTGGTTCAAAACTCTGTTGCAAAGGAAGTTGAAAAGAAGAAGAAAAGAGAAAAGATTAAAAATCTGTTTTGTGACTTTTGTGAAAAGAAAAATCATTCCACAAAATGTTGTTTTCACTTAAAAGCTAATGACATTAACAAAACAAGCAAAATTGAGCCTGCCCAAAGTTGCACCATCTATGGAAAAACCAACTATCTTACTCATGAGTGTGTGTACCTCAAAACTTTTGAGGTTAAAAGAAAAGAGTAAACATCAAAAACACCTGTGAGTTCATCAAAACAACCCATCAAGAAACAACAATCATCTGTGCCTGTCCAAGCAGCTGTTACAAAACAGTTGAACAAAAACTATGCTCCCAGAGATGTTCAAGTGACAGATGCACCTCCTACAAACCAATTCCAAAGAGGAAAAGGTCAACCTCCATACCAAAGGGTCTCACATGTTTATGAGGCTTACAAAAGGCCTTCTAAACCAAAAGTGAACAGGCATCCTTTTAGATGTCAACATTTGATAGGAAATGGCCCACAACAGTGGTTAGAAAAACATGGATCAAAACCATTCAAACCCCTGAGCTAACCACTGTCCATGTCCCTGGACTTGAGACTGACTCTATTGTGACCCCATCCAAAGCCTTATTAGCTTTGGAGACCCTCCTGAACTAATTGTTTACTTGATGTGCAGGGAGCTTCTGCATGCTTAGATAGTCTTTGGTATGTAGATAGTGGAGGCTTCAGGCACATGACTGGATATAGAGCCCTACCCAAGGAATTCAAAAATCATGGAGGGGGTGATATATCTTTTGCTAACAATTCTAAGGAGGAGGTATTAGGGTCTAGAACAGTTCAGTCAGGAAAAATCAAGTTTGAAAATGTCAATCTTATTGACAATCTAAAGTTCAACCTCCTTAGTGTCTCACAAATGAGTGACAAAGGATATGGGTCATTCTTTACTAAGGAGAGTTGCAAGATTGTTGGTCCTGAAATGGTTAAAAAGATTGAATAAATACTAGCCAATGGAAAACACAACTTGTTGCTCAAAGGAGTGGCACTGTTTATGTAGTTGATTTGTCAAAAGAGAGCCCTATGACTGATGCCTTTCTGTTCTCAGCTGTCTCTTACAAAGAGACATAATTATGGCACAGAAGACTAGGGCACACAAATCTCAAAACAATCACTACTTTGTCAAAACAAGGCCTTGTAAGAGGTCTTCCACAAAAATTGTTTACTTGTTCTACGTATTATGTTTCTTGTTTAAAAGGTAAACAACAAAAAAGCTCATACAAGTCCATTGAAGAATCCAAAACAACCATGTAAGACCCTTATCATGATTTGACCCAAAACGACGTAGCGGAAAATGAACCGTAAAATTCCTTTCTTTTAACTGCTCTAACATACTTGAATACCGTTTAGGTCAACCCTTTTAACATAAATACATCATTGATCATTTATTTAATGTAACTATGTAAATAAATAATTACAAACAACGTGACCGCTTTCCCGTACAATCCATGATCTTCAACTCGACCCTCGTTCACTTGTCCATCATTAATATCTGACTAACCTGCGGTCACCATATATAACCCACACGTTAGTACATGGTCACGTCATATATAATTTAATACATATACTTAAAAGGCTATATCACATTCTAACTACGTAAGGTATTCCATTAAAACATCCTCTCAATTTTATTTACTCGAGTCCGACATCAATTCCTCGAGAGTCCGGCGTTCCCATACCTACACTTCATTTCATTCTCAATAGTAACATGGTTAGGAATACGTAATCTCAAACTTGTTGAAAGCCCACATCTTCACCTATACGTATACTAGTGATCTACAATCATTAGATTACAACACGTGTATACACTTTCATATATCTAAGTACATTCATACGTATCCCATTCATATGTGCGTACATACAAGTTCACACTACATACACACGCTACAGTTCCATATCTACATACATGCATATAAGTCACATTCACTTATTCGTATTCGAATATCAAACTTTGAGTGTCACAAGCATCTAAAGTTGAGCCTTACCTATAAACATATCAATACAGATCAATGCAATTACAAATAAACATAACCGACTAACTTCCAACAAACATGATGAACATTCCATTAACATGATGAACATTCCATTAACATGATGAACACTCCATTAACGTGATGAACATTCCATTAACGTGATGAACATTCCATTAACATGATGAACATTTCATTAACATGATGAACATTCCATTAACATGATGAACATTCTATTAACATGATGAAACATTTCACTAACATGATGAACATTCCACTAACATGATGAACATTCCACTAACATGATGAACATTTCATTAACATGATGAACATTCCATTAACATGATGAACTTTTCATTAACATGATGAGCATTCTATTAACATGATGAACATTTCATTAACATGATGAGCATTCTATTAACATGATGAACATTTCATTAACATGATGACCATTGTATTAACATGATTAACATTTCATTAACATGATGAGCATTCTATTAACATGATGAACATTTCATTAACTTGATAAACATTCTATTAACATGATGAACATTTCATTAACATGATGAACATTCCATTAATATGATGAACATTCATTAGCATGATGAGTATTCTATTAACATGAAGAACATTCCATTTACATGATGAACATTCTATTAACATGATGAACATTCCATTAACATGATGAAACTATCATCTTAATTTACATTAAGGATACACAAAGTTCATATGAACTTACCTTGGTACTTACCCTTACCCGTAACTTCTTACATGGTTCCCTATGTACAACATACCAAACTTCATTTATAAAGAAGAAGTGATTCCGGAAATCACTTACCTTAAGCGTGTGTACTAGAGCTTACTTCCTTGTCTCATCTCAACCCGTTAGCCCTCCGTGCTTAAGTCAATTGATACGAGTCCCTTCCTTATATGTCATCACGTTCGTATCAAGGTTAGCATATATGATCATACATGCAAACATTCATTTCTTTTCATTTACAAATTATTTGACTTTCATTAGTCAAATTTTCACATACATAAGACATATACTAATAGTTACCTCATTCAAATCTCACGCAACTCGATTACCATCACACATAGCACATAAATCATCTAGTACATAACATACTAATTCTCTACTCTTACAATTGTATCCAAAAGCCTATCCATTACATTCATACACTGTTGACTTTCAAAAGTCAACGGTCCAACTTGCATGTATACTTTCAAACACATTTCTCATGCTAATCTATCATTAATTTACTTCATTATTACATTCTATACATATTCACCCACTACTTGCATACGTTTCCACATAACCTTGTCATTTAGACATTTCATCAAACACTTGGTGTGCGTACCACTATCTACGCCTAATGTACAATTATTTCATGCCAATCTTCCCACTTCTTGCTTTCATTCATGAAATATAACAAAACATCACCAAATTTCATATCACATTCAATCTATCTAACAAGAATCCATTACCTAAAACCTAGTTCATCATTATTTGAACTAGTATTGGACATGGGTGACACACCCATGTCACCTTCTTCACCACTAGAAGTGGGTTTCACCTCCAAACATCAAATTACTTGGAATCATGCATAAATTTAGTTGTGTTTGATGACTTTAACACACATTCTTGCTTATTTTCATACTAATTCATGGATTGATCATAAACCCGTTTCTTGTAAAATCATCAAATCAAAGTTTACAACTTACCATATGTTTCTTAGGATTAGATGATGAGAAATCTTTATCCATGCAAAGGATTTGATCCTAATTTTATCATCAATTTGGGGTTTTGGGTTGTTTGAGAGAACCCTCCTTCTCCTCCTTGCACACATCGACACACACACACATAAGAACCACCAAAATTCTGGTTCTTTCTTATATTAAAGCTGAGTTTTAATCAACTTCACCAAAAAGTTAACTTTAGTCCCTCTAGTTTGGTCTTTTTGGTTAATTACAAACATACTTCCACTTACAACCCAAACTTAACCCATATAATCCTAACCATATAACAAACTAACCCCCTTCAACATCAATTTTAGGAGTTTAGCTATGCTAAGCATATTTACAAATGTTTGTCCCTGTAGTTTGGTACTTTCCACATTTATCACAAACTTCATTCCTTGTTAAAATTATATATTTAACTAAGTTAAATAACTTAGTTGTCACATTTCATTCCATAACCCATGCAACCATACTAGTGATTCAAACATTCGGATTTTGGGGCGTTACAAGTCTACCCCCTTAAGGGAGGTTTCGTCCTCGAAACCTTTCTCATTCCTACTAAACCAATTCTACTCTTACTTTTCATTCTATTCATTCAAGATACTTACTACAACACGAAAACACTTATGACTCATTGAAGAGGTAGTAATTCACATACAACCATAAGTATATCTCTTGTTCTTGCCTTCTTAATTAAGCGTAAGACTTTCATAGATGTACCAATCGTAGTGGATCAATTAATTTCCATATCACACATGTATCATACATGATATACCATTCTAGCGTATACACACGAGTACTTGTCGTGGGTTTACTTCAATATTCTATTATTAGCATTCTTTCCGAGTACTTTGATTTACACATGGTAATTTAAACCATGTACATACGCATATTGCCAACATTCGTTTGGGGTTATCGATATCTCTATGTAGCTATTATTTTATTCTCACTCGTTCGTACTTACTATAACGTTAAGCATGATTCCATTGTCACGAGCTTACTAATGCATCTCACTATTAGTATTCCTTCTAATAATTTCATTAACACATGAAAATTTAAACCATAAACATACACATGCTACGAGCATTTAATCAAAGTTATCACAACAAAATCACTATGTCATACTCCTTTATTCATACTTATCTCGAAAGATAAACATCATTCTATGTTTGCTACCGCTAGCTGATATTAAGTATACCCTTAGGTCAATTTCGATACATTTCACACATCACTCACAATGCACACATGTGCATTACTCAACAACATTAAGTCTGACCTATAATTCATTCCTTTGTTAACCTTCACAAGTTAACATTCAACATTATGCCATACTCAAATACCATCCTTTTGTATGGAAGGTATTACTCAAATTGAACTTCTTCTTAACAATCATAATTTAAACATGTTACTAACCTTGCATTCATTACGTAGACTAATGATCCGCAAACCAGATCGGCCCGCTTCTTCACGAGTCCGTATCAAAACTGGATCGATCCCTTCCTTCCATGTAATGAGCTTCCGCTCATGAGCATCCTTCCAACAAATCTACCCATTTCATCACTTCAAGCATTATACCATTCTCATTTACAATTTTAACGGTTAGTAAGTTTCATTCATTTACTCATTCTATTCGGTGTTTAACCACTTATATTTCTTTCGTGAATTTCTCACTTACAAGATATAATACATTACACATTTCATTTCTCACATATAACTCTTTCATTTCGTTAATTATCTCGCCAACTTTTTCAGTTTGACTTTTCAAGGTCAAACTGCCACTTTTACTTATCATACACGCGTTGAAGTGCACGTTTGTACTTCCTTCCAATTCAAGCATACTTTCAAGACATTGTTTTAGTTTTTCTTGTAAAAGTTTTCTTTCCTTGTAATTAAATAAGTCATTCTTCAGGGTGCTAGCCCCTTATTCATTCTGACTCTCATGAGTCGATTACTAACATGCCTAACATGTAACTTATTTAAAACTTCTTTCTTTCAACTAAAATTCCTTCTACAACATCTTTCAACGGTTATACTTACTAAATGAATCAAACCTTTCTTGCTAATTTACTATTACTTGAGTTATAAATAACAAATCAACTTCGTTTGACTTTTCAGGAAGTCAAACTGTAAATACATTCTTACTTACTTTTTTTATCAATTGGTTAGAATCCATCCCATGCGTGTTCATATATGGTTTGCATATACATATACATATGCATTCAGTTAGTCAGGAAATATGCTTGATATGATAAAACTATAAATGCCACTTACTTACAATGTACATACTTTCCTTAGTTGGGGAGAGAAACACAATCCCTCCTTCAATCCCGTTCATTCTTACTTGCTTAGGGTCTCTACCTTTCTTTCATTTACAACTCATTCTTAAAGTTCTATCCATGCTTACTTACGGATATGACTCCTTCCTTTCAAATATATCATTCGCATCTTTTATTCGCATATGTTTGATCCATGCTTGCTTACGGGTTCAAACATTTCATTTCTACTTTTCATTCTTGTAAGTTTGATCTGTTCCTACTTACAGATTCAAGCTTTTCATTCTACCTTTCTTTCTTATGTGTTTAATCCGTATTCACCCACAGATTTAACTTTTTATTCATATTTCTCATTCTTGTAAGTTTGATTTGTACTCACATACGGATTCAAACTTTCATTCATACTTTCCATTCTACATAAGTTTGATCCGTACTCGCCTACGGATTCAAACCTTCATTCATACTTTCCATTCTACATAAGTTTGATACGTACTTGCCTATGGATTCAAACTTTCATTCATACTTTCCATTCTACATAAGTTTGATCTGTACTTGCCTACGGATTCAAACTTTCATTCATACTTTCCATTCTACATAAGTTTGATCCGTACTCACCTACGGATTCAAACCTTCATTTATACTTTCATTCTTTTCATTCCTTTCATGTTTGAATTTATTTCTCAGATTCAAACCTTTCTTTCACACTTTTCATTCCTTTCACCCACACGACTACTTACTTTCCAATCCTACCGGGCATACCTGTGATAATTATCATGGCCTCACGAGTGTCGTATGCTTCTTGCGCACTGGCCAGGCGCACAATCCACATACTATCCTCGTGCCTTCATGTAATCATCACCTTATACCCGGAGAATTGGGTTTCGGCACGTGTAACATTTTCAAAACTTTATCACTATATCATCATTGTCTTTCATTTAAAATTCCCCTTCCCTTAGGAGGTTTTACCATCACCGGTACCCACATACTGAAATTTACGTACCTGGGGTCAATTTGTCTTATTATGTGCTTTGTTGCCGGTCCTAGACTGCATCCTCATAACATCCTCCTTAATCATCCATGATTACCTTCGGGTCTTGATCGAGACTTGGATTGTACGGGTTCCTAGTCACAAGAGCACACATGTTTGAGTTCAAGTACCTACCCCCAAGTACTTGGTTCACTCAAACCAGGGCTCTGATATCAACTTGTAAGACCCTTATCATGATTTGACCCAAAACGATGCAGCGGAAAATGAAACGTAAAATTTCTTTATTTTAACTGCTCTAACATACTTGAATATCATTTAGGTCAACCCTTTTAACATAAATACATCATTGATCATTTATTTAATGTAACTATGTTGATAAATAATTACAAACAACGCGACCGCTTTTGTGACAACTCGTATTTCAAACCTGTCTTGTGTTTTGATGTAACATGTATGAATAGTTGACGTGATTAAAGTTAAATGAATGATTATGAACTTAGTAATGTGTTATGTGAATGTTGTATGTTTGTGTGTGTAAATTTAAGACCTAGTCGCACAAGTAGTTCATGTCGCACTGATTCAACGGCCGCACGTTTCCCTAATGTCTTGCTTACTTGTACTCGGCCCAAACCCACTCGAAGGCAACCCAAGGCTAGGGCCGACCCTATTGTTCTCGCATAACACCAAGTGGGAGAGGAGTAACTCTCATTCTTTCCTTAGCACAAATAAACATCAAACCCTAATCCGCCTAGCTCTCCCTCTTTCCCAACTCGGCGGCAATATCTTCCTCTCTCGAAGACTTTCTGGTTCCATTACTCGATCTGGTTAGTGTTTTATTATTGCTCGATTTCTAAATGATCGATACTTGATGTATGATTGACAATATGCTTACTTGATGTTTGATGTTTAGGGTATTATGTTAGTAAAATTATTGGTAATCAACTTGTGACACCCAACTGTTGGAATCGATTTAGGAGCATGGATGATTGTTAGTCGATGTTATAAGATTATTTAATGTTGGAATCATTAGTATGATTATGAAAATAAAAACTGATTTAAACGATGCTGTATTGTTTATTGTCATGATGATCGAATAGTGAATTAAGGTTCTTACACACAAGGGATTTGATCAAGTTTGAATGATGTTTATAGCCGATGATTGTTGTTCGATTATATAATTAGAATTGCATGAATGTTAGGGTTTTTGATTGAGTCTTTGATGAAACAGTTATGTGAATTGGTCCATGATGAAAGTTGTGTGGCATAATCATTGCTTATTGACCAAGTTAGAATGTGATTGATTGATTAACTGATAATTACAGTAATTGAGGTTCATACAAACCAATGCAAATTAAAGGGTTGATCGGTTAGTCTGATCGAGAAATGGTATGGTGTAACTGATTGCATGATTTACGGAAAATATGTAACTGATCGCACAAGAACTAAACGCATAAGTCCAGTCGCACAAGCTGGGTACCACCATTAAAGCACACTGTACAACCTAGGATTTGCATGATTGCACAAGCCTTGTGGATCGCACAATACAATGCCGATCGCACAAGCCTTGGGCCACACACAAACTACCTGGACTTTATTATACTGCTGTGCCTCAAAGCCCAAACTCAATCGCACAAGTCTTGTCCAGTCGCACAACCTAAACTGGATCGCACAAGGTTATTAAACTGTCTAATTATTTGGGCCACACAAATTGTTGGTCTTATTTATAGTTTAGGCCGGGTTTATGTTGGATCGCACAACATGTTGTGGATCACACAAGGCTGTGCTAAACGCATAACATGTTGGGTCGGGGTGTTTATTGGGCTTCTTTAGTGAACTGCACAAGGATTCAGCCCAAACCAGTTGGATCGCACTAGTTGAACTTTGGGTCCGTTTAACTGATTTGCTCAATGTGTATGCCATGATCATTACGTGTTCTTGACTTGTTAGTTCTGTGTAAACTTACGTGCACTACTTGAATCTAGACCTGACTTGTATGGTAACCAAGTTAGGACGTGGTTGACCACTAGCAGCTTGATTGACCTCTTTGTGTATCTGCCGAGCAAACCGAGGTGAGTTCACACTTTCTACAAGGCATGGGATTCCCAGGGGTTGGGAATGGGTTAAGGAATAGGGATTCCTCGTCCTGTTGGGATGTGTTCAGGAATGTAAATTCCTCGTCCTGTTGAGACGGATTTAGATTTACTAGACTAGATCTCTATCAACGAAGTCCCTCCTTTTTATATCGACTTAATCGCCGAGGCCAATGGCGAACGGGTCATTAGTTAAATAGCGCTATTAGGTTTAACAAACCTCACACCGTTCTGCAGAGGACGGGCGTGGACTAATGGACTATGGCACGTCGGTTATGATAGACACCGACGCTAGGGCACATAAACATGACGAACGTTAGTAGTCGATATGGTAACGAGTCTGGTAGTTTAACCATGGGGTAGCCCCCACGGCCGGAGTGCCGGGCTGTATAGCCGAAGATTGAGAACATGGGGTAGCCCCCACGGCTGAGATGGCCGAAGTAAAAATGGATTAACTAAAAAACGTTTTCGAACTATGGGGTAACCCCCATGGCTGGATAGCCGGTTAAGAGTAAACTATGTTTTTTTGGTAACAACTCTAAAATGGACAACCAACTGTGAACTCGCTCAACTTTGTTGTTGATTCGTTGTTACATGCCTTGCAGGCCTTTAGGTGCATATCAACTGGAACTTGCTGTCTGGGAAGCTGGAGTGGTCATGGGTCGAGATACATGGAATCTCAATACAAGCTCAATGGTTTATGTACTCTTGGTTTACTAAACACTTAACAAATGATTTATGCTTCCACTGTACACAAAGAATGATATGTATTGTTTGTAACGCTTTATGTTAATAAATGAACGTTTTGTTTAATTATAATTATGAGTTCAATGTGATTGGTGGCTTGGATCCTGGTATGTCACACGCCTCGCGGAGGTTTCTGCACGTGGTATTTTGGGGGTGTGACAGCATTCCCGTACAATCCATGATCTTCAACTCGACCCTCATTCACTTGTCCATCATGAATATCTGACTAACCTACGGTCACCAAATATAACCAACACGTTAGTACATGGTCACATCATATATAATTTAATACATATACTTAAAAGGCTATATCGCATTCTAACTACGTAAGGTATTCCATTGAAACATCCTCTCAATTTTATTTACTCGAGTCCGACATTAATTCCTCGAGAGTCCGGTGTTCCCATACCTACACTTCATTTCATTCTCAATAGTAACATGGTTAGGAATACGTAATCTCAAACATGTTGAAAGCCCACATCTTCACCTATACGTATACTAGTGATCTACAATCATTAGATTACAACACGTGTATACACTTTCATATATCTAAGTGTATTCATACGTATCCCATTCATATGTGCGTTCATGCAAGTTCACACTACTTACACACGCTACAGTTCCATATCTACATACATGCATACAAGTCACATTCACTTATTCGTATTCGAATATCAAACTTTGAGCGTCACAAGCATCTAAAGCTGAGCCTTACCTATAAACATATCAATACAAATCAATGCAATTACAAATAAACATAACTGACTAACTTCCAACAAACATGATGAACATTCCATTAACATGATGAACATTCCATTAACATGATGAACATTCCATTAACATGATGAACACTCCATTAACATGATGAACACTCCATTAACATGATGAACATTCCATTAACGTGGTGAATATTCCATTAATATGATGAATATTTCATTAACATGATGAACATTCGATTAACATGATGAACATTCCATTAACATGATGAAACATTCCGTTAACATGATGAACATTCCATTAATACGATGAACATTTCTCTAACATGATGAACATTCTATTAACATGATGAACATTTCATTAACATGATGAACATTCCATTAACATGATGAACATTTCATTAACATGACGAACATTCTATTAACATGATGAACATTTCACTAACATGATGAACATTCTATTAACATGATGAACATTTCATTAACATGATGAACATTGTATTAACATGATTAACATTTCATTAACATGATGAGCATTCTATTAACATGACGAACATTTCATTAACATGATAAACATTCTAGTAACAAGATGAAAATTTCATTAACATGATGAACATTCCGTTAATATGATGAACATTTCATTAAAATGATGAACATTCTATTAACATGATGAACATTCCCTTAACATGATGAACATTCTATTAATATGATGAACATTCCATTAACATGATGAAACTATCATCTTCATTTACATTAATGATACACAAAGTTCATATGAACTTACCTTGGTACTTACCCTTACCCGTAACTTCTTACATGGTTCCCTATATACAACATACCAAACTTCATTTATAAATAAAAAGTGATTCCAGAAATCACTTACCTTAAGCGTGTGTACTAGAGCTTACTTCCTTGTCTCATCTCGACCTGTTAGCCTCCGTGCTTGAGTCAATTGATACGAGTCCCTTCCTTACACGTCATCACGTTCGTATCAAGGTTAGCATATATGATCATACATACAAACATTCATTTCTTTTCATTTACATATTATTTAACATTCATTAGTCAAATTTTCGCATACATAAGACATATACCAATGGCTACCTCATTCAAATATCACGCAACTCGATTACCATCACACATAGCACATAAATCATCTAGTACATAACACACTAATTCTCTACTCTTACAATTGTCTCCAAAAGCCTATCCATTACATTCATACACTGTTGACTTTCAAAAGTCAACGGTCCAACTTACATGTATACTTTCAAACACATTTCTCATGCTAATCTATCATTAATTTACTTCATTATTACATTCTATACATATTCACCCACTACTTGCATACGTTTCCACATAACCTTGTCATTTAGACATTTCATCAAACATTTGGTGTGCGTACCACTATCTAAGCATAATGTACAAGTATTTCATGCCTATCTTCCCACTTCTTGCTTTCATTCATGAAATATAACAAAACATCACCAAATTTCATATCACATTCAATCTATCTAACAAGAATCCATTACATAAAACCTAGTTCATCATTATTTGAACAAGTATTGGACATGGGTGACACACCCATGTCACCATCTTCACCACTAGACGTGGGTTTCACCTCTAAACAGCAAATTACTTAGAATCATGCATAAATTTAGTTATATTTGGTAATTTTAACACACATTCATGCTTATTTTCATACTAATTCATGGATTGATCATAAACCCGTTTCTTGCAAAATCATTAAATCAAAGTTTACAACTTACCATATGTTTCTTAGGATTAGATGATGAGAAATCTTTACCCATGCAAAGGATTTGATCCTAATTTCATCATCAATTTGGGGTTTTGGGTTGTTTGAGAGAACCCTCCTTCTCCTCCTTGCACACATCGACACACACACACATATAAGAACCACCAAAATTCTGGTTCTTTCTTATATTAAAGCTGAGTTTTAATCAACTTCACCAAAAAGTTAACTTTAGTCTCTCTAGTTTGGGCTTTTTGGTTAATTACAAACATACTTCCACTTACAACCCATACTTAACCCATATAATCCTAACCATGTAACAAACTAACACCCTTCAACATCAATTTTAGGAGTTTAGCTATGCTAAGCATAATTACAAATGTTTGTCCCTGTAGTTTGGTACTTTCCACATTTATCACAAACTTCATTCCTTGTTAAACTTATAGATTTAACTAAGTTAAATAACTTAGTTTTCACATTTCATTCCATAACCCATGCAACCATACTAGTGATTCAAACATTCAGATTTTGGGGCGTTACAAACCAAGTGTTTGCAAATGCTACACATGGATTTGTTTGGCCAAGTAAAAATCATGAGCTTGAAAAAGAAAAGATATTGTTTGGTTATTGTAGATGATTTTTCTTGGTTTACATGGACTAACTTTCTACATTCTAAAGATGAGACTGCAGGTATTTTGCAAGACTTTGTCAAACAGGTTGAAAAGAAATTTGACTTGCCAGTAAAAATCTTTAGGAGTGATAATGGAACAGAGTTTAGAAACAAGGATTTGGATGAGTTCTATGTGTCAAAAGGGATTGTAAGGTAGTACAACATCCCAAGAACACCAGAGCAAAATGGGGTGGTTGAAAGGAAAAACAGAACCTTGATTGAAGCTGCCAGAACAATGCTTGCAGATTCAGGTTTACCCTTAACTTTTTGGGCAGAGGCTGTAAACACTCCTTGCTATGTGCAAAACAGAGTTTTGATCAACCCCAGGCATCAAAAGACTGCCTATGAAATTCTGTTCAAAATCAAACCACTGATCTCATACTTGAAAATATTTGGCTGCCCATGTTTTATCTTAAACCTAAAAGATTCAATTTCAAAATTTGCAACCAAAGTAGATTGTGGTTATCACTTGGGATACTCAATAACTGCCAAGGCCTATAAAGTGTTTAACACAAGGACTAGGTGTGTGGAAGAGACTTTGAATGTAAAGTTCAATGAACTTTCATCACTGAAAATCCCAGCAAACCATGCTGAATTGTTTGATCTTGATAAATTTACTTTTGAAGATGTGTATGTCAAGACTAACCCTGCAGGTACACCACAATCTCCATCACAAGACTATGGATATAAAGTTGTGATTCCACAACACAAATTCACATCCTCCACAAGAGCAGCAGATGTTCAAAACAGCTGTCAAAGCTCAACCACTACTGCTTCAACAGTTGTTGATCAAGGTAGCCCTTTAACTTCTGCCACCACATCATCCACAACCACTGTTGATAAAAGTCTACCAATAGTGGATAAAAATCAATATTGTGCCACACCCATTCCTCCTATCCCTCCTCCTCCATTTCAAAAAGATGTCGGATCATCAAAGTCACCAACAGATGTTAGCTCAGATGATTCACATCTGCAGCCTTCACCCTTTAATGCCATTGTTCCATACAAGGGAGATCTGATCTTCCTGAAATCTCATCCACCAGATCAAATTATTGGCAACATAAATGAAGGGGGTTCTCACAAGAAGTCAATCCCAAAACATTTGTCTTTTTGTTGGCTTTCTATCACTCCATCAACCAGTCAAGTACCAAGAGGCACTAAAAGACAATAGTTGGGTAGAAGCAATGCAAGAAGAGCTCCAACAGTTCAAGAGACAACAAGTATGGGAACTTGTACCACTGCTAGAGAGTGTAAGTCCTATTGGCACAAAGTGGGTCTTCAAAAACAAAACTGATGAAAGGGGCATTGTTGTCAAAAACAAAGCTAGGCTTGTGGTTCAAGGCTTTAGACAGGAAGAGGGCATTGACTATGATGAAACATTTGCCCTTGTAGCAAGATTGGAAGCTATCAGATTGTTCTTAGCCTTTGCTGTCAATCACAACATCAAGGTGTTTCAGATGGATATCAAATGTGCATTCCTCTATGGTAAAATTCAAGAACAGGTATATGTTTGTCAACCTCCTGGTTTTGAGGATCCTTTTTATCCAAATCATGTCTATAAGCTAAACAAAGCTTTGTATGGCCTAAAACAAGCACCAAGTGCCTGGTATGAAACTCTTTCCACGTTTCTTATCTCTATTTTTTCACAAGAGGTAAAATTGATAAAACATTGTTTTTAAAATGGAGAGGAAAAGATTTGATGATTGTCAAATTTATGTGGATGACATCATTTTTGGAAGCACATGTAATAAAATGTGTGAAGAGTTCAGACAGCTCATGACAACTGAGATTGAGATATGTGAAATGGGTGAACTACAGTGCTTTCTTGGTCTCTAAGTTAAGCAACTGCAAAATGGTACTTTCATTCATCAAAGCAAATATGCAAAAGAACTTTTAAACAAATTTGAGATGAATGATTGCAAACCATGTAGTACACCCATGGCAACCACAAAGCTGGTCATGTCTGATGAAAAGGATGATTTGGTTGATCAAACTTTATATAGAAGCATGATTGGGTCTTTATTGTTCCTAACTGCATCCAGGCCAGATATCATGTTTGCAACATGTGTTTGTGCAAGATCCCAATCAGCCCCTAGGAAGTCCAACCTCATTGCTGTGAAAAGGATATTCATATACATAAAAGGTGCTCCCACACTTGGTATCTGGTACCGTGCTAATGGAAATATTAAGCTTTCAGGTTTCTCAGACAGTGATTTTGCTGGATGTAACACAACAAGGAAGTCTACCTCAGGTGGGTGTCAATTCCTAGGCAATTTCTTAGTGTCTTGGCAAAGCAAAAATCAAGCAGTTGTTTCCACATCCATTGCTGAAGCAGAATACATTGCTACTGCAAGCTGTACAACCAAACTGTTGTGGCTTCAAAATTAATTGTCGGATTTTGGTATAACTGCTTTAAAGACACCTCTCATGTTGGATAGTTAAGCAAATATAATCAAAAATCCAGTTTCTCACTCAACCACCAAGCACATTGACATCAGACATCACTTTGTGAGGGATTGCTATGAAAAAGTTTGATTTCTCTACATCATGTTCCAACTAAGGATCATCTGGCAGATGTGCTAACAAAAGCATTAGACATATCCACCTTTGAAAGCTTGGTCTCTAGAATTGGCATGCTTAACTTGGAATAACAAGCACAATCGGGTTTTTCTATGAATAAAAGGCATTAAAATGTTTTCAGAAAATCAAAAATCCATCCTTAAAAATAGTTAAGATGAAACTTTTCATTAATCCTTAAAAGTCTGTCCATATCCACTGATTGGTTCAAACATCTGATTGTTGAAAATTCATCCACTCCTGAAAGACAACCTTTGTTTCTTCAAATTCCTTGTTGGCCACTGTTGATCAAACATCAGTGTTTCAACCACTGATTTCTATCCACTGATAGTTAAAATCAGCCACTGTTCTCATTATTCATTGTTCTCAACCACTGATATTGTCCATCAGTGGTTTCCAAACAACTGTCTTCCACTAATCCATTAGAGGTTGCCATGTGTACAATTCTTAGCCGTCCGATCTTTGAAACCGCTGCCACATCAGCATTCACTTTTGCATCTCAATAAAACCCTGATAAAACCCCCCAAACAGAGTTTTCACTACCATATCGAATTCAAAAATTCTTCCACAAGCGGTTTCCATCTCATAATCATCTCTTCTCTTTCATTCGCGATTTTTCACAATCACCATAACTCTCATCATCAAACACCCACACAACTATCTCTGTACACTTGAAAAATCAAGCAAAAATATAGATTTCCATTCTATCATCGACGCCCTTTCATCATCAAAGTACAAAACTTTGTTGACTTGCAATGCTCCCATTTACCAAGATACCCTACGAGATTTCTGGGCTAATGCTAAACCTGAAATTCAAGATAAAAAGCCTTGGGCCATTACATCAATAGTGGGAGAAATTTTGGTCCCAATCACACCACAAACCATATCAGAAGTTTTCCAGATGAATGACCAAGTAGGTAAATCTTCTTTCCCTAAGGATGAGTATCAAATTGATTTGATCGAAAGAGGGTATGCAGGACAATTGACAAAAGCCACAATGCAAAAGGGAGAATTTCCACCTCCCATGAAATTCCTGTTTCATACCCTGCTCACCTGTGTTTCCACTAAAAATCCAATACTTGGGGTATGCTATCATGTCTAAAACTGATTTCAATTACTCTCAAGAAATTTTTAATGATTTGGTCAAAAATGTGAATAATATCAAAGAAAAGAAGCCACTGGCCTTCTTGTTGTTTCCAAGATTTCTAAGTTATTATTTACAACAAAAAATACCAAAAGAAAGTGCACAAGTACTTGTACAAGGTGCACCTTTTCAAATAAACAGCTTGTCTGCTGAAACTTTTACTCGCCTCATGGCTAAAGAGTCAAAAGGTTCCAAAACACAAGCAGGGGAATCTGAGCAACCTTTGGATGCGTCCACATCTGCTCCTCAGACTTCAGTTGCTGAGCCCACTGCTCATGGTGACCATAGCAATACAACCACTACTGTGCAACCCCCACTAAAAATTCCCAAAAAGACCAAGAAAAAATCCACCAAGCCCACCAAACCCACCAAAAAGGGTCTTCTGGAAGATGAGATCCCAGAAGTTAACCTAGTGACAACATGTGACAACCTGAGAATTCAAGATCCTTGTCTACGCTTCACTTGTTCGCAATCTTGTTTTGACATTTTGTTTTATATTATGGCATGTGTAGTTTGTGTGAGTGATTAGAGTATTTGTTAGTTAATTGATTAGTTGAATGTTTAATGTTCACTGTTTTATGAGTGATAAAAACCCTAGGCGAAGAAGAATGGGGTCCTTCGTCACAACACTCTTCAGCGAAGAATGGGTCTTTCGCCAAGAGATGTTTCGTCAAGAGTGTATTTCGTCGAACAGGTTCTTCGACGAAGAATGGTTAGCGGCCCAGTTCCTTATACAGGCCCAACCCACACCCTTTAGAACGTACGTGTATATATGTCACATAACTGATCAATTGCAAACCCTAGACTCCCTCTAAACCTAACGACGACAGCAAACCCCCTTCGAAGCATCATCCTCTCGGTTTAATTACCCTAAGCACTGTTGTTCTATCTTGAATCAAGGTTAGTGTTTTGTTTCGTTCATTGGATTTATGTTCGATACATGATAACGTGTAGCGATATGTTGTATGAGTAATTAGGGATGCATGTTAATAGAAAGCTAGGTGATGATTGCAACAAACTGTATGATTGGATTGAATAGTGTCGCATGAGTCTTAGGGTTATGGCTTGGACAACATGAGTATGGGAATCAATAACTATGAACTGTAATTGATGCATTTGATAATAATGATGAACATTGCTATGACACGATTAGAATTCATGTGATCAAGTTATTGATTAATGATGTTAATTGTAAACTGTTATGCATAGGGTTCAAGGTTGATGTGTGACGATTAACTATTTCATTTTGTATGAGTGATGATTACTCGTAATTAGAATGCATGATCATCGTTAATCTGTTGTTTGATCTAATTTGGGGAAACTGTCAAATTGTTAGCAATAATTACGGCTGAAAATAGGGAAGTGTAACTGTCTATGAAGACAGCGACGAAGGACTGCCTCGACGAAGAACAGGGCTCGACGAAGAACTTGATTCTTCGTTGGATAAACCATCTGGGTCATTTGTCACAATCATTCTCGGCGAAAAATAGTTCTTCGCCAGAGGGTACTTCATCACACCCCTGAGTGACGAAGAATTGTTCTTCGCCATAGGGTTTTTTGTCAAGGAAGCACTCCACGAAGGACTGGTTCTTCATGGAGATGCTGTAATGTGAACATACAAATAGAACCTTTTATACAGTAGAGTTTTATGTAGTTTATGACATGCATGTGATTGAATAACTGCTATGTGATATACGGTGATCTTTGCTATGTATGCAAACTGTGGATATACGTGACTTGATTGATTATGAAACTGATTTCATTGGTAACCACGGTAGGGTTGGTTTACTAACTAGAACGGGTAACATAAAATACCGAGCAAATCTAAGGTGAGTTCACTGCTCTTTTTCCAAGCATGCGTCCCGGGGAGGGACATCTGGTAAACGTTCCGGGGAGGAATGTCGAGTTATTGGGTTTGACTGGAATGTTAAACTTGGGATGTTGGTTAATACACTCATATCTATCATTTAAGTCCCTTCTATCGATTTGTTACCGGGGAGGCAACAGGGTATTAGTTAATAGCGCTATTTAGGTTTGGTACCATCACACCGTACCGGGGAGGACGGGCGTGAACTAATGACCCCAGTCTTGACTAATTCTTTGATAGAGGCATTAGGGAATAGGGAAAATAATCTGGAGCCATCGGCGGTAATCGAGTTATTAACAACATCAAATCTTTGAAATGTTTATACTTATATCTGGTAACTAAAACGTGTTAACAAACTTTGAACTCACCAGTGTCGTCTGACACACTTGTCTGCATGCTTGCAGGTCGTTAGATTCATGGTTGGAACTTGCTATCTAGGAGTGCTGGAGTGGTCATGGGTCAAGACTCTTGGATACATGTTTCATTGGCTGTGAACACTTGTTTTGAAACAGTTGATTAATGATTTACATTATGCTTCCGCTGAACATTTGCTTTGGTTTAACTTATAAATTGAAACTATTTTATGAAATGAATGGAATGTTTTATTGAATATTTTGTTATAGTTCAATGTGATTACATGTGATTTCACACTTAGCAAGGTTCGTCTCTCGTTTATTTATTTCATAGCTTATCTAGTGTACACTTACGTATGATATTACATGTGATTGCACACTTAGCACTACAGACTGAATCCATGTGTTACTTGCTTATGTTATGTGGTTGATAAAGTCACATTGCGACATTCCTTTAGACTTTCATGGTTCATGTTTTATGATATCTCGTGTCTTGCTACTCGAATTTGAGGAACCTTTTAGCACAAGTTGGGAAGAGATGAGATAAACATGCAAATCGCATTATTATTGTGGGTGTACACATAATAATAATGAGGGGTGCATGTGAGTCCCAATGAGGCTTGACGAGTGTGAAAGGGGTTCTGCTCTATTGTTTGATATAAACCTTGTAGTCTGTCGAAGTCTACGTGAGCTTTGAGTCCTACCATATCTCGACTCTTAACCTGTTCCCTTTTCTTATATAGAATCATGAGCGGACGAGGCCATGGACGTGGTCACATCGCGGTGACTCAGGCTGAGTTGACAAACTTGATTAACACACGTGTGCCTGAGGCTTTGGCAGCCTACCAAGCTGGTACGAAATGTACCAAATACTCTTTATTCTTGTGTCGCGTACACAACTCTTACCCTTGTGTTGTATTTCCTTTCGTCCATTAGGTCAACAAGTGAATCAGAATCAAAACAATCCGCCTGCTTGCACGTTCAAGACGTTCATGGATTGTAAGCCACAGACATTCAGTGGGACTGAAGTGGCTGTGGGGCTACTTCGTTGGTTTGAAAAAGCTGAGTCAGTGTTTGCTATGTGTAAGTGTCCCGTGGGGGACCGGGTGAAGTATGCTATAGGCACCTTGGAGGATGGTGTCTTAACCTGGTGGAATGCCCAAGTGCAGATGTTGGACATCGAGATGCCCAAGTGCACCTTGGAGGATGGTGCCTTAACCTGGTGGTGCCTACTTGGGACGATTTCAAGGAGTTGATGGGGGAGGAGTACTGTCCTCGTGACGAGATCCAGAAGCTCGAGAATGAGTACTACAATCTGAAGATGGAGGGGTCCGAGATCGAGGCTTACATGAAACGATCTCATGAGCTAGCAAACATGTGCCCTAACTTATCTCGACCCCCACCTAGAAGAATCGAATTGTACATCAAGGGCTTAGCGCCACCAGTAAAGAGTTTGGTCACTGCTGCAAACCTTAACAACTTGTCGCAGATCATCCGTTTAGCACATAAGATTACTGACCAAGAGGTCGAGAGTGGTTCGCTACCGCCCCGTATATCTGCTACTACCCCTGCTGCTATAGCTACCACACCTGCTAGTGATAACAAGCATAAATGGAACGATGCTGACAAGGCAACTAGTGCAAGCTAATCGCAGAAAAGGCCTGACAACAGCAATAACCGTAGTTTCAGTCAGTCGTCCTCAGTTAACCAAGGCCAGGGCAGCAATCAGAGCCAAGGCTCCTACGTTGGTAGGAAGCCAAATTGCAAGAAGTGTGGGTATCATCATCATGGACCGTGTGTCCGGGCTTGCCATAGGTGTGATAAGGTGGGTCATATGGCAAAAGACTGTAGAGCTCCGTTCCCAAAGCAGCAGTAGAATCAGCAGCATCAGCAACAGCAAAGGCAACAGCCCCATCAAAATCAAGGCAATAGGAAGGGGTGTTTCCAGTGTGGGGACGAGGGCCTCATTAAACGGGATTGCCCTCAGCTGAATCAGAACACCAATGATAACAACAACTGTCAGAATAACAATAACAATGCTGGGAACAACAATAACGGCAACAATGGGGGAAATGGAGCTCGTGGAAGGGTATTTACGATTGGTGCTGGTGATGCTAGGAATGACGGCAATGTCGTGACTGGTACGTTTTCTATGAACAACCTCTTTGCTTCTGTATTATTTGATTCCGGTGCCGATTGGAGTTATGTGTCTCTAGAATTCAGTCAACGGTTAGGGTTAGCTCCAACACCTCTAGAAACTAAGCATGTAGTAGAATTAGCTGATGGTAAGACGATGGAAGCTTCACATTTTCTTATGGGATGCAAACTTTATCTTGTGTGTCAAGTGTTTGACATTGATCTCCTTCCTGTTACCCTCGGTAGTTTCGACGTAGTAATTGGTATGGACTGGTTGTCCAAGCACCGTGCTGACATCTTTTGTAAGGAGAAAATTGTATGTATTCCTCTCCCCAGTGGAGAATCTCTATCGGTTCAAGGGCATCGTAGTGGTGTGATGGTTGGTATCCTCACAGCTATGAAGGCTCAGAAGTGTCTATGGAAGGGGAATCCTGCTATTTTAGCACTGGTTACAGATTCTCATCCTAAAGAAAGGAAGATCGAAGACCTGCCAGTTGTTTGTGAATTTTTTGATGTGTTTCCTGAGGAACTTCCTGGTTTAACCCCTCACCGGCAAGTGGAATTTCAGATTGATCTTGCACCAGGAGCAGCTCCGATTTCTCGTGCTCCCTATCGTCTTGCACCGGGGGAGTTGCAAGAGCTATCTAATCAACTTCAAGAACTATTGGATAGGGGCTTTATTCGACCCAGTTCTTCGCCTTAGGGAGCCCCAGTTCTGTTTATGAAAAAGAAAGACGGGTCTTTTCGTATATGCATAGATTACCGAGAGCTTAACAAGGTGACTGTCAAGAACCGCTACCCCTTACCACGTATCGACGATCTGTTTGACCAGTTGCAAGGGTCAAGTTTTTACTCGAAGATCGATTTAAGATCGGGCTATCATCAGACGAGAGTCCGAGAAGAAGATGTGCCGAAGACAACTTTTCGAATGCGGTATGGCCATTATGAGTTCCTGGTCATGCCATTTGGGCTAACTAATGCACCAGTGGTTTTCATGGACCTCATGAACCGTGTGTGTAAGCCTTTTCTCGATGATTTTGTTATCGTGTTTATCGACGACATCCTAATCTATTCAAAGAGCAAGGAAGATCACGAGCGGCACCTGCGTCTTATTTTGGAGCTTTTGAGGAAGGAGCAGCTCTACACGAAATTCTGTAAGTGTGACTTCTGGATTCGAGAGGTACACTTCCTTGGCCACATTGTTAACGAATCAGGGATACACGTGGATCCTACTAAGATTGATGCTATCAGAAATTGGGCGGCACCGAAGACTCCTTCAGAGGTGCGACAATTTCTTGGTCTCGCTGGGTACTATCGCAGATTTATTAAAGACTTTTCGAAGATCGCACAACCTCTTACCTCATTAACACAGAAAGGCGTTGTATACTCGTGGGGAACGAAGCAAGAAGATGCTTTCTTGTTGTTGAAACAAAAACTCTGCAGCGCACCGATATTGTCTTTACCAGAAGGTATTAAAGATTTCGTGGTATATTGTGATGCTTCTATTCAGGGTCTCGGTTGTGTGCTGATGCAACACGAGAAGGTGATAGCTTACGCTTCTCGACAGTTGAAGGTTCATGAGAAGAATTACACGACTCATGACTTAGAGTTGGGGGCCGTCGTTTTCGTGTTGAAAATCTGGAGGCACTATCTGTACGGTACCAAATGCACTATCTACACCGATCACAGAAGCCTCCATCATATTTTTTACCAGAAGGAATTAAATATGCGACAGTGTCGCTGGGTAGAACTCTTAAACGATTACAATTGTGCCATCAAGTATCACCCAGGTAAAGCTAACATTGTAGCTGATGCCCTTAGTCGGAAGGAAACGAAACCCAAGCGTGTCTGTGCTCTGCAGCTCACTATCCACTCTAATCTACCTGATCAGATCCGTTCGGCTCAGACTGAAGTGTTGAAGGAAGAAAACATAAAAGCAGAGTACTTGTGAGGCATGGAGAAACGACTTGTAGTGAGATCCGATGGTATTCTCTACTTCATGGAACGGATATGGATTCCTCTGTTTGGTAACCTTAGAGAGCTTGTGATGGACGAGGCACACAAGTCTCGATACTCTATTCACCTGGGTTCGGATAAGATGTATCAGGACCTAAAAGTCTTGTATTGGTGGCCGAAAATGAAAGCTCACATCGTGACATATGTGAGTAAATGTTTGACTTGTGCGAAAGTCAAGGTAGAGTACCAGAAACCCTCAGGCCTACTTCAGCAACCAGAGATACCCATGTTGAAATACGAGCAAATTGCGATGGATTTTGTCACAGGATAGCCTAGAATTCAAAACGGAAACAATACCATTTGGGTGATCGTTGATCGTCTCATAAAGTCAGCGCATTTTCTAGCAATCAAGGAAAAGGATAAGTTCTCACAATTGGCAGCCATTTATCTTAAAGAAGTAGTTTCTAGGCACGGGGTGCCAACCCCTATTATCTCTGATCGTGACCCGCGTTTCATTTCGGAATTGTGGTAGTCGATGCACAAATCATTCGGCTCGCGTCTCGACATGAGCACTGCTTATCACCCTCATACGGATGGTCAAAGTGAACGAACCATCCAGACACTTGAAGACATGCTGCGAACGTGCGTGATTGATTTTGGCAAAGGTTGGGAGAAACACTTGCCTTTGATAGAGTTTTCTTACAACAACAGCTACCATACTAGCATCCAGGCAGCTCCGTTCGAAGCATTGTATGGACGAAAATGTCGTTCACCTCTTTGTTGGGCCGAGGTGGGTGACAGCCAGATCACATGTGACAACTGCCACTTTCTGGTAAATTACTTACATTTAAAGCAATGAATTACATTATACAAATACGTGATTAGAATATCCAAAATGCATTATTTCATGATATACATCTTAGAATACTTATGGAATATTCATTTATGATGCACATGATTTTTTTTAGTGGTTACATTTGAAACAGTGTAAACAGTGCATCGAAATAACTATAGTAGTGCCTAGTAAACTAGCGTGCTGACAAAAACTCAGGATCCGCAGAAACTAGTGTAGCGATATTTTTAGGACTTAGACGAAAGTCCAACATCAATTATACAATAAACCCTAATTGGAAATGCAAGGGTTTGGTGTAATATATTACTAATGTCCGATAGCACAAAAACTGCCCGAAAACTGCCAAAAAGCACCAAAAATGACCATTTCAATGTTTTTCCGCAAAATTCAGCATTAGTATTTTTACTACAAAGTGCAAAATGGGTTGTTTAAACTCAAATTCCATATGAAAATACATAGGGAACATTATATAAATATATAACCGAATGTTTCCTTACAACTTTCATAAGCGAACCTTTCGACTATCTTCTTGCGGAACGAGCGACAAAAGACTATCCGAACTACAATTTGACATATGTAGTGAACTAGTGAACATTATTTTTGGTCATTTTCATCCTATTTGGGATCATTCTAAGTCTTGAAACATCTTGAAACTTGGTAATATATAAAAACCTAAACATTTAAACCTTTTTACCTTTTAACCTTAACAAATAATTACCATTTCATTTTTTACCACAAAATAACCCCCCCCCCCCCCTATGTTGAACCGTCAACCACAAGTGGGGCCCCCCACTCTTTGTTTTTTTTTTTTTTTTTACTTAATGGATGCTTATCTAAAGTGAGGTGGAAGATGTGTTGTCATGGTTATAACATTGTTGGAAGAGTTAGTCATGTGGTAGCATGGTTATAACACTTTTCATTAATCACTAACAC
Source organism: Helianthus tuberosus (assembly GCA_030545235.1). Lineage (NCBI taxonomy): Eukaryota > Viridiplantae > Streptophyta > Magnoliopsida > Asterales > Asteraceae > Helianthus > Helianthus tuberosus. Next base: position 62,303,382 of record CM060449.1, on the reverse strand, counting down.
ACACTACAACTCTTTTACACCTTTTCAAACACACACAAACTCTCTCAACATCTTCATATCTTCATCCATATCATCAAAAACACCTTCAAAACCCCACTTCATCTTCTTCATTTTTCTTATGATCAACATGGATTTTCATGGAACCTAAGAAGATCTAAAGCATTTGCAAGCTAAATCAATCCTTTTCATTCATCCAAGAGTCTTCTAACAACAAGATCTTCATCTTCTTTGGATCTTAACATCATCTAGATCATCCCTAGCCTAGAGCAAGAAGTGAGCTTCTAAATTTATTTTTTCTTACTTATTTATGTTATGATTATTATTATTATAACTAGTAATAAACAAAATAATCATACATAATAATATGAAGATACAAAGAAGCAAAAAAAAATACAAATCATGATATGTATATGTATGTTTATGTTGTGATTAAGATTGTTATTTGCATATTTGATCTTGTTGAGATGATTAAGACATGTATAACTTGTTAGATGATGTTCTAAAAAAAACATGATCTAACAAGTATACATGAATATGTTAAAGTTTTTTTTTATATTTTAAAGATAATGGATGATCAAAATTTATGGTGTAATTAAAGTATCTAAGGTTTTTAAGTAAAAACAAGACTTTTTACAAGATTATAAAAAGTAACATACAACATGAGATTTTTATAAAAGTTGTTAAAACTAGAAGTAAACTTGGTTTTTGAACTAGTTAACATATGTTATGATCATGTTCAAAACCCTACATGATTTTGAGATCATCTTGATAAGATTATGTTATAAATCTTATTATAAATCTTATGTATATTGTTTATAAAAGTTATGAGTAAATTGTTGATGTTGATTTGAAAAGAAAACGATATGTTTATTAAACATGACAAAGTGATTAAAACAAAGTTTATATGGCAAATTTTTCTTAAAAACTTTATGTTATAAAAACTATCATTTTGGTTAAATCTTTACAAGATTTAAAGAAAGGTTTTTATAAAAAGAAAAGATTAGATAAATATATATTTTTGAGAAAATATATATTTGTTCATTTTAACAAGTTATGTGATATGCAATAATTTGTGTATTAGTTATATACATCAAAGATAGGAACTTGATTAAAATGGTAATAATAAACTCAAGAGACTTTATAATTAAAGTCTTACAAAATTTCATATAAATACGCCTTAAAGACATTATACGGACAATACGAACAATCGGACATAAATTATGGTCAAAACGGACGACGGACGAACTTTTGGACATATTACCAATCCGAGGACTTAATACGACATCTAGACGATCTTTCGACACGGACACAAAAATTTCGTTACCATTAACAAAATTCGGACATTTTGAAAACTTATAAAAACTATTATGTTTTTATTACCTAAAAAGTATAATTAGTAAATTTTTATAAAAATGAAAGACTTATATTTTTTCAAATGGGCTCTAATTTTTATATAAATGGGCTTATACTTTTTAAAAGAATTTATATTAATAAAGGGCTTAAAGTAAATACACGGGCTAAGCCCAATATCAATAACTTATGAGCTAAGCCCAATACCAAGCATATGGGCCAAAAGCCCAACACTATTAAAGCCCAACCCTATTTGGGCCCAATATCATAATTTCTTGGGCTAAGTCCAATGACATAAATTGTAAAGAAATACAATTATACAAAGTTCAACAAACAATAAAGACATACAAGTCTTACACATATTTAAGACATAAGACTTGTACTCAAGTTATTTACAAAGACCGAAGTGTCTAACAAATATAACAACGATTGTAGGTCGCAACACTGTTCAGGACTACCGCACGTGAAATCATATTTACTGCTACTCACTGAAGCGATACTGTGAGTTCATGTCCCCTTTTTATCTTAAATACTTTTCAAGCTTTACAACTATCGGGGAAAATACATGTACAATAGTATGATAAGTCAAGGAATGAAACACCTTAGATCATGTGAGAAATTAGGGCCATAACTAAAGCACCATTAATCCTAGTTTGGACCAAGGAACAAAGGGTTAGATCTAATGGGTTTTGGCGAGCCCCACTCATGGCCATTCATTTGCCTAGGAGTGCGTTTGTTGCCCTACGACATGGTGTCGATACAATTAAAATCGTCTAGGGTTGGATTGCTTCCTATTTCGTCACACATATTAATGTCCTTGCAAAACATTAATGATCACGATTTCATTGACGCTTTTCATACTATATTTGATTCAAATACATATACATTCTACATTTTTCGGGTGTATCATACACAACTAAATTGCATGAACTCGCTCAACCTTTGTTGATTTTTCTACTTAAATATGTATTTCAGGGAATTAGTGGACCTTGTCAGGGATTCTAATTCAAGAAACAAGTATCAAGACTCTGTGCCATCTTTTGAAGGGTTTATCTATTATACTGCCGCTTTGCGGTGTTATAGTGGACAAAGCCTTAATGTTTAAAACTTTCGTTTTGGATGTATGAAATAATAACAACTTATTTTCTTTGAATGGTTTGTAAATTATAAACTTAATGTATGTTGCGCATCTTTTGAACAATTATGGTAATGGCAATGGAGTATGTTTTATTCATTTAGTATGTTTACTTATATCGTTATGCAATGAGAACCAACAGATCACACCTCGCGCTTCCGCTACGAGCAGGGTGTGACAGATTGGTATCAGAGCTTCGATTGTAGTGAACCGGGATTCTTTCTTGAGTCTAGTCTACAATCACTAGGGAACCTCTCATGAAAACAATTTATACAAAAACAAGAGTTTTCATTGCATAAAAAAAATTTCTCAAGGTCCAGCACAACAAAAACAAAAATTCATATCATACAAATCAAGCAAGGACATTAAGTGTCTTAGTCTCTAAATGGTAGACATGAAACATTAAGTTAATCCGCATAACACAAATAGAATAACTTAAAATGAACTTATGTGATTTCAACATTTTGTGTATATATATATTTGAAAAATTAGTTATTAATACATACGTCAAACCAATTATTTTCCAGGATATCATGTCTTCATCCGAAGGAAGCAACATTTATGATGACGTGGATCCTATGACACCTTCTTCAGATGATGATTACATACCAGAGGTTCAGGTCATTACATCGGATAGTGAGACGGGATCTGATAGCGATATGGATGATTTTCAGCCATTCGCATTGTAGGGGATATTGTTGACGATGACGTATTAGTTGTACCTCCACTACTCAATGACATAGTTATCATAGGTCACCCGGAGGGTGAACATGTAGTCGAGATTATACCTTTGGATGTACTTCCTCTTGCTATGGTGCCTTACGTCGACCTCGACGAGGATGATGACAACATTGTTCTGGTGATTCCTGTAGAGCATATAGATGATGACTTAGGAGACGGGGATGTTTATGATGTGGTTATATTAGACATTGCATCACCAGTGGTCTCGGTGATCGATATTTCTTCGGATGCAGTTACCGACTCAGATGCTTCCTCTTATGCATCTGTTACTTCATCTGCACTGCAGGCCATTGGCCTACAGCGCAACGCAGACTTTGGGGATGACATCATGCCAGTGGAGCCAGCCATCCCTGCTCCTGTTCAGGTCCCTGCTGCAGATATATCTCCTGAGCACATTCGCCTCATGCGCACTGATCATACCGATGAGGCCGGACCATCTGGACATGCCCATATACCACCCAGTGATATAGACCTATACTATCAGCAGTTTCACTCTGTTCCACAGGTCCCTATCGAGCCTCTTATTGCGCCACACTCTCCACCTCAGGTCATGCCCATGACAGATCCATACCACCCATCGCATTACCCATCTGTTACTACCGAGTTACGTGCTCGTGTGCTGACTCTAGAGCATCAGATAGACTTTATTATCCGTCGAGTTCATGAACTCGAGGAGGAGCTTACTCACCTTCAGGATTTGGTACTTCTGACTCCACCACCAGCTCATTCACCACCCCATGCTCCACCACCACCACCATGGTCACCACCATTACCCCCACTACCACCTCAGATGCCACCAGTTGATATACCACCAGTTGATTTACCTGCTCGTGTTTTGACACTCGAGCAGCAGATGGTTTTCCTTCACCATTTGGTTCATGATTTGGAGGATAGGGTTTCTCATGTTTACAGGTCATTGTTCCCGGTTCCACCACCAGTTTTTCCTCCACCATAGACTTTGTGTTTGCAGGTACTTCTTTTGTGACAGGTAGCTATATCAGCGTTTTGTGTACATAGACTCACACCAAGTTTCAAGACAACTGAAAGGCTAAAGACCGCATGGAATGAAGGAAAAATTTTGCCACCTTGTATATGTACTAGTCTAGTGAGACCGGGGGATGTAGCCAAGTCTATTTTGATTTCCTTTTCAAAAACAATCATGTAATCGGTTGTCAGTATATATATAAGAAAACTTGGTGTTATCCTTTAGGTGCATCTAAATGTTATATGATACATGTTTTGTTGCTTGTATTGTTTGGTCTATTAGCATGATATATTGCTTGATTATATTTTTATTAATGTTATAAATGTGTTTTATATACTTAGTAAAAATATTTATTAACAAACCAACGCCTAAACTAAATCGTATATTCTTTTGGAAGAATAATGGCGCCAAGAAGACAACCTCCACGTACACGAACATCTAATCCACCCCCACCTCCACCAATGCCTACAAATGAGGCGAAATTGAATGCACTAATAGAAGAAAGGATTTCCCAAGCTATAGCCCTCTATGAGGCCTCATGTGCCGAACACAGCGGTGGCACTGGCGGATCAGGAGGCCCAGGACATGGCGGTACCTCTGGCGGAACCAATACCAATGGTAACACTTAGTTGTTTTGGCACAACTTACCCAATTCCTTTTATAATCTATTCGTGCGTTTCACTGTTTGCTCCTTCTTTATCCGTTTATTTGTCTATTTCAGGATGCACATTCAAGCAGTTTCTAGACTGCAAGCCACTCAATTATGATGGCACAGGTGGTGCTGTGGCTTATGTGCGTTGGACGGAGAAAACGGATTCCACCCTAAGAATGAGCAGATGCTCTATTGATCAGCAAGTCACCTACGTCACTGGCTTGTTCATCAATGAGGCCCTAACATGGTGGAATTTACAAGTGCAAACTTTGGGTGATAGTGTAGCATACGGATTGACATGGGAAGAGTTGAAAGAAAGGATGAGAGAAAAATATTGTTCCCGTGCTGAACTCCAGAAGTTGGAGAACGAATTTTGGAATCTTACTATGGTCGGATCTGATATTACCGGGTATACCCAAAGGTTTCACGACCTGTCTCGTGTGATTCCTTATTTGGTTACACCAGAATACAAGCGTATTGAACGCTATATTTGGGGACTTTCTCCTGAGATACGAAGTCATGTTACTGCAGCAGAACCCATGACTATCACGCAGGCGGTAACTTTAGCTGTGAGCCTTAATGAAGACGTGATCAGGATGAAGAAATATAATGTGAAAGGAGATGAGAAGAAAGATTCACATGTTGAGTCTTCCAATGATGGAAAAAGGAAGTACTCAAATTTCAAGAAGGGAACGCGTAGGAACAACAACTACAACAACAACACCAACCCCAACAATAATACCAACAACAACAACTACAACCACAATAACCACAACAACAATAACAACAACCGCAATCACAACAACCCCAACAATTATAACATAAAGCAAGAGAATACTCAGGCAAGAGATGCAAAAGAGTTTGTAGCCACCAATGATACCGGCCCGAAGAAGTACTCAGGTACTATGCCCAAGTGTGAGCGATGCGCGTATTCATGTGGGAAATTGTAGGAAATGTGACAAGTGTGGCAAGCTTGCCCACCGTACCAAGTCATGCTGGGGATCAGGAAAGAGATCAGGAACGGAGAATAGAAACAACAATAAGAATGGAAATGGGCGTGAGCAAGGATGTTTTGGATGCGGAAGCAAAGATCACTTCAAAAGGGATTGCCCTAAAGAAAACCAAGCTCGTGGTCGATCATTTGTGATTGGAGCTAAGGATGCGCATCAAGACCCTAATGTGGTCACTGGTACGTTCCTACTCAACAATCATTTTGCATCCATATTATTTGATACTGGTGCCGATTTTAGCTTTATCTCTGTGGAATTTAAAAATACTCTGGGACTAAAATCTAATAAACTAGATGTCCCATATTCTATAGAATTGGCTAACGGTAAACTAGTAGAATCGGGGGAAGTTGTTACGGAGTGTTCCTTACAACTTGGAGAACAAAAATTCACTATCGATCTCTTACCTGTTGAGTTGGGTAGTTTCGATGTAGTGGTTGGTATGGATTGGCTATCCAATAATCGAGCCGAAGTCGTTTGCCACGAAAAGATCATTCGCATACCACTACTGAACGAAGAGACAATGGTGATACATGGAGAGAAGCGCGACACCCCATTATGGATCATTAATAGCATGAAAGCCCAGAAGTGCTTACGGAAAGGGTGTATTGCTTTTCTAGCACATGTTGTGGACAAGAAGACTGATGGGCCAAAGTTGACAGATATTCCAATAGTAAAAGAATTTCCTGAAGTTTTTCCTGAAGACTTACCAGGACTACCCCCTTATCGTCAAGTCGAATTTCACATCGATTTGTTACCAGGAGCCGGACCCGTAGCTAAATCTCCATATCGGTTAGCACCTTCTGAAATGCAAGAGTTATCCACACAACTTCAAGAGTTGTTGGATAAAGGATTCAATAGACCGAGCTACTCGCCTTGGGGAGCTCCAGTCTTGTTTGTAAAGAAGAAGGACGGAACTTTCAGGATGTGCATCGATTAGCGAGTTGAACAAACTTACCATCAAGAATCGGTATCCATTACCGAGGATTGATGATCTATTCGATCAACTACAAGGGTCGAGTTTATACTCAAAGATAGACTTACGATCGGGGTATCATCAATTACGGATTCAAGCGGAAAGCATACCGAAAACGGCTTTTCGGACTTGTTACGGTCATTACGAGTTTCTCGTTATGCCATTTGGCTTAACGAATGCACCAGCGGTCTTCATGGACCTAATGAATCGCGTGTGCAAGCCGTATCTCGACAAATTCGTCATAGTGTTTATTGACGATATTTTGATATACTCTCGGTCGACTGAAGAACATGAACAACATTTGAGAACAATTTTGGAATTGCTAAAGACGGAGAAACTATACGCGAAATTTTCCAAATGCGAATTTTGGATTCGCAAAGTACAATTTCTCGGGCATGTAGTGAACAAGAAAGGCATTCAAGTAGACCCGTCGAAGATAGAAGCGATTAAGAATTGGGAAGCGCCCAAGACTCCTACTGAAGTGCGACAATTTTTGGGCTTAGCGGGATATTATCGGAGATTTATTGAGAATTTTTCAAAGATGGCTCAACCACTAACTTCTCTTACACAGAAAGACAAGAAATTCGATTGGGGAGAGAAACAAGAAGCAACATTTCAACTTCTTAAAGACAAGTTGTGCATTGCACCAATCTTATCATTACCCGGTGGTACCGATGATTTTGTTGTATACTGTGATGCTTCACATCAAGGTTTGGGTTGCGTACTCATGCAACGTGAAAAAGTCATCGCGTACGCGTCTCGCCAACAAAAAGTTCACGAAAAGAACTATACCACTCACGACCTTGAATTAGGCGCAGTGGTATTTGCTTTGAAAATATGGCGACATTATTTATATGGTACTCAATGTACTATTTTCACGGATCATAAAAGTCTACAACACATATTCAACCAAAAAGAATTAAATATGCATCAACGACGTTGGGTTGAATTGTTAAACGATTATGATTGTGAAATCAAGTATCATCCGGGCAAGGTGAATGTTGTAGCTGATGCCTTGAGCCGCAAGGAGCGAGTTAAAACACTAAGAGTCCGAGCATTTAAAATGACAATTCATACAGATCTTATCCCTCGGATTCATAATGCACAACAAGAAGCACTCAAGGAAGAGCATATTCAAGCTGAAACACTTCGAGGCATGGAAAAACAATTAGTGCCAAAAGAAGATGGAACTTTATACCTTATGGGTCGAATTTGGGTTCCACTCTTTGGAGGCCTTCGAGATGTTATTTTTGAGGAAGCACATAGTTCTAAATACTCGATTCATCCTGGATCAGATAAAATGTACCAGGATTTGAAAGAGTACTATTGGTGGCCTAAACTCAAAGGTGATATCGCGACTTATGTCGGAAAATGCTTAACCTGCGCGAAGATCAAGGCTGAATATCAGAAACCCTCGGGCTTGTTACAACAACCCGAGATTCCCGTTTGGAAATGGGAGAAAATATCGATGGACTTCATTACGAAGTTACCCAGGACCTCAAAAGGCCATGACATGATATGGGTAATCGTCGATAGATTGACAAAGTCCGCACACAGAGAAACTAGCAGAACTCTATGTCAGAGAAATAGTGGCCCGTCATCGGGTACCTATTTCAATCATTTCGGACCGAGATGGTCGTTTTGTTTCTAGAATTTGGAAATCATTTCAACAGGCCTTTGGATCGCAATTAAATCTGAGTACGGCCTTTCATCCTCAAACTGACGGCCAAAGCGAACGGACAATCCAAACACTCGAAGATATGCTTCGTGCGTGTGTTATGGATTTAGCCGGCAATTGGGATACTCATCTACCTTTAGTTGAGTTTTCCTACAATAACAGCTACCATACTAGTCTACAAGTTGCACCGTTTGAAGCTCTTTATGGTCGAAAGTGTCGCTCTCCACTATGTTGGGCGGAAACAGGCGATAGTCAGTTAATTGGTCCAGAGCTAGTCCAAGAGACTACAGATAAAATTTTCCAGATCCGAGACCATATCAAGGCGGCTCGCGATCGACAAAAGAGCTACGCAAACAAAAAGCGAAAACAATTATCTTTCGAGGTCGGAGACAAAGTCTTGTTGAAAGTCTCGCCTTGGAAAGGCGTAGCGAGGTTCGGTAGGCGTGGAAAGCTAAATCCACGTTACATTGGACCATTTGAAATCTTAGAAAAGATTGGCACTGTTGCCTACAAGTTGAAGTTACCAGAAAACTTAGCAGTGTGCACCACACGTTTCATGTGTCGAATCTTAGAAAGAGTCCAACACAAGATACTGTTATCATCCCTGCTGATGAAATTCACATTGACGACAAACTCCAATTCACCGAAGAACCTGTTGAGGTCACGGACTGGAAGGTTCAGAAAACACGGAGAAGTCGTATCAAGTTAGTAAAAGTTCGTTGGAACTCTCGTCACGGACCTAAGTATACTTGGGAACGTGAAGACCAAATGAAAGCAAAATATCCTCACCTGTTTCCAAAGACTCCTACAAAGATTAACAAATCTCGAATTTCGGGATGAAATTCTCAATAACAGGGGGAGAATGGGACAACTGCCACTTTCTGGTAAATTACTTACATTTAAAGCAATGAATTACATTATACAAATACGTGATTAGAATATCCGAAATGCATGATTTCATGATATACATCATAGAATACTTATGGAATATTCATTTATGATGCACATGATTCATTTTTAGTGGTTACATTTGAAACAGTGTAAACAGTGCATCGAAATAACTAGAGTAGTGCCTAGTAAACTAGCGTGCTGACAAAAACTCAGGATCCGCAGAAACTAGTGTAGCGATATTTTTAGGACTTAGACGAAAGTCCAACATCAATTATACAATAAACCCTAATTGGAAATGCAAGGGTTTGGTCTAATATATTACTAATGTCCGACTGCCCGAAAACTGCCAAAAAGCACCAAAAATGTCCATTTCAATGTTTTTCCGCAAAATTCAGCATTAGTATTTTTACTACACAGTGCAAAATGGGTTGTTTAAACTCAAATTCCATATGAAAATACATAGGGAACATTATATAAATATATAACCGAAGGTTTCCCTACAACTTTCATAAGCGAACCTTTCGACTATCTTCTTGCTGAACGAGCGACAAAAGACTATCCGAACTACAATTTGACATATGTAGTGAACTAGTGAACATTATTTTTGGTCATTTTCATCCTATTTGGGATCATTCTAAGTCTTGAAACATCTTGAAACTTGGTAATATATAAAAACCTAAACATTTAAACCTTTTTACCTTTTAACCTTAACAAATAATTACCATTTCATTTTTACCACAAAATGACCACCCCCCCCCCCCCTATGTTGAACCGTCAACCACAAGTGGGGCCCCCCACTCTTTGTTTTTTTTTTTATTATTTTTACTTAATGGATGCTTATCTAAAGTGAGGTGGAAGATGTGTTGTCATGGTTATAACATTGTTGGAAGAGTTAGTCATGTGGTGGCACGGTTATAACACTTTTCATTAATCACTAATACACACTACAACTCTTTTACACCTTTTCAAACACACACAAACTCTCTCAACATCTTCGTATCTTCATCCATATCATCAAAAACACCTTCAAAAACCCACTTCATCTTCTTCATTTTTCTTATGATCAACATGGATTTTCATGGAACCTAAGAAGATCTAAAGCATTTGCAAGCTAAATCAAGCCTTTTCATTCATCCAAGAGTCTTCTAACAACAAGATCTTCATCTTTTTTGGATCTTAACATCATCTAGATCATCCCTAGCCTAGAGCTAGAAGTGAGCTTCTAAATTTATTTTTTCTTACTTATTTATGTTATGATTATTATTATAACTAGTAATAAACAAAATAATCATACACAATAATATGAAAGTGCACTAATTTTAACGTTATTTTACTAATTTCGTGAAAATAACGTTAAAAGTGGAGGACGGTTAATCATGCATCATGTGGTGGCGTTGATAGCTGAAAGACAAAAGGGTACATGCACTAATCGGTCTTTGTCCCGATTGCCGAGTGTTATGTGCCTTATGTCCAAGGCTTGATGCAAAACTACTATCGAGCTGGGGGTCTCACTGGAAGCAGCCTCTCTATTCCTACGGGGTAGAGGTAAGGCTGCCTACATCTTACCCTCCTCAGACCCTACCTTTGCTTTGCTATTGGTGGGATTTACTGAGTATGATGATGATGATGATGATGAATAATATGAAGATACAAAGAAGCAAAAAAAAAATACAAATCATGATATGTATATGTTTGTTTATGTTGTGATTAAGATTGTTATTTGCATACTTGATCTTGTTGAGATGATTAAGACATGTATAACTTGTTAGATGATCTTCTAAAAAAAACATGATCTAACAAGTATACGTGAATATGTTAAAGTTTTTTTTTATATTTTAAAGATAATGGATGATCAAAATTTATGGTGTAATTAAAGTATCTAAGGTTTTTAAGTAAAAACAAGACTTTTTACAAGATTATAAAAAGTAACATACAACATGAGATTTTTATAAATTTGTTAAAACTAGAAGTAAACTTGGTTTTTGAACTAGTTAACATATGTTATGATCATGTTCAAAACCCTACATGATTTTGAGACCATCTTGATAAGATTATGTTATAAATCTTATGTATATTGTTTATAAAAGTTATGAGTAAATTGTTGATGTTGATTTGAAAAGAAAAAGATATGTTTATTAAACATGGCAAAGTGATTAAAACAAAGTTTATATGGAAAATTTTTCTTAAAAACTTTATGTTATAAAAACTATCATTTTGGTTAAATCTTTACAAGATTTACAAAGATTTAAATAAAGGTTTTTATAAAAAGAAAAGATTAGATAAATATATATTTTTGAGAAAATATATATTTGTTCATTTTAACAAGTTATGTGATATGCAATAATTTGTGTATTAGTTATATATATCAAAGATAGGAACTTGATTAAAATGGTAATAATAAACTCAAGAGACTTTATAATTAAAGTCTTACAAAATTTCATATAAATACGCCTTAAAGACATGTTACGGACAATACGAACAATCGGACATAAATTATGGTCAAAACGGACGACGGACGAACTTATGGACATATTACCAATACGAGGACTTAATACGACATCTAGACGATCTTTCGACACGGACACAAAAATTTCATTACCATTAACAAAATTCGGACATTTTGAAAACTTATAAAAACTAGTATGTTTTTATTACCTAAAAAGTATAATTAGTAAATTTTTATAAAAATGTTTTTATAAAAATGAAAGACTTATATTTTTTCAAATGGGCTCTAATTTTTATATAAATGGGGTTATACTTTTTAAAAGAATTTATATTAATAAAGGGCTTAAACTAAATACATGGGCTAAGCCCAATATCAATAACTTATGGGCTAAGCCCAATACCAAACATATGGGCCAAAAGCCCAACACTATTTAAGCCCAACACTATTTAAGCCCAACCCTATTTGGGCCCAATATCATAATTTCTTGGGCTAAGTCCAATGACATAAATTGTAAATAAATACAATTATACCAAGTTCAACAAACAATAAAGACATACAAGTCTTACACATATTTAAGACATAAGACTTGTACTCAAGTTATTTACAAAGACTGAAGTGTCTAACAAATATAACAACGATTGTAGGTCGCAACACTGTTCAGGACTACTGCACGTGAAATCATATTTACTGCTACTCACTGAAGCGATACTGTGAGTTCATGTCCCCTTTTTATCTTAAATACTTTTCAAGCTTTACAACTATCGGGGAAAATACATGTACAATAGTATGATAAGTCAAGGAATGAAACACCTTAGATCATGTGAGAAATTAGGGCCATAACTAAAGCACCATTAATCCTAGTTTGCACCAAGGAACAAAGGGTTAGATCTAATGGGTTTTGGCGAGCCCCACTCATGGCCATTCATTTGCCTAGGAGTGCGTTTGTTGCCCTACGACATGGTGTCGATACAATTAAAATCGTCTAGGGTTGGATTGCTTTCTATTTCGTCACACATATTAATGTCCTTGCAAAACATTAATGATCACGATTTCATTGACGCTTTTCATACTATATTTGATTCAAATACAGATACATTCTACATTTTTCGGGTGTATCATACACAACTAAATTGCATGAACTCGCTCAACCTTTGTTGATTTTTCTACTTAAACATGTATTTCAGGGAATTAGTGGACCTTGTCAGGGATTCTAATTCAAGAAACAAGTATCAAGACTCTGTGCCATCTTTTAAAGGGTTTATCTATTATACTGCCGCTTTGCGGTGTTATAGTGGACAAAGCCTTAATGTTTAAAACTTTCGTTTTGGATGTATGAAATAATAACAACTTATTTTCTTTGAATGGTTTGTAAATTATAAACTTAATGTATGTTGCGCATCTTTTGAACAATTATGGTAATGGCAATGGAGTATGTTTTATTCATTTAGTATGTTTACTTATATCGTTATGCAATGAGAACCAACAGATCACACCTCGCGCTTCCGCTACGAGCAGGGTGTGACATCACAGGTCCAGAGCTTGTACTTGAAACTTCAGAGAAGATTGTTCAGATCAGGAATCGTATGGCGGCAGTACTCGACCATCAGAAAAGCTACGCCGATAAGCGTAGGAAACCTTTGGGGTTCGCAGTTGGCGAACGGATTATGTTGAAGGTCTCACACTGGAAAGGTGTGGTACGGTTTGGGAAACGCGGCAAGCTTAATCCTCGTTATGCCGGGCCATTCAAAATTCTGGAACGAATTGGTAAAGTGGCCTACAAGCTGGAGTTACCTGCTGAATTGGGTAACGTTCTTGATTACTTCCACATGTCACAACTAAAGAAGTGTTTGTCTGATGAAACACTTGTGGTACCGTTTCAAGAGCTGAAAATCGACGACAAGTTACAGTTTGTCGAGGAACCTATCAAAATTATGGATCGAGAGTCAAGGTCCGTAAACACAGTCGAATCCCCATCGTGAGAGTTCGTTGGAACTCAAGACGTGGACCAGAGTTCACGTGGGAACGCGAGGATCATATGAAGCTCAAGTATCCTCACCTATTCACAACTGATCAATCCAATTCGAATGCAGCTAGTGAATTTCAGGATGAAATTCCCTTTCAAGTTGGGGATGATGTGGCACCTGGGGAAAATCCACAGTCATCCTGATCTAACACCTTGCTGTTTTGGGATTGCTTATCAAATTTCGGGACGAAATTTCTTTCAAGTTGGGGATGATGTGACAACCCGAGAATTCAAGATCCTTGTCAACGCTTCACTTATTCGCAATCTTGTTTTGAAATTTTGTTTTATATTATGGCATGTGTAGTTTGTGTTAGTGATTAGAGTATTTGTTGGTTAATTGATTAGTTTAATGTTTAATGTTCACTGTTTTATGAGTAATAAAAACCCTAGGCGACGAAGAATGGGGTCCTTCGTCACAACACTCTTCGGCGAAGAATGGGTCTTTCGCCAAGAGATGTTTCGTCAAGAGTGTATTTCGTCGAACAGGTTCTTCGACTAAGAATGGTTAGCGGCCCAGTTCCTTATACAGGCCCAACCCACTCCCTTTAGAACGTACGTGTATATATGTCACATAACTGATCAATTGCAAACCCTAGACTCCCTCTAAACCTAACGACGGCAGCAAACCCCCTTCAAAGCATCATCCTCTCGGTTTAATTACCCTAAGCACTATTGTTCTATCTTGAATCAAGGTTAGTGTTTTGTTTCGTTCATTGGAGTTATGTTTGATACGCGATCACGTGTAGCGATATGTTGTATGAGTAATTAGGGATGCATGTTAATAGAAAGCCCGGTGATGATTGCAACAGACTATATGATTGGATTGAATAGTGTCGCATGAGTCTTAGGGTTTTGGCTTGGACAACATGAGTATGGGAATCAATAACTATGAACTGTAATTGATGCATTTGATAATAATGATGAACATTGCTATGACACGATTAGAATTCATGTGATCAAGTATTGATTAATGATGTTAATTGTAAACTGTTATGCATAGGGTTCAAGGTTGATGTGTGACGATTAACTGTTACGTTTTGTATGAGTGATGATTACTCGTAACTAGAATGCATGATCATCGTTAATCTGTTGTTTGATCTAATTTGGGGAAACTGTCAAACTGTTAGCAATAATTATGGCTGAAAATAGGGAAGTGTAACTGTCTGTGAAGACAGCGACGAAGGACTGCCTCGACGAAGAACAGGGCTCGACGAAGAACTTGATTCTTCGTCAGACAAACCATCTGGGTCATTCGTCACAATCGTTCTCGGAGAAAAATAGTTCTTCGCCAGAGGGTACTTCATCACACCCCTGAGTGACGAAGAATTGTTCTTCGCCATAGGGTTTTTCGTCAAGGAAGCACTCCACGAAGGACTGGTTCTTCGTGGAGATGCTGCAATGTGAACATACAAACAGAACCTTTTAAACAGTAGAGTTTTATGTAGTTTATGACATGCATGTGATTGAATAACTAATATGTGATATACGGTGATCTTTGCTATGTATGCAAAATGTGGATATACGTGACTTGTTTGATTATGAAACTGATTTCATTGGTAACCACGGTAGGGTTGGTTGCCTAACTGGAACGGGTAACATAAAATACCGAGCAAATCTAAGGTGAGTTCACTGCTCTTTTTCCAAGCATGCGTCCCGGGGAGGGACATCTGGTAAACGTTCCGGGGAGGAATGTTGGGGTATTGGGTTTGACTGGAATGTTAAACTTGGGATGTTGTTTAATACACTCATATCTTTCATTTAAGTCCCTTCTACCGATTTGTTGCCGAGGAGGCAACGGGGTATTAGTTAATAGCGCTATTTAGGTTTGGCACCCTCACACCGTACCAGGGAGGACGGGCGTGAACTAATGACCCCAGTCTTGACCATTGCTTTGATAGAGGCATTGGAGAATAGGGCAAATAATCTGGAGCCATCGGCGGTAATCGAGTTATTAACAACATCAAATCTCTGAAATGTTTTATACTTGTATCTGGTAACTAAAACGTGTTAACAAACTTCGAACTCACCAGCGTCGTCTAACACACTTGTCTGCATGCTTGCAGGTCGTTAAATTCATGGTTGGAACTTGCTATCTGGGAGTGCTGGAGTGGTCATGGGTCGAGACTCTTGGATACATGTTTCATTGGTTGTGAACACTTGTTTTGAAACAATTGATTAATGATTTACATTATGCTTCCGTTGAATGTTTGCTTTGGTTTAACTTATGAATTGAAACTATTTTATGAAATGAATTGAATATTTTATTGAATATTTTGTTATAGTTCAATGTGATTGGTGGCTTGAATCCTGGTACGTCACTCGCCCCGCGGTGTTTCCGCATGTGGTATTTTGGGGGTGTGACACAACACAAGTGTCACCAACAACCATTGTTGCTACTTCCTCACAACAGATGGAAAGATCTCCACCCAAAGCCTCAACTCCTCATGCTTACTCACAAAAGGAACATGTTGTAAGTACAGGGACACCTCATCATGAAGTATTATCCTCACTTGAGAATATGCTTAACAGCCCTTCTCCCTGAGCAAATTCTCTTTCAAAACCAATCTCTTCATCCTAACTTCCACCATCCCTTGTATCTCTGTTTGATGCCATTGAGCTTCAGACTCAAAACAGCCCCTCTCAATCACACATTAAAGAGAGTACTACCTCAACAATGGCTGTGTCTGAACCAACTCAATTGGTTATCCCACAAACAGCTGAGGAGGATACACCACCGGAATTCTATGAACTTCCTGTTGGTAGTTCAAGTAGAGCGGCTACTACAGATGTTGGATCCACTAATCTACATTTGGTCAGTAGTTACATAAGTAAGACTCCCTTGAAGGCAACCACTGCTGATGCTATCAAGGTATCCACTGGTGTGTTCAAGTTAACCACTGGTGAGATTTCCAAGGTAACCACTATAGAGGGAAGTCCCCAGTACCAAGAAAAAGGGGCATCAGTTGATGAACAATTGGAGACTCCTCCTTGTTCAACAGCTGATACAACTACCATGGTAGGAAATCAGATGATCCCATTCATTTGGGTGATGGTTTAAAATACCAAGATTTGACGGAGAGGTTATCTTCCATTGAAAGCACGGTTCTTAAAATGAATCATTCAATAGAAATCTGGTAAAAGCTTCCATAAGTCAACCAACACATCAACAATTATCCCAAGAGCTCTGGAACTCAGTCCAGCCCATTCTTATAGCTCAAAGGGAACTTGCAGAAATTCAACACAATACACATATGGCATTAATTAGAAATATGGTTAAAGCAAGGTACAAAGATACTCAGGCTGAAATCAAGGCCATTAAGTAAGCCTTGATAAAAATATCTGGCACTGCCCTACACCTATCTATAAAGATGATGATGATCAAGATGATGCCAAAAAGGGGGAGAAACATGACATGAAGAATTTTGGCAGACCTACTCCAAGGAAAAAGCCAACTCAAAAGCCAGAGTCTGAGAAAAAGTCTTCTACAACCATTGATGAAACATCTGTCAAAGAAAAGGAAAAGGGAGTTGATGAAATCCTGAACATTCAAGCAGATGAAGTGGCTGCAAACAAAAAGGCTATTCAAAATCACAATGAAACAAAGGAAAGGATTTGGAAGAGGGAACAAAAGGAATTGAAAGAATGGGAAATCAAAGTAAAAGATCTTGGCACTTCTGAAAGAAGAAAATCACATAAACATAACAAACAACCACTTGCCACATATCCAAGATCACCATCACCACCAAAACAAACCACTACTGGTCTAAAAACCACTGCTGGTATTAAAAATCCATCCACTACTACACGTAAATCAACACGACCACCGCAAAAACAACCTGCCAAAAGACTGACAACAAAACCAACCTCACCACTGCCATCCACCAATGCAACAAATATTGACACCTTAACAGTTTTTAAGACAACAGTGGTTGAGACACCAGTTGTCTCAACAGCTGATAGTCAATCCACCACTTTCCAATTTCCTTCCCAAACAATATTCATTCCTATTTCTAACTCTCCAACAAAAACTCCTTCTCCTAAAAATATTTACACAAGAAAAAGAAAGTTTCAAGTGAATGATGATGATATACCTGCACCTACTCCTTTATCATCTTCACCTTTCATTCAAACCAACCCTGAACCATACAATCCTCCATCATCACCAACAACCAATCCACTTGTCCAACCACGATCACTTGAAGGGGAAGATCCCTCAAGACCCATCCCATTGGAAGTGAATTATCCTCTGGAATTACATGCAGTGAAAAATGAAATGAGACAATTCTATACAGAGGATGATCCTTCTAAAAGAACCTTCCCATCTCTTCATGGCTTCAGAACTCCAAAGAACATGGATGATTACCTGAAACTCAAAGCCAAGCAAGCTGAATACAATACTAAACATGAGGGTAAAGGGAAAGGTGACAATAACATCTCAAGTCGAATGCAGCATGGGCTTAGTAAAGTTAGGAAACTGGAAGACTATGCAAGAGACTTAAGCAAAGAGATGTCAAACTTACCACCAAATGCTGATCTACAGAAAAAGCTGACGAAAGATCTCTTAGAGCTTATTATGAGAGATAAATTTTATAAAGTTGAACAATTTAAAGACTGGCCACTCACAACTCTCAAAGCTGAAGTAAATAGAATTGAAAGAGTAAAAAATGATCCTCAAATGAAGAGGTCTGCACCAAAATGTAACAAGTACAAGAAGACCAGTACAGAACTTACTTTAGAATACAAGAGGAAGAGAGCTGAATTGGTTACAGCTAAGTATGGATCAGCAAAGGCCATCTCAAAATGGTCCAGGAAGTATATTGATGTAGTCTATGATAAGCTGGAGAAACTAAGAGAGACAGATCCTGCAACCCCAAAGAAACCAGCATACAAAGACAAATCCACTGATAAGCCAAAGCAGCAGACCCTCTCTCTAAATACACTGGTCACATCATCTGACTTATCCACCCATGTCTTAGAGCAAAGAAAAAGACGTTAGCAGATGGATGAGGAAGATGCACAGAGAGAAGCTGAAATCATGAAACAGGCCATCAGGGATCAGATCATGTTTGGCTTGGATGATGCCTCATTAAAGCTTATACTCAACTTGCTGAAATAGTTCAGAGGCTGGCAAACAGACCCCCATCACCAAACTTTCTTCAAATAAAGTCTCTCCACATAAATCCATAAAACTCAAAAATACTAAAGTGGAACTCTGATAGAAAGACCCATGTATCGACTTTGCTCAAGTCCAATGGAAAAGTTGAACACATTTCAAGGGATGATGCATTAGGTCTGGATGCAGCTGACCTCCTAGATCTTCTTGAACTTCAACTTTGCAGGGATGAGGATGATGAGGACTCCATGAACTTTGAATTACAATTCAAAGGGCAAATCAAGGAGAAGTTAATGAGAGAATAATGATCAAGAATAATGAAGTGTTTTGGCATCATCTGTTCTAGGGGGAGATTGTTGGCCCATGTAATCAAGCCTAGGAGAACAGATGTTATTGAAAGCCAAAACTGGTTCTCATCAGTTGATCACCAATAAGTAGTGTATGACATAAGCTCTCCCCAATGACAGTGTTTCTATCAGCTGATGATTCTAAGTACTGATCTCCACAACAATTGTTATTCAAAGAACTGTTGAGGTATAAAGACTGAAGTCCTAACAACTGCTCTTACTCAAGTACTGATGAAGACAAAAGCACTACTGACTCAAGGCCTGATCACCCTTTGAAGAAAGCACTAATCTGCAACATCAGTGCTTAAGCAACAACAGTGGGAAGCTACATCAGTGTTTATGTAATCAGTTGTTTATTGTATCAGGGTTTGTATGTATCAGTGGTTAGAGTTTGTTAGTCTGTTAGATGTCACTGTTTAGGTGACGTCAACATTAGATGCTCAGTGGTTAGGGATGTACTATAAATAGAATAGTATATGTACTGTTCTAGTACCTCTTTTTCACCATCATCTTGTACGAACTAACTGTGAAGGCTGAGGGGGAGCTTAGTGTTGCATGTATGCATAGTTGAATATTGTAATTGATACAATCATTCGATTAATGAAATCATGTTTGCTGAAAACTATTCTCCTGTGATTGTGTTATAAAGTTTACTTTCATTTCCGCTGCACATCATTCTCTGTTTCATCTTTCATTTTAGTTAAACAACACAATCAAAAGAAACTTAGATCCTAACATGCTGCTTAGTAGAATCTTCCTTCTACAATGCAGAATGGATGATATGAAGACTTACTTGGATTGCTGACTCAAAACTTGGAAGATTTGGTGATTAGATGCATCAGCTTACGGGGAGTCTGTTGATGACAGAATTTGTGTTGAAGCTGACGCTATCCAAAGACCAAAGACTGTAAGATTCGGAAGACTAAAGTTTCCTTTGCAAGCTATTATCAAGGGGGGGTTTGTTGGTTAATGTTATGTGACAACAGCTTTAACTTGGTCTTTGGATATTTTACAAGGCTCGAGTTATGTGAAAGATATGGATTTCGAATGGGTCAGTCTGAGTTTGGTTGTTTAAGTCCAAGTTGGTCTAGCCCGAATTCAATTATAATTGTATGTGGGCCTAGCCCAGTTCGAAATGTATGGGTGTAGGTATATAAATAGCTTGTTGCTATAGGGTTTTGGTTAGATGTTTTGCAGAAGTTTCAGAGATTGGGAGAGTTAGAGAAAACACAGAAAAAGGCTGTGAGTTCTTGTGATCTTGAGTCATTGTAAATAATACATTTGATAATCACAGAAGATCAGTATGTGAATTGGTTTTCGTGTTCTTCGTCTTTATTCTTGTTTATGTTTCATCGATTGATCAAGGGGATGCACGCTTTATTGATTATCAATCTTCTAACGATCCACGGGATAGGGACCTACAAATCCGCACGGACAGGTATAAATAGAATCTAAAAATAACAACCACCCTAAATTTAAATCCTCAACATCTAAACATATGGAATGATAAAATTGGGTCAAGTGGTTCGGGTTCTTGATTTGGGGACTTTTGTATAGTCTAGTTTATAAATCATAATCCTAGAAATAAGACCATTGATCAAACCAATCTAATGAATGAGATTAAAATGTTGCATTTTTAATTAAAATAATTGGCATTTGACTTGCAAAAAGTGCTTTCAAGGGCAATTTGGTTAAAAGAATGACAATAGTGCATTGCCACATTTCCTCTGGCAAATTGAGTACCATCATGTCATCACCTTCTCTCCATCTTCTTATACACCCCAAAATTCAAAAAGTATTACCATCTTTTACACCACAAAATTCAAAAAGCCATGCACACTGCAAAAACACACACACAAGAGAAAATTCGGATCGTTGTTAGGGTTTTTCATTTTTGCAACAAAACACGATAGCGTGTTGGGCCACATTTTTTTACATAAACGTATATGAAAATATTAGAAATACATTTGTGAAAAAACAAGAAAAGAATTGTCGAGTCGGCAGTTACGCCTGATGTAAATTTTGTTTACGCCTAATGTAAATTTTGTTACGGCATTGAAATTTTTTTACACCTTATGTAAATTTTTGCATTCGACATTTTTTTTTTATTTTTTCTTTTTTTGCTGAAACAAGTGATTATTTTAAAGATTTTTGAGAAAAAAAATTGTAAAAACTTTTGGAAGACCTAGTTCTCACAACTTAAGCTAGTTCTCATTTTACCCTTTCCATATATATATATATATATATATATAGTGTAATGTTCATTAGGGAACACTAAAGAAGTGGGGAATCGGGGAACACTTTTAAAAATTTAACTTAACATGTTAAAAATTAATTTTTTAAACATCTTTTTCGGCGCGTCTTCTTATATATACTTGTAGAAGCATTTTTAGTAAAAAAAATCAAAAACTAAAAATATTAAAAAAAACAATTAAAAAAAGGCTAAAAATTGTTTTTTTAGAAAAAAAAAATTTTACTCGACTAGATTCTCCTCCTTTTATAAAGAAAAGCGCTGAAAAAATTTTAAAAAAAATTATTTTTAACATATTAAGTTAATTCTATAAGATAAAACTGTTTTTTAAACATTTTTTTATATTTTTAGTTTTTGATTTTTTTATCAAAAATGTTTCTACTTGTATTTATAAGAAAAAGCGCCGAAAAAAAATTAGAAAAATATTTTTTTTAACATGTTAAGTATAATTTTTAAAAGTGTTCCCCCGTTCCCCACTTTTTTAGTGTTCCCTAATGAACCCTCCCCTATATATATATATATATATATATACATATATGGAGCCGCTAAAATGAAAACCATCCCCAGTTGTAAGAACCGTGAGAACCACTCTCCACCAATCAGAACAAAGGGTATTTTGATCATTTCCTTTAAAATGTCTAATCCATATCTCTCTCTTCATTAATGTAGCAGACTTTTACCTTTAATCTCTCCTCTCTCTTCTATCTTCTCTTTCATACCTTTCATCTCTCTCATACTGTTTCCTCCATGAGTGAACAATCTGAGCTCCGGCTAGAACTTAATCTATCCACTCTATAAAACCTCCATACAAACCCATCTTCTGTACTTCAATGGCGTACTTGAAGAAGCTTTCAAGCTGCTAAAAAGGTTCTATGATTGTTCACTCAGAAGAACACTCATGGAGGAGCCGGAGCCTCCCCGACGGCGACGTTATTAGTGGTTATTTATGTTCAGGTTAGGGTTTTTACACACCGTATCAATACCTCAAGATCTGTTCAATTTGGATCCTAGGGTTTCGGCCAATCCCGATCTGGTTCGTTTATTGCTGCCGTTTCTTTGTCTCTCCGGTTCTGTTTGGTTCAAACCGTTTATGGTTCAGGTTTGAGTTTTGGGTTTGGTGTTGGTGTTGATGGTGTTAGTGGTGTTTGGGTGTGTCGGCAGTAATGGCGGTGGCGGTCATTCACGGTCATTGGTGGGTTCTAATTTGGTGGAAAAAGTAAGTTTTTTGGTTCAAAATTTTGGTTGAATGCGACAAGTTTCGATCGATTACATATTGAATTTAGTTGATTTATAGTGTAATCGGATCGGATTTCGTTGATTCACAGTGAATCGTTTGTTTGGTCAATCAGTTGTTTGTCTTTATTGACTTAAAAGGTTTTGTATAACTTGAATAGGTGGTGGCAATGGTTTCAGACTGAATCGGTTGTTTTTTGGTTTTGATATGGTCCGATTGGGTGGCGATGATGATAAAAAACGTAGATTTAGATGACGATGGCGCGGCAAGGACGGCGGAGGGTATGTTTTTTGAACCTGCAACCCCACTTTTGCAGCCTTTTGATTATCGGATAATCTAAGCCAAACCCCATTTTTTTTTCGAGACACACTTTGTTTTGATGTTGTTTTTTTTATTTTTACCCCCTAGTCGATGATGATAACGATATATCTGAGACACCTCCCGAGTGCGATTTCTGGGTGCGTTCGTTTTTGCGTAAAAAAGTTTCTGTAAAAAGAAGTTAAACCGTAAACTTTTTAACGTAAAACGTAAAAATGTAAATCGTAAAAAGTTTCACGTAAAATGTAAAAAGTTTTAGCTAAAACGTAAAACGTAAGAAGAAGGGGGTGTGGTTGAGCGGCTGATGTGTAAAAAGTTTTGGTTAACCCGGTTCGGAAGCTTCGGGTCGGCGGCTCAGTCAAACCGAGTCAGATTCAAAGTTGTTCGGGTCAAGCTTCGGCTCGGTCTCGGTTCGAGTCTTGCGGTTCGGTCTTGGTTTGAGTTGGTAGAATGTAGTGTAAAAACGTAAAACGTAAAACGTAAAAGGTAAAACGTAAAACTTAAAACGTAAAACATAAAACGTAAAAACGTAAAACGTAAAACCTAAAAACGTAAAACGTAAAACCTAAAAACGTAAAACGTAAAAACGTAAAACGTAAAACGTAAAACTTAAAACGTAAAAAATTGAGCTAAAAAATTTTATCCCGTAAACCATAAAAAAATTTGAAAAAAAAAACGGGCCGTAAAATACGGAACGTAAAAAACAGCGCGAAAAAAATGGGGCATAAAAAAATTGGGCGGAGACGGGGCGTAAAAAAAATTGGGCGGAGACGGAGCATAAAAACGGCGCGCAAAAAAACGTGTAACAAACGGCGCATTAAAACGACGTGTAAAAAAACATGTAAAAACGTGTAAAAAAACGACGCTTGAAAAAACGGCGCGTAAAAAACAAGAGGTGTGAATGCGGCGCATAAAAACGCCGCGAAAAAAAAAACGGGACTTAAAAAACGTCGCGGTAAAACGGGACGCCAAAAACCGGCGCGCAAAAAAAAATTCACTTTGTTAAAAAAATCTGAATTAAAAAAATGCTTTTAATAAAAAAATTCTTCCTAAAAAATAAAAAGTAATATAATAAAACAAAAAAGTAATAAAAAAATAATAAAGACAAAATACAAAATAGAGTATTTTTACTATACTACCCTTTTGAATTAAAATATTAAAGACATAATAAGACAAAATCTAATTAATATTAATTTGTGTTACTTTCAATCTCATCCATCCATTTTCTTGATCTAAAGGTTAGAAAGTGGTTCTATCAGTTCTTACAACTGAATGTGGTTTTCATTTTAGCTGTCCCCTATATATATATATATATATATATATATATATATATATATATATATATGTAGGGTAGGAGTTTGTTACAAAGTCTATTTTTCCTACAAAGTGTAAAAAGTCATAAAACATCATAATGTCAACCATAAAACAAACGCAAAACCCAAAAATAACAAAGTGAAGAATACTAAAACGCCATATTTATGGGTTTTGTGTTGTGTTTTACATGATAAGGCTTTGATTATCAAATGACTAACATTACTGTGTTTTATGTTGATTATCATGTTGTGTTTTATATTCTTAGTTTTATGATGGTGTGTTTGAAGTTTTTATGGATTGGTAGGGTTTTGCTATTGTGTTTTAGTGATCTTCACTCCGTTATTTGTGGGTTTTAAGTGAGTTTTATGGTTGAAATTGTGGTATTTTATGACTTTGTACACTTTGTAGGAAAAATGGACTTTGTAGCCGAACCTCACCCTATGTATATATATATAGGGGAAGGTTCAAATGAAAACCACTAGTTATCGCGAAAACTCGAAAACTAATTAAAAAAGCCTAAAAAACATACCATTTTTTTTTCATACCAATTTTCGCCATTTTTTATACATAGAAAAAAAATTCAAAAAAAAATCTGTAGTGCATATGTGTAATACTACACATGTGTATTATTACACATGTTTACTACAAAAAAAAATTTGAAAAAAAAATATTTTTCATATAAAAAATATGCGATTTTTATTAAAAATTGAAAAAAAAATTTGGTGTGTTTTTTAGTTTTTTTTTTTAGTTAGTTTTCGAGTTTTCACGTTAAAAGTGGTTTTCATTTGAACCATCCCCTATATATGTGTAACACCCCAACCCGGAAGGGCTGACGTGTCACAATAACAGCATCATAAACAAAAGTCATAATTCCATTTATTTATTTGACAAGGATACAACCACACGACAACTAAACTTAAGGTTAATATACAAACGGAGACATTCGACTTAATTAACTAACATCTTCAGATTTATTCCTAGGCTTTATTCTTCTCTCTTTTCCCCGCCCAAAGTAACATGCGGACCTGTATATAAAAAAAATTACGGAATGAGCCAAATGCTCAGTACGGAATAATAGGCTCAAATAACAAATAACGCTTTATATGAAATGTTATCCGGATGGAACTTTATGCGAAAATGACACGATGCAAGAACATAATTTCATAATCATATCATACGGATGTACCCATGAGCCAAACTTAAAACGTGACAATACACAGGTAGCTACTCCTGCATAATTATCACATGAGATGGCGAGTTGGCATACCCGTTATCCACCTCCTTAACTTAAATCCTAGGATCGATCCATACGCCTCCTAGTAGCTTTGTACCTCACTAGTACCTAGGGACGCCGTGAACTGATCTCTCCGTCACGGATGGAGCACATGATGTCGATGCCGCAACAACATGCTCGTGGGACACTCCACGAGAAGCGACACTCAGGGTATCAGAGTACAAATGGTCTTATTTACATAACTTATCAAAATATTTTTCATAACAAGACGTAACATATATTGGAACATGCGATAATGAGTACAATTAACATAATACTATCGCATGACATGAAAGCTAAATCCAAAGTTTAGAATAGGAATTCAACGGACTGTCAAATGAATCGATAATCAAAGACGTGAGGAGTTTTAAAAGATATATGAATTTAATGGGTTTATAACAATTTGAATATGAAGCAATAAGGAGTGGGGTAAGGATCCGTACCTTAATAATTCCAAAGTGAAGCTACCTTGTGATAATATTTCATATTTATACGGGCAGAGTTTAGACTACTGATTAGTCTTTTAACCTAATTTAAATAATATGCACACAAACTAGGTTAGTAACTTAATACAGCATTTACGATAACTCACGAGATTAAAATCCTCACAACGAATGACAAAGTGCGATACTTAAACATCCATCGGATTCACAATTAATGACAAAGTGAAATCACTTAAACATCCATCGGATTCACAACGAATGACAAAGTGTAAACACTTAAACATCCATCGGAATCACAATTAATGACAAAGTGAAATTACTTAAACATCCATCAGAATCACGACTAATGACAAAGCATAACCCAAATTTGAGCAGCACTTAAACATCCATTGGATTGATTTCAATCAATCGGACATTGAATCGTAGAAGCGATCGAGTTATTACCCTGTTCTGCAGCACCCCGCTATACTAATTAGTGTTTCGTGTGTGTTAATTGTAGTAAACAGACGATAACTCGCAGCGTATTACGAATTCTTTCGCCGTTTCAGCGCCCAGATTCAAGTGCCAATGTCCTCTATTTATACCCGAATTTTGCCCCCTCTTACGGACCGTAACAATTAACCCTTACGGTCCGTAAGGGTTACCTATATTTTATAGAGTAGCCACGGTTGGGACTAGCCTAGCTGAGTCGACATTTCTAGAATATTTAATTTAGACAGCGAGTTAATTAGATAATCGTCAATAGGGAATACCCCCCCCCTGAGTTTTAGGGGCCATGATCCTGATTCTAAAAATTCTGAAAATTTTAGGGTTTGTACAGAATCACTTGGGTGTCTTAATTAGTGTTTCCTATTGGATAATTTATAAATAATAATAATAGTTTTGGTTGATATACAGAAAGATGGATCATAAGATAAATATATATTATTATTATTCTTTTATTTCTAGAATAATGATTTTTAAATTTATGGTTATTACAACTATTACCCCCTTAAAAGAAATTTCGTCCTCGAAATTTTTCGAATAAGAATATAACATATCGCATAAGTAACGGAACTTTCATAGCAGAGTTACTAACTTATATAACAATAATCTCCTAAACACACATGTGTATCTGAAATTCATAATTAAGTTCATGACTATAATTGTCAATGGTCTTCCTATAACGCATCTTAATAAAATATCTTACCGTACGAAAAGTCAATAGAGACTTACAGATAATAGAGTAACTATTGGTACTGATATCTCCTACATAAACATGCTTAATCATAACTAAGATATATTCACATAAGATAAAGCATGAATGACCATAAACAGAAACAATTTAAACATATATCAAAGAGCAAGATTTACCGTTACTTTGACTAAAATTCTATTGCGAGAATAGATTAGGGTATAGAGAGCGAATTGATTCTTCAGATTCCCATGTTGCTTCACGTTCAGAGTGATTTTTCCAGAGGATTTTAACAAATGGAATTACTTTCCTACGCATAACCCTTTCTTGTCGATCTAAGATGGCTTCTGGTTCCTCTTCGTAGGACAAATCTTCGTGAATTGTAAGCAACGGATAACTATTGACATGGAGTGGATGATAATTATATCCTCTTAATGAGGAGACATGAAAAATGTTATGAACGTGAGAGAGTTGAGGCGGTAGAGCTAGTCGATATGATACTTCTCCAATTCTTTCAAGGATTTCAAACGGACCGATGAAACGAGGACTAAGCTTCCCTTTAATTCCAAATCTACAAACGCCACGCCAAGGTGATACCTTTAAGAATACGTGGTCGCCAATTTTAAATTCGAGTGGTCGTCTATCTTGATCTGCATAGCTCTTTTGTCTGCTCTGAGCTTCTTTTAGTTTTTCTCGTGCCATAGTGACTTTTTCATTTGTAATTTGAACTAGTTCTGGTCCTTCAATAATCTTTTCTCCAACTTCATCCCAGCAGATCGGTGCGCGACATTTCCGACCGTATAAAAGCTCAAAAGGTGCCATGCCAATACTTTCTTGCCAACTATTGTTGTAAGCGAACTCAACAAGGCATAGATATTCATCCCAGTTTCCAGACCATTCAAGTGCACATGCTCGGAGCATGTCTTCCAAGGTCTGAATCGTGCGTTCCGACTGCCCATCTGTTTGTGGATGGAAAGCCGTACTAAACTTCAGTCGTGTCCCCCAAGCTGCCTGAAAACCTTTCCAAAATCGTGAGGTGAAACGTGGGTCTCTATCGGAAACAACGGAAGATGGTGTGCCATGGAGTCGAATAATTTCTTGAAGAAATATTTCGGATAACTTATTAACCGAAAATCCTTGCTGAATTGGTATAAAATGTGCTGACTTTGACAATCTATCGACAACAACCCATACAACATCATTCTTCTTGAATGTCTTAGGCAAACCGGTAACAAAATCCATTGTGATCTCATCCCACTTCCATATGGGAATATCCAATGGCTGCAATAGACCGCTTGCTCGTTTGTGTTCAATTTTCACTTGTTGGCAAGTGAGGCATTTACTTACGTATCGAGCAACGTCTTCCTTCATGCCATTCCACCAGAATTTCTATCTTAAGTCTCGATACATCTTGGTAGATCCTGGGTGAATTGAAAATGGTGAGCTGTGAGCTTCGGCTAACAATGACTCACGAAGGGTGGAGTCATCGGGTACACAAAGTCTTTTACCGCACCAAATCACCCCCTGATGGTCTATACTAAATTCAGATTGCTTACCCACCTCGAGATTTTGCACAATTGCCCAAAGTTCTCCATCTTGCTTCTGTGCATCTTTGATTCGTGATATGAGGTCGGGTTCAATCTGCATTCTAGCTAGATATCCATCAGATTTACTAACCTGAAGCCAAATGTTCATCCTTTCGAGATCCCTCATAATACGAGGCTGAATTTGTAAGCAAGATATAGTCCCGGAATTCTTTCGGCTCAACGCGTCAGCTAAAACATTGGCTTTACCTGGATAGTATTGAATATTTACGTCGTAATCTTTTAAAAGTTCTAACCACCTTCTTTGCCTCATATTTAGCTCCTTCTGCGTAAATATGTACTTGAGGCTCTTGTGGTCGGTAAAGATGTCACAACTCTCACCATACAGATAGTGTCGCCAAATCTTAAGTGCAAAGACGACTGCGGCTAGTTCTAAATCATGTGTAGGGTAGTTAACTTCATAAGGCTTCAACTGACGGGAGGCATAAGCGATAACCTTCCCATGTTGCATTAGCACACAACCTAATCCTTTCTTTGAGGCATCACTATAGACTTGGTAACCTCCTGATCCAGAAGGGAGAGCGAGTATCGGAGAGGATACAAGTCGTTTCTTCAATTCTTCAAAGCTTTTCTCTTGTTCCTCATTCCATGAGTACTTCACCCCTTTCCTTAGGAGTTTTGTGAGTGGTAAAGCAATTACCGAGAATCTTTCAACAAATCTTCGGTAATAGCCAGCAAGACCCAAGAAACTTCGTATTTCGGTAACAGAAGTGGGTCTTGGCCATTTTGTAATAGCTTCAACCTTTGTTGGGTCTACCATAATTCCCTCTGCTGATATGACATGACCTAGAAATGCCACTTGGCTAAGCCAAAAATCACATTTGGAAAACTTAGCGTACAACTTCTCATTCCGCAAGGTTCCAAGTACCGCATGTAGATGTGCTTCATGCTCTTCACGACTCTTAGAATATACCAGAATGTCATCGATAAAAACAATAACGAATTTATCTAGGAATTTGTGAAATACGCGATTCATCAAATCCATGAAGACTGCGGGTGCGTTAGTTAGCCCAAAGGGCATAACCAAGAATTCGTAATGACCATAACGAGTACGAAAGGCGGTCTTGGGAACATCATCATTTTTTATCTTTAGCTGATGGTACCCGGACCTCAGGTCGATTTTTGAGAAGAACTGAGCCCCCTGAAGTTGATCAAAGAGATCATCAATGCGAGGCAGAGGATACTGATTACGAATAGTAATCTTGTTCAGCTCTCGGTAGTCAATACATAAACGTATACTACCGTCTTTCTTTTTCACAAATAAGACTGGAGCACCCCAAGGTGAAACACTGGGTCTTATGAATCCTAGATCTAACAATTCTTGCAATTGTTCCTTCAACTCCTTCAGTTCCATTGGGGCCATACGGTATGGAGCTTTAGAAATAGGTTCGGCACCAGGGATCAAGTCGATGGTGAATTCTACCTGACGGTCGGGTGGTAATCCCGGGAGTTCATCCGGAAATACATCAGGATATTCACGAACAACGGAGTGGTTATCGATACTCTTAACACTAGCAGAAGTATCCTTAATCGATGCTAGGAATCCAGCACAGCCGTTTGATATGAATTTTCGAGCCTTAAGTGCGGAGATAATTTTAAGAGATTTATGAGCTTGAGTTCCCTGATATATAATATCAGGATGATGAAGATTACCGAAAATAACACGGCGGAAATGAAAATCTATAGTTACGCGATGTCGAGACAACCAATCTATCCCTAGAATAACATCAAAGTCACACATATGTATTGGAAATAGGTCTGCCTTACACACAATAGATTCAATATGGATCGGACAATCTTTATATACGTAAGTGATTACGGATGAATTTTCCATGGGAGTGGAAATGGTTAAAGTATGATTTAAGAGAGTTGGTCTTATCGGAAGGTACTTAGTAAACGAATGGGATAGTAAAGAATGGGTCGCTCCTGTATCGAATAACACATAGATACTATGTTTACCAAGCTGAAGGGTTCCCGACACAGTACCTGGGGAATTAGCAGCATCAGTAGCAGAAAGTGCGAAAACTCTTCCTCCAACATTGGGTTGGTTATTCTTCTTAGTGTCTTTCTTTGTACACTCCTTGATCATGTGTCCAGTTTGGCCACATCTAAAGCATGCTCCTGTACCTCGGTGACATACGCCCTGATGTCTCTTACCACAAGTATTACATAGAGGATATGTAATCTGATTCGGGTTTACATGTTGATTCAGTGGTTGAGCTCTAATAGGTTCTGCATACAACTGAATCTGGTTTTGAGCAGGTCTCGGGTTTTGCGGTCTAGACGTGCCTGATTTCCAGCGTTTTGATTTCCTTGCACTTTGCGGTCTTGATGCTGTGGCGTAGTGGATGATTAGCCGATTGCCTGCTTAAATTGTCCTTCTCTGTTTCTCTTCTTATTATCCTCAGTTCGAGATAAAAATTCTTTCCTCTCGAACTCAAAAGTTTTGATTGCATCGGCAACTTCGGTGATATCCTTAAATTTCATGTACATGATCGACTTCCGAATTCGATCATTGACTGCCCACTTGCATTTCTCTGCATGGGCTTCTGTCGATCCTGCAACGTCTCCTACAATACTAGCTAACCTTGAAAATCGAGTAATGAACTCAGAGGCTGGTTCATCACTCCCCTGTTGAATCACTGCATACTCCCTGATATAAGCTTCTTTATCAGCGGTAGAAAAATACTTGTCGTAAAAGATGGTACGAAAATCGACCCATGAAAGATTAGCGTCGAAATCATCCCCTCCTTTGACTTGCTTATATCCTTCCCACCAAATTTGTGCGTCATCTTCAAGTTTGTAGGTAGCCAATCTAACTTTGTATTGCTTCGGAACTCCAAGAACTCCGAAGATCTTTTCAACATGAGCTATCCAGTTTCTTGCTTCGACTGGATTAGTAGCATGACTAAAGGATTTCGGCTTTTGTTTTTGGAATTTAGCGATCCATATGTCTATACTATAGGTAGTATGGTTCGTGGTATTCTCACGAATTTCTTCACCAGAGATTGGATTCGTGTTATTACGTTCTGGATGACGAGTTTGTTGAATAACGGCCTCAGCTGTTTGAGCAACCAGGTTTGGAAGCAACCCGGCAACAGCCTGGTTGATAGCATTAATTATGTTTGGATCAACTGGAGTCTCATTTGAAGAAGTGTTTGTTACGCACATGGTTAGTACGAGTACTCCAACGTAGCGGACGACGAGGAGGCATATCTATACGAATAGACATAGGAATTAAACCAAATAAGAGACCAAGTTGAATCCTATCATAGATATCTACCCATTCCTCACAGGTTTTTATTACTATCTTCAAGTTTTCTACAGGAAAGAGCCTTTGCTCTGATACCATAGCTGTAACACCCCAACCCGGAAGGGCTGACGTGTCACAATAACAGTATCATAAACAAAAGTCATAATTCCATTTATTTATTTGACAAGGATACAACCACACGACAACTAAACTTAAGGTTAATATACAAACGGAGACATTCGACTTAATTAACTAACATCTTCAGATTTATTCCTAGGCTTTATTCTTTTCTCTTTTCCCCGCCCAAAGTAACATGCGGACCTGTATATAAAAAAAATTTACGGAATGAGCCAAATGCTCAGTACGGAATAATAGGCTCAAATAACAAATAACGCTTTATATGAAATGTTATCCGGATGGAACTTTATGCGAAAATGATACGATGCAAGAACATAATTTCATAATCATATCATACGGATGTACCCATGAGCCAAACTTAAAACGTGACAATACACAGGTAGCTACTCCTGCATAATTATCACATGAGATGGCGAGTTGGCATACCCGTTATCCACCTCCTTAACTTAAATCCTAGGATCGATCCATACGCCTCCTAGTAGCTTTGTACCTCACTAGTACCTAGGGACGCCGGGAACTGATCTCTCCGTCACGGATGGAGCACATGATGTCGATGCCGCAACAACATGCTCGTGGGACACTCCACGAGAAGTGACACTCAGGGTATCAGAGTACAAATGGTCTTATTTACATAACTTATCAAAATATTTTTCATAACAAGACGTAACATATATTGGAACATGCGATAATGAGTACAATTAACATAATACTATCGCATGACATGAAAGCTAAATCCAAAGTTTAGAATAGGAATTCAACGGACTGTCAAATGAATCGATAATCAAAGACGTGAGGAGTTTTAAAAGATATGAATTTAATGGGTTTATAACAATTTGAATATGAAGCAATAAGGAGTGGGGTAAGGATCCGTACCTTAATAATTCCAAAGTGAAGCTACCTTGTGATAATATTTCAGATTTATACGGGCAGAGTTTAGACTACTGATTAGTCTTTTAACCTAATTTAAATAATATGCACACAAACTAGGTTAGTAACTTAATACAGCATTTACGATAACTCACGAGATTAAAATCCTCACAACGAATGACAAAGTGCGATACTTAAACATCCATCGGATTCACAATTAATGACAAAGTGAAATCACTTAAACATCCATCGG
This sequence comes from Helianthus tuberosus, assembly GCA_030545235.1. NCBI lineage: Eukaryota > Viridiplantae > Streptophyta > Magnoliopsida > Asterales > Asteraceae > Helianthus > Helianthus tuberosus. Next base: position 62,269,916 of record CM060449.1, on the reverse strand, counting down.
ATTCACAACGAATGACAAAGTGTAAACACTTAAACATCCATCGGAATCACAATTAATGACAAAGTGAAATTACTTAAACATCCATCAGAATCACGACTAATGACAAAGCATAACCCAAATTTGAGCAGCACTTAAATATCCATTGGATTGATTTCAATCAATCGGACATTGAATCGTAGGAGCGATCGAGTTATTACCCTGTTCTGCAGCACCCCGCTATACTAATTAGTGTTTCGTGTTTGTTAATTGTAGTAAACAGACGATAACTCGCAGCATATTACGAATTCTTTCGTCGTTTCAGCGCCCAGATTCAAATGCCAATGTCCTCTATTTATACCCGAATGTTGCCCCCTCTTACGGACCGTAACAATTAACCCTTACGGTCCGTAAGGGTTACCTATATTTTATAGAGTAGCCACGGTTGGGACTAGCCTAGCTGAGTCGACATTTCTAGAATATTTAATTTAGACAGCGAGTTAATTAGATAATCGTCAATAGGGAATACCCCCCCCCCCCTGAGTTTTAGGGGCCCTGATCCTGATTCTGAAAATTCTGAAAATTTTAGGGTTTGTGCAGAATCACTTGGGTGTCTTAATTAGGGTTTCCTATTGGATAATTTATAAATAATAATAATAGTTTTGGTTGATATACAGAAAGATGGATCATAAGATAAATATATATTATTATTATTCTTTTATTTCTAGAATAATGATTTTTAAATTTATGGTTATTACAATATGTATGTATGTATGTATGTATGTATGTATGTATGTATGTATGTATGTATGTATGTATGTTTGTGAGTGTGTGTTTGGAGGGGGTCATTTGAGAAGAAAATTAAGTTGAGAAGAAAAAGAACAAAGGCTACAATTGTAAAATATTTAATAGTTTTTCTCTTATTTCATTTATTATTATCTTTGACTTAGTCAAAAAAACTATCATCCTGCACACTAAAACTTTTTGCTGACACAAATCAAAATTTATCCTATATATATTGAAATTTGTCATACACTCTAATTTTTTGAAAAATAATTATATATTTCAAAAATAAGTTACAAATTTAATGTAGTTAGCTATTAAATATGAAGACTATAAATTAATGATCAATGTAAGTTTATCAATATACCCTTAGAATAACATTAAATACTAATATTAAATAAATCAAAATGAAGTCTTCTTATTGGCTGAAATATCTAATCTAATACTAATAAAAGAGTCTTCTTAATGCTACATGGCATTCTCTTCTAATAAAAGATTTCATTAAAATGCCATGTGGCAATTTATCATGTTAGTTCATCCATAATAAATAATAAGTAAATTATTACAAAGACTATTAAATGGCTTGATTTTATATATATATATATATGTAAAGAGTACTATACAATATTGCTTATCGTACATTACGTACGCTTCAATCTCAGCCGTCAGATCATCTTCCCGCATTTTAAAATCGCATGTTTTTTTATAACAATTTCGCATGTGATAATTTTTAATGAATTCGCATGTTGTTTTTTTTACCAATTTCGCATGTGATAATTTTGATGAAATAGCATGTTGTTTTTTGTAACAATTTCGCATGTGGTACAAAAAAACAACATGCGAATTTAATGCGGGAAGATGATCAGACGGCTGAGATTGTAGTGTACGTAATGTACGATAAGGGCATTTGTATGATAACCGGCCTCTACATATATATATAAGGTAGGGTAGGGTTCGTGCGAGAACCACCTTTATTGCGAGAACCGCGAGAACCAACGTGAACACAAAAAAATACCCAAAAAAAATCCAAAAAACACACCAAAAAATTTAATATTTTTCTGACAAAAATTAGTATATTTCATTACCAAAAAAAAACTTTTTTTTTGGAGTAACAGTTATGGATGCACATGTGCATATGTATCATTTCTTGGATAAATTCCGTAATATACTACCAGTAGTAGAAAAATGCACTTTCATTTACATTTCCATTCGCAATACACTACTTTTTACATTACCAATATTAAGAATGCACATGTGCATCATTATGTATAACCATGATATAACGTGTTTTGGTACAAAAAGTTTGTGATTTTAAATGATGAAGTAGGCTCATAAACATGTGTTTTGGTTAGTTATATCTAGTGGTTGATGGTTTGATTATATTTGTCACTTTATGATGTAATATGTTGTTTGGATGGTATAAAGGGTGTTGATGTACATGTAATAAAGTGAAATATTGGTAATGGTATTGTATTATGGATGCTAGGAGGCAATGGTATTGTATTACGGATGGTAGAAGGTAATGGTAGTGTATTATGGATGGTATGATAGATGAAAGGGAAAGTGTATTCAAAGTGGTGTACCAAAACACGTTATAACATGTTCATACATATAGATGTACATGTGCATTTCTAGTGTTGGTAATGTTATAACAAGTTCATACATATAGATGCACATGTGCATTTCTAATATTGTTAATGTAAAAATTAGTATATTATGAATGGTAGTGTAGTGCAATTGTCTGATATTAGTAATGTATTATGGAATTTGTCAAAGAAATGATACATATGCACATGTGCATGGATAATTTTTACTCGATTTTTTTTTGGTTTTTTTTTGTGACGAAATATAGCGATTTTTAAAAAAAATTGTAAAAAAAATTTTTGAGTGTTTTTTTATTTTTTTAAGTATTTTTTGGTTGTGTTCACACTTGGTTCTCGTGGTTCTCGCAATAAAGGGTGGTTCCTAACATATCATTCTCCTATATATATATATATATATATATGGATTGGGTAAAATGAGAACCACCTTCAGTTGTGAGAACCATAGAAACCAATATTAACCACTGATCAAATGTCTTTTGATAGATTGTGCTTTAATTAATGAAATTTTTGTTTTAGTGAGATAAGGGCTAATTGGTCTTTTACTATGGCCATTAATGATTGGTCTTATTAATGATTGTGTTTTAGTTAATAAGATTGTTCTTTAATAAAAAAAAATTTAAAAATTGAGGTAAATATTTATATTGCAAATAAATCACCAGAAAATGTAAAAATACACTAAAATAAATAAAGCGAAGTCGTCGTTTTTCGTTTCTTGTAAATGATAGTTTGCACCTCCATCGTCTGAGATCTGCATGCACACCATACAAAACTTGTAAAAATCACAAATTGTCAATCTTTGTGAATTTACAAAACATTTTATATAATTATTTTATGACGCCGACACGTAAATTTTTTATATTTACTCTAGCCTCGACGGTAAATTATTTTTACACCCCTGTTGTAAATTTTTATTTCCATCTCGGTTGTAATTTTTTTACGCCCCTGTTAAACCATTTTAAACTTTTTTTACGCCCCAGTTGTAAACTTTCTTACGCCCCCAATTGTAAACTTTTTTTACGCCCCTATTAAAAAAAATTGTATCTTTTTTACATCACGATTGTAAACTTTTTTTATGCCGTGGTTAAAAACTTTTTTTACACCTCCAGTTGTAAACTTTTTTTACGCCCCTGTTAAAAAATTTAAACTTTTTTTACACCACGGTTGTAAACAGTTTTTAAGCCACGATTGAAAACTTTTTTTACGCCCCCGGTTGTAAACTTTTTTAAGCCTTGGTTGAAAACCTTTTATACGGTCCCAGTTGTAAACTTTTTTTACGCCCCTGTTAAAAAAATTTAAACATTTTTTACACCATGGTTGTAAACTATTTTTAAGCCGCCGTTGAAAACTTGTTTACTCCCCAGGTAGTAATCTTTTTTTACGGCCCTTTTAAAAATATTTATACCTTTTTACATCACGGTTGTAAAATTTTTATTGAGCCACGGTTAAAAACTTTTTTTACGCCCTGGTTGCAAAATATTTCTTACGACCCTGTTGAAAAAATTAAACCTTTCACGGTTGTAAATTTTTTTAAGCCGCGATTGAAAACTTTTTTTACGCCTCTGGTTGTAAACTTTTTTTATGCTTCAGTTGCAAAAAAATTATACGCCCTGTTAAAAAATTTAAACCTTTTTTACTCCACAGTTGTAAACTTTTTTTAAGCCGCGGTTGAAAAAAAAATTTACGCCCCCGGTTGTAAAAAATTTTTACGACCTTGTTAAAAAATTTAAACCTTTTTTACACCACGGTTGTAAATTTTTTTAAGTCGCGGTTGTAAACTTTTTTTACATCCCAGATGTAAACTTTTATTTACACAAATATAACTCGTCAACGTCTTACCTTTTTGCATTGCATCCCTAATTTCAAAAAAAAAAAATAAAGCCAAAGCCAATCTTGATCTTCATCGTCCTCGTTCGCCAAAGGCACTACAACACCTACGAACACAAGTATAAAAAAGAATTACTTAGATAGGGCAACGATGTAAATGTATTTTACCTCCGTCTTTACAAAAAAATTTATGTCGTCGTTTCCCACATGAACACAAAAACACAATCATTTTTACATCGTATTTCTAGTGTAAAAATATTTTTAAATTGTTTTTACATCGTATTTCTAGTGTAACATTTTTACAAAATATTTTTTTGTATTCGATGTAAAAAAATATTTTTTACATCGACTTTTTCCAAAAGAAATTTAGATCGAATGTAAAAAGATATTTTTTACATCGAATGTAAAATACTCTTACATCAACTTTTACGATTTAAAACATTTGAAACCAACCGTAAAATCTTTTTTACATTCGACCGTTCATTACGATTTAAAACATTTGAAACCGACCGGTCGAAAATAAAAAAAACACTGACCGTAAAACAAAAATCGATGACCGATTTAGTATGTGAGTGTGCGAGTGTCCGCTTCAAATCTTGGTGATTTAATATGTGAGTGTGCGACTCATTCAATCCCAATACCTGCATCAAACATATATCATATTGTAACACCCCGAAAACGGGTTTGGTAGTCAAACCACGTTAATACTAAAAAGACGGGTAAAATACCTTTAGTGGTAAAATTAATCCAGTTAATATTAGAATTTAAATATATGAACCTAATAATTAAATAAAAGGTGAGCGAAAGCTTTTGAGAAAACAAAGTTTGTAAGAGGCCCGAGTTAACGGGACTTAAAATAAAACGGGTTATAACCCCCCGAACCCACTAAGTTAACTAGGAATAATTAACCTAGTTAGTAATGTGTAATTAAGTGAATACAATAAAGAAAACAAGAACTAGTGAACCTTTTTATAAAAGGTTGGAACTATAGGGACCAAAGTTGTAACAAAGGAAACTTAAGTTTTAAAAACTAAAAATTTACACACAACACACACAAGGTGTGTGTGGATCATACATCAGGAGACAAAAGGGGGAACTAACCCTAGTTCTTCAAGAATCTTCAAATTGAAGGGTTATTTGGGGCTTGATTTCATGAATAAACATGAATAAATGACCAATTACACAAGGGGATCATGAGGTATGTCTTAAAACTTTGATTGGTGAAAGTTATAAATCGAGACAAGTAGGTTACTTGCAAATAGATTGTTGGATTATGATCCAAAGTTGAAATTTAAATGTTATGTATGTTTAATTTCGTTAGTTATGATGAAATTATGAAGTACTTGATGTAAGGTTACTTGTGAGTGATAAACAAGTAAACTAGGAAGTGGCTTTTGACTATACAGTGAAGATGATGATATACATGTGCTTAGAATCATCATAATTGATAGTTAAGGCGAGATACTTGAACAATTTATAAGTTCGAGTGAATGCTCATACATGACTTGAAATGGGTTTTGGTATGTTATGATGAAATTGGTAATTATGTTCATGTAAATAGGTGTATGAAATCATGTTATCTACTAGTTGATATGTAGAACTTGATTATATTAGGTGTTCGGATGAATGCTAGTGACATGATGAAACGGGTTTCACTTATAGATGAGAACCCTTAGTTCTTGCGAAATGGATGAATAAATTAGCTTTGATAATCGCTTAAACTACTTAAAGTGTTAGAAATGTAATGAACTTGGTTAGAATTTTGGTTAAAAACGGTGGTCTAAAGATAACGCCTACCGGGTAATTAATGGAATGCTTAAACAAGTTGTTGAACTTGATTTTGCATTTCATATGTTAATGGGCAGTTGACTTTTAAAAAGTAAAACTGACTCATAATACGATGAATGATAATTGTGATATAAAATGCGTAAGGTGGAATAATCGTATTAAGTTATGATTAATCTAACCACCTTGTGAATAATGAATGATAGTTTGACGCTTAACAAGCTAGGTGGAAGCTTGGGAAGGAAGCGGGTCAGACGAATCAAGTGTGAAAAGAAAAGCATAGTCTGGATGCAAGGTAAATAAAGCTTAAGCCTTTTTTATTATTTAAAAAATACTTACTTTTGAGTATTGAATATGAATTATATTTAGTAAATGAAATATGATGTTCCAACACGATATAATGCAAGTCGGAACAAGTGAGAATGGTAAGAAACCATAAATCATGGTAAAAAAGGGTAAAAATGGTAAAATAGTAATCCGGACATGGATTAAAGAATAGATAAAAGGGATTTGAAAAGACACCACATGGCGTAACTCATAACGGGTCAAACAAAACAAGAAACGACTTTTAAGTAAGATGAATTCAAGGAGTAAACCGGGATAGGTTAAAAGGGTGAAATGGTAATTAAATAGCATCTCATAATGATAAATGGTCCTTTATACTAAACGGGTCAAATGGTGTTGATAACACCATTTGACAATAATATCTAATGATCGTTTGTTGAGTTTTGTGATCACAGGGAATAACATATGGGTCGCGTTGCTATTAACTATAAATAAATAGTGAAAGGTATTTAAACGGGTCAATCCTATACCTAAGCCAGGTACGCATAAGTAAGACTAAAGCTAAAAGGTGTAATTTTGGTCAAATATGTTGTTGAAAGTCCTTCATCGCAAAAGAAGAGACTAAGATTGACCAAAACGCCCATGAACATTAAACCGAGCAAACGGTCCTTATGAGTCGTTTGGAAATAAGTTTTATGATAAAGTGAGTCTTTGATAAGTGTATAAGTATAGGAATAAATCCTTTTTGGGTCAAATACCTCAAAATGGTTCTTGTCGTAAATTAACAATCCGAAAGGGGTAAATTCGGAATAAACAATTTACATCATTTAATCTTCCGCAAAGATAGTTGCAGTGGAAGATAAGTGAATACCTTAACATAGAAAAATGTCGTGTGAAAGGAAAGATTGGGATTTAAACTTAAATGTTTAAATCCACTCTAACGGGTTAAAATGAATTATTGCGCATAGCTTGATTATTGGTCACATAATTCAAGAAAGTTATAACTCACGAGTTAAAGATTTTGAGATAACAAATATTCCAAGGTTTTATAACGATTTAGATGCAAGTGGTTTAATAAATCATGAAACGGGTCAAAAGTGTTATAATTGAATTTCAAGCTGAGAGCTTAAAATCTAGAATTTTGTGCATTCAGATATCGGGTTTTAACTCCATATGATGGAGAATTAAATTACGATCATGTAGGAAGAAACGGGTCGAAAAACGGATATATAAATTGAAAGTTATGCACGTTTTTGTGCATAATAAGATTGAGTATATAGAGCTGGGAATCTGCAGCTCCAAAGAAAATAACTTTCTGTCAAAATGGTGGGGTCGCGCTGCACGGCAGATAAGGGAGTTCATCGTCGTGGCACGCGACCAAGACAGTTGAACCCGTCGCGTGACGGTTGAACCCGTCGTGGCACGCGACGAGTGTAATAGCTGTCGAATTATTTGTTTTGTTCTTTTCAGCTTAAAGAACTTGTTAAAATGCATACTAGAACCATCATAACTAATGATTACAATAGGTTGATCATAGGTTAATGTTACAAGGCTCTCGGATGACGATCAAGCAAGCTGAAGAACCGAACACGAACAAGAGACAAGCTTCCGCGATACAATTCGTCGTCTCGATTTAAATGGCGAATATTTATATATTAAGTTGAATTGTCTAAATCACAAAAGGTTTTAATAAACCCATATTTTCAATGTATGTCTAATCGTAATTATACGTTTATAGTCGAAACTTATACGAAAACTGTAAAATAGAAGTAAGGGTCTTACAAGTAGGTATAAGAGCTTAAGGTTAACGAGTAAAGTGTTCGGTTTGAGACTTGATCGCATAATCTGGTAAGTTACATGTATATTAACGGCTTAGCATGATTAAAGTGTTGTGAACAACACATAGGGTTATTGTGTAATACACGTTACCCCAACTAAATGATAGATATTGTTAACGAAATTACGTGTGCTGACACGTATAGTAGAAAGCCTTGTATTATAATACGGGCATTTATTGATATTGACGTTACTAATCTTTGTAAACGTTTTAGTTGAAGGACACTCGCATCTGAAGATAAAGAGAGTTTAACAGGTGACAGATTTGACAGAGGAACGGTTCGAAGTATGACAAGTAGAGCATGCTCAATAAGGACCTAAATCGCGTAACGATAGCGAGTAAGGATAATTGGCAAGGATAGCCAGTTAGGGCAAGCATTTACCAGGTGCACGTTTTAAATTTATTGCACGAATAGTAATATGCAACAAATACGTAGAGACTGACTGTTGCATATGTAGGATAAAACTTGGAAAACCTAAATAAGATACCTATCCAGGATGATGTTTCCAAGAGAAATTAAGTAGAAATATGTGTTATTCATGATAGCGAATAACAAAACAATAACGGAATTAGTTTGTGTGGAAACTTGGACGAAAGTAATTATCCAAGTAAGTATTCTCAATACGAATACTACTGAGAAGAGTAACGATCACATTAACAAATGTGATTGTAAAATAGTTTGATAAAAAAACATTTTATATGTTCAAGTGCAAAATGAGTAAAACTAATGATTGTTGTTTAGCAATTAAATAAAGTTTTACTGAACGAAATCAAAGATGTGGAAATAAATAAAGGTGTTACTTACATGGGGCGTGATGTGAAAATTATAAAAAGGTCATGTGTACCATGTGTTGATCGCTTACTCTGGTAAAGTAAGTAGTGAACAAATGATACCATGAACTTCTTATCATGGACGCGTTTACATACGATGTAGTAAGGATGATGTGAATGGGACGAATTAAAAAGTTACCCAAAAAAGATCAAATTAGTAAAATGTTTGATAATAAATGTAAACACAAGCCGGGTAACGGAAGCGTATTACTTTTGAATAACGAGCCCGAGGGAAGGGACAAAAATCAAAGTAAATGAAAATACAAACCGACTAATAAGAATGCTAAGGCATAGGGATAAAGTTTGACTGTCATAAGTGATGAAATTCACACGTACAAGTCAAACAAAGTGAATAAAGAATAAAGGATTTGGTTGAATAAAAGCGATGGATTTCGCTAAGACGACCATTTAAATTGAAACGAAGTCTAAATGCATACCAGAATGGTTGCTTTGATGATGACTTCGGTAAAATACCTAATAGATGGGTAGGATTTTGAGTATATGCGTAAACCAAGAGACGGGAACGCGGATTAGAAAGTCAAAAGACTCAGATTATGAGTTATGACTAAAAGACGGTAAAATTTTGCAAACAGAAATGTTGATAGTTACGATCAACTATTTCTAAGTTGAACAGGTCGAATAAAGAATGAAGTTTGACATTCATAAGTGATGAAATTTCACAAGAAACAAGTCAAACGAGTTAAATAAAGAATAACGCTTGATAATGTAAGGAAAACGCAAACCAGGCAACGGGAGCATTAAAAACATTAAGATAAAAGCACCCGGGTAACGGGTTGTAAAGAAATAAAGGCATAAACCGGATAACGGTAAGCTTAGAACAAACTGTAACATCTGTGCTTGTAATCATTGTAAAAACTCTGAATAGATCATTTATCAATAAAACGATGTTATTTGATCCCAATGTTTGTTTATTTATGTTTGACATTTTGCACGTTTTGATTTTTGTTCAATTTCAAACTCTATATTGTTTTCTGGAAAGTTATACGCAAACTGATGCGTAAACGTAATCAGTTTAATGCGAAAAACACTCTGGAACATCAATATATGCTTAACATACCTTAAATAACCTTTACATAACTTAGAAATAAGTTTTGAAGGGTTTGGTATGGCAAAATCAAGTTTGTTCGCTTATAGGGACTATTTTCAACAAACTGCGAAAGTATGCCGATTCGTGTCGTACCGAACATTCCAAAACATGATCATAAGTTAAACATACCATAAATACTCTTTACATAGCTTAGAAATAGGCTTTGAGGAGTTCGGTATGCTAAAATAAACTTATTGGTCAATCAGGGACTAAAAGCGTCAAAAAGTTCATAAGTTTGCATTTACGCGCGTATCTTACGTTCTGAACATATCCGAACATTCAAAAAAAAATTTAATCATTAAAATATTTTATTTTAGTGATTGGCATGATAAAATACCATTCGTCGCGTAATTTGGATCATTTTTCGCGTCCGTTCGTGTTTCGTCGTAATTAACCGAACAACGCAACCGTACGACCAAACAAACTGACATCCGAGATATTTTTGAGCATATTTTAAGTTCCCTACACTTTAACTTCATATAGAGCTTTTAAATGGGGTTAACGGGGCTTAAACGTGTCAAAAATGCATCAAAATCCAAGTTTTACACATTCAGGGACCAAAACTGACAATCTGCCAAACATACCTCTGGCGGGGCGCGTAAGAGTAGGTCTCAGCCTACACGGGGTGCGAGAGCTCCGCAGATCTGCAAAAACCAGCTTTCTGCAATCAGCAGCTGGTTTCTGGCTTTGGTTCATGGTTTTTCAACTCTATGAACTTGTTTTGGGCACCCATATTATTGTTAAATCAGTGGGCACACATGGAGGGCCAAGATCGAAGCTCGTAATCCAAGAAACGATCCTAACAGCTTTGGAAATGCTATTTAAGCCCACCTTGATTCATTTGGTTCTTCACACTTGATTCAGTTTCTGCTCTAAGTTGGAGTTTCACACTTCATACCTGAGCAACTTGAATCAAATCTCAATTTCTTGGACCTTTTGTATGTTTCTTTCAAGCTTTTATTGCGTTTTTAAGCACGAAAGTAAAACAGTGTTTGACTTTCTCCTTTGACCAGTCAATGGTCAACACGAAGTTCGTTTGAACTTCACAACGTGAGCGTAATCACGATGGTCATCGTCCCTTGTGACTATACCTACTGATTACCACGTTATTTAGGCATAGTGACGAGTCATAGTTTCGGTCAAAATACGCGTTTATGCGTATTTTGCAACCAAACTATTCTTGGGTATCAAAATCCTTTGTTTTTATATCAAACTTGTTTTCTAACTTAGTTAAACATGATTTAACATGTCTAACTCGTCACTTTTAGTTTAGTGCTTATATAGGGTCGTAAGATAAGCGATCTAAACAACCGCTTAGACTTTCGAACCCGACCCGTTTGGTCGATCATTAGGAGCCGACCAAACATATTTTGTGACCATAGTTGTATAGGGAATAACCTTCCGAGGATATACCTTATGGCCACTTCGTTTAGTTAGTTGTATTATAGGTAGTTTATATGACTTAGGAAAATGACCAAAACGCTCTTTTTACGCATAAATTCATTCTAAGCATATGTAACTTAAATTTTGATATCTAAACTGATCAGGCAACATTATTAGACTTGTTAAGGCATATAATACTTGTCATAGGACTAGTTAGGCTATCCGAACGCATTTTACGCGAACGACGCATTAAAGTAGTGTAAGCTACCTAAACGAGTCGTAATGGGTCGTAAGCACTTAGGATGGGTTCCGATTTAGAATGTAGGCTTTGTTAACCATACTACATGAGTTCCCATACTCGTTTGGTTTACGAAACCTCATTTATCCAATCTTCCGATTTAGGTCCGGTTTATTAACGTAGTTACCTATATTAGGTACCGATTGATTCTGTGATCTCTTTAGCATTGCTTGGTTGTTATTCAAAGACTTCTAAGCATTCTCAAGTGAGTATATAGACCCCTCTTTTACTGTTTTCAAATATTTTCGGGCGAAACACATGTGCCTACTTGTTACTTTCGTGCTTTCATAACATATACTTGCTATGTTCACTAGTACGCATATAGTACATGATTTCCATTATGTTTTGCTATGTATGTTCACTTAGCATGCTAGCACATTGATTTTCATAAACATTTTTGTTGCATATGTTCACTCAATATATGGACACATTGATTTACTTTGCATTTCTGTTGCATATGTTCACTCAGCATATGGACACATTGTTTTACATTTCTACTTTGTATGTTCATTTAGCATACTAGGTACATTATTTTCACATAATATGCTTACATTTGGTATGAAATTTGGTTTGTTTAATGAAACTAAAATACGTTCATTAACATTGATCACGCCGCTCGGTAGTAAGTAGTGGTACCATAGGACTTGACAACTCCCATTCCTGAAATCCAAGGTTTGTTTGGACGTAAGGAATGACTGAATCCGAAAACTTTTTTGATGACCTTTGATTTGTTCTAGGGTTTATCTTTCAGTCTCAAGGCTTGAATGTATACGTTTAACATTACCACATAAGTGTTTGTATCAGTAAACCATGGATTTTGCAAAACATATTTTTGACTTAAACTGTGATTTATATCAAATACATTGTTTTGTAAATTTCTTTCTTATAGGGTTGAGTAAATGATTTTATTCACTATACATTACATTTGATTATACATGAACATATTTACATTGGATTTAACAATACATTTTGGTGGTTTGTTAGGGTAAGTGATTTAAATAACAAGGCGTGTGTAATATGATAAAAGCATGGTGGATACGCCGCTGGTACTTCCTATATATAAGTGCTTTTATGATATTACATATCATAGCGTTATTGAAACCATTTTAATTTAGACATATTACATCTTACAAAAATATTATATCTTCTCAAAAACATTGTTTTATAAACAACTTATTTTATACAAACTCATTTTTTACTTTGTTACTTATTTAACTATACATCTTTCTTTTATATATCATCTGATTTTCTTATCACTTTTTATATGGTTCATAAAAGAAAACATTTTCCTAAGATTCATGACTAACTTTTATAAAACAATTCTTTCAACTATAAGTCATGAATCCTTAATCAATAAACATATGTATCTCACAGGCATTTTTATGCTGACGTACCTATTTTCACATGTGTTTTCAGGAGCTGATGCATAGGATTGGTCAGATACAATTTGGCGGACCTGTGTCTTAGTGACATAAAATGAAGCAAGACTAGTTTTAATTATGTTATGTACTCTTTGTTTCCCTTGTTTTAAAACAATGTAATTACTTTGTTAATAAATAAAACAAAACTTTAATTACCATGGTTGTGAAACAATAATTCTGTTGCTCGACTCCCCGCCGTTTCCGCCGTGGTTTGTTGTTTTACGCGGTCAGGGTGTGACAGAAGAGTTGGTACCCCAACATAAGTTATCTTATGTTTAGATCTTGAAACATACACGTCACCTATCTTTAGGTGATTTCCAAAACAAGAACACAATTTTCCAAAATGATTTTTAAAAATCAATCGTCTATTCTTAGGTGACTTGTTATAAGGTTTTGAACCCTTCAATTTTCCAAATCAATTTTGAAAATTCAATCATCCGTTCTTGAATAATTCTTTTGGCTTAATGCCTTCTAAGCTTTCAAAATCTCGTTCGCCTAAATAATGTGAACACGTGCAATCTGGAAGGGTGGATGCCTGTATCTCGAGTTTTCTGTCTAGGCTAGAGTGTTCGTACAAATCCACATAATCGGACCAGTCACTCTTACCTGGGAACTCTTGGGGTGAGTGTCCACTTATAGGCTAAAGCATGTCTTCGCGATACATTATTTTTGACCCATTTACTTTGATTAGTCACTGTGCGTCGTTTGTTTGCTTTGTGGTACGAACGAATGACCACCATCCATGCTTTTTTTATCGATATTTGCATTATCTCATTTTTCATCTTATAATCTCACTCGTTTTCTCTCATGTTTCCTCTTTTAGAATGCCTCCTCAACGCGATAATCAGTTACCTAATGCCGAAATGGCCGCAATCATTGCGCAGCAAATGGCTGCTGCACTCCCAAACATCATTGCTCAAGTTAACCAAGCCAACAATAACCATAATGCTCCATGCAAGTTTAAAAGTTTCAATTCGGCTAAACCACTCAAGTTCAGTGGTTCTGAGGGAGCAACTGGGCTCCTACAGTGGTTTGAGAGCACTTTTCGTCATGTTCAGTGTCCTGATAATCGCAAAGTCGAGTTTGCTTCTAGCGTGTTTAAAAGAGGGCTCTTACTTGGTGGAATGGGTAAATGAGAGATCATGGTGCTAATGTCGCTTTGGGTCAGACTTGGGAAGAGCTTAGGGCTCTTATGATGAGGGAATTCTGTCCTCGTCACGAACAGAGGGCGTTGGAAAGGGAGTTTGACGATTTGAAGCAGGATAGTTGTGAACATCGGGCTTATACTGACAGGTGTGAGGAGCTGAGCTTACTTTGCCCCACAATGGTTACCCCACTCGAGAAAGCAATCGAGAGGTATGTCGATGGTTTACCTGAACCCGTTCAAGATATCGTCACTGGTAGCAACCCTACCACAGTTCGTCAGGCAATCGAGTTGGCTGCGACTCTGAGTGAGTCGCAAATCAGAAAGGGTAAGCTTCACAGGAAAGGTGTCAAGGCTAAGAAACAGTCGTCTTATAAGGGTGAGAGTTAGAAGCGCAAGGCTTCCCAAAACTTCGTTGTTACAGCGTAGGCCAACCAAGTTGCTCCAAATCAGCCTGCGTAACCACCTGCCAAGAAATCATACATTGGCAATGCACCTCTGTGCAACAAGTGTAACAGTCATCATCAGCCGCACATTAAGTGTGGTTATTGTACCAATTGTGGAAGATCTGGTCATCTTGTCACCACATGTCGTCTTCCTGCTAATCAGAATCAAGCAGCTCAGAACCCTGCTCAGCAAGGTGCTCGACCTCCTGCTCAACAACAGGCTCAAGCTGCACGACCTCACTATCCTCCTGGTTCGTGCTACAACTGTGGAGATTTGACCCACTATCGAAACCAGTGTCCAAAGTTAGCAAATGCGAATCAAGCTCAGCCACGTGGACGAGTCTTCAACATGAACGCAAACGAGGCACGAGCAGACAACGAGGTGGTGAACGGTACGTTCCTTGTTAATAATCAGCCTGCATCTGTTCTTTTTTATTCGGGTGCTGATACGAGTTTTGTGTCTTTATCTTTCGAGCCTTTGCTTTGCATGTCTAGAACAAAACTAGGGGTGACAGTAGAGGTAGCTAGTGGTGAACCCGTTGTTCTCGATTATGTTCTTCGAAATTGCCAGTTGAACCTTAATGACCATCTTTTTCCTATCGACCTCACACCAATGCAACTTGGAAGTTTCGACATCATAGTGGGAATGGATTGGTTAGCCAAATATCACGCAGAGGTAATTTATTTTGAGAAGATTGTTCGTATACCTCTTTCAACTAGTGAGATCCTAGAGGTTCGTGGTGAGAAACCTGCTAGTAGTCTCAAACTCATGTCTTGTACTCAAGCTCAGAAGTACCTACACAAGAACTATGTGGCCTTCTTGGCACATGTATTAGAAGAAAAGGGCAAAGGTAAGTCTATTCAAGATATCCCTGTTGTTCGGGATTATCCTGAAGTGTTTCTTGAAGAATTACCTGGTTTACCCCCTAGCACGTCAAGTCGAGTTTCGTATTGACCTTGTACCTGGTGCTAATCCTATCGCTAGATCTCCGTATCGTCTTGCACCGTCTGAGATGCAAGAGTTATCTAAATAGCTTCGGGAGCTTTCTGACAAAGGTTTTATCCGTCCGAGCTTTTCACCTTGGGGTGCTCTCGTTCTTTTTGTCAAGAAGAAAGATGGCTCTTTCACGATGTGCATCGATTATCGTGAGCTTAACAAGCTTACCATCAAGAATCGATATCCCCTACCTCGCATTGTTGGTGCATATGTCTGTCAACTTCGTCTTGTATCGAGTCTTGCATTAGATTAGATAGATCAGGGCACGATATATGATAAAATGTCAAAAATGTGTGTGAAGGCTATTTCGCACGAAATAGGCCAGTGTCTATTTCGCACGAAATGACTTTGTCATGACTTTGTCATTTCGTATAAAATAGTAATGTTGATTTCGCACGAGCTATTTCGTGTGGAATACCCTGCCTATATATAGGTGCCTTGTGATCTTCATTTGTAACTTTTCGGTTTCAGTGCCGAACTGCTGCCGAAGTGTCTACTCGCTGTAAAACGTTGTTTTATCAATCAAAAGACAGTTTAAAGTGTATTGCAAGCTGAATCAACTCGATACGTTTGTTTCCGCCTCTCGTATTGAGCAAAAACTCTTCTGAACGACTTGTTTTGGTCGTGAAAACGATCCTACAAGTGGTATCAGAGCTCAGGAGGAAGAGTTCTTACTAATTCAGCTGCAATTTTTGTTTTCTACTTCTTCTTTTCAAAATTAAACTAGTTTTCACGGTTAAAATGACTTGAATTTCTCACAATATATGCGAAACTGTGTTTTAACAAAGCCTTGAAAGAATTGGATATAAAATCGGACTAAAACCTGATCAATTGGGCCAAAATCAGATCGATATGATAATGTCAGCAGTATTTCGCACGGAATAGATCTGTCATTTCGCACGAAATCACATCAGATTCATCCATTTCGCATGAAATCATCTCATTTCGTACGAAATCAGCCTATTTCGCACCAAGTTGGCATTTCGTTTGACTATTTCGCATGAAATCACCTATTTCGCTTGAAAGTTCAGCTATTTCGTACGAAATCATCTATTTCGCACGAAACCAGTCATTTCCCTTCAAAAGGCATTTCGCTTGAGAAGTTATTTCGTTTGAACAAGGTCATTTCGTGTGAAGAAGTGTATATCGCACCAAAATTCATTTCGTTTGAATTGTGCTATTTCGTTTGAAAAGCTGGTTTTGTGAAATTTGTTACTGAATCATGGAAGAAGAATTTTATAACGCCTTTGCTACTCCGATTACCATTGCACAGAACACAATGTTAGAAAATGAAATGGGCACCATGCAAAAACCGCCAAAGCTCATGAATATCGAGGAGTATAAAGGATGGGAGGAGCGATTCGAAAATTGGGTGCAAGCAAATTATTTGGATGCTTGGGAATGTGTTGAAACAAAATATGTTAGACCGGGGAATGATGATGAAGAGATTATTGCAATTAAAAATCTAAGTGCTGAAGAGAAAAAGAAATACAAAGATGAAAAAATGATGACAAGTCTATTGCATCAAGCTGTGAAGGAAGATATCTTGGTTTTACTGCAACATAATGGAAGTGCATATTCAATTTGGAAAGCATTAAAATCGAAGTTTGTTGGTAGTAAAGAGATGATAAAGAACAAAAAATCACTTTTAAAAAAGGAGTTTGATTTATTTCATGGTTTGAGAACTGAAAGTACTAAGCAGATCATCGAAAGATATTGCAATCTATTAGTTAACATGAAGAGGGTGAGCATCACAAAAGATAATCAAGAGTTGATTGAAAAGCTGGCTGATGCATTGCCACATGAAACTTGGGGCACGTATCTTATGATGTTGAGAAATAAGAAAGATTTTGGAAATCTAACACTAGGAAAGTTCATTGAAAAACTTGAAGCTCAAGAAATGGAACAAAGGAAAATCTCACGAATGAAAGATTTTGATGGTGAACAAGATATCGGTTTATATTACAAAGGAGGTATCAGTGATAAAACCAACATGTCACCAAAGATCGAAACTGCATTAAATGCTAAAAGCTTATCTGGAGGGTCATCTAAAGGATCAAACAGCAAAATGAGTTTTTCTTCATATCCATTATTTGATCCAAATTTTTCAACGACAAAGAATGGCAAAGTTCTACAATGCAACATTTCACTGAATCTTGAAAATGATCAGAACTACTCAGAAGAAGTTGCAAAAAGTCACATGTCTTTATTAGTGACTATGTTAGAGTCGTATGGGAGTTTAGTAGCAGGAAGGATCGGAAATCCAATGTTGACAAAAGAGGATTACGATCAGATTGATGCTGAAGAAATGGAATTAATGGATATAAAGTGGTGTATAGCGAGTGTGTTGAGAAGAGCTGAGAAGTTTAAACAAATTACGGGAAGAGATGATTTTCATGATGCAAATGTTTCTACATTAGGTTTTGATAAATCTAAAGTTACTTGTTTTCGTTGCAGGGAAAAAGGGCATTTCAAGCGTGAATGCACAAACCGTGAAGCAAGTGGAGCTTAAAATCCTTTCAACAACAATGATTACTATCGGAAAGCGATTTATCATCAAGTTGCTCAACAACCACAAACTGCTCATGCTAAGAAGGAGATTGAAGAATCAAAGAAAGCATATTTGATGAGCAAATTGATTGATCAAGATGATGAAAGATTACCAGAAGGTTTTAGCTGGGACAATTACTGTCCAGATAAAGAATTCTTGGCTAAAGCTTTTGTTGCTAGAGTTGATGAAGACAGTGATAATGATAACGATTATTATGCAAACAGAATGAAAGAGCATTTAAGAATGTTAGAGGAGAGTGACAGTGATGATGGAAAAGTTCGAAAGAAAAAGAAGAAAGTTAAAAAACAAGTTAGCAGTGATGATTGATGAAGAAGTTCCTGTGATAAAGAAAAAAGTAAAAGAAGTTCCAGCTTTCACAATTAAAGCGGAAGCTGATGCACAAAAGATTCCTGTGAAATGTGAAAATTGTGAAGCAGTGAAGAAGCAAAACAGTACGTTGATTCATAACATAAACAGATTGAAAGAATCCTATAATGTTCTAAACAAAGCAATGAATCAATACAATCAATCAAGTAGTGAACAAGCAACAGCCATGAAAACACTTCAAGGAGCTTTCATGACAAAGCAGAAAGTCGTCAACAATTATATTGAGAAGTGTGCTGTGCTTGAACATAAACTGGAAACCCAGAGGATTGAAACAGAAAGAGTAAATAGGTTGTTAAAAAGTTACTCATGTACTTCTTATGTCATTGACAGGATTTATCCAACCGTTGAAGGCATGAAGGCATTTGAAGTAGAAGAAACGTCTGAAGAAATGACTTCTGAAAAGAAGAAGAATACTGAAGTAAATGATTTTGGTAAGAAACAAGGTTTCACTTACAACAAGTGTCCACCCCCACTTAAAAATGGATATTCTTCATGAAATCCAAATTCAGAAAGAGTAGAAAAGGCAACTAACTTACAGTGGGAATCTGAACCATCAGATAACTTGCCAGAAAACATTGATGTTACTTTCACTTCATCTGATACTGATCATGAGTCAGAGTTAATAAAGAAAGTGGTCGATCAGGTGTTGGATAAAGATGAAACCGAGGAGTCAAAGTCAGAGTCAAATTCAGAGCCAAAGTCAGAAATTTCAAGTCCAACAGTCAAAAAGGGCAAAAGGGTTTATAATAAAGAATTTCTACTATCAAAATCTAATTTGAATGACGAAACAGTCAAAGTGGCTTATACTTTGAATGATTCTGACAAATTATATTCTGATGAAGAATTTCCAATAAGAGGTGTTAAAACTGAAATGATCAAAAAGGTTTTCAAACTAACAGAAATTAATATTTCTGAAATAAAATATGTAAATCTTTCTATAAAACCTAAAAAGTACACCTCAAGAGATCAACAGAGGTTAAACAAGAAAAAGGGTTACAGTTCTGGTTCTGGTTTTCAAAAGAAACCAAACCATAACGGTAATTTCAAAAGAAAATGTCTTGGTTTTATTTTACTAAAACATTATAAAAATGAGAAAACTTATAAAACAAAAACTGTTTTTGTTTCAGGAACATCATCTGAAGAAGAAAAAGAGCAATTGTTCAGAAAGCAGACAAACAAAGAATTCTTTGCTAAAAAGCAAGATGAAATGAAGAAGGAAGTTGCTTAGAAAAAGGATACAAGAACCTGTTTTCAATGCAAAACAATTGGTCATATTGCCAGGAATTGTCCAAAGGCAATCCAAACAAAACAGGGAGTTTTTCTTAAACTGAAAGATAAAATGGTTGAGAATGAACCACCAACCAAACCTTTTATAGTTTTCAAAAACTTGAAATTTGAAGTTGGTGAATGTTCAAAAGGTTTTTACAAAAGAAAAGCAAATCTTGACAATCAAAAGTGGGTTGTTAAGAAATTTGATGATAGTTCTAGCAATGATTCTGATTCGTCAAAATCAGAGGAGCTATTTTCTGGCGATGAATCTGACTCGTCAAAGTTAGAGGAGCCACAGGTTGAGTTAAAAGATGGAAAGTCAGTTCCACCAATGGATGATGTAAATTTTCCACCATTGAGAGCTGAAAATTTTAAACATAAAATTGGTAAAATTGAGATTTTGAATCAATTCTTTTCTGAAAAGAAAGAATTTGATGTTGAAAAAGCCTTTAACTCCAAAGTGCAACATATTTTTGGAAAAATGATTGATGGGAAGGTCAAAGGGGTAAAGGAATTTTATGAAAAGAAAATGAAAGGAAAGAAACCGAGTGTTGATAACTCAGAATCTCCCAAGGTCTGTCAGGCTTGGGAGAACCTATTTAACTGAAAAACCTGACTTGCCGGAGCTCCCAAGTTGGTAATCATGGAGCAGGAATCGGCACCTTTCTTGAATTTTGTGTGTTTGTGAAAACTTACAAGTGGTGAATCGGGGACATTAAGTTGTACTTGATTTCCTACAGGTGATATTTAATGTTTGAATTTAAAATTGTTATATTTTTCAAAAGGTTAAAGATGAAAGAACAAAGTGATGAATTGATCCCCTAACCTACAAGTAGTTTTATGAAATCAACAAAACTAATTTTCTGGAAAAACCATTTGATTAAAACAAACTTAAGTGTTTTGAAATCATAATGGGAAAATAGTTTGTTGTCAGGGGGAGTTCTGATTGTTTATGCCAAGTGGATGATGATTTGAAGAAATTCACAACAGTTGTCAATTTTTATGTACAGTTTGTTTTCAAATTTTTTAAAATGATTTTGCATTTTAGGGGGAGTAAATTTTCAGAAAATCCAAAAACATTAGAAAATTTGAAAAAGCCAAAAACATGATAAAATCAAAAATGAGTTTTGTTGTGAAAAAGAGGAAATGATAGTACATCAGTGGACATTCACAACATGCTAAAGAATTGGAAAGTCAAATGTGATAAACGGTCTCACTGATGATATGCCAGTAGGTTTTTGCACATCTAGTAGATTGTGTCGAGATATAAATGATGTGTGCAAAATGCAACATATAAATTACATCAATTGTGGCATAAAACTAACCTTTTTTAGTACTAATGTTGGAAAAAGTGTGCTTGTGTCTTCCTTTTGTATTTTCAGGATTAAATGAGCTCAAATTAAGAAAAGAAGCAAAAAAGCAGCTAAATCTAACATAAATACAAGAAAAGGAACAAACGTGGCATGCCCGACCTCCCCGACAGCATCTTCCCAAGCAAAACAAGAGAACAGAAGGCTGAACAAGCCCCGTGCTCAGTGAACACGGGGGAGTGCCCAAGTGCCAGCATAAAAGACAAAGCTATAGAAGCTTCTATCGCCCACCACGGGGTCGTGCTCAGCGGACACGGGGACGTGATCAACTATAAGATTCGCAGAATCCAGGAAAATCTTGATAGTACAGATATGCTTCTGCACACGGGGGCGTGCCCAGCGGACACGGGGGCATGGTCAACTAATGCAGACAAACTGCAATTAATGAAGACAGAGAAGAGGATGGACACGGGGCCATGCCCACTGGACACGGGGTCGTGCCCGAGCCACTGTTCAGGCTATAAATAGGGGTGCTCTCTCACACTTCACCCACCTCTCTCAAACTTCACCCACCACCCACCACCATCACAACACCATCATCCATTGTCCATCATAGAGCGTGTGAGTCGTCTCGGGATCCAAGATTGATCGTAAGAGTTCTTGACAATCAAAGGCCATGTTTGCCTAAGTCTCTTACATCACTTGGTGAAGACAAGTGTCTAGTGTAATACTTTTTATTTTTAATCTTTTCACTCTTTTTACTTGGTTATGTATTAATGACTTTAATAACTAGTTTCTTATGTTGAAGGTGATTCTTCCTTATCGTTTGTCCGTGGTGTCTTGGCATTATTTTACTGTCTACATAAAATAAAAGATTTTCACCATTCATATCTCCACGGTCTATATGGAGGTATGTTGGCTACCTGGTCGGGGGTTAAGGGAACGGTTTGGTAAGAGTCTTGCCTTGTTCAGTGTATAGATCCTGCAAGGACCTGGGTCAAATTTAGTAGGACCTCCTTCAATACCCACCGGTATTGGATGGCGGGGGTCCAAACTCTTTAATCCCCTCATATGTAAGCTACTATGAATACTTTAACCCGGCTACTTAGGATTGTATCCCTGCTGACTAAGACTACTTAGCCGAGGGTAACGTCACCTTCAAAAGAGGGGCCTACCATAATACGCATTAATAACTTAATTAATTATCTTTCAATAATCCGACCCTTTAGGATTGTATCCTTGCTGACTCAAACTACTGGGTTGAGGGTAACGTCACCTTCAAAAGAGGAGCCTACTACAATAACTAAGATAATCTCTTAAATAGTGCAAAAGTGCGGAAATAATCAAAGGTTACACTATACACGAGTCGGAGCCAAGTGATTCATCTTGTCTATCTGTTTTTTATTTTATTTTATTTTTCAGCATTTTAGTTAGCTTTTATTTTTCTTAGTTTAAAACCTTTTTCTAAACTTTTGATTTGATTAGACGCTGAGGATAAACCGGTACTAAAAGCTCTTGTGTCCTTGGACGACCTCGGTATCTTACCAACACTATACTACGCTCACGATGGGTGCACTTGCCCATATGTGTGTTTAGTGTTAGTAAATATCGTGTTTTATAAATTTAAAACTTGGCTAAAATGTGTAAAAGGGCTTAAAATATACATTAAAAACCATACACACTACACACGCACCAAGTTTTTGGCACCGCTGCCGGGGACACAAGGATTTTAAGAAAGTTAGGAATCAACGGCCTAATCGTTTTTCTAATTTTTATGTTTTTTTTTTAGATTTTTTGTAATTTTTCAGCTTCTGCAGAACTCAGCACGGGCCGTGCCCGCTGAACACGCCCCGTGCCCAATCATTGGAACTGGCAATCCTGTTTTAAGTCAGACAATAAGCTGAACACGGGGTCGTGCCCACTCAACACGCCCCGTGCCCAAGATTCATTTACTGAAAACAGAACCGTAAGATCCCGACGGTTGGTAATTTCTGACACAAACATGAGTGATACTGATATTTTTTACTTTCGGCACTCTTATGGTACGTGGTGTCAAATATGTGGTGGTCCCCATAAATAATTAGAATGTTATTTTCTAAATTACAAGCCCCACTATATAGACCCATTGTTTTCATGTAGCCTTAAGAGGGGCAAAAGTAAAAATAATCCCTATCTCTCCCTCGAATGCTCTCAACCGGATATTCTAGGAGAAATGCTTCTTGATGAACTATTTCAAATAGAAGATCTAAGTCTTAATTGGTTAGAAGAACTTAGGATAGATTTCAATAATTTATCTCAACACAATAACCAAGAAGAATTGTTGGGATCGCATTCAAATAAAAATAACTTCTTTGTTCCCGATGTTACCTCTAACTCTAGTGAGAACATGAGCGATAGTCGTCCCTGTGTCGATTGTGCCATGAAGGACTCCCCATCAACTTTGTTCGATGCATACATAGACCTGAGCGATTCGGCATACACCTTCTTTAACGAGAGCCCGGGAAAGGGTTGGACTTGTCCACCTATATATAGCATAGGAATCACCCTCACCGACAACCTCTTGCGTTCTCATCTTAATCTAGAGCAATTAAGGTATCTTAGGCACTTTGGGGTTGTTCCATCCAGTAAGGAACCACCCGATCCGGAAAAATTCCTTAAAAATAGAAAAATCCATAAGACAGCCTCTAGACACGGGGCCGTGTCCACGTCAACACGCCCCCATGTCCACTCAAAGATTCCCGTCTAATTTCGTGTCCGAATACGGACAAAATGTGTCAGGATTCCACTGAACACGGGGCCGTGTCCAGCCGAAACGGGGCCGTGTGCAGCGTACTGTCGTTTTCTATAAATGCAGCTAAGAATCCTGCACATTTGAACCATTCAGGGACAGAGATTTGGGGAATATTCTCACATACCATCCTAGGTATTTTCTAAAAGTAGTTTCTCAACTACCTTCTTATCCTTTCCTGTTTTATCCACTTTCATCTTCTTCAATTTTCCTTCATGCTTCCATTAAAACTTGAAATCTCCATAATTTCAAGCTTTATTGAGATGTTTGTTAGATTTTTATTTATGGGATCTTGTTAAAAGTAAGTTCTACAACAATGTTTTAAGTTTTTTCTGCTTAAAAACGTTTTAAGCATCATAAAAACAAATTAAAACTCCATGATCCCTTGTCCCAAAAAATCTGTAAACATCTGGACACAGGCCGTGTTCATTGAACACGGGACCGTATCCGAAGTACCGATCCCAAAAAAATTGAACTCTTTTTGGTATTCTTTCTCAGATTGGCGAGCAGAACTAGCGGAACATCTTCATCACACTCCAGAAACAATCGACAAGGGAGAAGATCGTCAACGGTTGAAGATTCTCTTGTAAACTACGTTTACGCCTTAAGAGAAGCCATTGATGAGATGACAGGAGTGGAAGAAGCATTGGTCGACCGTATTAATCATTTGACGGCGGGACTAGAGGGATGTCTTCGAGAGGTCAACCTTTTGCACCAAAGGTTGAACATTCTCGCTTCTCCTCCTTTGGTTCCAATCATTACCCAAAGGGCATGGAATGTGGTTCCCGAAGTCATCATACCAGCCGAATGGTACGCCATGCATCTGGAGCCTCCTCGGGACGTACTACAAGGGGTTCCGGTTGGTGTCGCTCATCCTCCACAAGATATTGAGGAGAATGACGCCGCCTTCTTCCTCCCAAGAGAGATGGAAGAATGGCTTTAATGCCCCTCGGCTCGGAGTTCTACAAAGCTTTTAGATACCGGAAAACTATTTCCGGATTTTTCTCGTAGAGCTCCATAGGATGATTTTACTTATCACTTGACCTATCTAATTTAGGACCCTTCAATTTTATTTTCTGCTTTGTTTTTAACTTTTTAGGATTATTATGTAATTTTCTCTGTGACTTAATGAATGATGGTTTTAGCTCATTTGGTGTTTGGATGATGTTGTAATGAATAAAACACAATTCGGGATGGTGAAGGATAACAAGGGAAACTTGGACCAGCACCCCATGCACGAAAACAGGGCCATCCGACAAATTTTCTTCATTACAGCAGGTTCAGCACGGGCCATGCCCACCCAACACGGCCCCGTGCTGCACAGTCTGTAGAAAATGCCCAGTTCAGGTAAACTGGACATGGGCCGTGTTCACCCAACACGCCCCCGTGTCCAGGCTTCTGTTCCTTTTTACAACTTTTTGTTACTGGCACCTGAACACGGGGCCGTGCTCGGACACCACGGGGCCGTGTCCAAACGCCCAGTAACATAAAAATTTCCTTTTTAACACCTTTTTACACATTCAATCAACCAAAAACTTATTTTTGGGACACATTGAGGACAATGTGTAATTTAAGTGTGGGGGGGGGGGGATGCTAAAACCTTGAAT
The DNA here is from genome assembly GCA_030545235.1 of Helianthus tuberosus. Lineage (NCBI taxonomy): Eukaryota > Viridiplantae > Streptophyta > Magnoliopsida > Asterales > Asteraceae > Helianthus > Helianthus tuberosus. The sequence goes on along the minus strand of CM060449.1, from coordinate 62,244,282 downwards.
CTTGCAAGTCCTAATCACAAGCCTTACACAAAACTCTATTGGAACCGCTAATCACCCCAATTTTTTTTCAAAAATTTTCATTTTTTTTACTTGTCTAGGTTTAACTTGGGAATTTCAAGTTCTAAAATGGTTATATTTTTACAAATCTACAACCGATAGCGTCGTGATAAAAAGAACCAACATAAGAAAATTATGAAAAGGCATGACAAGTTTAGTTAAAATTTGATTATATACACTTGATCACACAAAAACCCATTCCCACAAAAGTGAGTTTTGAGCCTTTATTGAGCATACAAATAAATATCTTTAAACTAAATGCTCATCTTTCGTTTCTTGTGTGAATAGCCGCTTGGTTCTTACGACTCTAGAACTTGCCACGACGATACATTCTCAGTCCTTACCAACTTAAACACGAGTAAGTAAATGATGGAGGCATTAGGACTAACCCTTTTTATTTCTACACCATTATTATTATTTTTTTTACCACCTACCCAAAATCCCCCTAGTTAACCCCTTTGAGCCTAAACCTTTTCATTTCTTAACCCAAAACCAAACACCCTTTCACCCACCAAAACCTTTTTATTTTTAACCATTTGTTTTAGTAACAAGCTCGGTTTTTCGTGTGACTTTTCAAAAAAAAATGTGTTGATGATGAAGCAAAAGAAATAAACAAGCAAGTTCATCAAAAATAACTTTGTTTGAATAATAGCTTCATCAAAATAAAAAGTGCAAAGAAAATAAAATGTCTTACGAAAACCGATGCTTTTTACGCTTTTCTCCCTTTTCTACTAACCACTAACCCAACCACCTACCTTCAACCCAAGCCTAACCCTTCACCCAAAAGTCCTCTTGATATTTACAAAGGTTTATAGTTAAAAAGGAGGAGGATTGATTGCTTGGCAAGCCTATGGTAGGAGTAAGTTCCATGCCGCTCTCGAGTGATTCACTAAAATACATCTTCGGCCGAGTGTTGAGTGATCCCCCGTGAGGTATGTGAACTTGTATATAAATGGAATTTTAAAAAGGCATGTTATGCCCTAATAAGTAATTTATCTTATGAAAAGTTTTAAACAACTCATGACGAATAGGATTGTAAATAAATAAAAATAAAACTTGATAAAAATCTGGGAAATCCCGACACTCTATGACAAGCCCAAAAACCTTCTCTTCTACCTATTCCATTTAGGAGTGTAAAGCCACATTATAAAGAGTTTTGCTTGAGGACAAGCAAAGATTCAAGTGTGGGGGTATTTGATGTGTGCAAAATGCAACATATAAATTACATCAATTGTGGCATAAAACTAACATTTTTTTAGTACTAATGTTGGAAAAAGTGTGCTTTTGTCTTCCTTTTGTATATTCAGGATTAAGGGGTTGTTTGGCTAAGCTTATTTTTTTTACTTATTTACTTATTTGCTTATTTGAAAAGCAAATAAGTCATAATGGAATGACTTATTTACTTATTCCTCTCACCTAATAAGCTAACCCAAACACCTTTTAACTTTTAAAAAAGTAAATAAGTAAATAAGTCACTAAAATAAGCTTAGCCAAACAGCCCCTAAATGAGCTCAAATTAACAAAAGAAGCAAAAAGGCAGCTAAATCTAACATAAATACAAGAAAAGGAACTAATGTGGCATGCCCAACCTCCCCGACAGCATCTTCCCAAGCAAAACAAGAGGACAGAATGCTGAACACGCCCCGTGCTCAGTGAACACGGGGGCGTGCCCAAGTGCCAGCATAAAAGACAAAGCTATAGAAGCTTCTATCGCCCACCACGGGGCCGTGCTCAGCGGACACAGGGCCGTGGTCAACTATAAGATTCGCAGAATCCAGGAAAATCTTGATAGTACATATATGCTTCTGCACACGGGGGCGTGCCCAGCAGACACGGGGGCGTGGTCAACTAATGCAGACAAAACTGCAATTAATGAAGACAGAGAAGAGGATGGACACGGGTCCGTGTCTACTGGCCACGGGGCCGTGCCCGAGCCCGAGCCACTGTTCAGGCTATAAATAGGGGTGCTTGGCTCATTTGCAAACCATCCCTTGGCACACAACCTCTCTCACACTTCACCCACCACCATCACAACACCATCATCCACCACCATCATCCATTGTCCATCATAGAGTGTATGAGTCGTCTCGGGATCCAAGATTGATCGTAAGAGTTCTTGACAATCAAAGGCCATGTTTACCTAAGTCTCTTACATCACTTGGTGAAGACAAGTGTCTAGTGTAATACTTTTTATTTTTAATCTTTTCGCACTTTTTACTTGGTTATGTATTAATGACTTTAATAACTAGTTTCTTATGTTGAAGGTGATTCTTCCTTATCGTTTGTCCGTGGTGTCTTGGCATTATTTTACTGTCTATATAAAATAAAAGATTTTCACCATTCATATCTCCACGGTCTATATGGAGGTATGTTGGCTACCTGGTCGGGGGTTAAGGGAACGGTTTGGTAAGAGTCTTGCCTTGTTCAGTGTATAGATCCTGCAAGGACCCGGGTCAAATTTAGTAGGACCTCCTTCAATACCCACCGGTATTGGATGGCGGGGGTCCAAACTCTTTGATCCCCTTATATGTAAGCTACTATTAATACGTTAACCCGGCTACTTAGGATTGTATCCCTGCTTGTCACACCCCCAAAATCCACCTGCGGAGTACTACCGCTTAGAGGCGTGACTGACCAGGATCCAGCCACCAATCATATTGAACAAGCATGCAAGTGGTTATAAAAATCCAACCAATACAATTGGTGTTCAAACAAAACATAGTTAAGTTGCAAGCGGAAGCATAAGTCTTAAAACAAAATATAAGTTTAATTGTTCCAAAGTTTAACGTGGCACACAGCCGTCCATGTCCCACAACGATCCTCCTCCATGCAAGCTCCAGTTGAGAACCTAAGGACCTGCAAAGCATGTAGTAACGAGTCAACAACTAGTTGAGTGAGTTCACGGTTGGGTGTTCGTTTTAAGTTGTTTCGAAAACAGTTTCCTTTAGCTGGCATCCTGCCGTGGGGGTTACCCCATAGTTAAAAACGTGACTTGTTCATTCCCGGTTACTCTGGCTATCCAGCCGTGGGGGCTACCCCGTGTTAGTTATCTGGCATTTCGGCCGTGGGGGCTACCCCATGTATACACTAGACTCGTTACCATATCGACTGCTGACTGTAGTCATGTTTATGTGCCCTGAAACTGTCAATGTCTATCATCATTGACGTGCCAGTAGTCCATTAGTTCACGCCCGTCCTCTGCGGCACGGTGTGAGGTTTGTCAAACCTAAATAGCGCTATCTAACTAATGACCCGCTCGCCATTGGCCCGGCGATTAAGTCGATATAAAAATGAGGGACTTCGTGATAGAGTTTTGGTCTAGTACGAGTTATCTGTCCGTGAGGACGAGGAATTACATTCCTGAACCTTTGCTGTCCTACCCAAGGAGGACGAGGAACCCAGTTCCTTAACCCCATTCCCAACCCAGGGAATCCCATGCTTTGTAGAGGGTGTGAACTCACCTTGGTTTGCTCGGTAGAAACACAGAAAAGTCAAACAAGCAATGTTGTGGCTACTCACGTCCTATCATAGTTGTATCATACAATCAGGTTCGTATTCAAGTAGTGCACGTATGGCATACACGTATAATAGCAGGTAGCATGCAGGTATAATTTATGGCATACACTCATAACCATACGGTTCACAAAGACACTTATGAGTTCAGTATACAAGAAAACAAGGCCTAATAGTCCGGCCCAAGCACTTCGGCCCGTAACAGTGAGAGCCCAAATAGTGTGTACATGCACATGGGCTCGAGTCGCAACCGGACTCGCAACCACGGTTTCGGTTCGTGCTGTTTTGGTTACGAGTCGCAACTGGACTCGCAACTGTGGTTCCGAGTCACCAAGTTGGTGTGCTGATCATGTGTGGTTTCGAGTCGCAACCAGGTGTTTGCGACTCGCAATCTGTGTCGCAACCGGGAGATTTCGACTCATCGTGCATGGTTTCGAGTCGCAACTGATGGTTTCGAGTGGACATAAGCTGATTCGGAACAGTGTACTATCCAATGAGAATTTGATTTCATGAAACAGTCTGTACTACTCTCATAAACATGTTTATTTGTCTAGCAATTTCCTAAAATGGATCAAACAATCAGATTTCAAATATTCAACCATGTTCATATGATATTCAACAAGTTCTTCATGTGTTCATCATGTTCATCAATTATTCCTATGAACTTTAACCAAACAAAAATCATAATCAACAACTTATCAACACCAACATGTATCCTATGATATCAACACAATGAATCACCCTACTAATGAGCATTCGGTTCTTAACACAAGAGTATGCAATCCGGTTATATGAATATCATCTATCATACATATGCAAGCCGGTTCTATAAACATCAACAACCAAGGGTTAACCATATTTAATCACAAGATTTCATTACTCATCATACAACATATATAAAAATCAAGACATGTTTAACCGATTATCATCAATATACACATCCGAGAACATGATAAAGCCATAATCATACATTTTTCCACTTACTAGTACATGAAGACAAGCATTAAATCATCAAGCACACATAATCCTTAAAACATAGCAAAACACTAACCGATTTGGTTCTCTAAGTGTGAGGGTATGAAGAGTGATGAGTGACTTCCGAATGATGATCTTGAGCTCGGTCCGAGAGTCCTAGTGCCACCGGTTGATCCAAGAATGAAGGAGAGGAATGTTGTGGTTTAGGGTTTTAGTGTGAGAGAGTGGAGAGTGTGTGTTGGAGGAGTATGAGTGTTGTTGCCCAAAAATGACAAGTGTGGCTAACATGAGGATTATATACTAGTTCTAAGTAGTGCACCCTAATGGACTCGGATGAGGTGCACGGCCCAACCGGCCCATATGTTACACTAGTTCACTCGAGACCACATGGTCTCGAGTCGGGTTCATGGCTTTCGGCTCATATACATACTCGAATACATACACACAAGCATACATGTAACATAACACATAATCATATAAAGGTTCACTTATCATTCATAAATTCATCAAATTAGTTAGTCACTTAGTGTTCAAGCATACAACGAAAGGTTCTAAATTTCGAGTTGTCACATCATCCCCAAGTTGAAAGAAATTTCGTCCCGAAATTTGGTAGGCACTCACTGAGGAAGCTAGTTAAGTTGTATGGTTTTCCCGGTTTTCCTGGGGTGTCACATCCACCCCCCGTTGATCTGGAATTTCATCCCGAAATTCCGTAGCTTCAGCCTCAGTAGTGGGTGTACTGTTTGCGAACAGTTGGGGATATTTTTGTTTCATCTGATCTTCGCGCTCCCAGGTGAACTCTGGGCCGCGACGTGAGTTCCAACGAACTCGAACGAGAGGTATCCTAGAGCTCTTGAGGACCTTAACATCCCGGTCCGTGATCTCGACTGGTTCCTCGACGAATCGTAACTGCTCGTCGATAGTGAGTTCCTTCAAAGGAACTACGTGGGTCTCATCTGATGGACACTTCTTCAGATTCGACACGTGAAAAACGTTGTGAACTGCACCGAGTTCCGCTGGTAAGTTTAGTCTGTAGGCCACCCTGCCTATTTTCTCAATGACCTCGAAAGGTCCAACGTATCGTGGGTTAAGTTTACCGCGTTTACCAAAACGAACCACACCCTTCCAGGGTGAAACTTTGAGTAGTACCCGCTCCCCAACCTGGAGCTCAAGTGGTTTCCTGCCCATGTCGGCGTAAACTTTCTGACGTTCGCGAGCGGCCGTCATGCGTTTTCGGATCTGAGCGATCTGCTCGGTTGTATCTACCACATATTCTGGACCAGTGATCTGACTATCTCCCACCTCTGCCCAGCAAAGAGGAGACCGGCACTTACGTCCGTACAATGCCTCAAACGGAGCAGCTCCAATGCTGGTGTGGTAGCTGTTATTGTACGAGAATTCCACAAGTGGCAGATGCTTTTCCCAGCGGTTGCCAAAGTCGATTACACATGCACGAAGCATGTCTTCTAAGGTTTGAATAGTGCGTTCGGACTGCCCGTCCGTCTGAGGGTGATACGCTGTGCTCATGTCTAATCGTGAGCCGAAGGATTTGTGCATTGCTTGCCACAGCTCTGAAGTAAAACGTGCATCTCGATCTGAGATGATAGAGGTGGGCACCCCGTGCCTCGAAACAACTTCCTTGAGGTAAATTTCTGCGAGAGTGGAGAACTTATCCGTCTCCTTGATAGCCAAGAAGTGTGCAGATTTTGTGAGTCGATCCACGATCACCCAAATAGTATCGTTCCCGCGCTGGGATCTAGGCAGGCCAGTAACAAAGTCCATGGAAATTTGCTCCCATTTCCATTGAGGTATCTCTGGTTGTTGGAGTAGGCCTGATGGTTTCTGGTATTCCGACTTGACTCTCGCACAAGTCAAACACTTGCTGACGTAGGTCGCTATGTGGGCTTTCATGCTAGGCCACCAATACGTAGTTTTGATGTCGTGGTACATTTTATCCGATCCAGGATGTACCGAGTAGCGAGACTTGTGTGCTTCGTCCATCACAAGCTCTCGTAGGTTGCCATAGAGTGGGACCCAAACGCGTCCCGTTACGTAGTAAGCACCGTCTCCCTTCTGTTCTAAGCGTTGCCTCGATCCGCGTAGGGCTTCAGCCCTAACGTTTTCTGGTTTCAGCGCTTCTATCTGAGCTGCTCGTATCTGGGAAGGGAGACTAGAGTGGATCGTGAGTTGTAAAGCTCGCACGCGCTTAGGTGCAGTGTCCTTCCGACTGAGGGCGTCAGCCACAACATTGGCCTTGCCCGGGTGATACCTGATTGAGCACTCGTAGTCACTCAGTAGTTCGACCCATCGTCGTTGTCGCATATTCAGTTCCTTCTGCTTGAAGATGTGCTCGAGGCTCCTGTGGTCGGTGTAGATGGCGCACTTGGTACCATACAGGTAATGCCGCCATAACTTAAGTGCAAAAACGACAGCTCCCAGCTCTAAGTCGTGCGTAGTGTAGTTCTTTTCATGAACTTTAAGTTGGCATGAGGCGTAGGCTATAACCTTATCTCGTTGCACCAACACGCAACCAAGACCCTGAATTGATGCGTCGCAGTAAACCACAAAGTCGTCTGTGCCCTCCGGCAAGGAAAGGATAGGTGCGCTACAAAGTCTATCCTTTAGGTGCTGAAATGCCAACTCCTGTGCGTTTCCCCAGCGATAAACAACGCCCTTCTGCGTTAGTGAGGTGAGAGGCTGTGCAATCTTAGAAAAATCCTTTATGAATCTCCGGTAGTAACCTGCCAATCCCAAGAATTGGCGAATCTCTTTTGGTGTACGAGGTGCAGGCCAGTTCTTAATCGAGTCTATCTTGGATGGATCAACGTGAATCCCATCCTTGTTTACCACGTGGCCTAGGAAATGGACTTCCCGAAGCCAGAAGTCGCATTTCGAGAACTTTGCATAAAGCTGTTCTGTTCGAAGGAGTTCCAAAATAAGTCGCAGATGCTGCTCGTGTTCCTCCCGACTCTTAGAATAGATCAGGATGTCGTCGATGAAGACTATAACGAACTTGTCCAGGTAAGGCTTGCACACTCGGTTCATCAAGTCCATGAAAACCGCAGGTGCATTTGTTATCCCAAAAGGCATGACCAAAAACTCATAGTGTCCGTAACGTGTTCTAAAAGCTGTCTTGGAGACGTCCTCTTCCCGGACTCTCAGCTGGTGATAACCCGATCTCAAATCAATCTTCGAATAGTAGCTCGACCCTTGCAGCTGGTCGAACAAGTCGTCGATCCGCGGTAGAGGATAACGATTCTTCACCGTCACCTTGTTGAGTTCTCGGTAGTCGATGCACATTCTGAAGGTACCGTCTTTCTTCTTCACAAATAATACTGGAGCTCCCCAAGGCGATGAGCTAGGACGGATAAAACCCTTATCCAAGAGTTCTTGTAGTTGCGTGGAGAGTTCTTTCAACTCTGATGGGGCTAAACGATAAGGTGCACGGGCTATGGGCGCAGCTCCAGGAGCTAGTTCGATCTGAAACTCGACTTGGCGATGAGGCGGAAGACCAGGTAATTCCTCAGGAAATACCTCGGGATAATCGCGTACAACTGGAAAATCTTCAATCTTTTTCTCTTTTTCTGAGGTGTCAGTAACGAGAGACAAAATAGCAGTGTGGCCCTTTCGCAAGTACTTTTGGGCCTTAAGGAGAGAAATGACGTTCTCAACAGCACTCCTCTTGTCGCCATGAATCATGAGAGGTTCACCATCGGGACCTGGAATACGGACAACCTTCTCGTTGCAAAGAATCTCTGCTCGGTGTTGGGACAACCAATCCATTCCAATGACAACGTCGAAACTACCCAAGACGATAGGAATGAGGTCGATAGAGAAGGTATGGTCAGCGAGAATAACCTTACAACCCTTGACTATGTGCGTGGCTTCTAAACTCTTACCATTTGCTAGCTCTACGGTGTGCTTGTTGTTCAAAGGTGTTGGAATACGCTTAAGCATTCGACTAACTTCTAGTGACACGTAGCTAGTATCGGCACCCGAATCAAATAAAACTGAAACATAAAAGTCGTCGAGAAGGAACTTACCCGCCACAACGTTGGGGTCATTCCTTGCTTCACCTTGGCCGATCACAAACATCCGCCCCCTGGCGCCATTGTTGTTGTTGTTCCCATTGTTACCATTCCCCTGATTGTTGTTATTGTTGTTGTTGTTGTTCTGGTTCCTGTTCAGTTGGGGACAATCTCTCTTGAAGTGGCCCTCAGCTCCACACTGAAAGCACCCTTTGTTATCACCTTGCTATTGCTGCTGCTGGCGCTGGCTCTGTTGAGCTTGCTGACGATTCTGATTGGCAGGGTATAAGCTCCTGCAATCCTTTGCAGCGTGACCAGGCTTGTTGCACCGATGACAGTTGCCCCTGGTGCATGGCCCGCTGTGGTGCAGGCTGCAGCGATTGCATTTGGGGTGATTTCCTTTGTACCCACCATGACCTTGACCACCAGATGATTGCTGACTAGGGCTCTTGTAGTCCTCAGTCTTTCTCTGCTGAGACTGGGACTGAACAGAAGTCGAACCCTTACTTGAAGTTCCATCCCATTTTCGTTTGTTGTCACTAGAGGTACCAGTAGTAGTTGCAGCACCTATGCGTTTTGGTAACTTGTTCTGCTCCACCGCCTGATCCGTGAGACGGTGAGCCAACTGAACGGTTTGCTGGTAGGTGGCGAGGTTCGCTGAAGTCACATGACTTTGGATTTCTGGCACTAAGCCCTGAAGAAATAGTTCGATGCGCTTGATGGGAGGATCCACCATAGTAGGGCACAGAATTGCCAGTTCGTTCGACCTTTTCACATAAGCTTCAATTTCGGACCCCGTCATCTTGAGGTTGAAGAACTCCACCTCTAGTTTGTGAATCTCATCACGACTGCAGTATTCTTCTCTGATCATTTCCTTAAAAGTTTCCCAAGGGGTGGCGTTGGCGGCAACCAACCCTAGCATTTGAACCTGAGCGTTCCACCATGTGAGGGCTAAACCCTCGAGAGTACCAGTAGCATACTTCACCCTGCGCGCCTCAGGGCATTCGCACATTTCGAAGACCGATTCTAGTTTCTCAAACCAGTGTAGGAGACCTACTGCTCCTTCAGTGCCGCTAAACGTAGTTGGTCGGCAGTCCATGAAAGTCTTAAAAGTGCACACGGGTGGCTGAACGTGCTGACCTATCGTGGGTGAAAGAAAAGACAGAGTTTAACACAAAGGTTGGTTCACGAGAGTAGGATCCTAAAGATCCTAGAATGAGTTCGGACTGCAGGATATACCTCCTGCGTGTGCAGCTGCAAGTGCTGCGGCAACTCGTTCGTTGATCAGAGCCGTCAACTGGGCTTGTGTCAGGTTAATGCGTCCAGACATGATCTTCATACCAAGAAGAACTTGAGTGAGAGGGGTTTGCGAAGGCACGACGATAAAATAGAGCAAGCACGCACGTGTTCAAGCAACAGTAGTTATACTAACCAAGCATACCATAAGCGATGTACTATGTAACTAACAAGTAGGCAATATATACACAAATCATATCACCTAGAATGTCGAGCCTTGCATGTGGAGTGAAGCATCGTTGTGGACCGTTGAGCACTGTACAGGTTATAGTCTGGTTTTAACAAAAACGTTTTCCCCTTATTAAAACCAAGTTCTCTATAACCAATGGCTCTGATACCAATCTGTCACACCCCCAAAATCCACCTGCGGAGTACTACCGCTTAGAGGCGTGACTGACCAGGATCCAGCCACCAATCATATTGAACAAGCATGCAAGTAGTTATAAAAATCCAACCAATACAATTGGTGTTCAAACAAAACATAGTTAAGTTGCAAGCGGAAGCATAAGTCTTAAAACAAAATATAAGTTTAATTGTTCCAAAGTTTAACGTGGCACACAGCCGTCCATGTCCCACAACGATCCTCCTCCATGCAAGCTCCAGTTGAGAACCTAAGGACCTGCAAAGCATGTAGTAACGAGTCAACAACTAGTTGAGTGAGTTCACGGTTGGGTGTTCGTTTTAAGTTGTTTCGAAAACAGTTTCCTTTAGCTGGCATCCTGCCGTGGGGGTTACCCCATAGTTAAAAACGTGACTTGTTCATTCCCGGTTACTCTGGCTATCCAGCCGTGGGGGCTACCCCGTGTTAGTTATCTGGCATTTCGGCCGTGGGGGCTACCCCATGTATACACTAGACTCGTTACCATATCGACTGCTGACTGTAGTCATGTTTATGTGCCCTGAAACTGTCAATGTCTATCATCATTGACGTGCCAGTAGTCCATTAGTTCACGCCCGTCCTCTGTGGCACGGTGTGAGGTTTGTCAAACCTAAATAGCGCTATCTAACTAATGACCCGCTCGCCATTGGCCCGGCGATTAAGTCGATATAAAAATGAGGGACTTCGTGATAGAGTTTTGGTCTAGTACGAGTTATCTGTCCGTGAGGACGAGGAATTACATTCCTGAACCTTTGCTGTCCTACCCAAGGAGGACGAGGAACCCAGTTCCTTAACCCCATTCCCAACCCAGGGAATCCCATGCTTTGTAGAGGGTGTGAACTCACCTTGGTTTGCTCGGTAGAAACACAGAAAAGTCAAACAAGCAATGTTGTGGCTACTCACGTCCTATCATAGTTGTATCATACAATCAGGTTCGTATTCAAGTAGTGCACGTATGGCATACACGTATAATAGCAGGTAGCATGCAGGTATAATTTATGGCATACACTCATAACCATACGGTTCACAAAGACACTTATGAGTTCAGTATACAAGCGAACAAGGCCCAATAGTCCGGCCCAAGCACTTCGGCCCGTAACAGTGAGAGCCCAAATAGTGTGTACATGCACATGGGCTCGAGTCGCAACCGGACTCGCAACCACGGTTTCGGTTCGTGCTGTTTTGGTTACGAGTCGCAACTGGACTCGCAACTGTGGTTCCGAGTCACCAAGTTGGTGTGCTGATCATGTGTGGTTTCGAGTCGCAACCAGGTGTTTGCGACTCGCAATCTGTGTCGCAACCGGGAGATTTCGACTCATCGTGCATGGTTTCGAGTCGCAACTGATGGTTTCGAGTGGACATAAGCTGATTCGGAACAGTGTACTATCCAATGAGAATTTGATTTCATGAAACAGTCTGTACTACTCTCATAAACATGTTTATTTGTCTAGCAATTTCCTAAAATGGATCAAACAATCAGATTTCAAATATTCAACCATGTTCATATGATATTCAACAAGTTCTTCATGTGTTCATCATGTTCATCAATTATTCCTATGAACTTTAACCAAACAAAAATCATAATCAACAACTTATCAACACCAACATGTATCCTATGATATCAACACAATGAATCACCCTACTAATGAGCATTCGGTTCTTAACACAAGAGTATGCAATCCGGTTATATGAATATCATCTATCATACATATGCAAGCCGGTTCTATAAACATCAACAACCAAGGGTTAACCATATTTAATCACAAGATTTCATTACTCATCATACAACATATATAAAAATCAAGACATGTTTAACCGATTATCATCAATATACACATCCGAGAACATGATAAAGCCATAATCATACATTTTTCCACTTACTAGTACATGAAGACAAGCATTAAATCATCAAGCACACATAATCCTTAAAACATAGCAAAACACTAACCGATTTGGTTCTCTAAGTGTGAGGGTATGAAGAGTGATGAGTGACTTCCGAATGATGATCTTGAGCTCGGTCCGAGAGTCCTAGTGCCACCGGTTGATCCAAGAATGAAGGAGAGGAATGTTGTGGTTTAGGGTTTTAGTGTGAGAGAGTGGAGAGTGTGTGTTGGAGGAGTATGAGTGTTGTTGCCCAAAAATGACAAGTGTGGCTAACATGAGGATTATATACTAGTTCTAAGTAGTGCACCCTAATGGACTCGGATGAGGTGCACGGCCCAACCGGCCCATATGTTACACTAGTTCACTCGAGACCACATGGTCTCGAGTCGGGTTCATGGCTTTCGGCTCATATACATACTCGAATACATACACACAAGCATACATGTAACATAACACATAATCATATAAAGGTTCACTTATCATTCATAAATTCATCAAATTAGTTAGTCACTTAGTGTTCAAGCATACAACGAAAGGTTCTAAATTTCGAGTTGTCACATCATCCCCAAGTTGAAAGAAATTTCGTCCCGAAATTTGGTAGGCACTCACTGAGGAAGCTAGTTAAGTTGTATGGTTTTCCCGGTTTTCCTGGGGTGTCACATCCACCCCCCGTTGATCTGGAATTTCGGGGCCTCAGTAGTGGGTGTACTGTTTGCGAACAGTTGGGGATATTTTTGTTTCATCTGATCTTCGCGCTCCCAGGTGAACTCTGGGCCGCGACGTGAGTTCCAACGAACTCGAACGAGAGGTATCCTAGAGCTCTTGAGGACCTTAACATCCCGGTCCGTGATCTCGACTGGTTCCTCGACGAATCGTAACTGCTCGTCGATAGTGAGTTCCTTCAAAGGAACTACGTGGGTCTCATCTGATGGACACTTCTTCAGATTCGACACGTGAAAAACGTTGTGAACTGCACCGAGTTCCGCTGGTAAGTTTAGTCTGTAGGCCACCCTGCCTATTTTCTCAATGACCTCGAAAGGTCCAACGTATCGTGGGTTAAGTTTACCGCGTTTACCAAAACGAACCACACCCTTCCAGGGTGAAACTTTGAGTAGTACCCGCTCCCCAACCTGGAGCTCAAGTGGTTTCCTGCCCATGTCGGCGTAAACTTTCTGACGTTCGCGAGCGGCCGTCATGCGTTTTCGGATCTGAGCGATCTGCTCGGTTGTATCTACCACATATTCTGGACCAGTGATCTGACTATCTCCCACCTCTGCCCAGCAAAGAGGAGACCGGCACTTACGTCCGTACAATGCCTCAAACGGAGCAGCTCCAATGCTGGTGTGGTAGCTGTTATTGTACGAGAATTCCACAAGTGGCAGATGCTTTTCCCAGCGGTTGCCAAAGTCGATTACACATGCACGAAGCATGTCTTCTAAGGTTTGAATAGTGCGTTCGGACTGCCCGTCCGTCTGAGGGTGATACGCTGTGCTCATGTCTAATCGTGAGCCGAAGGATTTGTGCATTGCTTGCCACAGCTCTGAAGTAAAACGTGCATCTCGATCTGAGATGATAGAGGTGGGCACCCCGTGCCTCGAAACAACTTCCTTGAGGTAAATTTCTGCGAGAGTGGAGAACTTATCCGTCTCCTTGATAGCCAAGAAGTGTGCAGATTTTGTGAGTCGATCCACGATCACCCAAATAGTATCGTTCCCGCGCTGGGATCTAGGGTAACGTCACATTCAAAAGAGGGGCTTACTACAATAACTAAGATAATCTCTTAAATAGTGCAAAAGTGCGGAAATAATCAAAGGTTGCACTATACACGAGTCGGAGCCAAGTGATTCATCTTGTCTATAGGTTTTTAATTTTATTTTATTTTTCAGCATTTTAGTTAGCTTTTATTTTTCTTAATTTAAAACCTTTTTCTAAACTTTTGATTTGATTAGACGTTGAGGATAAACCGGTACTAAAAGCTCTTGTGTCCTTGGACGACCTCGGTATCTTACCAACACTATACTACGCTCACGATAGGTGCACTTGCCCATATGTGTGTTTAGTATTAGTAAATATCGTGTTTTATAAATTTAAAACTTGGCTAAAAAGTGTAAAAGAGCTTAAAATATACATTAAAAACCATACACACTACACACGCATCAATAAACATAAATTTCAAACTTACTTATCTCGTGGGGAACATCTCTCGGATATATGGGTAACCCTTGAAATCTTGTTTGAAAGGTCCCTCTTTCTGAGATACTAGGTCTTTATGCTTAGTGATATCTGGGGTATTATACCGGGACTTCTGATTTTGCGGAAGCAATGACCTAGTCCCCGTATAATACTTTTCGCTTGCTTGAAATATAGCACCACCCTCAGCATAAAAAATGATGAAACATTGTAAAATGCTAATCATGTGCTGTTGAAGAAAAGATTCTCTAAAGGGAACACACCTAAAGTCGAAGCCATCATCTCTCTGATTTTGCGGAAGCAATAGCCTGAGCTCTCATGGCCCTCGCATTTAACCCTTTACAGATATCATCTAGGTATACTCACCTGTAAGACTGAATATTGGGATCTGGATACGGGAGTATATTCTGAGGTGGTACACTCGAATAAGTTTAACTCTCTAAAACATTAATCTCGTATCTCGAAACAGTTGAAATTTGTGTGAAAATTTAAGTGGATCAGTATACTGACAATCTAAGTGAATCGTTTAGAACTTAAAATGTTTAAAGCTTAATGGTGTTAGTGATTTGTCTAAAAAAAACTGATATGATCCTCTTACACAATCTCATAAAAATATTGTTTGTAAATATTTTCTTATTAAATGTTAACACACTGAAAATTTTAGTAAAACAAAAAGAATGTGTTTTAGCATAAATTTTGTAAAAATTCAAAAAGATTTTTGACAACTGATGGTTGAAGAGCTGATTTTCAAAATTCCAAGTGCTAAACATGATGAACAAAAGGTTTGGGAGAGTGTGTTTGAAATGTTTGAGTTGAAAAATTGTTTGAAAAGAAAATGATATTTCTACAAGTGGTTCATCAGAGATTAATATTGTAAAATCATTTATTGATTGATTAATATCTTCAACTGGTATATAAATTTGTCAAATTTTAAATTTGTGAAATTTATTGTGTGGTAGAGATTGTGCAGGATAGCCAGGTTCCTGATTCTGGTATTATAGAGAGCCAGATTTCGATCCTGATCCTGTAAAAGCCAGACTATAATCCCAAGTACAACTTAAGGGGGGGTCTGCTCGCAAAGGGGAGTCTGAAGATAGTAGAGCCAGATTCAGATCCTGAAGATCATGCAAATTGCAGATGCTGATGAACTTAAGGAATCAAGAGATCTGATCAAGAGAATTAGAAAGCTCGAGATTCAAATTCAAAGATTGTGAAAATGATAGATCAACATTCAAGGAGGAGATTAGTTGATAGAGAGAAGAGAGAAGATTGAGGATGCTTTACATTGTCAGATACTTCGGAGAGAACGAGAAGACTGATAAAGACTGAAAATTGAAGACTCGACACTGAAGACTTCGTCAACATCCAAGGGGGAGTCTGTTGGTGCATATGTCTATCCACTTCGTCTTATATCGAGTCTTGCATTAGATTAGATATATCAGGGCACGATATATGATAAAATGTCAAAAATGTGTGTGAAGGCTATTTCGCACGAAACAGGCCAGTGTCTATTTCGCACGAAATGACTTTGTCATTTCGTACGAAATAGTAATGTTGATTTCGCACGAGCTATTTCGTGCGGAATACCCTGCCTATATATAGGTGCCTTGTGATCTTCATTTGTAACTTTTCGGTTTCAGTGCCGAACTGCTGTCGAAGTGTCTACTCGCTGTAAAACGTTGTTTTATCAATCAAAAGACAGTTTAAAGTGTATTGCAAGCTGAATCAACTCGATACGTTTGTTTCCGCCTCTTGTATTGAGCAAAAACTCTTCTGAACGACTCGTTTTGGTCGTGAAAACGATCCTACACGCATTGATGATCTCTTTGATCAGTTACAGGGTGCTACTTGTTTCTCAAAGATTGATCTACGTTCTAGGTATCATCAACTTCGTGTACTTGAAGAAGATATTCCCAAGACTGCTTTCCGCACAAGATATGGGCATTACGAGTTCACTGTTATGCCATTCGGTTTGACTAATGCTCCTGCTGTTTTCATGGACTTGATGAATAGGGTTTGTAAGCCTTATTTGGATAAGTTCATCATCGTTTTCATTGATGACATCCTGATTTATTCTAAGACTCTAGCCGATCATGAACAACATCTTCGTCTTACTCTGGAACTCCTGAAGAAAGAGCAACTTTTTGCCAAATTCTCCAAGTGTGAATTTTAGCTTAAGGAAGTTCAATTTTTGGGACATATCATCAACGAACAAGGTATTCATGTAGATCCCTCCAAGATCAGTGCGATTAAGGATTGGGATACGCCTACTACACCTAATGAAGTTCGTTCATTTCTTGGTCTTGCGGGTTATTACCGCCGCTTCATCGAAAACTTCTCCAAGATTGCAGTTCCTCTAACTGCTCTAACTCAGAAGAATAAACCCTTTGAATGGGGATTTAAACAGGAAGAAGCTTTTCAAACCTTGAAACAGAAACTCTGCAATGCACCTATTCTATCTTTACCTGAGGGCAATGATGATTTTATCGTATACTGTGATGCATCCAAATTAGGTCTTGGTTGTGTTCTCATGCAAAGGAACAAATTCATAGCTTACGCATCGAGACAGTTGAAGGTTCACGAGAAGAACTACACGACTCATGATCTTGAGTTAGGTGCAGTTGTATTCGCTCTCAAAATCTGGAAACACTATTTGTATGGTACTAAATGTGTGGTTTTCACTGACCACAAAAGTCTTCAGCATATTTTCAATCAGAAAGAACTCAACATGAGGCAACGACGTTGGGTTGAATTCCTAAACGACTACGACTGCGAAATTCGCTACCATCCTGGTAAGGCAAATGTCGTAGCTGATGCTTTGAGTCATAAAGAGCATGTCAAGCTTCATTGTGTTCGAGTTCGATCTGATATTTAAACCCGCATTTCTTAGGCTCAACATACTTGTGTTTCACAAGATTTGATGGGTAAGGAATTACCATTTCATATCAAGCCTGATCTCGAGCTGAAAGACAAAGGATTGTATTATTTCATGGACCGTTTGTGGGTCCCAAATCAAGACAATCTTCACACCTTGCTAATGGATGAAGCTCATAAGTCTCGTTATTCTATTCATCCTGGTGCAGATAAAATATATAAGGATCTTCGAACCCAGTATTGGTGGCCGGGTATGAAGAAAGACATTGCCTTATATGTATCCAAATGCCTTACTTGTCTTAAGGTTAAGGCTGAACATTAACATCCCTCTGGATTATTGGAGCAACCAGAGATTCCAGTTTGGAAATGGGAAAAACATTGCTATGGATCTTATTACCAAACTTCCGCTTACTAAGAAAGGTCATGATGCTATTTGGGTAGTTGTTGATCGTCTTACCAAGTCAGCGCATTTCTTGCCAATCCGTGAGGATCTATCTGCCGACAAGCTTGCTAAAATCTATGTGGATGAGATTGTATCCTGACATGGTGAACATTATTTCCGACAGAGATGCTCGATTCTCGTCTCGCTTTTGGAAGACCATGCAATCTGCTATGGAAACCCAACTTAATTTGAGCACATCTTATCATCCGCAAACGGATGGTCAGTCTGAAAGAACAATCCAGACTTTGGAGAATATGCTTAGAGCTTGTGTGATTGATTTTGGTGGTAGTTGGGATTCGTATCTTCCATTGATTGAATTCTCCTACAACAATAGTTATCACACCAGCATCAACATGGCTCCTTTCAAGGCTTTATATGGTCAAAAATGTCATTCACCAGTCTGCTGGAATGAGATCGGTGAGGCTCAGCTTACTGGACCTGAGCTCATTCTAGAGACTACAGATAAGGTTAAGAAAGTTCGCGATAACCTTCAGACAGCTCGAAGCCGTCAAAAGAGTTACGCGGATCGACGACGCAAGCCCTTAGAATTTCAAGTCGGTGATCGCGTTCTACTCAAGGTTTCACCTTGGAAAGGTGTGATCAGATTTGGAAAGGCAGGAAAACTTTCACCTAGATATGTTTGACCATTTAAGATCGTCGAAAGAATCGGAAAGGAAGCCTACAGGCTAGAATTACCTCCTGAACTTTGAAATGTTCATCCGACCTTCCACATGTCCAATCTCAAAAAGTGTTTAGCTGATGAGAACCTCCACATACCGCTTGATGAAATTCGTGTTGATGACACGATGCACTTTGTCGAGAAGCCTGTGGAAATAATGGATCGTGAAGTCAAATGGCTCAAACGCAAGCGCATTCCACTTGTCAAAGTTCGCTGGGAATCTAAACATGGACCAGAATTTACCTGGGAATGTGAAGATCAAATGAAGGTGAAATGTCCACATCTATTCTCACAAGTTTCCTCTAAATAAATTTCGGGACGAAATTTCCACAAGTAGGGGAGACTGTGACATTTGTGCTTGTAATCATTGTACAAACTCTGAATAGATCATTTATCAATAAAACGATGTTATCTGATCCCAATGTTTGTTTATTTATGATTGACATTTTGCAGGTTTTGATTTTTGTTCAATTTCAAACTCTATATCGCTTTCTAGAAAGTTATACGCAAACTGATGCGTAAACGTAATCAGTTTAATGCGAAAAACACTCCGGAACATCAATATATGCTTAACATACCTTAAATAACCTTTACATAACTTAGAAATAAGTTTTGAAGGGTTTGGTATGGCAAAATCAAGTTTGTTCGCTTACAGGGACTATTTTCGACAAATTGCGAAAGTATGCCGATTCGTGCTGTAACGAACATTCCAGAATATGATCATAAGTTAAACATACCTTAAATACCCTTTACAAAGCTTAGAAATAGCCTTTGAGGAGTTCGGTATGCTAAAATAAACTTATTGGTCAATCAGGGACTAAAAGCGTCAAAAAGTGCATAAGTTTGCATTTACGCGCGTATCTTACGTTCTGAACATATCCGGACATCCAAAAATTTTTGTAATCATTAAAATATTTTATTTTAGTGATTGGCACGATAAAATTCCATTCGTCGCGTAATTTGGATCATTTTTCGCGTCCGTTCGTGTTTCGTCGTAATTAACCGAACAATGCAACCGTACGACCAAACGAACTGACATCCGAGATATTTTTGAGCTTATTTTAAGTTCCCTACACTTTAACTTCATTATAGATCCTTGAAATGGGGTTAACGGGGCTTAAATGTGTCAAAAATGCATCAAAATCCAAGTTTTACACATTCAGGGACCAAAACTAACAATCTGCCAAACATACCTCTGGCGGGGTGCGTAGGAGTAGGTCTCAGCCTACACGGGGCGCGAGAGCTCCCTAGATCTGCAAAAACCAGGTTTCTGTAATCAGCAGCTGGTTTCTGGCTTTGGTTCATGGTTTTTCAACTCTATGAGCTTGTTTTGGGCACCCATAGTATTGTTAAATCAGTGGGCACACATGGAGGGCCAAGATCGAAGCTCGTAATCCAAGAAACGATCCTAACGGTTTTGGAAATCCTATATAAACCCACCTTGATTCATTTGGTTCTTCACACTTAATTCAATTTCTGCTCTAAGTTGGAGTTTTCACACTTCATACCTGAGCCACTTGAATCAAATCTCCATTTCTTGGACCTTTTGTAAGTTTCTTTCATGCTTTTATTGCGTTTTTAAGCACGAAAGTCAAACAGTGTTTGACTTTCTGCTTTGACCAGTCAATGGTCAACACGAAGTTCGTTTGAACTTCACAACGTGAGCGTAATCACGATGGTCATCGTCCCTTGTGACTATACCTACTAATTACCACGTTATTTAGTCATAGTTGTTAGGGGTCATTTTCTTTGCATACATATCCTGACCAATATCCTGCCTTTGTTTGTTTATTTGTGACCAGGATGCTGGAAGAGGATATTGCTAACATCTTGGGCGATATCCTGAGGTTTATTAAATTAACCACGTGTAGGTTAATGGCTGAGGCTTGCTAACGGTCAAGTGGACTTCTTCTCCTCAAGACTCGGACGAGTTTGTTGAAGGAGAGACGTTGAGCCCGAAAGACCAGGTCTACAACGTTCGATGAAGGAATATTCGGTGGATCCCGGAAGTTTAGGATAGTTTGTTATTTTATCATTACTATAAATAGATGGGGGCGGATCAGTTTAAGGCACACAATTTTCACTAACACTCTCGAACACTTTCACTCTCTAGCTCATTGCAAACACCACACGTGTATTCAAATTTCATTGTAACACGTAGTCGATCCGCACCACATCCTGCATTGTATCCTGACGTTTGAAGTAATAAGAAGAACAAGGCAGCTGCGATTGTCAGCTCCCGAGGTTTTATGCCGGCGATCTAGATTGATCAAGGGCTTTCCTCGTACATCTCGTGTCGTTTACTTTACTTTTGCTCATTGTTTGATCATAGATACAGCTCAATATCCTGAGCCGTATCCTGAATACTGATTTCCTAATTAGCTCAACAAGCATATTTTCAAATACACTTTCTAGCACACTACCTCACTTTACTAATTTGATCACTTAATTGCTTCGGTAATTTTTGACCAAAACAATTTGGCGCCCACCGTGGGGCAAGTGGTGCTCTCTTTACTAAAATTTTTTTTGAAATCGCTAATCGGCTTTCTATTTTCAAAACTTTTTGCCACATTGTCCATAATGGCCTCAAGATCAAACATGAGTTCCTCTACTGTGTCTGCTATGACTTCTGCTACTACTGGTTCGGTGCTTCCACCACCTCCTCCAAGGATGCCGGCCTCTTCACGACCTCAGGATATTATCCCTACTCGCAGTGTTCAGGAATCTGCTCCTGTTCTAGCTTCTAATGATGAAATTCTCACTTTATTTGGAAGTGTGCAGGAACAAATGAGGCAGCAACAGGAAACAAACCAAATGCTTTTAAGGGAAATACAACTACTGAAGTCTAGCTCGAGCAGATCTGCTGAGGATAATGTCACTCCATTACATCCCAGAACGTTGAACTTTAGTTCAGCCGTGTATACTGAGGATAACAGGGGGAATATTGTGCCCAGCCTTCCTTAGAATCATACTCCTGAAATACCCTCCTCGGTCAGGATGTCAACCATGAGGAGCTCAGGATATGTTTCAGGATATGGGCAAAATCCTCCAACGGGTAACATGTCAAATAATAATAATACTCATGCTACTAACAATAGTGGATCTTTGCAGGATACAGGTGTAACATCAGCACTTACTAGGGAACTTCAGAAGTTGAAGGACATTATATCTAGTGTACCTGGGGTGGTCCAGCCGATCCCGGAAGTGTCCCAAGACAGCCACAAGATATCTCGTTTTGCATATCCTATTTGTGATGCTGAGATCCCAAAGAGATTCCAAACCCCCAACATGAAGCTTTATGATGGGACTACGGATCCTGAAGAGCATATTGCTCAGTATAGGGAAAGAATGGAGATTAACCCTATCCCTCCGGAGCTCAAGGAAGCATGCTTGTGCAAGGGATTTGGTTCTACTCTAACAGGATCAGCCTTAAAATGGTTGTTAAACGTTCCTCCTCACTCAATTACTTCGTTTGCTCATTTGGTTAATTTATTTAACAGTCAATTTTCTTGTAGTCAGAGTTTTGAGAAACTAACCAGTGATCTTTACAGGATAACTCAAGGGCCTCAGGAATCCTTGAGGGATTATGTGAACAAATTCAGTCGAGAATCCTTGGATATCCCACATCTTGATGTTGCAACAGCTGTGCAAGCTTTTAAGATGGGATTACAAAAGGATTCTCAGTTTTATCAGGATCTTGTAATGAATCCCTGCAGGAATCTAGACGAAGCTCGTAACAGGGCTTTGAGATATATCCGTCTGGAAGATGACAAGAAGATGCAAGAAAGGATGAACTCATCTAACACTTATGAGTCAACTAACAGGAAGTCAGAATCCTCATTCAAGTCATATCGGCCTAAGCCATATGGTAGAAATGAAAACAAGAGAGTGAATGCTGTCGAAGATGAGGATCCTGAAGAGTATCCTGAGTTGTCTGAATATTGCTTTTCTGTTAACATTCCTGAATTGATGTATGCCATGCAGGGTCTAAGAGACAAGGCTAGGTGGCCTCGAAAGAATCAACAAAAGGCTGACTGGAAAGATAAGTCAAAATGGTGTGCTTTCCACGAAGATTTCGGACATGTAACTGAGGATTGCATTGCTCTAAGGAAAGAAATAAGCTATCTTCTAAGCAAGGGATATCTGAAAGATCTCTTAGGAAGAAAGAAGAATAAGGGTCAGGATACTGAGAAGGATCCTGAACGAGCAGCATCACCTCCTGCGGATGCCAAGATAATCAACTTCATTTCGGGAGGATCCGACATTTGTGGAACTTCGTATTCGGCAGCAAAGAGACATGCAAAAGAAGCTAAGGCCGAAAGGGGAGACAAACCTGTCGAATGACTACCCTCACAACTGACAAAGTGATCACTTTTGATGCTGATGATAGGGATTATGTCCAGGATCCTCACCATGATGCTCTGGTAATAACGTTATATGTGGCTAACCATTTTGTACGCAGGATATTAGTTGATAATGGCAGCTCCGTCAACATAATCCAACTAGAGACGCTGAAGAGAATGAATGTATCTCCAATGGATATCACTTCAAAGTCTACCGTGCTTGTTGGGTTCAGTGGAGAGGCTAGAAACACAGTGGGAGATATAAAGTTGCCAGTATACGTTGAAGGAGTCAACTCGATACAACGTTTCTGTGTGATGGATTCTCTCTCCTGCTACAACATCATACTGGGAAGACCGTGGATTCACGATATGAAGGTTGTGCCATCAACATATCACCAATGCATCAAGATACCTACACCTTGGGGAGTTGTCAAAGTCGATAGTGATCAGCAGAAGGCGAAAGAATGCTACTCATCCTCGATGAAATCCTCAACCAAACCTAGTGCAGCATAGCAATTAAAGACGCGGGCCCAGGATATCGTGGAGGATCCGGAGCAGGATGTGAAGAAAATTATCCTGGACCAGGATAATCCCGATATTTCGGTGCTCGTAGGGACCAATATCCCTCAGGATATTGAAGAACAATTAATTAACTTTTTGAAATGCAGGATGACAACGTTTGCATGGAAGCATGAGGATATGACAGGCATATCCAAAGATATTATCACTCACAAGCATGGAATTGATAAATCATTCAAGCCTGTGCAGCAAAAAAGAAGGAAGTTTGCTCCTGAGCGAAACACAATTATTCAGGAGGAAGTTGAGAGATTATTGAAGTCCAGGATGATCAGAGAGGTTAAGTTCCCAAGGTGGCTAGCAAACGTGGTTGTAGTACAGAAGAAGAATGGGAAATGGAGAGTTTGTGTGGACTACACAGACTTAAACAAAGCTTGTCCTAAAGACCCATTTCCTCTTCCCCACATTGATGCAATGGTAGATGCTACTGCCGGGCATGAAATGCTGACCTTCATGGATGCATCCTCAGGATTTCAACAAATCCAAATGGAGCCTTCTGACCAGGAGGATACTGCCTTCATGACGCCAACAGGTATTTATTGTTATACAGCCATGCCTTTTGGTTTGAAAAATGCAGGTGCAACATACCAAAGATTGGTAAACATGATGTTCAAAGACAAACTGGGGGACACCATGGAGGTATATATCGATGATATGGTGGTGAAATCTAAAAAGGCTAAGGATCACCTCCAGGATATCAAGGGAGCATTTGATATCCTGGATCGATACAACATGAAGCTGAATCCTGCTAAATGCCATTTCGGAGTGGGGGCAGGAAAGTTTCTTGGATATATGGTGACAAAAAGGGGGATAGAAGCAAGCCCAGAGCAGATCATAGCTATCCTGGATATAAAATCACCCTAAAAATATGAAGGACGTACAAAGATTGACAGGCCGAGTAGCAGCTTTAAACAGGTTTATCTCGAGATCCTCAGAGAAGTGCAAAGATTTTTATGATATCCTAAAGAAGAACAAAAGATTTGAATGGGGGGAGAAGCATGAAGCAGCCTTGCAGGATTTGAAACGATATCTCTCAACTGCACCTTTATTAATGAAGCCTGAAAATGGTGAACCACTATCCCTATACCTTGCTGTATCAGGGAATGCTGTAAGTGCCGTTCTTGTAAAAGACCATGAAGGTCAGCAATATCCTGTCTACTATGTTAGTAAAAGTTTGCTAGATGCTGAAACTAGGTATTCTCATTTAGAAAAATTGATATTAGCTCTAGTTATGGCATCAACAAAACTTAGGCATTATTTCGAGACACATAGGATACATGTTAAAACAAATTATCCTGTCAAAAATGTGCTCAGGAAACCAGAGATGTCAGGCAGGATGGCCAAGTGGTCAGTAAAGTTAAGTGCTTATGATTTAGTATATGAACCTAGAAATGCCATAAAGTCTCAAGCTTTAGCTGACTTTGTGGTTGATTTCAGTAGTGATATTCAGGATGAGGTAGACCTAGAAGTTCAACAGTTAGGAGAATCCTCAGGATCCTGGACATTATATACTGATGGAGCATCTAATGTAAGAGGAGTAGGATTAGAAATACTACTAAAATCGCCACAGGGGGACATATTACCCCAGGCTATTAGGTGTGAATTTCCTGCTACTAATAATGAAGCAGAGTATGAGGCTTTAATTGCAGGATTAGAGTTGGCTAAGAGCATGAGTATCAAAAATTTGCAAGTATATGTCGACTCTTTGTTAATTACTAACCATTTTAATGAATCCTATGCAGTTAAGGGTGAGAAATTAATCGAATATCTCGATATTCTCAAAAAATTAGCAGGATATTTTGATGTTTTTATACTTGAACAGGTACCGAGGGAGGATAATGCTGAAGCGAATGCCTTAGCAAATTTGGGATCATCGATCAGGATACCTGAAGGGACCCAAATACCAATATTACATGTCTTGTATCCTGCAACGAATCCTCAGGATGAAGAAGTAGCGGGTATTCAGGATCCTGGAGCAGAACATCCTGAAGAGGATCCTAAATCCTGGACGGCTCCAATCAGGAGATATCTCAAAGAATGACACATCCCTGGAAATGAGAATCCTAAGGCATTTAGGATGAAGGTATCACGATTCACTATTATAAATAATATTTTATACAAGAAATCTCTTGCAGGACCGTATTTGAGGTGCTTGGAGGATCCTGAAGCCAAAGAAGTACTTCAGGATATACATGAAGGGGATTGTGGTAACCATGCTGGGGGCAGGTCGTTATTCTCAAAAGTATTAAGGACAGGATATTATTGGCCAACAATGAGAAAGGATGCAGCAGAATATGCTCGAAGATGTGACGCATGTCAAAGACATAGTAACATACTGCATCAACCTGCTGAACCATTATATCCTATTGTTTCCCCTTGGCCGTTTATGAAGTGGGGTATGGATATAGTGGGAAAGCTACCAAAAGCTCCGGGAGGAAAAGTCTTTATGCTAGCAATGACGGATTATTTCTCTAAGTGGGTTGAAGCAGAAGCATTTGTTCAAGTGAGAGATCAAGAAGTAGTATCCTTCATAAAGAGGAATATCCTAACCAGATTCGGAGTACCAGCCGAGATAATCTGTGACAATGGTTCTTAAATTATAAGCAAGAGAACTACTGACTTTTGCAAAAGTTGGGGAATCAAAATGATTACATCTACTCTGGTACATCCTCAAGCAAATGGACAAGCAGAATCCTCAAACAAGATAATTGTCAATAACTTAAAGAAGAGACTTGGAGCCAAAAAAGGAAGATGGGCAGAAGAATTACCCTTTGTTTTATGGGCTGATAGGACAACGGTAAAGAATGCAACAGGCCAAACCCCATTTTCCTTGGTATTTAGAGCAGAAGCAATGATTCCAACGGAAATGACAATACCTACTGCAAGATCTACCTTAGGTGATCCTGAGCAGAATCCTGAAGCCTTGAGTCAGGATTTAGACACTATAGATGAGAAGAGAGATGCGGCAAGGCTAAGGATGGCAGCATATCAACAGATAATATCCAGGGCATATAACAAGAATATTAGGACCAGAAGATTTAAGGTTGGAGATTGGGTGCTAAGAAAGGCTTTTCAGAATACTACTAATCCTGCCGATGGTAAGTTAGCTCCAAAATGGGAAGGACCATATGAAGTTGAATCATGAGCAGGGAAAGGAGCATACAAACTCAAGAATATGGAAGGGGATATGCTACCGAGGTCTTGGAATGCTATACACCTTAAGCTCTATTACAAGTGAGTTTAGAATTCAATTTCTAAGTCAGGATGGTATGAATTCTATCTTTTTTAAATATGTTTTGGTTTAATTTATTCTTTGAATCCCAATACTAACTTAAGCATCGGAGGGGTGTTAGCCAAGCTAACACCCACCTTAGTTTACAATTGTTTTGCAGAATATGTTTCAGGATATAGCTCCAGGATATATACTCAGGATAATTCGAAAGATTAGAGGATTGGCCCCCTCTCTCACGTACATTTAAAGGTATTCACCTTTCTTCCGAATTGGGTTTAAACACCCCGCCTGGAGCGCAAGTTATTCAGGGATAGTTCAAGGTGGCGGGACCAGTCCATGTAAAAGTGGCTGACAATTTCGTTACTATTGGCTATATCCTGAATCCTAAAGGTATATGAGGATTGATCACCCTCTCTCACGAAAGGGTATTTTCATACTTGTTTTGGTCAAAAATTACCGAAGCAATTTAGTGATCAAATTAGTAATGTGAGGTAGTGTGCTAGAAAGTGTATAGAAAATATGCTTGTTGAGTTATTTAGAAAATCAGTATTCAGGATACGGCTCAGGATATTGAGCTGTATCTGCGATCAAACAATGAGCGAACAATGAGCAAAAAGTAAAGGAAATGACACGAGATGTACGAGGAAAGCCCTTGATCAATCTAGATCGCCGGCATAAAACCTCGGGAGTTGACAATCGCAGCTGCCTTGTTCTTCTTATTGCTTTAAACTTCAGGATACAGTGCAGGATATAGACCAGATCGCTAAGTGTTACAATGCCTTCGTATGAAAGTAAGAATTGCTCGAGAGCAAGTGTTAGAGTGTAGTGAGTGTGATTGTGATGTCCTATTTGATCTGGTATACCCACCTATTTATAGTAATGAATTACAAACAATAATCCCTACAAATATGGGGTACTTCGAATATTCCTTTATGAACGTTATTGACCGAGTAATACGGCTTCAACGTCTTCATTTGAACGACTTGGACCGAGTCTTCCGCGGAATGAGTCTTATGAACGTTGCCAGCTTCCAACCCACGTACCTGCACATAATCCATTAGTAATCCTGAGGATACCATTCAGGATATTACCAATATCTTGAATCAGCATCCCGGATGTAAACAGATACTACATAACCAAGATATAAACCAAGATATATTCCAGGATATAGGGGTTCAGAATTTCACCCATAACAATTGTCCCCAAAAATGTTACCGTTTGATATCCTGCACTAACGGTTACATTTTTCACGGTGGCCGAGGTAATTAAGAGATAAGACCATTGATGTGACAGCTTTCAACCACCCGGCCTATATTTACTCATCATGCCCTATATCTTCTCATCCTCATCTTCTTTTTTAACCACAATCGACAAGAAAAAGGTAATATTCTCTCCCTCATCTTCATATTCATCTTTTAACTTTCTCCGGCGAGAATTCAGGCGACCAAATGCCTAGGCAAACGAGGTCCAGTTCAGGCGACTCGGCTCCCACATTCATCCAACAGAATCTTCTCTAAGAACCGGAGAACGAAACATGCACCTTTGACAGTGCTCATTTATCAGCTTTGAAATCCTCCGGTATCTTTCCGGAAGGAACTATATTCCGACCCTTTGATAGAGAAATCCGGTCAGATATGGTTTCCAACGAGTGGATTTGTTTCAATGCTTTCCCCTTTACCTTAGGGTTACGATTCCCCTTTCCGGACTTCATCACCGAGTTTTTTAATATCACCAAAATTTCTTTCAGCCAAACCATGCCAATGCTCTGGCGTGTTTTGTCTGTTCTTGACCAAATCAAGAGAAACCACATACCTGACCTTTCTGTCCATGATCTCCCTTTAGCCTACAAGCTTAGATGCCATGGCTCATCTAGATTCCTATTTTATTCTACTTCCGGTGATCCATTGATACTTCGTGCCACCAGGAACGAGGATGGTTGGCAATCCAAGTTTTTCTTCGTAAAAAGGGATTCAATCCCTGGTGGAACGGATTATCCGATAAGATGGTTAAGAAAGGGTAGGACTTAGGGTTTAAGAATGATCCTGTCTCTTATCCTGTCTCATATCCTCAGCTAATGAATTTTATTTCTTCTGTTTTTGTATGCAGCTGATTTCAGAAAGATCGCACCTCCCCTTGCTGATTCTCAAAAAAGGATAGACGCCATCAGACTGCTTTCAGAAACAGAGAGAAGTTTTAATCCGTCTCCACCAACTCCAAGCCCTCTTTCAAGCGCAAACATGTCTGGTTAGAACCCTGCAAGATATCCTGCACACATATGTTTTTTATTTGCTATTCTTAGGAGAGATTTAGAAATTTACTCCCTGTGTGCAGATTCCAGCAAAGTCCCAGTCTATCTAGACCTTGATGAACTTGACAGCTATCCAACTCCAGCCACAGTCAAGAAGGAGACTCCTGCTGCTACTAGCTCCAAACCACTCCCGGCTCCCAAGGCCAATCCAAGAACCCGTGCTTCCACAGCGAAAAAGAGGAAGGGTCTTGAAGTCAGTGCTCCAGGCTCAGAAGGGTTCTCCTATGACGAACTCAGCTTTTCCGATTCCTTAGAGCCAATGACATCCTTCCTAAACAAGGTAATATTCTGACGCATATCCTTCATGTATATCCTGCACATATATCATGCACGTATATCCTAACAGGATATCCTGGTAGGATATCTTGGTCAACATATATTCTAATTTTATACCTGTAATTGACGTGCAGGGCCTCCAGCATTTGCTCCACTTGTACAACGACGCTTGCGGTACCGTGGCACTCCATGAAGCCAGGATCAAACAGCTCGAAAGCACCGTTGCTGACCAAGGTGCCATTGCTGAAGCAAAGACTCGGCACTACGAAAGCCTGCTGAAGAAGGTCACCCAAGACGCTGAGGTCAAGCTTGCCACCGTTCAAATGGATCATGATCAGGCCTTGATCAATTTCCGGGAGGGAATCAAGGCTTCTGCTATCGTCTCCCTGTTACAAGCACGCATCAAGATGGCCTACGAGGCCAAGGAGACGGGCCTTGTTTTTCCATCTTGGCCAGTTGAATCCTGGGTGGCCAAGTTAAAGGAGCTCGGAGGCAAAGCTGTGCCGTTTCCTGCTGAAGCCGGTGAGTCTTCTAAGTCAGCAGAGGTGGTGGTCCAGGCCGGAGACAAGAAGGATGCTGGAGCTGATGCTGGGATGGATATAGGTCAGGATGCTGCGCAGGATGTTGGTCAGGATGCTGGTGCGGAGAAGTCTGAGAAGGTTGGAGGAGATGCCGCTGTATGAGGGCATTTAGGTGGGCGATGACGGATATACGTGCCAAGGCCAGAGCCCACCTTTTTGAATTTGAATGTTGGTTTGTAGTCCCATAAACAATTTACTTTTCTGCACTTTACTTTCCCGCATCTGAACAATTTACATTTCCTGCATGCTTTTTGAACAATACAACAGTTGAAGGTGGATGGGTCTCAGTTTGAGATGAAGCCTTCAACTGTTGGGTAAATATGGTAATGAACTATTAGTGCTCTTAGTGGATGGGCCTTGTTTTGAGGTGAAACTAAGAGCACATCTTTTGGCATGTTAATAATATAACTTCTCTTTTGACCTTATTACTGTTGTCATTGCTATGAAAATCGTAGTTGTAAAAATTGTTTGGTTTGTACACTTTTAGAAATATATTATAGATGTATCCTGAAAGGTATCCTGAAAGATATCTTGATAAGGATATTAAAATATCACCTATAAATTGTCCAAATAAAAAGGAGAGATCATACCAGAGATTCTTACAGAACCAATTTTAATCCTCCATTATAAGTTTTGTCCCCAGTGCATACTTGTGAACTTGGATCCATTCTTTGAACAGTATAATGTATGTCCCCTGTGTTTGATACAGAAACGCAAATGCATTTATATCTTGCCTTAAGTAAATTCCGCATACCCTGGGGCAAAACCCCTGATATCCTGAAATGAATCTTTAGCATACTTGGGATAGACCCTTAATACCCTGGGGATAAACCGTAAATTTCATGCGCTACAGGCGAGAGTGTACAAACTCCAATTCTTAGAAAGGTGAAAACCTTTAAACCTTTGAGAGTATGAAAATACTCTTTCGTGAGAGAGGGTGATCAATCCTCATATACCTTTAGGATCCAGGATATAGCCAACAGTAACGAAATTGTCAGCCACTTTTACATGAACTGGTCCCGTTACCTTGAACTATACCTAGATAACTTGCGCTCCAGGCGAGGTGTTTAAACCCAATTCGAAAGAAAGGTGAATACCTTTAAACCTTTGAAGGGACCAGGATCCCTTAAACGTGAGAGAGGGGGCCAATCCTCTAATCTTTCGACTTATCCTGAGCATATATCCTGGAGCTATATCCTGAAACATATCCTGCAAAACAATTGTAAACTAAGGTGGGTGTTAGCTTGGCTAACACCCCTCCGATGCTTAAGTCAGTATTGGGTTCAATAAACAAATATATTTAAAGACAGAATACATACCATTCCAAGATAGAAAATAAATTCTACTCTTACTTGAAATAGAGCTTCAAATGTATTGCATTCCAGGATCTTGGTAGCATATCCCCTTCCAGATTCCTGAGTCGATATGCTCCTTTCCCTGCTTCTGACTCGACTTCATAAGGTCCTTCCCATTTCGGAGCTAGCTTGCCATCGGCAGGATTAGTGGTATTTTGAAAAGCCTTTCTTAGCACCCAATCACCAACTCGAAATCTTCTAGTCCTTATGTTCTTATTATATGCTCTGGATATTCTTTGCTGATATGCGGCTATCCTTAGCCTTGCTGCATCTCTTTTTTCGTCTATAGTATCCAAATCCTGACATAAGACTTCAGGATTCTGTTCAGGATCCTGCAGCATAGATCTTGCAGTAGGTATCGTCATTTTTGTTGGAATCATCGCCTCCGCTCCAAATACCAAGGAAAACGGGGTTTGGCCGGTTGCATTCTTTACCGTTGTCCTATCAGCCCATAAAACAAAGGGTAACTCTTCCGCCCATCTTCCTTTTTTAGCCCCAAGTCTCTTCTTTAAGTTATTGACTATTATCTTGTTTGAAGATTCAGCCTATCCATTCGCTTGAGGATGTACTGGAGTAGATGTGATCATTTTAATTCCCCAACTTTTGCAAAAGTCTGTAGTCCTTTTGCTTATAAACTAGGACCCATTATCACAAATGATCTCAGCTGGTACTCCAAACCTAGTCAGGATATTCCTCTTTATGAAGGATACTACTTCTTGGTCTCTAACTTGGACAAATGCTTCAGCCTCAACCCACTTGGAGAAATAATCTGTCATAGCTAACATAAAGACTTTTCCTCCCGGAGCTTTTGGTAACTTCCCTACTATATCCATCCCCCACTTCATGAATGGCCAAGGGAAACTACAGGATATAATGGTTCAGCTGGTTGATGTAGTATGTTACTATGTCTTTGACATGCATCACATCTTCGAGCATATTCTGCAGCATCTTTCCTCATCGTCGGCCAATAATATCCTATCCTTAATACTTTCGAGAACAATGATCTGCCCCCGGTGTGATTACCACAATCCCCTTCATGTATATCCTTCATCCTAAACGCCTTAGGATTTTCACTTCTAGGGATGTGTCCTTCTTTGAGATATTTCACAATTGGAACCGTCCAGGATTTAGGATCCTCTTTAGGATATTCCGCCCCAGGATCCTGAATACCCGCTACTTCTTTATCCTGAGGATTAGTTGCAGGATATAAGACATGTAATACTGGTATTTGGGTCCCTTCCGGTATCCTGATTGATGATCCCAGATTTGCTAAGGCATCCGCTTCAGCATTATCCTCTCTGGGTACCTGTTCAAGTGTAAAAACATCGAAATATCCTGCTAATTTTTTGAGAATATCAAGATATCCTATTAATTTCTCAACCTTAACTGCATAGGATCCATTAAAATGGTTAGTAATTAACAAAGAATCAACATATACTTGTAAATTTTTGATACCCATGCTCTTAGCCAACTCTAATCCTGCGATTAAAGCCTCATATTCTGCTTCATTATTGGTAGCAGGAAATTCACACCTAATAGCCTGGGGTAATATGTCCCCCTGTGGCGATTTTAGTAGTATTCCTAATCCTACTCCTCTTATATTAGATGCACCATCAGTATATAATGTCCAGGATCCTGAGGATTCTCCTAACTGTTGAACTTCTAGGTCTACCTCATCCTGAATGTCACTACTAAAATCAGCCACAAAGTCAGCTAAAGCCTGAGACTTTATGGCATTCCTAGGTTCATACACTAAATCATAGGCACTTAACTTTACTGACCACTTAGCCATTCTACCCGACATTTCCGGTTTCCTAAGTACATTTTTGACAGGATAATTTGTTTTAACGTGTATCCTATGTGTCTCAAAGTAGTGTCTAAGTTTTGTTGATGCCATAACTAATGCTAGTATTAATTTTTCTAAATGAGAGTACCTAGTTTCAGCATCTAACAAACTTTTACTAACATAATAAACAGGATATTGCTGACCTTCATGGTCTTTTATGAGAACGGCACTTACAGCATTCCCTGATACAGCAAGGTACAGGGATAGTGGTTCACCATTTTCAGGTTTCATCAACAGAGGTGCGGTTGAGAGATATCGTTTCAAATCCTGTAGGGCTGCTTTATGCTTCTCACCCCACTCGAATTTTTTGTTCTTCTTCAGGATATCATAAAAATCTTTGCACTTTTCTGAAGATCTTGAGATAAATCTGTTCAATGCTGCCACTCGCCCTGTTAATCGTTGAACATCCTTCATATTTGAGGGTGATTTAATATCCAAGATGGCTTTAATCTGCTCCGGGCTTGCTTCTATTCCTCTTTTGGTCACCATATATCCTAGGAATTTTCCTGCTCCTACTCCAAAATGGCACTTAGCAGGATTCAGCTTCATGTTATACTGATCCAGGATATCAAACGCTCCTTTAATATCCTGGAGGTGATCTTGAGCTTTCTTTGACTTTACCACCATATCGTCGATGTACACCTCCATGGTGTCCCCCAGTTTGTCTTTGAACATCATGTTTACCAATCTTTGGTATGTTGCACCTGCATTTTTCAAACCAAAAGGCATAGCTGTATAACAATAAATACCTGTTGGTGTCATGAAGGCAGTATCCTCCTGGTCAGAAGGCTCCATTTGGATCTGTTGAAATCCTGAGGATGCGTCCATGAAAGTCAGCATTTCATGCCCAGCAGTGGCATCTACCATTGCATCAATGTGGGGAAGAGGAAATGGGTCTTTAGGACAAGCTTTGTTCAAGTCTGTGTAATCTACACATACTCTCCCTTTCCCGTTTTTCTTCTGTACCACAACCACATTTGCTAGCCACCTTGGGAACTTAACCTCTCTGATCATCCTGGACTTCAATAATCTCTCAACTTCCTCTTGAATAATCATATTCCGCTCAGGAGCAAACTTCCTTCTTTTTTGTTGCACAGGCTTGAATGATTTATCAATTCCAAGCTTGTGAGTGATAATATCTTTGGATATGCCGGTCATATCCTCATGCTTCCATGCAAACGTTGACATCCTGCATTTTAAAAAGTTAATTAATTGCTCTTCAATATCCTGAGGGATATTGGTTCCCACGAGCACCGAAATATCGGGATTATCTTGGTTTAGGATAATTTTCTTCACATCCTGCTCCGAATCTTCCACGATATCCTGGGCCCGCGTCTTTAATTGCTATGCTGCACTAGGTTTGGTTGAGGATTTCATCGAGGATGAGTAGCATTCTTTCGCCTCATGCTGATCACTATCAACTTTGACAACTCCCCAAGGGGTAGGTATCTTGATGCATTGGTGATATGTTGATGGCACAGCCTTCATATCGTGAATCCACGGTCTTCCCAGTATGATGTTATAGCAGGATAGAGAATCCATCACACAGAAACATTGTATCGAGTTGACTCCTTCAACGTACACTGGCAACTTTATCTCTCCCACTGTGTTTCTAGCCTCTCCGCTGAACCCAACAAGCACGGTAGACTTTGAAGTGATATCCATTGGAGATACATTCATTCTTTTCAGCGTCTCTAGTTGGATTATGTTGACGGAGCTGCCAGTATCAACCAATATCCTGCGTACAAAATGGTTAGCCACATATAACGTTATTACCAGAGCATCATGGTGAGGATCCTGGACAGTATCCCTGTCATCAGCATCAAATGTGATTACTTTGTCAGTTGTGAGTGTAGTCATCCTGACAGGTTTATCTCCCCTTTCGGCCTTAGCTTCTTTTGCATGCCTCTTTGCTGCCGAATACGAAGTCCCACAAATGTCGGATCCTCCCGAAATGAAGTTGATTATCTTAGCATCCGCGGGAGGTGATGCTGCTCGCTCAGGATCCTTCTCAGTATCCTGACCCGTATTCTTCTTTCTTCCTAAGAGATCTTTCAAATATCCCTTGCTTAGAAGATAGCTTATTTCTTTCCTTAGAGCGATGCAATCCTCAGTCATATGTCCGAAATCTTCGTGGAAAGCACACCATTTTGATTTGTCTTTCCAATCGGCTTTTTGTTGATTCTTTTGAGGCCATCTAGCCTTGTCCCCTAGACCCTGCATGGCATACATCAATTCAGGAATGTTAACAGAAAAGCAATATTCAGATAATTCAGGATACTCTTCAGGATCCTCATCTTCGACAGCATTCACTCTCTTGTTTTCATTTCTACCATATGGCTTAGGCCGATATGACTTGAATGATGATTCTGACTTCCTGTTAGTTGACTCATAAGTGTTGGATGAGTTCATCCTTTCTTGCATCTTTCTGTCATCCTCCAACCGAATATATCTTAGGGCCCTGTTCCGAGCTTCATCCAAGTTCCTGCATGGGTTCATTACAAGGTCTTGATAAAATTGAGAATCTTTTTGCAGCCCCATCTTGAAAGCTTGCACAGTTGTTGCAACATCAAGATGAGGAATGTCTAGTGATTCCCGGATGAACTTGTTCACATAATCCCTAAGGGATTCCTGAGGCCCCTGTGTTATCCTGTAGAGATCACTTGTTAATTTTTCAAAGCTTCTACTACAAGAAAACTGACTATTAAATAAATTTACTAAGTGAGCAAAAGATGTAATCGAATGTGGAGGAACATTCAAAAGCCATTTCAGGGCTGATCCTGTCAAGGTTGAACCAAAACCCTTGCACAAGCATGCTTCCTTGAGATCCGGAGGGATAGGGTTAATCTCCATCCTTTCCCTATACTGAGCAATATGCTCCTCAGGATCCGTTGTTCCGTCGTAAAGCTTCATGTTGGGGGTTTGGAACCTCTTTGGGATCTCAGCATCACAAATAGGATATGCAAAACGAGATATCTTGTGGCTGTCTTGAGACACTTCCGGGATCGGCTGGACCACCTCGGGTACACTTGATATCATGTCCTTCAACTTCTGAAGTTCCCTAGTAAGTGCTGATGTCACACCTGTATCCTGCAAAGATCCACTATTGTTAGTAGTATGGGTATTATTATTATTTGGCACGTTACCCGTCGGAGGATTTTGCCCATATCCTGAAGCATATCCTGAGCTCCTTATGGTCGACATCCTGACCGAGGAGGGTATTTCAGGAGTATGATTCTGAGGAAGGCTGGGCACAATATTCCCCCTGTTATCCTCAGTATACACAGCTGAACTGAAGTTCAACGTTCTGGGGTGTAATGGAGTGACAATATCCTCAGCAGATCTGCTCGAGCCGGACTTCAGGAGTTGTATTTCCCTTAAAAGCATTTGGTTTGTTTCCTGTTGCTGCCTCATTTGTTCCTGCACACTTCCAAATAAGGTTAAAATTTCATCGTTAGAAGCTAAAACAGGAGCAGATTCCTGAACACTGCGGGTAGGGATAATATCCTGAGGTCGTGTAGAGGCTGGCATCCTTGGAGGAGGTGGTGGAAGCACCGGACCAGTAGTAGCAGAAGTCATAGCAGACACAGTAGAGGAACTCATGTTTGATCTTGAGGCCATTATGGACAATGTGGCAAAAAGTTTTGAAAATAGAAAACCGATTAGCGATTTGACAAAAATTTTTAGTAAAGAGAGCACCACTTGCCCCACGGTGGGCGCCAAATTGTTTTGGTCAAAAATTACCGAAGCAATTTAGTGATCAAATTAGTAATGTGAGGTAGTGTGCTAGAAAGTGTATAGAAAATATGCTTGTTGAGTTATTTAGAAAATCAGTATTCAGGATACGGCTCAGGATATTGAGCTGTATCTGCGATCAAACAATGAGCGAACAATGAGCAAAAAGTAAAGGAAATGACACGAGATGTACGAGGAAAGCCCTTGATCAATCTAGATCGCCGGCATAAAACCTCGGGAGTTGACAATCGCAGCTGCCTTGTTCTTCTTATTGCTTTAAACTTCAGGATACAGTGCAGGATATAGACCAGATCGCTAAGTGTTACAATGCCTTCGTATGAAAGTAAGAATTGCTCGAGAGCAAGTGTTAGAGTGTAGCGAGTGTGATTGTGATGTCCTATTTGATCTGGTATACCCACCTATTTATAGTAATGAATTACAAACAATAATCCCTACAAATATGGGGTACTTCGAATATTCCATTATGAACGTTATTGACCGAGTAATACGGCTTCAACGTCTTCATTTGAACGACTTGGACCGAGTCTTCCGCGGAATGAGTCTTATGAACGTTGCCAGCTTCCAACCCACGTACCTGCACATAATCCATTAGTAATCCTGAGGATACCATTCAGGATATTACCAATATCCTGAATCAGCATCCCGGATGTAAACAGATACTACATAACCAAGATATAAACCAAGATATATTCCAGGATATAGGGGTTCAGAATTTCACCCATAACAATACTCTCTAAGGTTTAAAGGTTTTCACCTTTCTAAGTCTTGGAGTTTATACACTCCCGCCTGTAGCGCATGAAAATTTGGGATTTTCCCCAGGATACAAGGGATTTATCTCCAGTACATCCTTGGGTTTTACTCTTGGACTTAAAAAATTGCCTATACAATGGAAACTGACATTCAGAAGATTTCTAAGTATTTGAAGACATTGTACACAGGGGACATTCCTACCAAGGCAGTGATGTAAAGCTCAAAGGCTAAAGTTCGGAACTAGTATGCTAAATATCTCACACAGGGGACATCTTTATTGGAAAAGTTGCAAGGAGATTGAGGTTTGATAAAAGGGTTATATACTACTCCGGGTATGATCTTTCCTTTGTAAGCATCGTCTAAGTTTTTAGTAACATTATGTTAAGTATCCTGATATATTCTCAAAGTCCTTTTCAGGATATTTGATTAGGGTGTTTGAAACTAGTATTAGTTTGGAACTTTGATCATTTAAATATTATCAAAACTTGGTTTTGAAAAGATAAATTGTTTTTCACTTTCTAAGGAAATTTCTACAAAGTTGAAGGAACGTTTGGAAGTTCTATCTAATAAAAGGTTTTTACAGTATATCGCTGAGCATACTGATCAGGATATTTTCATATGATAGTAATATAAAATTTTTACAAAGCTAAGAATTACACTAAGTAATGCGAGGCAATAACAAACAAATAAAAAGATGAAATTATTCTTGAAGCAATTAATACTGGTTGATAACCGAGGGTTTCATCCTAAAACCCAGGACCCATCCACCTTCGGCTAGCAAATTGTTTCGACACAGAAATAAATTGTTCATAGAAACATAAAATTGTTCGAATGATTTAAAGGAAATAAGCTCTAGGGGGTAGTGCCTTCTTGGTCCATAGTGCTTTCAGCAACATCTGTCTTGGGATCCGCCTCAGCATCCTTCTCAGCATCGGTTGCTTTTTCGACTGCTTTGGAAGGTTCTTCGACAGTTGATTTGGAAGAGGTGCCGCCGAGGTTCTTCAGCTTGGTCTCCCAAGCACCAACATCCCAAGAAGGGCATTCGAAACCGAGTGTTTTGGCTTCATGAGCCATCTTCAACCTGGCTTGAAGGAGAGAAATGATGACGGAACTTTTGAGGCTTTCCCGGTAGCTGACCATATCCCGTTCGTACTGCACATGGGTGGCTTCCAGATCGGCCTGGGCTTGAAGAGTAGCTTTGTTGAGAGCAACTTGGTGTTCCTGGATCATAGCTTTGAATTTCTCCTCGTAGTGACGAGATTTTGCGGCTGCAATCATGCCTTGGTCGGAGATTGTGATTTCTGCTTCCTTTAGCTTAGTTTCAAGCGTTTTGTTAAGCTTGCAGGATTCTTGATATAAATGAACCAAACGCTCAAGACCCTACAAAGGTAAGAGGACATGGATTAATATTGTTAAATCTTTGAAAATAATGTAAATCGCAGGATATGATATGAGAATACTAACCTGGTTAAGAAAAGAAGTCATAAACCCGCTGGCTTCAATGAACCCATGCTTCTCATAAGGAAAGGTGTCAGAAATGACAGGGGAATCGGGTTCTTTCCTTTTGCGAGAACTGGAACTCCGGGGTTTGGTAGCCGGTGAAGGTTTGGGAATAATGATGGCTTTGGAACTGCTAGGTTTAGATGTGGTTGTGGTCTTGGGGCTAGGTTCTTTCTTAACCTGGATCTGGTCAGAATAGCTGTCCAATTCGTCAAGGTCAAAGACTTCAGGGATCTTAGCTGGTGCTGCATAAAGGGAAAAGTTTTACTCTTTATCTTATCATTATACTGTTTTGACTAATTATTTTGAAAGTAGTTCTTACCAGACATCTCGGATGATGAGTATTGACTGGAACTCGGGACGTGTGTGGTGAAAGTCCTGTCTATTGCAGGTAACCGATAAACAGTATTGATTCTCTCTTCTGACTCAGCGGTAGGGGGAGCAACTTCCTTGAAGTTCACTGCATAAAGATCAAAAAGAAGAGTATTAATAGAAGATAACAATCGAATGGTCTATGAGGATATTTATGATCCTACCGGTGGTTAACCACTCCACCGGAAGGCTGGCACCCTCAGCAATGGAGTCTCGTTTGACAAAGAAGAATTTGCGTTGCCATCCGTCTTCGTTTTTGGTGGCCTTGAGAATCAGGGGTTTGCTGAGGTCGAGAAGAGCAAGAACCGGCTAGAGCCGTGGGATCGGAGGCGATAAGCAATAGGCAAATCCTCGATGCGAAGGTCGGAACAATGGAGATTTTTTATTTGATTAAGTACAATTAGTACTCTCCAAACCATGGGCATGGTTTGAGCAAAAGAGATGCCGGTGGTTCGAAAGAATTGCATCATGAATTCAGGAAAAGGGTATCGAAGACCTAGTGAAAAAGGATATGCTGGAAAACAAACCCATTCAGTGGAAGAAACATCCGATCGGATTGACCGATCGAATGGTCTGAAGACCGTGTTATCAGGGAAAGCGTCGGAAGCTCTTAAAGCTGCAATGTCTGCGTTATCAAAAGCACAGATCTCCTTTTCGGGATTTTTAAGGAGATTCTGCTGGGTGAAGGTTTCGGCGTCCATTGCGAGTAAGGTGATGTAAATTGATAAAAAGTAAATCGGAAATGGAGGATTACCTGAAGGTTCTGTTGAAGATATCTGCTTTTCAAACAAGAAAAGAGAAGATATAGGGGCGTTGTGGATCTCCATTGAGTAAAAAACGCGTTGGAGGTTACGATGTGATCTTGACCGTCGCTTTGTTTTAAATGTCTTGAGTTATGGGATAAGATTTTTGAAATATATCCGTTGGATTGGTATACCAACCGATATATTTGGGGACAATTGTTAGGGGTCATTTTCTTTGCATACATATCCTGACCAATATCCTGCCTTTGTTTGTTTATTTGTGACCAGGATGCTGGAAGAGGATATTGCTAACATCTTGGGCGATATCCTGAGGTTTATTAAATTAACCACGTGTAGGTTAACGGCTGAGGCTTGCTAACGGTCAAGTGGACTTCTTCTCCTCAAGACTCGGACGAGTTTGTTGAAGGAGAGACGTTGAGCCCGAAAGACCAGGTCTACAACGTTCGATGAAGGAATATTCGGTGGATCCCGGAAGTTTAGGATAGTTTGTTATTTTATATTTACTATAAATAGATGGGGGCGGATCAGTTTAAGGCACACAATTTTCACTAACACTCTCGAACACTTTCACTCTCTAGCTCATTGCAAACACCACACGTGTATTCAAATTTCATTGTAACACGTAGTCGATCCGCACCACATCCTGCATTGTATCCTGACGTTTGAAGTAATAAGAAGAACAAGGCAGCTGCGATTGTCAGCTCCCGAGGTTTTATGCCGGCGATCTAGATTGATCAAGGGCTTTCCTCGTACATCTCGTGTCGTTTACTTTACTTTTGCTCATTGTTTGATCATAGATACAGCTCAATATCCTGAGCCGTATCCTGAATACTGATTTCCTAATTAGCTCAACAAGCATATTTTCAAATACATTTTCTAGCACACTACCTCACTTTACTAATTTGATCACTTAATTGCTTCGGTAATTTTTGACCAAAACAATAGTGACGAGTCATAGTTTCGGTCAAAATACGCGTTTATGCGTATTTTGCAACCAAACTATTCTTGGGTATCAAAACCCTTTGTTTTGATATCAAACTTGTTTTCTAACTTAGTTAAACATGTTTAACTCGTCACTTTTAGTTTAGTGCTTATATAGGGTCGTAAGATAAGCGGTCTAAACAATCGCTTAGACTTTCGAACCCGACCCGTTTGGTAGATCATTAGGAGCCGACCAAACATATTTTGTGACCATAGTTGTATAGGGAATAACCTTCCGAGGATACACCTTATGGCCACTTCGTTTAGTTAGTTGTATGATAGGTAGTTTATGTGCCTTAGGAAAATGACCAAAACGCCCTTTTTACGCATAAATTCATTCTAAGCATATGTAACTTAAATTTTGACATCTAAACTGATTAGGCAACATTATTAGACTTGTTAAGGCATATAATACTTGTCATGGGACTAGTTAGGCAGTCCGAACGCATTTTACGCGAACGACGCGTTAAAGTAGCGTAAGCTACCTAAACGAGTCGTAATGGGTCGTAAGCACTTAGGATAGGTTCCGATCTAGAATGTAGGATTTGTTAAACCATACTACATGAGTTCCCATACTCATTTGGTTTACGAAACCTCATTTTATCTGATCTTCCGATTTAGGTCCGGTTTATTAACGTAGTTACCTATATTAGGTACCGATTGATTCTGTGATCTCTCTAGCATTGCTTGTTTGTTATTCAAAGACTTCTAAGCATTCTCAAGTGAGTACATAGACCCCTCTTTTACTATTTTCAAATATTTTGGGGTGAAACACATGTGCATACTTGCTACTTTCGTGCTTTTTGTGCTTTCATAACATATACTTGCTAGGTTCACTAGTACGCATATAGTACATGATTTTCATTATGTTTTGCTATGTATGTTCACTTAGGGGCTGTTTGGCAACATCTGAATCAATAAGTGCTGAATGAATAAGATGTCTGAATGGGTAAGAGGCTCTGAACCAGTAAGTGCTGAACCAGTAAAGTGCTGTTTGGTTGCACATCTGAATGACTGTGTAAAATGACATTTTTACCCCCTTTTAATTAAAAAAACCATTACTGAAAGTACATGTTCTTCCTCAATTCCTCTGAACTACACCGTCACCACCATTAAATCGATCTACTCAAATCGACAAACAATCAAACAAATTAAGCACAATCCAGCTCCAATTCAACAAATCTACTCAGATCCACACACAATCAATCAACAAAACACATAAAACCTAAATCAAACTTGTTCAACAATCAATTCGAGCTACAACATCAACCGATCGAAAGTAATTTTAGAAGAAAAAAAAAACGATAAATCTACTTACGCGGATCCTTGATTGTAAAGATCGATCGAAACGGAGACTTTTTCGGCGCCGGATTTGAGTCGGTTGAGTGTAGCTTTCTTGTGCGCTATGATGAAGGGAGAATCGGAAGTGGCGATTACCGATGATGAAATGATGAGGAGGAGTGTTACGATTGAGATGAGAGAGTTGTTCATCGTGAAGTTCGCCATTTTCGGTGGTGAGGAGGAGACGGTGGAGGAGCAGTGGAGGGGGAGGAGGAGCTGTGGAGGAGATGGGAGGAAGGGGCAGGTATGTCAAGTTTTTCATTCAGCAACTTCTCAAATCTGAACCATTCAGACTGAATGAAACCATTCAGAGGTAAGGGTTTTGTGAACCAAACAACCCAACCTCTGACCGATTCAGAGGTTAAGCTCTGAATGGATCCATTCAGATCCAAACAAACAGCCCCTTAGCATGCTAGCACATTGATTTTCATAAACATTTTTGTTGCATATGTTCACTCAGTATATGGTCACATTGATTTACTTTTCATTTATGTTGCATATGTTCACTCAGCATATGGACACATTGTTTTACATTTCTACTTTGTATGTTCATTTAGCATACTAGGTACATTATTTTCACATAACATGCTTACATTTGGTATGACATTTGGTTTGTTTAACGAAACTGAAATACGTTCATTAACATTGATCACGCCACTCGGTAATAAGTAGTGGTACCATAGGACTTGACAACTCCCATTCCTGAAATCCTAGGTTTGTTTGGACGTAAGGAATGACTGAATCCGAAAACATTTTTGATGACCTTTGATTTGTTCTAGGGTTTATCTTTCAGTCTCAAGGCTTGAATATATACGTTTAACATTACCACATAAGTGTTTGTATCAGTAAAGCATTGATTTTGCAAAACATATTTTTGACTTAAACTATGATTTATATCAAATACATTGTTTTGTACATTTCTTTCTTATAGGGTTGAGTAAATGCTTTTATTCACTATACATTACATTTGATTATACATGAACATTTTTACATTGGATTTAACAATACATTTTGGTGGTTTGTTTGGGTAAGTGATTTAAATAACGAGGCGTGTGTAATATGATAAAAGCATGGTGGATACGCCACTGGTACTTCCTATATATAAGTGCTTTTATGATATTACATATCGTAGCATTATTTAAACCATTTCAATTTAGACATATTACATCTTACAGAAATAACATATATTCTCATAAACATTGTTTTACAAACAACTTATTTTATACAAACTCATTTTTTACTTGGTTACTTATTTAACTATACATCTTTCTTTTATATATCATCTGATTTTCTTATCACTTTTTATATGGTTCATAAAAGAAAACATTTTCCTAAGATTCATGACTAACTTTTATAAAACAATTCTTTCAACTATAAGTCATGAATCCTTAATCAA
This sequence comes from Helianthus tuberosus, assembly GCA_030545235.1. Taxonomy (NCBI): domain Eukaryota; kingdom Viridiplantae; phylum Streptophyta; class Magnoliopsida; order Asterales; family Asteraceae; genus Helianthus; species Helianthus tuberosus. Next base: position 62,200,588 of record CM060449.1, on the reverse strand, counting down.
TAAACCTATGTATCTCACATGCATTTTTATGCTGACGTACCTATTTTCACATGTGTTTTCAGGAGCTGATGCATAGGATTGGTCAGATACAATTAGACGGACTTGTGCCTTATTGACATAAAATGAAGCAAGACTAGTTTTAATTATGTTATGTACTCTTTGTTTCCCTTGTTTTAAAACAATGTAATTACTTTGTTAATAAATAAAACAAAACTTTAATTACCATGGTTGTGAAGCAATAATTCTGTTGCTCGACTCCCAGACGTTTCCGCCGCGGTTTGTTGTTTTACGCGGTCGGGGTGTGACACAAACCGACGTGTAAATGGCGTAAGAAGTCATAGAGTCGGAAGAATAGTCCAAAAAGAAAACGAATGTAGCCTTAGACTACGGTCAAGGTCAAATGAATTTCAAAAGTGAAAATAAATGATCTCAAACATAACAAGGGGTGCCTTAACGCTATATATATATATATATACACACACACACACACACATTTTAATGATGACACGAGTAAAAGATGAATCTACGGGATAGTCATAACCTTTGGGATTATAAGCAGTGTTAAGGTCTACCGGACCAATGACCCTCGGGTCACGAATAGAATGAAATAAACTTTAGATGCCTTACAAAAAAGGGTGAAAGCCTAAAGAAATGGCCAATGAGGCTAAGTGAAAGAACCTACGGGTCATTTGGGGTAAAGCGTGGGAACTGATTACAATTCCCCGCGTAAAATAATAACGGAAAGGAATAAATCCTTGGACGTAAATTCCTTGATATGAGTAAATGACGAAAGACAAAGAGAAAACGTTAAACTAAAAATTCAGTTTTTAGTCAAAAGAAACGTTTTAACAAACATAAGTAGTATGAGATGGTTTAGGAAATCATAAACATAAATAAAGCCAGAGATGGCAATATGGTATACCCAAGTGACGGGGTATGAAATGACAATGACTAATCAGTCTAGACGGTAAAAGCTTTCAAAGTCAAAATAGTGTTATGACCTATACAAAGCGCTTGTCACTATAAGATTAGCATGGAATAAACATGTTGATGGATAATACGACCGGATGGTCAAATGACAACTCGGACAAATAGGCGACAAAGATAAGAAATACAAAATGAAAGTTACGGCCCGTAAGGACTTACACATGAAAGACGCACATGTCACTATAAATGATAACTATTGACCGAAAAGAATGAATGCCTTGAAAATGAAACTAAGTTCATTTGGTTTAAACCAATGAACTACGTAAATACGGTTTCGGGGACGAAACCTCTTTAAGGGGGTAGACTAGTAACACCCCGAAAACGGGTTTGGTAGTCAAACCACGTTAATATTAAAAAGACGGGTAAAATTCCCTTAGTGATAAAATTAACCTGGTGAATATTAGGATTTAAATAAATAAATCTAATAATTAAATAAAAGGTGGGCAAAAGCTTTTGAGGAAACAAAGTTTGTAGGAGGCCCGAGTTAACGAGACTTAAAATAAAACGGGTTATAACCCCCGGAACCCACTAAGTTAACTAGGAATAATTAACCTAGTTAGTAATGTGTAATTAAGTGAATACAATAAAGAAAACAAGAGCTAGTGAACCTTTTTATAAAAAGATTGGAACTATAGGGACCAAAGTTGTAACAAAGAAACTTAAGTTTAAAAACTAAAAATTTACACACAACACACACAAGGTGTGTGTGTGGATCGTACATCAGGAGACAAAAAGGGGAGTTCACCCTAGTTCTTCAAGAATCTTCAAATTGAAGGGTTATTTGGGGCTTGATTTCATGAATAAACATGAATAAATGATCACCTACATAAGGGGATCATGAGGTATGTCTTAAAACTTTGATTGGTGAAAGTTGTAAATCGAGACAACTAGGTTACTTGCAAATAGATTGTTGGGATTATGATCCAAAGTTGAAATTCAAATGTTATGTATGTTTAATTTCGTTAGTTATGATGAAATTATGAAGTACTTGATGTAAGGTTACTTGTGAGTGATTAACAAGTAAACTAGGAAGTGGGTTTTGACTATATAGTGAAGATGATGATACACATGTGCTTAGAATCATCATAATTGATAGTTGAAGCAAGATACTTGAATAATTTATAAGTTCGAGTAAATGCTCATACATGACTTGAAATGGGTTTTGGTATGTTGTGATGAAATTGGTAATTATGTTCATGTAAATAGGTGTATGAAATCATGTTATCTACTAGTTGATATGTAGAACTTGATTATATTAGGTGTTCGGATGAATGCTAGTGACATGATGAAACGGGTTTCACTTATAAATGAGAACCCTTAGTTCTTGCGAAATGGATGAATAAATTAGCTTTGATAATCGCTTGAACTAGTTAAAGTGTTAGAAATGTAATGAACTTGGTTAGAATTTTGGTTAAAAACGGTGGCCTAAAGATAACGCCTACCGGGTAATTAATGGAATGCTTAAACTAATTGTTGAACTTGATTGTGCATTTCATATGTTAATGGGCAGTTGACTTTTAAAAAGTCAAACTGACTCATAATACGATGAACGATAATTGTGATATAAAATGCGTAAGATGGAATAATCGTATTAAATTATGATTAATCTAACCACCTTGTGAATAATGAATGATAGTTTGATGCTTAACAAGCTAGGTGGAAGCTTGGGAAGGAAGCGGGTCAAACGAATCAAGTGTGAAAAGAAAAGCATAGTTTGGATGCAAGGTAAGTAAAGTTTATGCCCTTTTTATTATTTACAAAATACTTACTTTTGAGTATTGAATATGAATTATATCAAGTAAATGAAATATGATGTTCCGGCACGATATAATGCGAGTCGGAACAAGTGAGAATGGTAAGAAACCATAAATCATGGTAAAAAGGGTAAAAACGGTAAAATAGTAATCCGGACATGGATTAACGAATAGATAAAGAGATTTGAAAAGACACCACATGGCGTAAGTCATAACGGGTCAAACAAAAGAAGAAACGACTTTTAAGTAAGATGAATTCAAGGAGTAAACCGGGATAGGTTAAAGGGGTGAAATGGTAACTAAATACCATCTCATAATGATAAATGGTCATTTAGACTAAACGGATCAAATGGTGTTGATAACACCATTTGTTAATAATATCTGATGATCGCTTGTTGAGTTTTGTGATCACAAGAAATAACATATGGGTCGCGTTGCTATTAACTAGAAAACTAATAGTGAAAGGTATTTAAATGGGTTAATCCTATGACCTGAGCCAGGTACACATAAGTAAGACTAAAGCTAAAAGGTGTAATTTTGGTCAAATATGTTGTTGAAAGTCCTTCATCGCAAAAGAAGAGACTAAGATTGACCAAAACACCCATGAATATTAAACCGGGGAAACGGTCCTTATGAGTCATTTGGAAATAAGTTTTATGATAAAGTGAAGAAAAGACTAAGATTGACCAAAACGCCCATGAATATTAAACCGGGTAAACGGTCCTTATGAGTCATTTGGAAATAAGTTTTATGATAAAGTGAGGCTTTGATAAGTGTATAAGTGTAGGTATAAATCTTTTTGGGTCAAATACCTCAAAATGGTTCTTGTCTTAAATTAACAATCCGAAAGGGGTAAATTCGGAATAAACAATTTACATCATTTAATCCACCGCAAAGATAGTTGCGGTGGAAGATAAGTGAATACCTTAACGTAGAAAAATGTCGTGTGAAAGGAAACAATTTGATTTAAACTTAAATGTTTAAATCATCTTTAAGGGGTTAAAATGAATTATTGCGCATAGCTTGATTATTGGTCGCATAATTCATGAAAGTTATAACTCACGAGTTAAAGATTTTGAGATAACAAATATTCCAAGGTTTTATAACGATTTAGACGCAAGTGGTTTAATAAATCATGAAACGGGTCAAAAGTGTTATAATTGAATTTCAAGCCGAGAGCTTGAAATCTAGAATTTTTTTCATTCAGATATCGGGTTTTAACTCCATATGATGGAGAATTAAATTGCGATCATGTAGGAAGAAACGGATCGAAAAACGAATATATAAATTGAAAGTTATGGATGTTTTTATGCATAATAAGATTGAGTATATAGAGCTGGGAATCTGCAGCTCCAAAGAAAATAACTTTCTGTCGAAATGGTAGGGTGACGCTGCGCGACAGATAAGGGAGTTCATCGTCGCGGCACGCGACGGTCGTCGCGGCACGCGACTAAGACGGTAATACCCGTCGCGGCACGCGATGAGTGTAATAGCTGGCGAATTATTTGTTTTGTTCCTTTCAGCTTAAAGAACTTGTTAAAATGCATACTAGAACCATCATAACTAATGATTATGGTGGTTTTCACGAGGCTCTCAGATGACGATCAAGCAAGCTAAAGAACCGAACACGAACAAGATACAAGCTTCCGCGATACAATTCGTCGTCTCATTTTAAATGGCGAATATTTGTATATTAAGTTGAATTGTTTAAATCACAAAAGGTTTTAATAAACCCGTATTTTCAATGTGTGTGTAATCGTAATTATACATTTATAGTCGAAACTTATACGAAAACTGTAAAATAGAAGTAAGGGTCTTACACATATTACCAAATCGATGCCAATATATTCCATGTATCAAAGCTAAAAATAACACACCTTAACCAATTTATCTATAAACAACCCTCAAAATATCATAAACATATATTGACGCAGGTTTTTTCGGGTTGCCAACTTTTACAAACGTGTGTAAAATAAACAGTTTTACAAACGTATGTAAAAATAAATTTACATTCGACACCATGCGCAAAGAACAAGATTCAGATACCTTATGTAGATAGAAACGTGGATTTGGGTATCGAACCTATACAAACCCATCACCATCTAAACCACCACGCCACCGCCACCGCCAGAACCCTAGCCGCCACCGTTTGAGATGTGGTGGTCCGATTTAGGGTTTCGACGTTTGATATGTGAACCCTAAAATGGTACAAAGCACCAAATTATTACAGGTAAATATTAGTAATAAATAACTTCAAACATAATATAGCACTATAAGTTATATAGGTAATTGTATCATTTTAGATTTTCTAATAGAAATCCACATCAAACAAACAGATTCCAAATAAATCACTACTAGGCAATAATCACAACCCCTCTAAGCCAAATTTTACTACCCAAACAAGATTCCAAAAAGATAAAAACAAACACACTCCCATCCAATATCCTGTTAAACCCGACCAGTATGTCTTAGTTAGCAATCTATACCACATCAACTAACACAAATCAAACCAAATCCTAATTCATCCACCTAAAATCTAAAAACTAGTTATAACTATAACTCATAAACAACATTCTAGTAAAGCATAAACTCAAAAACACATATCCGTATCGAGCTAGTAATATCGTAGACAATAGACGCAGCCACAACACTCTGGTAATACATCGGAGCCAAACTATGATACCTCTCTTGCCCTGCAGTATCCCAGATCTCAAACTTCACCGTCGCATCATTCACCGCTAACGTCTGCGAGAAAATGTGGCTCCAATCGTCGATTCCTATCACAAATCATCAACAAAACTGATCAAACAAATCACCAAACTCAAACCGTAGAAAGTCAACGTCAAAATCAAAGACCTAAAACAGCAAAAATGTCAAAATCCAGCCTGAAATTCTAGAAATTGGCCTTTGATGAAGGATGATGCCGTTAAAACTTCTGCAACAAAAGAAGAAGGGTCTGTCTCTGACTGATGTGTGAAAATCCCCAAATTTTTTCTGTCAACAAATTACTTCTTTAATCAAATGAAAACCTGTTAATCACAGGACCACAAAAGCTCCACTCTTTCTGTCTTTTTTCTTTTAGGTAAACCATAATCTTGTTCATCAGTTCTTCAATTCAAATTTTTACTTTCATATTATGTATCCAAGTTGTTCTTATGAATTAAAGATTTGATTTTTATGCATACAAATATTTTCTTGTAAAAAGTCAGATGTGTTACCTTTCGAGTAGATCAGAGACGATTCCGGTGAACATCCACCATGGTTTCCGGCCGATACTCGCTGGAACCCGGCCCACCACCTGCCGATTGAACCGGGTTACTAATTCTCGACCGGGGATTGTTATTGGGGTGTAAAGTGATGTGATTTCATCTGCGTTTTCGGTTGTGGTGAGTGTGGTGACTATGGAAATTGGGGAGATTGATGGTTTGAAGATGACGATGGTGGATCCGATCAAGATTCCGATTAAGATGAAGAAAAGACGTTTGTTCTTTGAAGATGTAATTGATGGATATGTAAGATGAAGATGAAGAGAAGACGTGTCTGAGGGAATTGGAGGATGAGTGTATTTAGGGTTTGAATGGCTGAATAATGGGTTGGGTGTTTAGATCCAAATCTAATTTGCTTAGGAGAGAGAGTGACATGATTTAAAAAGAAAGAGAGAGAGAGAGGTGTCATAGGAAAGAGAAAAAAATGAGTTAAAGGTCAAAATTGCCCTTTCAAATGTTTTTTTTTCTTTTAATGACGTGGCACACTCTAATTGGCTGAAATGGGTTCTCATGGTTCTCGCAACTCGGGTTGGTTCCCTCTTGAACCGGATCCTATATATATATATATATATATATATATATATATAGGGAAAAGATCATGAGAAAACTACATATAAATGAGAAAACTAGAAAACTAACTAAAAAAACTAAAAAACATACCAAAAAAAAATTTACAATTTTTTATAAAAAAATCGCTAGTTTTTATATACAAAAAAAATTTCAAAAAAAAAAATTTGTTGTACTGCACATGTGTAGTAATACACATGTGTATGTGTACTACACATGTGTAGTATTACACATGTGCAATACAACAAAAAACTTATTTTTTTATTTTTATTTTTTTTTGAAATTTTTTTTCCATGCATAAAAAACTGCGATTTTTTATAAAAAATTAAAAAAATGGTATGTTTTTAGGCTTTTTTAGTTAGTTTTTTTGTTTTCTCATTTAAACTAGTTTTCTCATGATCCATTCCCTATATATATATATATATATATATAGTAGGGATCCTAAAAGAAGCACTCTGGACCACACATTTTCCTTAAGTAAAAAATGCATAAAAGAAGTTAAAAAATGCAATTTCTTTTTTGGAAAAATCGGATCTTTTTCTTAAAGTTTTTTTTTATTTATACACATGTGTATATTGTTAATCTTTTAACTACACATATGTGTATATATTGTCAATTATACATATATGTACATACATGTTTAAAATTGAAAATAAGTGTTATAAACCCTAAACCCTAATGCTAAATGTTAGGGGAGGATTTTCTAACAATTAGTGATCCTTATTTGTTATCCTAACTGGTGATCCTTACTTCTGTGACAGGAGGTGATCCTCAGAAGAGCTTCAGGATCAGGATCATAGATCACTTTAAGGATCCTCGTACTGACGATTGTTTATTTATGTATTGTACTATCTCGCAGGTATAACGAGCTTGACCAAGTCTAGGCGACATTCCTGGAGAATATTCCTAAACTATTATGCACGTGCTTGACCAAAAATAGACGTTATGGAGAACGTGGAGGCTTGGCACGAAAGTCGGATAGTTAGTTTAGGTGGTTATTTCTATTTTAAAAAGGGAGTAGCGAGCTAGTAGAAAACACTTAATCATTTTTCAGTTACACACACTCGTACAAACGCTCATACAAGCTCTCGTTCAAACACTTAGCAATTCCATACACTTTTAACACATTTCACCGTAGCGATCCTTGTACCTAGCTCGTTACTATCTGAAGTTGTAAACATTTAATCATTTATTAGAGCTTGGTGATCGGTAGTTTCCATCACCCGGGGTTTTTTGTGCCGGAGATCAACTCTTGATCAAGGGCTTTTTCCCCGTATAAATCTTTGTGTTGTTTGTGCACTTTACATTGAAGTGATCCTCATCGCTGTTACATATTTAAAGCATCATTCCCCTAAACAAAGAGTTTGGTTGCAATATCCTCATTAGATTTTTTGACCAAAACAGTTTGGCGCCCACCGTGGGGCAATTGGTGCTTCGTCCTTAAGAAAATACGCATTTCTGTGCTTAATTCGGTTCACTACAACCAAGCAGATGGCTTCCTCATCGAAGAATGCTTCAAACTTGATGCCCTCATTCACTTCTTCACAAGGCGTTCCTCCTTTGCCTCCACCACCTTTTGGATCCCAGAAGAATACTGAGAATGCTGCGAAGAAACCGACTCCCATTTTCTCAAAACCACCTACTTCTTCTGTTTCAACTAATCCTACTACTAATGATCTCTATGCCTTGATTTTGCAGATGAGGAATCATGCACAAGAGCAGGATAAGACCAACGAAAGGATCCTCCGGGAGATTGACGAAATTAAGAAGCAGAAGAAAACAGCAGAGGATCGTTCCCCACTGATGCCCAGATCTTTGAATTTTGATACTCCGGTGATTACTTCTCAGCCGTCAGTGGTTCCAGACATTCAATATGCGGGTGGACCAAAAGGAGTGCACTACGGAACAACAGCTATGACCCAGGCATTAGGTTCATATTTCCAGCCAGCGGGATCCTATCCTCAGCATATGGGGTCCCTCACGAGTACAGGAGGATATTCAGGAATGCAGCAGTTTCAAGGATCCTCCTTCGTTCCAGGATCATCCCAGGTTCAAGGATCCTCCTTCGTTCCAGGATCATCCCAGGTTCAAGGATCCTCCTTCGTTCCAGGATCATCCCAGGTTCAAGGATCCTCCTTCGTTCCAGGATCATCCCAGGTTCAAGGATCCTCCTTCTTTCCAGGATCATCCCAGTTTCAGGGATCCTTCCAGATGCCAGGATCCTTGAGGAGTTTGCAAACAGGGAGTTCAGATGTCCATCAAGGAGATTTTATTCCAATGCAGACCAACGCCTCTACTGGTCCCTCGATCATTCCAGAGTCTCAACAATATGGATTAACCTCCATTCTTCCTAACTCGAATCCAATGGGAGGTAACACTTTTAATAATTCTCATACTACTAACCATGGTCTTATGCAGGATCCAGGTATCAATCATGCCATGGCCAGAGAATTGCAAAAGCTAAAGGATATGATCTCGAGTGTTCCGGGAGTAGTCAAACCTATTCCAGAGATTGCAGATGGGAGCCACAAGATATCTCGTTTTGCACCACCAATCTGTGATGCTGAGATACCCAAGAGGTTCCATGTGCCTACAATGAAACTGTATGATGGTTCGACGGATCCTGAAGAACACATAGCACAATACAGGGAGAGGATGGAGATCAATCCAATCCCAGAAAAGTTAAAGGAAGCATGCCTGTGCAAAGGATTCGGATCCACTCTTACTGGATCAGCTCTCAAATGGCTGCTAAGTCTTCCTCCCTATTCTATTACCTCATTTGCTAACCTAGTTAACTTGTTTAATACTCAGTTTTCTTGTAGTAGAAAATTTGAACGATTAACTAGTGATTTATATAGGATAACCCAGGGTCATAATGAATCATTAAGGGATTACATTACCAAATTCAGTAAAGAATCCTTAGACATTCCCAACTTAGATATAGCCACGGCTGTTGAGGCCTTCAAAATGGGATTGCTTAGGGATTCGTTATTTTATGATGATCTTGTTATGACACCATGCAGGAACCTAGATGAGGTAAGAACCCGGGCCCTCAGGTTCATTCGGCTAGAGGATGACAAGAGGATCCAGGAGAGGATAACAGGATCCTCAAAGCAGGATAAGCAAGGATCCTCATCCAGGAACAACAAGTTCAGATCCTACAACAGATCTGATAATCAGAACGTGCATTCTATTGATCAAGAAGAGGATAATGAGGATTATCCTCCAATTTCTGAATATTGCTTTAGTGTTGATAACAATGAACTAATCCTTGCCATGCAGAACTTAGGTGATAAAGCTAGATGGCCAAGAAAGAATGACAGGCCGGCTGCAACTAAGGATAAATCAAAGTGGTGTGCATATCATGAAGATTTTGGGCACCTCACAGAAGAATGCATTGCATTAAGAAAGGAAATTGGATACTTGTTGAGCAAAGGGCATCTAAAAGAGTTGTTGGGAAGAAAAAAGTCAAGGACTCAGGATCCTGAAAGGATCCCTGAGAAGGCTCCAGCTCCTCCAGCAGATGCACAAGTGATAAACTTTATTTCTGGAGGATCCGACATTTGTGGCACATCCTTCTCAGCAGCTAAAAGGCATGCAAAGGAAACTAAAATGGATAATGGAGAAAGACCAGTTCGAACATCAAGTGTCTCCGAAGGAAAAGTCATAACCTTTGATGAAGAGGATCGTGTTGATATCCAGGATCCTCATCACGATGGTCTAGTTATTACTCTTTTTATATCTAACCATTTTGTCCGCAGGATCCTAATAGACGGAGGAACTTCAGTGAACATTATCCAGCTTGATGTTCTAAAGAAGATGGGTATCCCTGAATCAGAGATCATACCAAGATCCTCCGTGCTCGTGGGATTTAGTGGCGAAACTAAGAACACCCTGGGGGACATTAAACTCCCAATATATATTGAAGGCTTACACTCTTATCAAAAATTTTGTGTTATTGACTGTTTATCTTGTTGTAATGTTATCCTTGGTAGGCCCTGGATACACGATATGAAAGCAGTCCCATCTACTTACCATCAATGTGTGAAGCTCCCTAGTCCTTGGGGAATAGTAAAGATTGATAGCGATCAGCAGGAAGCTAAGAATTGCTACACTTCATCGATGAAACCAGCCTCGAAGTCAAGGGAGCAATAGCAATCAAGGTATCCTCCAAGGAATGTCTTGGAGGCCAGAGAGCAGGATGTGGTAGAAATCCTCATGGATTCCGATGATCCTGAATCCAAAATCTATATTGGATCAGGGATTCTTGGCGAAATGAAAGAAGACCTCGTATCCTTCCTCAAAAGGAGAAAGACTACCTTTGCATGGAAACACGAAGATATGACTGGTATATCCAAAGATGTTATCACTCACAAGCTCGGCATCGACAGATCCTTCAAACCAATCCACCAAAGGAGAAGGAAGTTTGCACCGGAAAGGAATGCCATTATCAAAGAAGAGGTAGAGAAATTGCTCCGGGCAGGTATGATTAGAGAGGTCAAGTATCCAAGATGGTTGGCCAATGTGGTTGTTGTTCAAAAGAAAAACGGAAAGTGGAGGGTATGTGTCGATTTTACCGATTTAAATAAGGCATGTCCCAAGGATCCTTTCCCTTTACCCCACATTGACTCCATGGTGGATGCAACTGCGGGTCATGAACTGTTAACTTTTATGGATGCTTCATCTGGATTTCAACAAATCCAAATGGAACCATCCGACCAAGAGGATACATCCTTCATGACTCCAACTGGTATATATTGCTATATTGCTATGCCGTTCGGATTGAGAAATGCAGGTGCAACGTACCAAAGGCTGGTGAATATGATGTTCAAGGATCAGATCGGACAAACTATGGAGGTTTACATAGATGATATGGTGGTAAAATCCATAAGAGCTGAGGATCACCTAAAGGATTTAGAGGAAGCATTTGATATCCTTGACAAATATAATATGAAGCTTAATCCTTCAAAATGTCATTTTGGTGTTAAAGCAGGTAAATTCTTAGGATACATGGTGACTAAGAGAGGCATTGAAGCTAGCCCAGAACAGATCAAAGCAATAGTGAATATCAAATCTCCGGTCAATGCTAAGGATGTCCAAAGGCTAACAGGAAGGATAGCAGCCTTGAACAGATTTATATCCAAGTCCTCCGAGAGGTGTAAAGAATTCTATGATATCCTAAGGAAGAACAAGAAATTTGAGTGGACGGAGAAGCATGAAAATGCTTTAAAAGCCCTCAAAGATTACCTATCCTCGGCCCCGGCTTTGATGAAACCAGAAAAAGGTGATGTGTTATCCTTGTATCTTGCAGTATCCTCAAAAGCAGTAAGTGCGGTCCTTGTCAAGGATCATCAAGGTACACAACATCCTGTCTATTATGTAAGTAAAAGTTTACTTGATGCCGAATCCAGGTACTCACACCTTGAAAAGCTTATTCTTGCATTAATTATGGCATCTACCAAGTTAAGACATTATTTTGAAACTCATGTTATCATTGTTAAAACTAATTTTCCAATTAAGAATGTCCTCAGGAAACCAGAGATGTCAGGAAGGATGGCTAAGTGGGCAGTGAAATTGAGTGCATATGATATACGATATGAGCCTAGGACAGCCATCAAATCCCAAGCATTAGCTGACTTTGTGGCTGATTTCAGTAGTGATTTACAAGAAGAAGCTGAACTAGAAGTCCAACAGCTAGAAGAGACCAAGGATCCTTGGATACTCTATACTGATGGATCCTCAAATATCAAAGGCACAGGACTTGGAATACTACTAAAATCGCCACAGGGGGACATAATACCCCATTCAATAGCTTGTGAATTCCAAACCACTAACAATGAGGCTGAATATGAAGCCCTGATTGCTGGTTTACAAATTGCAAAGCACATGGGGATCAGGTATCTTGAGGTACACGTAGATTCTTTGTTGATTACAAACCACTTTAATGGATCATATTCTGTTAAAGGTGAAAAGCTAACCAAGTATTTGGAGATAGTCAAAAGTTTGGCACTCTCTTTTGTTTCCTTTAGTTTGTCACAGGTACCAAGGGAAGAAAATACAGAAGCTGATGCATTGGCTAACTTAGGATCATCTTTGAAGATCCCAGAGGATATCAAGATTCCTATTATCCATATCCTGACCCCGGCTATCGATGATCACCAGACTATGGAGATAGGAAATGATTCTGCAGTTATCCCTGGTGAGGATACTCGATCCTATTCAGGATCAGGATCATGGATCTCACCAATTATGAGATACTTACAACATGGAGAGATTCCTACAGGAGAAAACCCTAGGGCTTTCAAATCTAAGGTATCTCAATTCACAATTATAAATAATATGTTGTATAGACGATCTCTTGCAGGACCATACTTGAGATGCATTGAGGATCCTGAAGTTCAAGAAGTTTTAAAAGACTTCCATGAAGGAGATTGTGGAAACCACACTGGGGGCAGGGCTTTATTCTCAAGGATCCTGAGGACAGGATACTACTGGCCAACCATGAAGAAAGATGCTGTGGAGTATGCCAGAAGATGTGATCCTTGCCAGAGACACAGCAATATCCTTCATCAACCAGCTGAATTATTGCATCCTATATCCTCCTCTTGGCCATTTATGAGATGGGGTATGGATATAGTTGGAAAGCTCCCTAAGGCACCTGGTGGGAAAATATTCATGTTAGCTATGACTGATTACTTCTCCAAGTGGATAGAGGCTGAAGCTTTTGCCCAAGTCAGAGAAAAGGAAGTTATATCCTTCATTAAAAGAAATATTATAACTAGATTTGGAATTCCTTCCGAGATTATATGTGATAATGGTTCCCAATTTATTGGGGGCAGAACCACTAACTTTTGTGACAGCTGGGGGATTAAGATGATAACTTCAACACCAGTTCACCCACAAGCTAATGGCCAAGCAGAATCATCCAACAAGATCATCATCAACAATTTGAAGAAAAAGCTTGGATCCAAGAAAGGGAAATGGGCAGAAGAACTACCCTATGTGCTCTGGGCTGACAGGACAACCCCCAAGAATGCTACTGGTCAAACGCCATTCTCTTTGGTGTTTGGGGCAGAATCAGTGATCCCAACAGAAATGGTGGTTCCTACTGCTAGAACAAGTACCCGTGATCCTGAGGAAAATGATGAAAACTTGGCTCAAGACCTGGATACTATTGAAGAAATCAGGGATATGGCTAGGATAAGGATGGCCAGTTATCAACAAAGAATGGCTGGTGCTTACAACAAAAATGTCAGGATCAGGAGGTTTCAAGTTGGAGATATGGTGTTAAGGAAAGCATTTCAGAATACCACCAATCCTGCTGATGGAAAATTGGCTCCAAAATGGGAAGGCCCTTATTTGATTGAAGCTGAAGCAGGAAAGGGGGCATATAGATTGCTAACCATGGAAGGTGATTTGCTACCAAGAGCTTGGAATGCTGTCCACTTGAAGAAATATTTCATGTGACAAGGATCCTTATGGCAGAGGTGATCCTCACGATAGAAATATCCTTAAAGGATCCTCAAAGTATCGGTGATCCTTACTCAGGTAATATTCTAATCTTGAACTATTTCATTTCTTTATTTTCTCATATAAGGATAAGGATCATGTATCCTTTATCCATCTCTCACGTGAGTTCAAGTTTTGAAAGTTCAGGTATCTTTAGCACAACGTTGGTTATCCACAGAAGCAATCCGTCTTTTGGGTTTAACCCCAGTTATTTGGGCTTGTCCCCAGATTCCGCCTGTAGCGCACGATGATCCTGGTGTAGTTCAAGGCTTTGGGACCAGTACTCGTTCTAGGGGCTGATAATTCCATTGTTCTGGCTATGCTTAGGATCCTACGTATAATGGTAGACGTACCATACATCCGTTCATAAGGTTTCTAACGTTTTCACGTTAGCTAAGGTTTCTAACGTTTTCACGTTAGCTAAGGTTTTGGCATCTTCATGTCACCAAGTTTGGATAGTCGCCAGTTAGGGCCATACTCCAGTTTACATACGATCCTTGGGCTTGTCCCCAGTTATCCTTGGGCTTGTCCCCAGTTATCCTTGGGCTTGTCCCCAGTTATCCTTGGGCTTGTCCCCAGTTGCTAACTCTTTTCTTATATCGGCTTAGTCCCAAGTTATGCTCTATTTCAGGTCCTTGAAGATAGGCAGCTAGGGATCCTTGAGCCTTATTTCACTCTAAGGTTTATCTTATAGTTATCCTTGTTATGGTTAGGATTCTAACTTGGATCCTCAGGTATGATCCTTAACTCTTTTGATTTTATTCATTATTCTTCTAAATAACCCCTATACTTGACAACTGGACTTGTATTTCTTAAATCATATCACTTTTTAAAACCTATCGGTTATGGGATATGTGATCCTTATTCATATCCTAAACCTTTTGGATATCTTTTCTAATTTTTCAAGGCTTGATAAGTATAAACAGAATGAACATTACAACAATTGAAAAGTAACATACTAAAAAGGATAACAACACAAGATAAGCGACAAAAGGTTAAGTTTTTATTTATTAACATAAGGCTAGCCCTTTAAAGGTTGTCAAAATTACCTACCCGAGCTTCTACCAGCAAAACGTGGCCCGTCCGCTGGGGTAGGTAAAGGGTGTCCATGATAATGAGTTTAAAGGTAGTGCAGGAATATAAAGGCGGCAAGATCACAATGGCTTCATCCCCCAAACAGAGGATCCCTCCACCAATTGCAATCCTGCCTATTGTCCAAAGGATCATACATGATCCTTAAACCTAAGAACTATTGTTTAGAGTTATTACAGACCCACCATTGTTCAAAAACATCAACAATCCAAAAAACTACCAAACCATAAAAAATGGGCTCCGGCCACGTCTAGAAATTTCCATCATCGCCCATTTTTGCAGCTCACACCTTTGCTGCATTATCATCACCACCAGCCGCTGCATCCTCAGCTTTATCCTTCAATCCGCTGCCACTAGCCTCAATTGCCAGAATCTCCTCAGCCTCCTCTTCATCACCCAATTCAGCCAGCCTTGCCTTCCATTCTTCAATTTCCCAGCTACTTTTGTCAAAGGCAGGATCCTGAGCTTCCAAGGCCATTTGAAGCTTGGTTTTGTACATTGCTATGGCGGCAGAAACTTTAGCATCATCTGTGATCTCCTGCCTTTCATAGTCAAAGTTAACCAGCACCTTAGCCATCTTCTGCTTGGTATCCTGGAGTTCCTTCTGAAGATCAGCAAGTGCAAGATCCTTGAGCACAGCAACCTGCTGGAGATCGGCAATCTTCTTATCTTGATCCTCGACATGGCCGATGTAATCCTCGATCTCAGCAAATTTCTGCAAAAGAAAAGGATAAAGAAGTTCAAGAGCAAATGATCCTTAGATCAGCAGGATATACAAGCAGAGACAGTGATCCTTACATCATTGAAGTACTCGAGGAACTGGTGGCGAATTAAGGGCAGACCCTGCAAATCCTCAGCCTCGGAAGTCTTCCTCTTCTTGATTCCCTTCCCTTTGAGGGGTGCCTTGGGGATTGAGGCTGTTGGGCTAGTAGGGACCTTTCTTTTGGAGGATTTGACAGTGGTGAGATCGGTGACACTGAACCTTGAAGCAGATTTGGCAGATTTTCCAGCACCTACACAACCAAAACGAGATAAGTATCTTTTCTTAATGTACATTTAACTATTTATTAAAATTTTAAACAAGGATACTTACTTGACATTGTGACAGAGCCTGAGGATACCTCCTGTGAGTCTTGGGTTATTGTCTTAAAAGTTCTAGTTTCAGGGTCAAGTCCCCAGAAAGTAGCAAGTCTTTCCCTGGTTGCGGGTGTTGTGATGAGACGTGAAACGGAAATGGCTGCATGACACAAGACAAAAAAAGGGGTTAGTGATCCTATTACAAAAACATGACCATCTGGTGATCCTTCACAGGATCCTCCGGCCTACCATGGGTGGACCATGTCCTTGGTAAGTGCTCTCCATCTGGAATGGTATCCCTTCTTACAAAGAAGAAGCGACGCTTCCAATCTTTGTCGTTTTTGGTGACTTTGAGAAGAGGATGATCTGCACTGGGTTTTCGTTTGAATAAATAACGATGGGAACCGAAGGTAGTAAGATCATACAACTCCGCCAGTTCTGACATTCCTAAATCAAGACTCTCCTGCTCAATGATCCTCTCTAGGGTGTATAAAACCCTCCAAATCATCGGCATGGCTTGAATGTAAGATATGCCGGTAAGAGAAAAGAAGGATTGTGTGAACTCCGGGAAAGGATAGGTGTACCCTATAGCAAATGGGGTGACTGGAAAGGCAACCCATGTATCAGAAACATAGTCGCTCAGAATAGTTGGATCGAAGGGTTTGAAAAAGACATTCGCTGGAAAACGGTGACGGATGTTATCTATTTGTGCGTCGTTAAAGCAACACCTCTCGTTCACTGAGTCTTTGATGATCTTTTGACTTTTCAAAGGGCTATCCTTTTTGTGATCCTTGGCCGGTGAACTTCGGGGCAACATTTTCGAAGTGACGGAGATAAACATAGAGAAACAGAGTAAGAAGGAAGGAAGAGGAGAGAGAATTACCTGGTTGATCGTCGACTGAGAATTTAAAGGGAGTCTCTTTCGAATTTGAATGCATAATGATCCTATCTATATCTCTATTTATAATTATGATTTTGCAGGATTGTCACTTCCGTGACATCATCATCGCAACGGCTAGTTCTATTTTAACGGCTATATATCCGTTAGTTAGTTACGGATAAGATCAAGAAAACATAACTCGCTAATTTTACAATTTCACTCCTTATATTTTGGGGGCAATTGTTAGGGGAGGATTTTCTAACAATTAGTGATCCTTATTTGTTATCCTAACTGGTGATCCTTACTTCTGTGACAGGAGGTGATCCTCAGAAGAGCTTCAGGATCAGGATCATGGATCACTTTAAGGATCCTCGTACTGACGATTGTTTATTTATGTATTGTACTATCTCGCAGGTATAACGAGCTTGACCAAGTCTAGGCGACATTCCTGGAGAATATTCCTAAACTATTATGCACGTGCTTGACCAAAAATAGACGTTATGGAGAACGTGGAGGCTTGGCACGAAAGTCGGATAGTTAGTTTAGGTGGTTATTTCTATTTTAAAAAGGGAGTAGCGAGCTAGTAGAAAACACTTAATCATTTTTCAGTTACACACACTCGTACAAACGCTCATACAAGCTCTCGTTCAAACACTTAGCAATTCCATACACTTTTAACACATTTCACCGTAGCGATCCTTGTACCTAGCTCGTTACTATCCGAAGTTGTAAACATTTAATCATTTATTAGAGCTTGGTGATCGGTAGTTTCCATCACCCGGGGTTTTTTGTGCCGGAGATCAACTCTTGATCAAGGGCTTTTTCCCCGTATAAATCTTTGTGTTGTTTGTGCACTTTACATTGAAGTGATCCTCATCGCTGTTACATATTTAAAGCATCATTCCCCTAAACAAAGAGTTTGGTTGCAATATCCTCATTAGATTTTTTGACCAAAACAGTTTGGCGCCCACCGTGGGGCAATTGGTGCTTCGTCCTTAAGAAAATACGCATTTCTGTGCTTAATTCGGTTCACTACAACCAAGAAGATGGCTTCCTCATCGAAGAATGCTTCAAACTTGATGCCCTCATTCACTTCTTCACAAGGCGTTCCTCCTTTGCCTCCACCACCTTTTGGATCCCAGAAGAATACTGAGAATGCTGCGAAGAAACCGACTCCCATTTTCTCAAAACCACCTACTTCTTCTGTTTCAACTAATCCTACTACTAATGATCTCTATGCCTTGATTTTGCAGATGAGGAATCATGCACAAGAGCAGGATAAGACCAATGAAAGGATCCTCCGGGAGATTGACGAAATTAAGAAGCAGAAGAAAACAGCAGAGGATCGTTCCCCACTGATGCCCAGATCTTTGAATTTTGATACTCCGGTGATTACTTCTCAGCCGTCAGTGGTTCCAGACATTCAATATGCGGGTGGACCAAAAGGAGTGCACTACGGAACAACAGCTATGACCCAGGCATTAGGTTCATATTTCCAGCCAGCGGGATCCTATCCTCAGCATATGGGGTCCCTCACGAGTACAGGAGGATATTCAGGAATGCAGCAGTTTCAAGGATCCTCCTTCGTTCCAGGATCATCCCAGGTTCAAGGATCCTCCTTCGTTCCAGGATCATCCCAGGTTCAAGGATCCTCCTTCGTTCCAGGATCATCCCAGGTTCAAGGATCCTCCTTCTTTCCAGGATCATCCCAGTTTCAGGGATCCTTCCAGATGCCAGGATCCTTGAGGAGTTTGCAAACAGGGAGTTCAGATGTCCATCAAGGAGATTTTATTCCAATGCAGACCAACGCCTCTACTGGTCCCTCGATCATTCCAGAGTCTCAACAATATGGATTAACCTCCATTCTTCCTAACTCGAATCCAATGGGAGGTAACACTTTTAATAATTCTCATACTACTAACCATGGTCTTATGCAGGATCCAGGTATCAATCATGCCATGGCCAGAGAATTGCAAAAGCTAAAGGATATGATCTCGAGTGTTCCGGGAGTAGTCAAACCTATTCCAGAGATTGCAGATGGGAGCCACAAGATATCTCGTTTTGCACCACCAATCTGTGATGCTGAGATACCCAAGAGGTTCCATGTGCCTACAATGAAACTGTATGATGGTTCGACGGATCCTGAAGAACACATAGCACAATACAGGGAGAGGATGGAGATCAATCCAATCCCAGAAAAGTTAAAGGAAGCATGCCTGTGCAAAGGATTCGGATCCACTCTTACTGGATCAGCTCTCAAATGGCTGCTAAGTCTTCCTCCCTATTCTATTACCTCATTTGCTAACCTAGTTAACTTGTTTAATACTCAGTTTTCTTGTAGTAGAAAATTTGAACGATTAACTAGTGATTTATATAGGATAACCCAGGGTCATAATGAATCATTAAGGGATTACATTACCAAATTCAGTAAAGAATCCTTAGACATTCCCAACTTAGATATAGCCACGGCTGTTGAGGCCTTCAAAATGGGATTGCTTAGGGATTCGTTATTTTATGATGATCTTGTTATGACACCATGCAGGAACCTAGATGAGGTAAGAACCCGGGCCCTCAGGTTCATTCGGCTAGAGGATGACAAGAGGATCCAGGAGAGGATAACAGGATCCTCAAAGCAGGATAAGCAAGGATCCTCATCCAGGAACAACAAGTTCAGATCCTACAACAGATCTGATAATCAGAACGTGCATTCTATTGATCAAGAAGAGGATAATGAGGATTATCCTCCAATTTCTGAATATTGCTTTAGTGTTGATAACAATGAACTAATCCTTGCCATGCAGAACTTAGGTGATAAAGCTAGATGGCCAAGAAAGAATGACAGGCCGGCTGCAACTAAGGATAAATCAAAGTGGTGTGCATATCATGAAGATTTTGGGCACCTCACAGAAGAATGCATTGCATTAAGAAAGGAAATTGGATACTTGTTGAGCAAAGGGCATCTAAAAGAGTTGTTGGGAAGAAAAAAGTCAAGGACTCAGGATCCTGAAAGGATCCCTGAGAAGGCTCCAGCTCCTCCAGAATGCTTCTCAAGTTTCTCGATTAGCCTACTACTTCTCACATGATCCGTATCCTATATATATATATAGGAATGAGATCAAAAGAAAACGATTTGAAGTGTGCAACCATGAGAACGATTTTCAGCCATAAGATCTTTGTGATTTGTGGCTAACATGATGCGGTGGCATTTTTGTAAATAATGGGAACCTTAGAACTACCGGGAGGGGTAAAATTGGAAGATCCAAACAAGGGTGCACATGCTAATAACATGTCATCCCCCCCCCCCCCAATCATATTTAAGCGCCAATAATTTTTTTTATACGTGATTATTTTTCTAAAAAAAATACACCATAAAACTCAACGTTTTTTATATTTCCAACGAGTATATTATTGATATACTTTTCGCAAAAAAAATGAACTGGGTGTTTTATGATGTTTTTCTAAACTATGTGTTTTATGGAGTTTTTAACTACGTATTTTCATGGCGTTTTCTAAACTGGGTGTTTTTATGGCGTTTTTACCTAAGTATTTTCATGACGTTTTTTTCTGAACTGAGTGTTTTTATGTCGTTTTCAACAGAGTTTTTCATGATGTTTTTCTGAACTAGGTGTTTTATAGCGTTTTTAACTAGGTATTTTCATGGCGTTTTTCGGTACTAGGTGTTTTTATGGCATTTTAAACTGAGTTTTTCATTGTCTTTTTCTGAACTGGTTGTTTTATGGCGTTTTCAACTGGGTGTTTTCATAACGTTTTTCTGAATTAGGTGTTTTTATGACGTTTTTATTTGAACACCCAGTTCATGTCATTTTTTTAATTTGAAAAGTATGGCAATAGTATACTCATTGGAAAGATAATAGAAAACTCGATTTTATGGTGTAATTTTTTTTAAAAAATAATCACGTATAGAAAAGTTACGAGAGTTTAAAAAGATGGTGGAATATGCATGTAGCTTGCATGTGCATGGTCTTTGGCATATGAGTGGCATGTGCATGGATTTTTTGATAATATTACCTTTAGTGTAAGTTAGCATCAACGCAAGATGTCAACACCAAAATTTTCTCACTGTTTTCACACTTCTGGGAAAGAAGACGGGAAAACCAAAAATTTATATATCCATCACTATTTGACGTAACCAAAAATTTAAAACCACATCATGTTTATAATTTGTTATTATCGTTTTCACAAATGTTAAATATATATATATAAACAATATATAAATATATATATATAAACAATATATATATATATATAGGGGAAGGTTCAAATGAAAACCACTATTTATTGTGAAAACTCGAAAACTAGTTAAAAAAGCCAAAAAAACATGCCAATTTTTTTTTCATAATAATTTTCGCTACTTTTAGTATATAAAAAAAAAATTTAAACAAAAATTTTTGTAGTGCACATGTGTAGTACACATACACATGTGTATTATTACACATGTGTAATACAAAAAAAGAATTTGAAAAAAAGTTTTTTTTATATACAAAACCAGCGATTTTTTATAAAAAAAATTGAAAACAAAAATTTGGTGTGTTTTTTAGGCTTTTTTTAGTTAGTTTTCGAGTTTTCACAATAAAAGTGGTTTTCATTTGAACCATCCCCTATATATATATAGGAGAAAGATCCGTTAGGAATCTCCTTTTATTACCAGAACTGCGAGAACCAATGTGAACACAAACAAAAATATCTCAAAAAATCTAAAAAAAAAACACACAAAACTTTTTTTAATATTTTTTTTATTAAAAATCACTACTTTTCGTCAATAAAAATTGTTTGAATATGAAAACTAGAGATTTTATTAAAAATAGTAAAAAATTGTGTGTTTTTTAGATTTTTTAAGGTTTTTTTTTTTTTTAAGGGGGAGGTTAGCTTTATGGTTTAGTTTTTAGCATTTAGCTTGAGGGGTGGGTTTAGGGTTTTTATAGGTTTTTTTGATGTTTAGTTTTATGGATTAATTTTTAGCATTTAGCTTGGGAGGTTAGTTTTTTTTTCAGGTTTTTGAGGGGTGGGGTGGAGGGGGAGGGGTTAGGTTTTTTTTAGGTTTTGGGTGGCGTAGTAGGTTTATTTTCTTGTATTCACATTGGTTCTCACGATTCTCGCAATAAAGGTGGTTCTCGCATGAACCCGACTATATATATATAGGGGGCCGCTAAAATGAGAACCACCTCCAGTTGTAAGAACCGTGAGAACTTTTTGATCCGGGGCGAGTTGGACCAAAAAAAATTTTCAAAAACGTAGATGCTTGTATTATTAACACATTTGTAAAAAAAATTCAAAAAAAAATGTCGTGTGCGTAGTTTTAAACACCACAAGTTTGTGTTTACGGGTCCCGTAAATGCAAACTTTGGGTGCTCAAAACTACACACCCGACATTTTTTTTTGAATTTTTTTTTACAAATGTGTTTATAATAGATGCATCTACGTTTATGAAAAAAATTGGTCCACCTCGCCCCGTACGGTGTAGTTCTCACGATTCTTACAACTGGAGGTGATTCTTACCACTAGTTAACGCGAAAACTCGAAAACTAACTAAAAAAGCCTAAAAACATACCAAAAATATTATTTTTTTCATACCAATTTTCGGTATTTTAGGTATATAAGAAAAACTTTAAAAAAAAAATAAAAATAAAAATTGTAGTGCAAATGTGTAATAGTACACGTGTGTATTATTACACATGTGTACTACAAATTTTTTTAAAGTTTTTTTTATATCCAAAAACTAGCGATTTTTAATAAAAAATTGTGGAAAAAAAAATTTGGTGTGTTTTTTAGACTTTTTTAGTTAGTTTTGAGTTTTCGCATTAAAAGTGGTTTACATTTAAACTATCCCATATATATATATATATATATATATATATATATATATATATAGGGGAGGGTTCAATTGAAAACTCATTTTATTGTGAAAACTTGAAAACTAACTGAAGAAGCCTAAAAAACATGTTGATTTTTTTTTACATTTTTTTTATAAAATTTCGCTACTATTTATATATAAAAAAACTTTTTTCAACAAAAAATTGTAGTGCACATTTGTAGTACACATATAATGCATATGTGCAGTACATATTTGTTTTTTTTGAAAAAAAAAATTACATATAAAAAGTAGCGAAAATTTGGTAAAAAAAATTGTATATTTTTTAGTCTTTTTTAGTTAGTTTTCAAGTTTTCACTATAACTAGTGGTTTTCAATTATATATATATAGGAGAAGGATCTGTTAAGAACCACCCTTTATTGCGAGAATCGCAAGAACCAATGTGAACACAACCAAAAAATACCTAAAAAAATATTAAAAACACCCAAATAAAAAAATAACTATTTTTTTGAAAAAATCGCTATATTTCGTCAATAATAATAAAAATTCAAAAAAAATAGAGTAACAGTTATCCATGCATATGTGCATTTGTATCATTTCTTTGACAAATTCCGTAATTCATTACAAATATCAGACAATTACACTTTCATTTACACTACCATTTATAATACACTACTTTTTACATTGACAATAATAGAAATGCACATGTGCATCTATATATATGAACTTTTTATAACATTAACAACACTAGAAATGCACATGTGCATCTATATATATGAACATGTTATAACGTGTTTTAGTGCACCACTTTGAATACACGTTCCATTTCATCTATCTTACCATCCATACTACACTATCATTACCTCCTACCATTCGTAATACAATACCATTGCTTTTTACCACCTATAATACAATATTATTACCAATATTTCACTTTATTATATGTACATCAACACCCTTTATACCATCCAAACAACATATTACATCATAAAGCGACAAATATAATCAAATCATCAACCACTAGATATAACTAAACAAAACACATGTATATGGGCCTACTTCATCATTTAAAATCACAAACTTTTTGTAACAAAACAACTTATTTCATGTTGATACATGTAGATACACATGTGCATTTCTAATATTGGTAATGTAAAAAGTAGTGTATTATATATGGTAGTGTAAATGAAAGTGCATTTTTCTACTACTGGTAATATATTATGGAATTTGTCCAAGAAATGATATATATGCACATGTGCATCCATAACTATTACTAGAAAAAAAACGCTTTTTTGTAACAAAATATAGCGATTTTTATTAGAAAAACATTAAAAAATTGTGGGTTTTTTGGATTTTTTAGGTTTTTTTTTGTTCACATTGGTTCTCGCGGTTCTCCCAATAAAGGTGGTTCTCAAATGAACCTTACCCTATATATATATATATAGGGAGAGAGAGAGAGAGGGGGGGGGGGGGGCGCTAAAATGAAAACTACAGTTGTGAGAACCGAGAGAACCACTTTACAACCATTAGATCTTCAAGATGGATGAGATTAAAACTAGTTATAATTAATATTAAATATTTTTTGTCTTATTATGTTTTTAATATTTTAATGCCAAAGGGTAGTTTAGTAAATTTACTCTTTTTTGTCTTTTTACCTTTATCATTTTTATTACTTGTCTTGTAATATAATATTAGTTGGTTTTTTTTAACAGATTTTTTTTATTAAAAACCATTTTAAATTTAGATTTTTTAACAAAACAACTTTTTTGCGCGCCGTTTTTACGCCCGACTTTTTCACGCGTCGTTTTTTAACGCACCGTTTTTGCACGCCGTTTTTAGGCCCGGCTTTTTCATGCGTCGTTTTTTTAACGCGCCGTTTTTTTCGCCGTGTTTTAACGCACCGTTTTTTACGCAACGTTTTACGCCCAGTATTTTTACACGTCGTTTTTTACGCGCCGTTTTTTAGCCCCCTTTTTACTCGCCGTTTTTTTACGTGTTGTGTTGTAAGCCTCGTTTTTACTCGCCGTTTTTTTTCTCGCGCAGTTTTTTTTCGCCCTGTATACGCCCCTTTTTTATGCCCCGTTTTTTACGCGCCGTTTTTTACGTGCCGGTTTTACGACCCGTTTTTACGCGCCGTATTTTACGCCCTGTTTTTACGTCCCGTTTTCACATGCCGTTTTTACGCCCCATTTTTACTCGCCTTTTTTTTACGTGCCGCTTTTTATGGTTGTAAAAAAGATTTTTTACAAAAAAAAATTACGAGTGTAAAAAACATTTTTTTTACCAAAAAAAATTACAGTTTACGGGATACAAATTTTTACGTTTTACGTTTTGTGGGCTTAATTTTTTTACATAAAAGTTTACGTTTTACATTAAAAAGTTTTACGTTTTACATGAAAATATTTTATGTTTTACGTTTTACGGAATTAATTTTTTTACATATAAGTTTACATTTTACGTTATACGTTGTACATTTTACAATTTAGATAAAAAAAAGTTTTACGTTTTACGTTTTAAAGAAAAATGTTTTACGTTTTACAATTTACGTAAAGTTTTACGTTTTACGTTTTAAGTTTTACGTTTTACATAAAAACGTATTACGTTAAATTTTTAAAGTTTTGCGTTTTATGTTCTACATTAAAATTTTTACGTGAAGTTTTACGATTACAATTTACATAAAAAAAGTTTTATGATTTATTTTTTTTTTTACAAAATCTTTTTTACACAAAATGAACTCACCAAAAATCGCGGTATCATAGATAGATTGAACTTATTATCATCGACTGAAAAATAAACTTTTTACACAAAATGAACTCACAAGAACAGAAGCTAAATTTCCCTATGTAGTGCCAAAAAAGCATCAATGTATGATCACGGATCTATTAGTATTTTAAATTTCCATATCTAGTGCCAAAAAAGCATCAATGTATGGTTGTTTCTTTGTTTTCTAGTCAAAACTGCTTACAAACACAACTTTTACTCTCCAATTATCCCTATAACAACCCTCCTAAAATATTTATAACACCCCTATACGTCCTAAAATACACCCCGTATACGAAAACCGGTCTCTAAATACCTTTATTTTAACAAAAATAAAGAAAAACAAAATTTAAAGGTCGCTCGAGGGCCGCGACCATATTGGTTGTGTGCTTCGCGGGGCGCGACAGCTCAACATCAGGACGCACCCGGTGCCGCCACGTGGCACAATTCGTGTCGAGGCTACCCCTTGAGTCAGCCAAGCTAGGACCTACCCTAGAGGCTCTCGCGGGGCGCGAAGCCCTGCCTTGTTTCTCTCGCGGGCCGTGAGGAAGTTGAGATCAGGCACTATAAATAGATGCCAACGGCTTTAGTTCCAACTCGCTCAAACTTTCGAAATCTCTCTCTAATTCTGAAATGTAGAAATTATAATCGGGCATAATACCCGCCCTAATTAGCGAAGCTCTGCCTCGTTGTAAGTATTATAACCCTCGGTTACGTATTAGATATGCTACCCGATTGATATAGTGCTTCGTAACGGCTGTCGAGGCTCTGCCCGACGTAGTCGTTGGAGTTCTGTCTCAGGGAGGGTATAACTAATGTAAATTTAGTTATTATACTAATGCGTGTGCATTGTTTAATTAATAGTTTATAATTAGGAAGTCACAAAGGAAAAACCTAAAATAGCAAAGTGAGTTTATCCTCTTTTTGTAAATGTTTTTCATAAACTGTTTTTACAAAACCTCAATTGTTTTACATTATGATTAACAGTTATTGAGTATTTGTAATTCTACAATTATCGTCAGTATGTTGGGGTTTTGTATACAAAATTTGTTACTACACTGTGAGTAGTAACATGACCACAAGTCAGGATTGACAGTGCCGTGGGTGGTAATTAAAGTAAGAATTGGAAACAAATATAATTGCGAGATCACCCTCAATACTGTAAAATGATAAAACTTGTCTTGATTAAACTGGGATTCACTCACCAGTATTTCCCACTGACAAATGTTTTTAAAACGAGTTTCAGGTAACAAAATGTGAAAGTCAAATAGAAGCCAGCTGGAGAGCACTGAAGGCTTGGAAAAATGTGGCTATAAAGTTAACTAAATAAAGAAGATGTTTTATTTCAATAAAATAGGGTTTATCCCTATAAACATGTTTGTAATGGAAACTTGGGAATTTCCCATGTGTTTATTATAAAAATGTGGTATTTTACTCTGATAAAATATTTCCTAACTACGGTCCTGATGTAAATTCCGCTGCCAAAATGATAAACACCGATACCACTGATACTGGCTCACGACCGCCCGTTCCCAAGAGATAGAGGCCGGGGTTTGCGACAATCCCCAACCCTAAATCTTCATAAAATAAACATACACAAACAAATTAACCTAAAAAATAAACAGAACTCCAAATTTAATTTACTCTCCAATTATCCCCAACCCTAAACCTTCATAAAATAAACATACAAAAACAAATTAACCTAAAAATAAACATGAATCCATATTTAATTTAACTATGCATATAAAATAAAATCTCACATTTTCCAAAAAAAACAATGAGGCCACTTCTGTCTAGCTTCATCAACAGCAACGGTTCACCAGAAAACCGGCACTCCTCCTCGTCCTTCACCACAGCCTCCACCTTCTTCACTGGTTTCCGACCAGAAATTCTAACCGAAGCATCACCGTTAACCGCCGGAGCTACATCCACAGCAGTGTTCGACAACTCCTCTTCTGTTTCCTCTTTAACTCTCTTTGCTTTCTTCTCGGAAACAGATGAAAAGGCCGGATTGGTGTTCTTGGCAGAAGCAGACGACTTTCGCTTGTTGTTCGTCATCGTTATTTTTTCCCGGTGAGAATGAGAGAGTGTGTGTATGGGCGGGAAGGTGAGGAGACCGGAGAGTGATGGATCTAGGGTTTTATGGCGTGTGTTTGGCGGGTGAATGTTTTCAGGGTCGCCGGTTTGGGTGTGGTGTTTTGGGGGTCGCCGGTGTGGGTGTGGTGCCGGTAACAGACCTTCTTCATCAGATGAAGATGATGAAGATTTGGTTATCTTCATTAGATGGAGAGAGATATGAGAGATAATGTTTCAAATTGTGTGAAGAAAGAGAAAGATGGAGACTTTAAAAGAGACATAGATAAATATTGAAATGACATAGAGAGTAAATTACCAAAATAACCTTTTGGTTTTAAAATAATAGTGTATATATGGCATGATCTGATTGGTGGAGAGTGGTTCTCACAATTCTCACAACTAGGGATGGTTTTCATTTTAGCGGCTCCCTATAATCCTAGATCATGGACTAATTCCATTCCATCTTCTGCTTTGATAACACTTTTTAAAATAATAAAATATTAATTTGAAATAAAATATACTAATTCTTTTGTATTCAAAAACAAAATTCTTACTTCATAAAAGCATCATTTAAAATGAGTAATTTTATATTTTTTTTCTTTAATTTTGTGTGTATAGTTTATATTAGGGTTATATGTATTCATATCAAAATTTTTATTTATTATGTGTGATGCAAGAATTCAGAAATAATATGAAATAAAAAATAATTCAAAATTTATAATCATTATGTCATTTAAACACAATCAACCTCAACAAATAACATATTTATTTTAATAAAAACTCATTTAAGTTTATATAAATTGAAAACGCATTTTTTTCCCAAAAGAATTCGATCAACTCCATGATTATCTTAAAGCCTTTAATTTTCTATCCTCAAACCCATGTAACACATGGGTTTATAACCTAGTATGTGTGTGTGTGTGTGTGTGTGTGTGTATATATATATAGGGTATGGTTCTAGAGTGAATACTAGTGTATTTGTGAACTGAGAGAACAAATCATGGCCATTGATTTACATCATCAAATCATAAAATACACTAGTGTATTTTCATTATCAAATCCTGGCAATTGATTTACACCTGTGTATACACTTGTGTATTGATAGTCAAGGGATCGGATTAGTTCAATAGTGTTCACAATCAATGGGGTTATTCACAAATGAACCTATCCCTATATATATGTAGGGGATAGATCATGAGTAAACTAGTTTAAATGAGAAAGCCAGAAAACTAACTAAAAAAGCTTAAAAACATACCAATTTTTTATGAATTTTTTATTAGAATTCGATAGCGTTTAATATATAAAAAAAAAACTTTTTTTCCAAAAAAAAATTTACTGCACATGTGCAATAATACGAAAAATCCTAAACCACCTAACCAAACCCCCAACACCCCCCAAAAACCTAAACCTCCCACCCCCCCCCCCCCCCCCAAGAAAAAGAAAAACCTAAAACTAAACACTAAACATAAACCCCAAAAAACACCTAAACTCCCCACCCGCACCCCTCAAAAAACCTAAACCCCCATCCCCGCACTCCCCAAAAACCTAAACCCTCTCCCCTCATACCTAAAAACCTAATTCTAATCCTAAACCTCTAAAAAACATAACCCTTAAAGCTAAACTAAACTCAAAAGTTAATTTTAAGCATATAAATGCACATGTGCAGTATTAGTTTTTTTTGAAAAAAATATATATATATAAAAAGTAGCGAATTTTTATAAAAAAAATTGTAAAAAAATTCCCATGTTTTTTAGGCTTTTTTTAGTTAGTTTTATCATTTATATGTAGTTTTATCATATATATATATAGGGTAGGGATAGTGTGCATTAATTCAAAAGTGTAAGTAGTGTGAGAAGTGTTTTAAACCGTTAGATCTTTGATCTAATGGTTGAGAACAATATGGACCAAATTATAAATTGTGTTTTAATTATTTGGACTAATGTGAAAAGTGTAGGGGTAATTGTGTCTTTGCATATGTTTCAAATTAGGCAACTCTCCTAAATTCTAGCGATTAACTCCTAAATTCTAGTGATTCAATTTTAAACTTATTTTACAATTCGGACATTCTAAAAAATCCAGAAATATGTAACTGCTACAAGAAATATATAACACGATACATCCATCATATAACACTATATAACAATATATAACACTATAAATCTATCATAGACATGCTATCAGACAAATATAACACTATATAACACTATATAACACTATATAACTCTAAATAACACTATATAACACCATATAATACCATATATCACCATATAACACTATACATCCATCATATAACACTATACAACACCAAAAACACTATATAACACCATATAACACTATGTAACACTATATAACAATATATAAAAATATATAACACTATACAGTTTTGAACAAGATGACACAAATTCGTAGATTAATTCTTAATTCGTATTCCTATAATTAAGGGTGGCGGTTATGAAAGGTTATCAATTAATTAAATCAATAAGAAAATTACTTGTTTACCCTTTTAAATTAATTTAGATTGAGGACACGTGTCATCACCACAATATTTCTCACCCTTCTCACACTTTTAGATTAATATACAGGATCGTCATGTATATATATATATATATATATATATATGAGTAGGAGTTTTGCAGAAAGTGTGTTTTTCCTAGAAAGTCTAGGAAGCGATCTGGGCCATCCGATTGGTGTTTTTAATGGCTTAGATCAAATGGATGGCATTTTCATAATATCTGAGTTATATAATTAGAGACTTTTAATATAATGAGGGTATTTTGGTAATTGGAAGTGTTTTAAATCCGTCAAGAAACTGCCATATAATTAACCAATCCCTAAAATCATGGGATTTCCCCTCTTTCTCTCTCTCTCTCTCTCCCTAACCGCAACCAAAGAAGAACCAACCATTTTTCCTGCAAATATTCTTCTCCGATTGGTCATATATTGTTGATGTTGCTGACGGTTGTCGTTCAAACAGTAGTCGGAATCGTTGGTCGGCCGGTGATGTTTCCCTATCGGTTGTTGTTTTTCATACTTGTTTCAATTTTTTTATCTATCATTGAATCGGGTTCTTAATGTTGATTGATGACAGTGTGTTGAAGACGAAGACACTGGGTTGCGTTGAAGACGAATGCTTGCTGTTAAAACACAGTGTGTTGAAGACGAAGACACTGGGTTGTGTTGAAGACAAATGCTTGCCGTTAAAACACAGTGTCAAGAAACCTCCAGCAATCTGCTTGCTGTTAAAACACAGCGTCAAGAATCCTCCAGTAATCTGCTTACTGTTAAAACACAGCGTCAAGAATCCTCCAGCAATCTACTTGCTATTAAAACACAGTGTCAAGAATCCTCCAGCAATCTGCTTGATGTTAAAACACAGTGTCAAGAATCCTCCAGCAATCTGCTTGCTGTTAAAACACAGTGTCAAGAATCCTCCAGCAATCTGCTTGCTGTTAAAACACAGCGTCAATGAATCTGCTTGCTGTTAAAACACAGTGTCAAGGAAATCTGCTTGCTGTTAAAACACAGTGTTAAGGAAATCTGCTTGCTGTTAAAACACAGTGTCAAGAATCCTCCAGCAATCTGCTTGCTGTTAAAACACAGCGTCAAGAATCCTCCAGAAATCTCCTTGCTGTTAAAACACAGTGTCAACAATCATCCAGTAATCTGCTTGCTGTTAAAACACAACGTCAAGAAATCTGCTTGCTGTTAAAACACATTGTCAAGAAACACAGCGTCCTGTATGATTTAAATTGAAACTGTCAATTTGATTTAAATGGAATATTTAGTTTTCATAATTTTCTGGTTAGTTAGTTATCCTAATAAAATAATCCATAATTAAAATAATATTCAAATTACACAATTGCCCTTTTAGTTAAAATCCTTCAATGCCACATGTCGCGTTCTTATTGCTTCCTAGACTTTCTAGGAAAAACACACTTTCCGCAGGAACCCTACTATATATATATATATATATATATATATATATATATATATAATTACAAGTTTCTAATTGTATATGCAATAAAAAACTATTAATAATAACTTTATTATTTTGTTAATAATTATTTTCACAGTTCTAAAATATATAACATACGCTTTTAAGAGCATTCACATCCCTTCCCATATCTCCATTTCTATAATTACAATAAAAATCATAACATTTTCTCTCTCTTTTTAATTAAATATTATTTTTATATATTTATTATTATCTTTTCTCTCTCATCCACTTAGAATCACTTTAAAAAACTATTAAAAAATTAATAGGGTGAACAGTATACACCGAAATATACAGATGAACAGTAATATTTCTCTTTGTCCTCTTTTCACAAGCACTTTTTAAAATATGTAGAAACCACTCACGTAAAAATGCGGAATGGGGTGTGAATGCTCTAACCCATTGAGTTTTTACAAATTTGGTTTTCCTCTTATAACATACATTTGTTAGCTTACTATAAAAACTTAATACGCAGCTATGTTTAATTTTTCTTTTTAACATTGCGACATAAATTCGTTGTAAATGAAGTTTGTTCAAAATAGTGTTTTTTTGGTAATGTATGCTATATTGAGTGTCGGTACCATAATAATATATAACGTGACCAATGATATTGTTACCAACCGAACAACATCGGTATCGATGTTAGTATTATGAGAAACAATATTGTTATTCGTTTTTATAGTTTTCGATCGACACAAAATGCCACTTTTTTATTACACAAGTTTATTTTTAGCCCACATCAGACAACTTGTGTGTAATAAAATTGTTGTAAATACTTTTTGTTGTACGGTAAACTATTACATAAAAGTACATATACCGTAACAAACTCATTTGTGTTCAGAATAATAACTCATTTGTGTTCAGAATAATTTTTTTAATGTCATAAAGTATACCGATTGTCAGCATTGGACTGTGCCGGTAACTAAACGTACCAAAATGACACGAACCAAACAACGACGGTCCCAGTATCTATATAATCGGCACTGGTGTCGATATTCGTTTTTACATTTTTCGATCGATGTGACATGTTTATAAAATTTTGAATATACCGCGACGACACACTTATTTATATCTACATTTTACTATAAACCATATACAAAACTAAATCGTTGTAACATCGCAAGTAAAATCCACTCCTAATATCAATAATCACTGAATTGTGTTAATTGCTTAGTAAAATCCACTCCTTATATCATTAATCACTGAATAGTATTAATTGCTTTAAAAGACTTGCAACAAAAACACGATGACATATTACAAAAGAAAAATGAAAAAGAAAAACTATGTTCGATCGTATTCTCATCCTCCATCTTTATATCTATATGTTTATGTTATGTATTTCCTTTTCTTTTATGACTGAGGTAAAAACCAAAATGTTTGAGATACAAACCAAATTGCTGGAATTATAATCTTTAGATTATGAAGAGGTATAGAGCTTTACCATATCTAAATCTTCATATTTTGAATATTGAGATTCGTACGAAGAAATATTGAAAAATCTCTAAAGTTTAGAGATGGAAAACAAGTAGATTTTTAGAGTTTCTAAAAGCTCTAAAAATGTTTTTGCTTTATATTTATTTTCATTATTTTGTAAACAAGTTTTGTGTTTTTAATAATATATATTATTTTAGGACTGGATGGATATATTTTTGGGTATGTGTGTATCGAATTGCAATAGATAGCCTTTAAATGGGAGGCTTATTCACTACTTCGGTGAAGGATAAATGGAAGTGGAAGCCGGACAATTAAGGTCAGTTCTCTTCTAAATCGTTTAAAAAGATTGCTTTGGGTACCGTACACGAGGAAGTCTTGTATCCGGCGAAGAGCTGCAGATGGGTTCCGGCCAAGTGCAACATTTTTATTTGGAGGGCGGCGATGGATCGTATTCCGACTATACAAAATATGGTCAGGAGAAACATAAGGGTCGAATCGGATGTTTGTGCTCTTTGCGGGGACGCGATCAAAAACGTGGACCATCTCTTCATGGCTTGTATCATTTCGTTTAGAGTTTGGAATCGGGTTTGTATTTGGGCTAAGCTTCCGCCTTTTTTTGCGTTCTCTTTCAAGGATATTCTCGATTATCATAAAAGTGTCTATGGGGAAAAGAAGACCAAAGAGATAGTCTGTGGGCTTTTTGTCATGGTGGTTTGGTGTATTTGGAAAGCTAGGAATGAGAAGATTTTCGCAAATGGAAGAGGCGACAGTAATGAGATATTTGGGGAGTTGAGATCTCTGGGATTTTTTTGGTTGAAATGTAGATCCAAATATAGTGACATTGTTTGGAGAGATTGGTGTAACTATCCTTTGTATATGTTGTAAGTGGTTTTGGTGTGGTCCTGTGTTTCTTTGTCAGGCCGGCCTGTTTTTATTTCCTTTCAAAAAAAAGACAGTCTTTAACTTAAATAATTACAGTCATAATACTTTGTTTGGAAAACCCATTACACCTTTCATCATTTGGCTCTAACCTGATTAAAATTTTCAATTAAGTATAGCATGGTAACACCCCAAAAATATTAGGGATTTTATGAATGACCATAATAGATATGCCGGTCACAATTAAGGATAAAATAACTAGGAAAAAAATTTAACCTAGTTAATTATGTGTCTTAAAATAATAAAGAAAAACTTGGTTAATAACCCTTTTATAAGACTTGAATAGTTAAGGGGCTAAAGTTGGCAAAAATGAAAAAGGTTTTAATTTATTAAAAACAAAACACCAAAACACACACCTAAGTGTGTGTTCTGGTCGTGAGTTTCCACAGAGCCAAAGAAGCTCCCTTGTTCAAACCCTAAATTGCAATAATTCACCAAATTGAAAGGGGAAATCAAACCCGAATCGAAATTCAAGCACAAATTAGTGATCACCTCAGTAAAGGGATCATAAGGTATGCCAAATTTCATTGTTTGATTCCATCTTGAATTCTTGATAAATATATGAAATCGAAAATTAGACTTGCATGATTGATGTTCAGATGAAATTAGTAATGAAAACATGTCTAGGAGTATACCCTAGTCAAATACTTGTTAAATTGATGTTCAAAAGTGTGAAATTCATGGTCACCCATCTAAGTGTAAAATGGGTTTTGTAGAATGATAAAGAACACTAGGAATTTGATTTTTAAAATGAGTGTTGTTGATTTACATGAAGTGAATCTAGATGCTATTATGCATACTAGATATAATGAACTTGCAAAAATTGTTAAATTTTGGACTAAATAGTTAGTCATGAACTTGATAATGAATTTAATAAAACGATGCCCATAAGGTGTTTGTTAAAACGCCTAATAGAAAACTAAATGTTGAAATTCGGAACAAAACGCATATTTGAATGATGTTGTGAATTGTGCGTTATATGACATGAATAGAGTTCTAAACGAATCGTTGATTGAACTCTATAGGCAAATGAATCGAGTCTTCAAGCGAACGAGCCGGAGCGGACACGCGCTTGAAGGGAATGCTCTAAAGGTACGTAATCACGGCTTCGATACGTTATGTTTGTTATGTATTTTGTTACTAGACTTTGAATTTAGAATAGTATATGAATTTGGATGTTTAGTTGAAGTGACGATGTTCACTAGACCAAACAAACGGGTTAATATATTGGTTAGAATAAGTTTGGCATGTCATTGAGGTGATGGTTTTCACTCGACAACCAAACGAATTAAAGCGAACGGTTAGAGAACGTTTGGTGTATCGTAGAAGTGACGAAGCTCACTCGTTACCAAACGGGTCAAAATGAATAATTGGTGTATGTTCGGTATGTCGAAGAAGTGACAAAGTTCACTCGACAAACCAAACGGGTAAAAATAAATGGTTAAAGTATGGTTGGAATAAGCCAAACGGGTTAAAATGAACGGCCAAAATCGTAGGGTGTATCATAGAAAACGGGTCAAATAATGGTCGAAATGGTAGTGTTTGAAGTTACTTAAACGTCACTCGTTAAATTTGAGTTATAAAAGCGTAAACTATGAAATGGGAGTTATACGCTAAAGTTGACAAGCCCGGGAATGGGTAATTATGGATAGAAACAAATGTTGATGAATTATGCAAGTATGTAACTTGGTTCCGTTACATCATGATTGTATATTGAATATAGTTAGTTAACTTGAATTAGTCTAATAGTGAAATTGATAGAATGCCGAAATGACGAAGTTCATTAGGTATGGCATTGAGTCAAAATGTTTGTTGGAATAAGTTAGTATGATGATAAAAATGGAGGTTTTCATTAAATGACCAAACGGGTCAAAACAAGGGTAAATTGGTAATATTAAAGCGACGTGAACGTCACTCTTTAATTGAGCGATATGAAAGTGTAAAACCATGGAATGGTAATAACACGCTGAAGTTCCCGGGGAAAGGGTATGTACACTTAGAAGTAAAAATGAGTGATTAACATGTTTTGCAAAGTATAAAACAAATGGGTCGAATACATGAAACAAGGAATTATAAACTATTTGTTTATAATTCAGGTTTCATATGCAAAAAATAGGATAAATTGATGCGTATTTTTATTACAAACGCGTAGGAAAAAGAATCACCTAAAACGGACTTCTAGATAAAAAGTTATGGTCATTTGAAGTTGTGTTTTGTAAAAAAAAATAGAGCTGGGCAGATATGCAGGTCCAGGGTGTGGACCTGCTTGAAAAAATGACTCCCCCGCGGCACGCGACGGGGCAAGCTCGATCTGGCACGACACGCGAGGCCGCGGCCGCTCGCGGCCCGCGAAGTATTTAAATGAGTCTCTCGCGTGGCGCGAGAGATCTATTTTCGGAAATTTTGTTTTGTTTTCATTTGTTTGATATTGGAACTTGGATATATCTATTATTTATTTGTTGTCAAAACTAACTTTTAGGTTGGTTTTGATGTTAGGTGAAGTTGGTGATATCCTGGATGAAGATCAAGCGGTTATCAAGAATCGAACACACAACCAAATAAAGCTTCCGCATTGATCTATTTACTTTTAGTGAAAAGTAAATTTTGTAAACACTTAACACTACATTTTGGGATGTTTTAAACTTGTATGAAGTTAACTTGATAAATTTTTGTAAGGTCATATTTTTATCTAAAAATGCGTATTTAGTATTGAATTCATGTTAAAAAAAAAGGCGTTACAGTGCAAGGCATATGATGGTAGGTTAGTAATTTTACTAGTTCTTCTTTCAACCAACCCCTACCACCACCAAATCCAGCCACCACCACCACCAAATCTGACTGCCACTATTGTATTTGAAATTACAGTACGACTAACCCTAATTCCCAAATCAGCATGAACACAACAACCCTAGATTACAAATCAAACGAATTATCAGAGATTAAGCCTCTGATCATATGAATTGATATAGGGCTTTAGATCTTACTGCAACAAGAATTAAGGGTACAATTGCGAAGAAGGAGAAGTGCAATGAGATTGGTCGGAGTTTATGGTTTCCGGTGAGTCTTGGATCGAGCACAGGAGTACAACAGATCAGATTGGAAGTGTGAGGAAGTTTGTAAAAGGCTCGACAATGATTTTGTGCGTTCTATTTATACAGTTCGATGAAGAACAGTTTAAAATAGAAGTCAGCGTCGTCCGAAAACCACCATCCCATATAATTTTACTGGTGGCTTGATCGCCGGTTCCTGAAACCTCTCAGCCGGCAAGACGGTCGTCGGGACTCGGGAGGATGGATCCTTAATGTTGTTCTATAACCACTGCCATCTTCTAGATCTAACACCGTCGGGTTGAACCCTAATTTGGGAAGGATGGTGAAAGAGGGGTTTATAAAGTGGGATGAATTAAGGGTAAAAGGACATAGATGCCCTCACATGGGAATCGTGTGATACAATTTAACGTTTAATTTTAACCTGGTTTGTGCTAAAGGACGAAATGTGTAATTAGTTTTCCAAATAAAGGAGTGTGACTGTAATTATTGAAGTTAAAGGCTATCCATTGCAATTTGGTACAAACATAAAGGACGAAAAGTGTAGTTTACCCTATTTTTTTATAAACCTTAAGAACCTTATATTATTTCTGCCCGGTTATACCTTAAGGAAATAGCTAATGGGTTGGTGGTGGAGTAGTAAGGGAGAGAAATGGGTTTCCAAGAGACCCAGGTTCGATTCCTGGTTCCCCCATTAGTTTCGGTGGCACCGGGTGATGATTCGAACCTAGGCGATTAGGTGGTGATCACTAGTTTGATCCTTGAACTGAACGAGTTTTACCTCACCATACTGTTGTGCCTTCGGACGAGTGTTCACGGGGTTCGGCTTAGGTGAGAGTTTTCTCCGATTTTAAGACGAGTATATACCGATATGGTAAATTTCACTATTTTAGGACGAGTATATACCGATATGGTAAATTTCACTAATAGCCTATATAAATGATTGTTGTCTGTTAAAAAAATACCTTTATATCAGATATTTTCAGGAACCAAGGTGGTGATAGACGGTAGTTATATACTTTTCAAGTGCCCTCAAGGGCACCATTGATAAAGTAGTCGGCACAAGGGATATGAGTGACTTTAAATGAGATATGGACATAAAAAAAAAAAATAAAAAAAAAAAAAAAAAAAAAAAAAAAACCTCTATAGATAATACACTCAACAATCATCGAATATAATATAATAAATAACTTACTTTTTGCTTTAGATTATATCTATTCTATATTTCAAATTTCAGGTCCCAGACGGCTCGATTTTTTTAGAGACCATGAAGTGAGAATGCGAGGCCCTTTTTCCAAAGCATAAAATGTTTTTTAGTTCTTAGACCATCACGCCACTTTTACATTTATTTTTAATAATTAAGTTATTTTATCAATATCCCTATTTTTAGTTTCACATTATTTATATCGAAAGTTATAAAAAAACTTTAAAATTCTAAACACGAACATTATTATATACGTATCTTAAAATTTGTAATTTTTTTTTATTAAAGTAGCATTAATAAACTTATGTTTTTAAATAAAAACATTACTTTTTTTGTTATTTTGTCCAATTACTATATTTGAAATGAAAAAAAAAATGATATACAAATCACCAAAGCTTATAGTGGTGTACAATTTATTTACGTATAACAAAATAATTTAAAATAGGAAAATAATAAAATAAATACAAAACAAACCTTGGGGTCCATCATCCCACCAAATGAACCATTCTTCTCTAAGACCATGTGTAGTGGAAGACACAAATAATGCCCTCACCCTTGAGCGTTTTTCGCCATGTGGCAGTCCAGTCAGCAATGAAGAATTATGGGACGTTTTTCTAAAACGGGTGTAGTGGGGATGTGGGTATTGTGAGGCATTATGTTAAAAGTGGTGTAATAGATTTAAATAAAAAAAAAACCATCAAAAAATGATATTGGTCAAACAAAAAGGGATACACGGTCATTGGCCAATACAAAATGAACATGGCGTGGAAAAAAGAACGCCAAAACAAAAAAAAAAAAAAAAAACACCCATGGGGGCGGTTCGAAGGCGTTGTGGGGCTTTTTTTTTGGGGGGGGGGGGGGGACGCCCAAAAATCCCCCACTACGGGTGGTCTAAGAACATTCCACTCAAACGCCAACTCCTCCAATGCATTCCACCTTAGATGCTAAATCCACATAAGCTAAATACAAACTAAATGCTTTGCATTAGCCATGATCTTATTTATAGTTAGTGTTGCAAAACTTTAGTGTCTAACAAGAGCCAAACTAAATCTTAATGTATTTGCAGCTAAACAAACTATGTCGAGAAGCATGCCTAATAGTAGGCGGTGATTTGAGCCACCAAACCATATAGTAACATTTTATGTATGTACTGTATAAGACCATTCACATTCTAACCATCAAATTATGTGAGGAGGGGTTTTTATATTATAAAGGGTATAAAAAGTGGTTGTGAGTAGAGGAGAGAGAAAATGTTACTGTTCATCTGTATATTTGGGGGGACACTGTTCACCCGTTATAAATTTTTAATATATTTTGAAAGTGGTTGTGAGTGAAAGTGAGAGAAAAATGTAATGCTAATATTATTTAATTGAAAGGAGAGAGAAAAAAATATTTGTTTTTAGTGAAAATATATTTATATAGAAGTTGTTTTTTAGTGGAATGTATGTATAATTTGATGGTTTGGATATGAATGTAACCACATGTATAATTATTTTATATATTAATAATAGAGCCTAATGAATAGTACTTTTATTATAATTATATAATATTTATAGTTTTGTATGAGTATATGAATGTAAAAATCGGTAGCGAAACGGTACCAGGAACACCATAAGTCGGTGTTGAATTGGTACTTAAGTTCTTTCGGTTTGGGAAATTCGGTACTAGTACTCAGTACTAGTACTCAGTACTAGTACTCAGTACTAGTACTCAGTACCATTTGTTTAGTGTTTTTTGGTTGATTTTCTTTCGGTTATCTTTTAGTGTTTTTTCTACATTTTCTTTTTATTGTTGTTAGCGGTTTTGTGCGCAATGC
The DNA here is from genome assembly GCA_030545235.1 of Helianthus tuberosus. NCBI lineage: Eukaryota > Viridiplantae > Streptophyta > Magnoliopsida > Asterales > Asteraceae > Helianthus > Helianthus tuberosus. The sequence continues at coordinate 62,160,355 of CM060449.1, read as the reverse complement.
GCTCGTAATGATTTCAAAACGCATGTAAACACAGACTAAAAAACAAAACAAGTTCGCCGCAACGCGACGACGGTGATAAACCTAGTATCATCAAAAACTACAATCTTTAAAAGCTCAATAGTAACGGAATATGATAAATATACTCAAAAATAAGGATTAATCTATCAAATTAATCAACTTGATAATGATTAACTAATTTAATACATATTTTATTTAAAGTCAAAAGTATAATTATGTTTTCTATATTATTTTATTTTATAATATTTTTGTTACTTTTTTATATTTTGTTATACTGTTAGTATGGGAGCCGCTAAAATAGGAACCACCTCCAGTTGTAAGAACCGCGAGAACCACTATCAACCAATAAGATTATGTCAACTAAAAGGGTATTTTGGTCTTTTACCCCAAATGTCAAATCCCTCATTCTCTCTCTTCATTTAAAGTCCTCTCCTCTCTCCTCTTTTCATTTTCATTTGTCAGTAACATCATTTTATCTCTCATCTCTCTCTCTAGAAATGCTTCCACCATATCTCATCTTCTTATTCAAAAATTTCTGCACAAGAAAAAAACCAAATTCAAAACTCAAAACAACCACCACACACCCTCCTTCTCCGGCCCCCTCCCCCCATGTACACCTTCCTTCTCCGGCCACAAGTCCGGCGGAGCAGGAACATTGGCGGCAGCGGAGCAGCAACATCGGCGGCGGCACACAGTACAGCGGAGCAGCAACATCAACTGTTGTCATTTAGTGATGATTTTTGTTCGGATCCGTAAGACGCCTCCCCCGGTCGCCGTCTCCGATGGATGCCACTGCCGCACAATTGTTGGCTGAGCCGGTGAAGCCGGATGCAGGTTTGAGTTTTGGTTTGATTTTTTTAATCTTGTTTGATTTCTGGATCTTTGTGTGGTTTGATGTTCCATCTGGGGTTATGATGTTTGTTTGATCTGTTAGAACTTGTAAATTGATGTTTGGTTGTTATTGTTGCGGGGGTTTCATTTGATTTGATTTTGGGTATGTACAACATGTTTGGTTGTTATTGTTTGCTGGGTTTTCTTTGATTTTTGGTTGTTATTGGTGCTGGTGCAGGTGGTTGATGGGGGTCCAAAGGTTCGATCTTGTTTCTGTTGTTTTTGCAATCACACATTTTGTTTCTTGAAAATAAGTTTTGATTTGATTACGTTTGCTGGGTTTCCCTTTGATTTGGGTATTTCTATATAAGAATGGGTGTTGGATGATTATATTTAGAGATGCTTTGATGGGTCTGTACAACATGTTTGGCAGTGATGATGCAAAAAAAAAAAAAAAACCTTAGATTTTGATGACGATGGCGCGGCAACGATGGTGGAGGGTAGGTTTTTGAAACTACAACCCCACTTTGCAGCCTTTTTGATTATCCGTTAATCTGAGCCAAACCCCGTTTTGTTTTTGTTTTTTGAGATAGACTTTATTTTGATGTTGTTGGTTTTTAATTCCCCCCCCCCCTAGTCGATGATGATAATGATATATCTGAGACATCTCCCGAGTTTGCGATTTCTGGGTGCGTTCGTTTTTGCGTATAGAAGTTTTTGTAAAAAAAAAAAGTTAACCCGTAAACTTTTTAACGTAAAACGTAAAAAACGTAAAAAGTTTTAACGTAAAACGTAAAAAGTTTTTCGTAAGTCGTAAATCGTAAAACGTAAAAAGTTTTACATAAAACGTAAAACGTAAAAAGTTTTTCGTAAAACGTAATAAGTTTTTCGTAAAACGTAAAACGTAGAAAGTTTTACGTAATACGTAAAAAGTTTAACGTAAAACGTAAAAAGTTTAAAAATTTTAACGTAAAACGTAAACTTTTTAACGTAAAACGTAAACCTTTTTCTACGTAAGTTGTAAAACGTAAAAAAACGTGTGATAAAACGGCGCCTAAACAAGGGGCGTGAATGTGGTGCATAAAAACGCCGAGAAAAAAAAAACGAGACGTAAAAAACGCCGCGTTATAACGGGACGTAAAAAACGGCGCGTTAAAAAAACGACGCTTGAAAAAGTCGAGCGTAAAAAACGGCGCGAAAAAACGACCCATTAAAAAACGATGCGTAAAAACGGCGTGCAAAAACCGGCGCGCAAAAAAATTGTCTTTGTTAAAAAAATCTGAATTTAAAAATGTTTTTAATAAAAAAATCTTTTAAAAAAATAAAAAGTAATATAATAAAACAAAAAAGTAATTAAAAAATAATAAAGAGAAAAAGACAAAAAAGAGTTATTTTACTAAACTACCCTTTTGGATTAAAATATTAAAGACGACAAAATTTATTTAATATTAATTTTTGTTACTTTTAATCTCATCCATCCATCTTGTTGATATAAAGGCTGGAAAGTGGTTCTCATTGTTCTTACAACTAGAGGTGGTTTTCATTTTAGCGATCCCCTTATTGATATTAATGGGAAAAGATCAAATAGGAAGTTTATTTTGGCTATGAAGTGTAGGAAGCAATAGGATTAGGACATGTGACAACATTTAAAATAAAGAAAAAGGGTATTTTAGTCAATCCAACCCTTTTTTCTTCATTTTCAAAACCCAATAACTTCAAAACCCACCATTTTCAAAACCCACCATCTTCAACCATTTCTTCAATTTCTATCTCAATAATCACTACATTATAGTGCGATTTTCATCACCAATCAATGATTCAAACACCCGATCAACGTGTTCTTCAGCTTTTTTTGAAGAAAACCCAGTTTAATTTAATATAAAATCTCATTTTTTCCGGTGATTTTGAAGATAATCACTCGATCTGTTCGATTCGAGCGCTGATAAGTGTTCAATCATTCAAAATACGTCAATTGTTGAAGAAATCACTTCGATCCATGTAAGAAATTCTTTAATTTCATTTTTACGATCTGAGTTTTTGATTTAGTCATTGCGTTTTACGATCTTGGCGGGGGTCCGGGGGCAGCGCCCCTGGTCGCGGGGTCCCAGGGGCGGCAGCCCCTGGTTAGGGTTGAGCTGTAATAAAAATGCATCAGAAAAATTAATTTTCTGTAAATTGCCTCTTGAAACTGCATACGTAAACTGCATTGGTTCAGACAGTTCACAACACAGACAAAACTATTGTCATGGTTCAATGCGTTTTAAAGAGAACACTTTCTTTGGTGTTTTTAGCCAATTGAGTTTTAGAACTAAAATATTTTTATGTGTTTTCTGGCCATTGCGCTTTAGAAAAACACATTCTTGAAGTGTTTTTTGTGCATTGCGTTTTAGGTAAAACACTTTTTTAGGTGTTTTCAGTCCATTGCGTTTTACAGAGAACACTTTCATTTGTTTTTTAGGCAATTGCGTTTTAGAATGAGTCATTTTTACGTGTTTTCTGGCCATTGCGTTTTACAAATAAGACATTTTTTTGTGTTTTTGGTGCATTGCGTTTTAGGTAAAACACCTTTTTATGTCTTTTCAGTCCATTGCGTTTTACAGAGAACACTTTCATTTGTTTTTTAGGCAATTGCGTTTTAGAATGAGTCATTTTAAGTGTTTTCTGACCATTGCGTTTTATAAATAAGACATTTTTTTTGTGTTTTTGTGCATTTCGTTTTAGGTAAAACACTTTTTTATGTGTTTTCAGTTCATTGCGTTTTAGAAATAAGACATTTGTATGTGTTTTTGGTGCATTGCGTTTTAGGTAAAACACATTTTTATGTGTTTTTAGTCCATTGCGTTTTAGAAAGTACATTTTCTTTTGAGTTTTTAGGCTATTGTGTTTTAGAAATAAGACATTTCTTTGTGTTTTCTGGCCATTGCGTTTTACAAAAAAACATTTTTTTGTGTTTTTTGTGCATTGCGTTTTAGAAAAATGTCATTTTTTAGGTTTTTTTCATTGCGTTTTACGTAACTGGGGGTTTTTCTATTGCGTTTTACGCAACTGGGTTTTAATTTTTTTTTTGAAAATATAGCAATAGTATACTCGTTTTAAAGATAAAAAAACGCTCGTTTTTTTTTTTGTGCAATTTTTATAAAAAAACAATGTGGTATGAAAGAGTTATTAACGTTTAAAAAATAGGGGGAATTGGAGGAGAGAGAAACTATTGCCTTGCATTGACTAGAATACCCCTAAACAAACTCACGCGCCTCTTTTCTTCCCTTCAATTTCCATCATTTAATCTTAGCCATTGATTAACTAAATGGATGGTCAAGATCACTTCCTAGCCTTTCCTAGCCAAATAAACTTCCTATTGTATCTCCACCCTAGTATTAATATCAGTATTAATAAATAAATAATCAAGACATTTATTATAAACATGAAAGTGAATTTTTTTTATTATAAATAATTAAATAACGAGTCTCTAATAAAAAATGAATGTGCAAACATTAAAACAATTAATCACCTAGATCGACAAAACCACTTTCACGATGATAAAGTTAGGTATATAATTCTAGACGCCACTTAGCCAACATAGCTAGATTGCTAAAACGATCATTTTTGTGAGTAGAAGCTAGAAAGATCCTTCTTTGATCCCCAAAATAATTCCCACCTTCTAGCATCAAGTAAGTTCATAACTTTAGAAAGGGGATTTGAAGTTAGAAAATAAGTATGTACACGTCACGAGCTGTCAAGCCCCAATTTAGATCAAGTCCTAGAAAATTTACTTTGAGGCTAGAGGCTATAAAAACATACAAGAATCTAAAATATTTTTGGCGTTCTTGGAGGACAATATATAACTAGCTCAATCTAAAACATCATAAAAAATAGTTCACCGCAAATGAATTGACTTTTACCATCGCATATATAACTAGCTCAATCTAATGGGTTTTATAAAAAAAGAATGACCATTTAACAGGTTTTATAAAAAAGAATGACCATTTAACAGATACCACAAAATGACGTTAGAGACCAACATAATATCAAACCTTTTGCTAATATATATAGAATTAACAACAACTAGGTTTAAAGAAGTTCGCCGCGTTGCGGCGAATTTCTTTTGTTATTTAGTTTGTGTTTACATATGTTTTGAAATCACTACGAGCGTGTTGCGAACAGAACTGCTGACAAGAATAAAAAGAAAATGTAGAAAAAAACACTAAAAGATAACCGAAAGAAAATCAACCAAAAAAGTTGCATGGTAACGATGTTGTTCGTATGAAACCACTGGTCAGAGATGAGCAAATTGTTCTGGGTACCGTTACCAAATTTGCCGAACCGAAAGATCTTAAGTACCAATTCGGTACCGACTTTTGGCGTTCCTGATACCGGTTCACTACCGTTTTTTACCTTCATATACCGGTACTGTAACCAGTATTTTCGGTATCAGTACCGATTCTTTATCAGTTGCCGCCGAGCTCATCCCTACCCCTGAAATTAAAAAAATTAAAAGTTGAAGAAAATCAACAAATTTTTTTTTTTACGATACGTTGTTCGTACGGTAACCATGATCAGGGATGAGAAATGGTACCGGGTAGCCGCACTGAATTTCCCGAACCAAAAGATTTCCAATATCAATTCGGCACCAACTTTTGGCGTTTTCTGTATTAGTGCCGGTTTTACCTTCATGTACTGATACCGAACAGGACCGTACCGGTATTTTCGATACCAGTACTGATTCGATACCGGTTGACATCAAGCTTATCCCAAACCCTGATATTAAAAAAAATGATTAGAGTTAAAAAGTAAAGAAAATAACTATTTTTATAATATTAAAATAATAAAAGTATTAAAAAAACTATATATTAATATAATATTAAAATCACTATTCATTTCAATTCGTTTAGTAATATATAGTAATAATATAGTAATAGTAATATATAGTAATAATAATAATATTCGTTTATTAATATATAGTAATATACAGTAATAATAATAATATGAAATTACAAATAATTAAAAATTTAGTAGTTATGTCATGTATACACGAACCAAATGAATCATTGTACACAAAATAAAACAAAGATCCTAATTATTAGTTAGGTGTTTAGTACTCTACCCAACAACTAAATAAAAGTTTGAGTAAACTGCAATTTTACCCCCTGAGGTTTGGGGTCATTGGCATGTCTACCTCCTAAGGAAATAATTGTAATTTTACCCCCCCCCACTGTTTGATCTTATGTCGCATGTTTACCCCCGGGCCATGTTTCCGTTAGAGATTAGCGTTTTCTGTTAAGGGTCAAAGGGAAAATAGGTAAATTCGCGTTCCTGTTGACCTGCAACCTCGTATAATCCCCCTTTCATCACTTTGAAACCCTGAACTTAACCTACCTCGAAATTCAAGAGCTCCGCACTGGCGATCCGGCATTCTTCAACAATTACAGCTGATTAGAAGTCTGTTACGAGCATGGATCTTCGATTGTGGAAGGTACGAGCTGAAGATCAGTATTTCGAACCGGCTGAAATCTATCGTAAGTGACATGCAAGCTCACAGGGTCTGAATTAGGTAAAATTTTAACTTTTTTCTATGTTAATTTGTTGTTGATGTTTGTTTACAGGAGAAACCCAATCTCAATTTACCATAAAATTTCACCATGGAGGTAATTTTGTAGAAAACCCAAATAGGAAATACTTTGGTGGGAAGATGAACTACATTGATCATGTAGATTTTAGAGTGTTGAATACTGATGTTTTAGAGGAAATGGTTAAGAAATTAGGATACAATGATGGTTTGTTTTTCTGCATTCATTACAAGGAACCGTACTGTTCGTTGGATTTTGGTCTTAGGACATTAAAATGTGATGTTGACTTAGAGCCTATCTTTGATCATGTGCGTCAAGGAGTCCACATGATATACATGTATGTTGAACACCGGAGGTCAACAATATTGGAAAATACAAGTGAAGGTCCTGTAGGGGCATGTAAAGCAATTGTTCCAGCATCATTTACAATAAATAATCAGAATCATAGTATGAATGAAGATGAGGAAGAGAGTGAAGGAAGTGATCCTGATTATGAGTATGTTGAGGAAGATAATTTGGTTTATGAAATAGAGGTGGATATGCAGAGGTTCAGGGCTAATGTTGAATTTACTAGGGAAGAACTGGATGGTTCAAGTGATGGGGATCATGATGATGACAGAAGCGAAGAAGGTCATCAGCCTGTTGACCTGGAGGATTTTGAAAGTGGGTCTGATGACAATTCAAGCCTTAGAGATAAGATTGCCAGGAAGATAAGGAGGAGAAACAAGAGTGCTTTAAAAGGTCCAAATGATCTGCCATTCTATGTTGGTCAGCTTATTGATGACAAGAAAAAGATGAATCAGATGGTGAAAAATTATGCTCTTAAGGCAAGGAGGGATGTGTTTATTCTAAAAAATGAATTGTTAAGGTATAGAGTAGTATGTTTTGGAAGCAATCCACCATTACTTGGTCCTGTAAAAAAAGGGAGAAGAGGGGCAAAATAGTAAATGCACAAAAGTAGGGCAAAAATACAAGCACCTTAAAAGGCATACCAAGCCCACCTGTCCTTGGGCAGTTCACATCTCAAGGAACACAGACAAGGATAAGTGGCGTGTGAAGACCATTCATAATCAACATAATTGTTTGACAATAAGGGTTGTCTCTTTGTACACAATGAGTTCGATTGCCAGAGAGATCCAACCTATGATTGAAAGCAATCCAGACATGCCAATTCAAGCAATCCAAAGTCAACTGCTTCGGAAGCATCAACTAAAAATATCACTACATAAGGTCTTTAGAGCCAAGAGGATAGCAACTACGAAGATCTATGGTGATTACCAAGAACAATATGGTCCGCTAAGGTCATACTGTGATGAACTTCTAAAAGCCAACCCAGGTAGTACAATTAAAATTGATGTGGAGCCATGTGGGAACTCAGCTAGTCCTACAAGGCAGTTTCGAAGGGTTTATTTTTGTTTTGCCTCTATGATGAGAGGATTTAAGATGATTGGAAGACCATTGTTGGGTGTGGATGGTTGTTTCATGAAAGGTCAATTTCCTGGACAGATCTTGAGTGTTGTTGGTATTGATGGGAACAATAGCATATATCCAGTTTGTTATGCCCTTGTTGAGGCAGAAACAACACAAACCTGGAAATGGTTTTTTCAACTATTGAGAGATGACCTAGGGTGTACGGCTGACTCTTGTTTCACCTTCATCAATGACAGACAAAAGGTAATAAGTTCTTAAGTGTTAATTAATACATTGCAAAAAACTTTGGTAGCAAAATATTGTGATTAATTGCATTTTGTATCACAGGGTCTGATTCCTCCTATGCTAGCTGTTTTTCCTAATAGTGAGCACAGATTTTGTTTGAGGCACATCCATGAGAACATGAAATCCAAATGGCGTGGAGCTCTTTACAAGAATTTGCTTTGGTCAGCCGGAAGGAAGACATCTATTCCATACTTTAACAAAGCTATGGAAGAAATTAAGACAACAGAACGAGCTATGTATGTCGCTACCCCCGATCCCACTTCCCCGAGAACGGGCGGCCGCGAGCCAGTTTTGGTGGTATCTCGTATTATCTAATTTGGCAGCTGGATTTTTCATCAGGACCGTAGTTAGGAAATATTTGATCAGAGTGAAATACCACATTTTCATAGTATTAAATAAATGAGTTAAAACCCAAGTTCATAGTACACACGTTTTCATAGGAATAAATCCTATTTATTTAATAAAAACATCTATTTTATTTTTAGGTAACTTTATTGCCACTTTTCCAAGCCTTCAGTGCTGTCCAGCTGACTTTTATTTGGCTTTCACAGTTTGTTACCTGAAACACGTTTTAAAACATTTGTCAGTGGGAAATACTGGTAAGTGAATATCGGTTTAATCAAGTTTAAGTAAAACAAATCCCAGTGTACAGTATTGAGGGCGATCCCGCAATTATATTTGTTTCCAAGACATAACAATTAACATCCATGGTACTGTCGAACCCGACTTGTGGAAATGTTACTCCTTGACCAGGTGGTAACAAATTTTTGTATACAAAACCCCAACATTCTCATCGTAATTGTATTCTTACAAATACTCAATAACTGTTATTCGCATGGAAAAGTATTAAAGGTTTTGTAAAAACAGTTAACAAAAAGTTTACAAAAAGTGGATCAACTCACATTGCTGTCTTAGATTTTCCGTAAGGATTTCCTGGTGACAATCTATAATTTACACAAATGCACACGTGTTAGTATAATAACCCATTTTAACATTAGTAATACCCTCCCCGAGACGGCATTCCAACGACTACGTCGGGCAGAACCACGACAACCGTTACGGAACCCTAGATCAATCGGACAGCGTATCTAATACGTATCCAGGGGTTATAATACTTACAACGGAGCAGAACTTCGCTAATTAGGGGGGTATAATACCCGCTTTATAAAGCCTATAATTTAGAAATTTAGATTGAGAAACGTTTGTGAGCGATCGGAACTGAAAGCCGATGCCCTCCTTATAGAGTTGCTGAACCTGGTCCTCTCGCGGCCCGCGTAACACAAGGCCAGGGCTTACGCGACCCGCGTCAACCCTGGGTCAACGCTGTAGCTTGGCTGGGTCAGCACTAGACTCGCCACGATGATGACACGTGTCATCACCGGGCTGCGCCACTATTTTGATCTCACGCGGCCCGCATAAACTAATCAGGGGACTTACGCGGCCCGCCTGAACTTAAAGATCAATGAAATCAGATTTAAACCTATATACCGCCCGCATAAGGTTTGGGGTGGGTCCTACGCGGCCCGCCTCAACTTAATATTTCTTGTTTTTCATTTATTTTTAATACTATATTGTATTTCGGGCTCGGTTTTCACATACGGGTATATTTTGGGACATATTGGGATATTTTTAAAATATATTAGGGTGTCAGAAAATAATCAAAGGTGTCGGTTTATTTAGGATTATTACATCCTTCCCACCTTGTTTTAGAGCTTGTCCTCGAGATCTACTGGAACAAGTGTGCATATTTCCTTTGCATTTCAGATTCAAGCTCCCATGTGTAATCAGGTCCTCTTTTGGAGTCCCACTTCACTTTGACTAGAACTAATCTCTTGTGTTTGAGATTCTTGACCTTCCTGTCTTCAATCTGTAGAGGCCTTTCTATAAACTTAAGTTGTTCATTTACCTCTATATCCTTAAGAGGTACTATTAGCGATTCATCAGCTAAACACTTCTTGAGATTAGATACATGAAACACATCATGTATTCCTGCCATTTCCTCTGGCAGTTGTAGCTGATAGGCTACAAGTCCTATTCTTCTAATAATCTCAAAAGGTCCAATATACCTGGGACTTAGCTTTCCTCTTTTGATGAATCTTACTACTCCTTTCCAAGGAGAGACTTTCAACAATACTTTATCTCCTACTTGAAATTCTAATGGTTTTCGTCTGTTATCAGCATAGCTTTTCTGTCGATCACGTGCTGCTTTCAGTCGTTCCTTGACTTGAATGATCTTGTCGGTTGTTTCTTGTACTATCTCAGGTCCAGATAGTTGTTTTTCCCCAATTTCTGCCCAACAGACTGGGGTTCGGCACTTTCGTCCATAAAGTGCTTCAAATAGTGCAGCATTTATACTTGTGTGGTAACTATTATTATAAGAAAATTCTATTAAAGGTAAGTGATCGTCCCAATTACCTCCGAAATCAATTACACAAGCTCTAAGCATGTTTTCCATCGTCTGAATTGTCCTTTCGCTTTGTCCGTCCGTTTGAGGATGACAAGTTGTGCTCAGATTTAACTTGGTTCCCATGGCTTTTTGGAAACTTGACAAAAAATGAGAGGTAAAGCGACTATCTCTATCAGAAACATTTGATAAAGGAATTCCATGTAATGAAACAATTTCATTTACATACAATTTAGCTAGCTGCTCCATACTGAAAGTTTCTTTCATTGGTAGGAAATGAGCTGACTTGGTTAGCCTATCTACAATCACCCAGATTGTATCATTACCTTTCTTTGTTTTGGGTAATTTAGTAACAAAATCCATTGTTATTAATTCCCATTTCCACACTGACATTTCTAATTGTTGTAATAAACCTGAGGGTTTCTGGTGTTCAGTTTTAACTTGTGAATAAGTTAAACATTTAGAAACATAGGCTGCTATGTCCTTTTTCATTCCTATCCACCAGAAATTCTTCCTTAAATCCTGGTACATTTTATCATTTCCTGGATGCATCGTATACTTAGACTTATGGGCTTCTTCTAATATACGATGGCGTAGGTTTCCTAATTTAGGTATCCACATTCTCTTTTTATGGAATCTCCAAATTCCATCTGTCCCTTGTTCTAATTCCTTAATCATACCTTTTAATTTTTCAGCATCATCCTTGATTACTGATTCTTGTGTTTCTCTGATTTGATCATTTAAATCTACTTGTAGATTTAATTTAAGAGAACGTACCCTTTTTGGCTTTTCATGATACTTTCGGCTTAAAGCATCTGCCACTACATTTGCATTTCCTTCATGATACTGGATATCACAATCATAATCACTAAGCATCTCCATCCAGCGTCTTTGTCTCATATTCAACTCTTTTTGCCCGAAAACATACCTTAAACTCTTATGATCAGTGAATATGGTAAACTTACTACCATAAAGGTAATGTCTCCAAATCTTAAGGGCAAAAATTATAGCTCCTAATTCCAAGTCATGGGTTGAATAATTCTCTTCATGATTCTTAAGTTGTCTAGATGCGTAAGCTATAACCTTTTGACGTTGCATTAATACACATCCATAACCTAAGTTAGAAGCGTCACAATAGACTACAAAGTCTTCAGTTCCTTCTGGTAACGCTAATATGGGTGTATTAGTTAATCTTTGCTTAAGAATTCTAAATGCTTCTTCTTGTTTTGGTCCCCATTCAAACTTAATAGATTTACAGGTTAACTTAGTTAAAGGAATGGCTATTCTAGAAAAATCTCGAATAAATCTCCTATAATAACCGGCCAATCCTAAGAAACTTCTAACCTCGGTTGGTGATTCAGGGGTTTTCCATTTAGTAATTGCCTCGATCTTTGTGGGATCCACATGAATTCCTTCATGATTAACTAAATGTCCAAGAAACTGTACCTGTTCTAATCAAAACTCGCACTTTGAAAATTTAGCATAAAGCTTTTCCTTTCTTAATAGACTTAAAAGTGCATGCAAATGTTTTACATGTTTCTCTTTACTCTTAGAGTAAATTATAATATCATCTATGAAGACAATTATGAATTTATCCAAATATGGCTTACATATTCGGTTCATCATGTCCATAAATGCGGCTGGGGCATTGGTTAAACCAAATGGCATGACAGTAAATTCATAATGACCATACCTTGTTCTGAATGCGGTCTTAGGAATGTCCTCTTCCTGTACCTTTAATTGATGATATCCTGACCTTAAATCGATTTTAGAGAAAAATCGAGCTCCTTGCAGTTGATCGAACAGATCATCGATTCTCAGTAATGGGTACCGGTCCTTTATCATGACTTTGTTCAATTCACGGTAATCAATGCACATACGCATTGATCCGTCCTTCTTTTTAAAGAACAATATTGGCGCTCCCCATGGTGATGAGCTTGGTTGTATAAATCCTTTTTCTAGCAATTCATCTAATTGTTTCTTCAATTCCTGCATTTCGGCGGGTGCCAAACGATAAGGTGCTTTGGCAATCGGTGCTGTTCCTGGTAGTAGGTGAATTCTAAATTCAACTTCTCTATCTGGTGGTAATCCTGGTAATTCTTTTGGAAAGACATCTGAAAACTGGGACACTACTGGAATGTCTTTTAGTTCTTTTCCTTTAGTGTTAGTGATTATGGAAATCAAATACACTATAGAACCTTTTCTTATATAGCTTGCAGTTTTCATCACAGAGATAAATTTTGTGGATCTAGATGGTTTATCTCCTTTAATTGTGATCATTTTACCTTTTGGTGAATTTACTTGGATTGACTTTTGATCACATAAAATACTGGCTTTATTGGCTATTAACCAATCCATTCCTAAAACGACATCAAATCCTGCCATATTCATAGGATAAAGGTTTGCCCTAAACTTCTGATTTAAAATTTCTACTCTTGCTCTATGCAATAATTCAGAAATCCTAACTGTTTCTCCATTAGCTGTCTCTACTAGACATTCTTGTGGTAGTTTAGTTAATGACTGATTTAGAAGTTTGCAAAACGAAGTATTAATGAAACTTTGGTTTGCACCAGAGTCAAATAATACTTTAGCAAAAACATCATTAACTAAGAACGTACCAGCTATCACGTCTGGAATCATCTTGGCTTCATCTGCAGTCAGAACAAATGCTCTAGCATTTTTAGTGTTCCTGTTGTTCACAGCTGGAGCCAATTTCGGACAGTTTGTCTTAATGTGACCTTTTTCTCCACAGTTGTAGCATAGTCCATTACTGGATTTTCTCCTGCAATCTTCTTCCTTGTGTCCTGGCATCTTGCAGAAATTGCAAAGAGTGGAGCATTTTCCCGAATGTTTTTTCTTACAGACCTTGCAGAATGGTGCAGAGGTAGAACCTATATTCCTACGATTGTAATTCCCAGAACGGAATTCTTGAGTAAGCCATTGGGTTAAGTTTCTCCTCTGGTCTTCTTCCCTAGTACGGATTAGCTCATCTGTCAAGGTATTGGCTAGTTCTACAGCTTCTTCTATAGTTTGAGGTCTAGCTGCCTTGACTACATGTCTAATCTCTCCGATTAATCCCCAGATATAACGGGAGATTAACACTAGTTCAGGTGATGCAAGGGTTGGCACTATTCTAGCATATTCAAAGAATGTACTAGTATAACCCTTACTATCTATCCCGGTCATTCTTAAGTTTAGGAACTTATTAGCTATCTATTCCTTTTCATTGGGAGGGCAGAATTTCCTTTCTACCATATTTTTAAATTCCTCCCATTCCATGTTGTAAACCCTATCACTTCCTCTTGATTCGAGGATAGTGTTCCACCATTCTAAGGCTGAGTTTTTAAACAAATTAAAAGCAAACATTATTTTGTCTTTTTCAGCACACTTGCTTTTTTTTAAAACAGCATCAGTTTTCTCTATCCAGCGTTGAGCTGCAATGGGTCCTTCATTGCCCGATAATTCTATTGGTTTGCAGGACCAGAATTCCTTGTAAGAACAACCGTAAGACACAGTTCTTCTTCTTTTGGGAATGGGCACTTGAAGTACAGGGCCATTGTTCACGCTGTGTTCTGGTTCAATTGGTCGCTTACTGCTATGTTTACTTTTATTATTCGCTTCTTGAATCGTTTGAATAATAAATGGCATTGCATCTATGATTCCTTGTGCCACTATGTGTTGAACGACACTATTATCCATTTGGTTTCCATTGTTATTGATGCTCGGATTCTCATTAGCCACGTTAATGTTACTCTTGTTATCGTTATTCAGATTTCCATGATTTCCTTCGTCGGCCATCTGAATTTTAAACATTTACCCCATATTAATATCACAAAATAAGAGTTAAATGCTTGGTTGGTCCCTGTGGTTTTCAAAAATTGCAGACTTGGTCCTAGTGGTTTATTAATTACACGCGTGGTCCCAAAACTTGTCAAAAATGAACTCGGTTGGTCCCCAGCCCTAACATCAGTTAAATTTCTCAGTTAAGTCCATGTTAAATGACCAAAATAACCTTGCTTATTAACTCTCTTTATAATCTGCATCATGTTCATCAGCATCATCATCTTCATCACCAACCCACCCCAGGAATGGAAGTTCTTTACTAAAATCTTTATTCTAACCATAAACCCCTTGAAACTGACATGTTAGATTGATCATGGAACAATGTTGGTTTTCAAGATTCCTTAAAGCAGTTGATTTAAACCTATCAGAAACAATCCCAACACACTGCTGCAAATTACTCCCACATATCTCCCTAATTGTCTCCAACAAAACATCCTCAGCATTCTTCGAAAACACATACCCACTCGTAAACACAACCCGTCTAAACACCCCGGATCCATTCACCAAATTATCGAACCCACCCGAACCATGATCATGATTGTAACGACTCACACAAAAATGTCCTAAAAACGTTCCGTAAGTATAAACCCGGACCCCTGATATAACAACTCTCATTAAAAATATTATTTCTTATTTTAATTTAACCAAAAGGAAACCCTAATTGAGACACCCAAGTAATTCTGCACAAACCCTACAAATTTCAGAACAATCAGAATTAGGATCAGGGCCCCTAAAAACTTAGGGGGGGTATTCCCACTCAACGATTATCCTTATAAGTTAATATAAAAATCAAATTTAATCATTTCGTCGACTCAGCTGGCCTACTCCCACGCGTGGCTACCCTATAGTGATTTGGTGTCCCTTACGGACCGTAACATTAAGAGTCTTACGGACCGTAAGCACTCTTACGGACCGTAACATTGGGAGTCTTACGGTCCGTAAGCATGTCAAATTTCGTGTATAAATAGCAGGCATTGGCACTTGATTCTGGGCGATGAAACGACGAAGAAATTCAAAATACACGCAGAGATATCGTTCAATTACTTCAGAAACACACACGAAACATTAATTAGTATAGCGGGGTGCTGCTGCAAACAGGGTATTAACTCAATCGCTGCTACGATTCAATGTCCGATCGATTAAACTATCCAATGGATGTTTAAGTGCTGCCCACATTAGGGTTTATGCTTTGTCATTAGTCGTGATTCCGATGGATGTTTAAGTGATTACACTTTGTCATTCGTTGTGAATCCGATGGATGTTTAAGTATCGCACTTTGTCATTCGTTGTGAGGGTTTTATCTCGTGAGTTATCGTAAATGCTGTATTAGTTACTACCTAGTTCGTATGCACTAGGTTACCAGGCTAAGAAATAGGCTAAGCTCTGCTCAAATTAAATCTGCAATCTATCAAGGCTTATCTGTAGACTTTGATTATATGAATCTGCATGATTATAAAGTGAGTCATTCTCTTTTTATCAAATTACTTTTGAAATCATGTTTATTTTCAAAGATTATAATTACAGTGATTAAGTTTATGTAATCACCCAAGTTACAGCCGGTATGTGGGGTTTTGTATACATTACTTGATAACCGTCACTATTGGACAACGAGTTAGCCAATGAGTGATATGACCATAGTCACAGACACCATCGGGCAAAGAGGCTACCGATGGATGTTCGAGTGACAAGTACTGTGGGTAGTTGGTTTGATATCTGAAACATTGTAATCTCTCTTAATACTGTAATTGATAACACTGTTTTCTAGTTATACTTTGCAGTGATTAAGTCTTTGCCAATCTTTAAGAAGCAAATGTAAAAACTCTTAATGCTGTAAATTATAACAAATATGTTTTAAGTAAAATGAATGAACTCACTCAGTATTTCCCGCTGACAAAACCTTTTTAAAACACTTTTCAGGTAATTACAGTAGATTGGAGTAAGAGATGATACGGCACTGAAAGGCATCAAGAAGTGGCTTATTTATTAATTGAATCAAAATAAGAAATATTGTTTTATGTAATAAAATTTATCTTTATTAAAGCTACCATTATAAAACATGGGTTTATCCCATTTATTTATTAAATAAAATCCGGTGTTTTCTAAACTCTGATATTTTTCCTAACTCACGGTCCTGATAAAATTTCAGCTGCAACGTTTTCAAAATAACCACCGGTACCGCTGGACTGTTCACGGCACCCGATTCCGTCTAGGGTGGGTCGGGGGTCGTGACAGAAGGTGGTATCAGAGCCACTGCTTTAAGCCTTTAGGTGTTATAATAATAATACCTAAATTTATATAAAAGAGTTAGGAGATTGCTGTTAACTGGTAGCATATAGACTTGAACTTAAGAAAAGATGCCTTAGTATTAGCTTCACGATAAGCTAAGTACTTGTGCAAATAAATATGATGGAATTTTTGGTGTGCCATAACTTAAGTAATTGATGAAGTAATGTCACGGGACAACTAAGTCCAGATTCACTAGTTGAGAGAATGATCAACAGTGACATGACCAAAAGCACTAGTTGAGAGAATGATCAACAGTGTTATGATTAGAATCACTAATTGAAAGAATGATCAATAGTAAATTGACACTGTCACAGGAATTGTCTAGTGATCAATATAATAATAAGACATGTTATGGAAATACAAATTTCCCTAATTCTGGATAAAAGCTCTAATAAAAGAGGCACTTTTAAATCTTGAAAAAGATACTATTTATGGGAAATAGAAAATTTTCTCTGGTAAGACTGGGTATGGTGTAATAGACTCTCCAGTTTGTCTAGATATACTGAGGTTACCGCTCCGACGCGAATCGGATAAGACGGGATAGATAATATGTCAAACAAGTGACAAGATTTCCCTAAATAGTATCATGATCTGATATCTGACTGATATTTGGAAATATGAATCTGTTAAATACATTGACTTGATAGATGGAATGTTTATTTCCACATGTGAAATATATGATTATATAGATATATATATCTATAAGGAATTCCAAAAGTCAATTTGGAATAAAACACAAGCATCTGTGTCTAGATTTCTTTATTAGGAATCTCTTTTCCAATATCAAACATTATTTCATTTGATTATCTGCCTAGTAACTTGAGCGATAATAATAAATAGAAACCCATTAAGTTGGGATACCATCGAAAGTGTAAAGAATTTCTAACACGTTACCATAAACTATTAACGCAAGTAAAAAGCATGTAAAGTTATGATAAGGTACAAGAAAACACATGAAAATTTAATTATAAATTCCATAGAAGTTGAAGTATTTCACACACAATTTCCAAGGCAAGACCTTTAAAAAAATAAATTAGTCACGATGACACCAATGCTAATTCCGTCAAATAAAAGAACTACTAATTAAAAGGAAGCACTCTATCATGCGATCCTACAAACAACCTGAATATCGTTGAGGTACGTTGTAACAAGATTTCACAACTATCAGTACACAGTGTAATCAGAGTCATAATTATTTATCACTGAAAAAGGAGTCACATACCTTTGCAAATTCCCTATTTCATTTTATTTGACATTTCCTGGTAAGTTCACTTAGACAAACGGTTATCACTCGAAATTCCAGATAGAAGTTTTTGTTGAAAATTCTGACTTCTGCATATAATAAGTTGACTTTCGCATTTCTACTTTTCCTAACGGTCATCATACCAGGAGGATTTATTTCATAGTAGCAGATATTGATTCATTTCATTTCTTGGTAAATCCACACGTTATACATGTACTGTTTGTTGCGCATGTGGTTCATTTAATTTCTGAATTTCCACTGGAGGACTTCATTCCGATTTATTATTTTATCCAAACTCAAATATCATTCCGTTTTTCTTTGCACTATAAACCACATTATTACAAAACGATAACTCTTTAATATCGAGTCAATAAATTTTTGAAAAACTCAATTTTCTTTGGTATCCATGATTTCTGTTATGACCATATCCGAATTTTCTTATTTAAACTCGTTTTGTTTAAACCGAGTTCAATTATTTGAACTTGCTCGCATTACATATTCATTTCAAAATCCCATATGACGGATGGAAACTATCATATTCAAAATAGTCCCAACAAGCACTTCATTTGTTTTGAACCATAATAGGTTTTTCTAGTCTTCGACTTCATTGAATCATTTCTTTGATCATAATCACCTTGTACTGACATTTTCACAAAATTTAAAGCTTGCACTAATCTTGTTTATATATATCATATACATAATTATAAAAGCCATCTTAACATAAATTGTGTGCTAAGATAATGATACACAAATTCTTGTCATACTTCAGTCTTTCGTGATAATTATTACTTTAACATCTTCAATTGAAAAACATTATATTTATATGGAAACTTACATAAGTGAGTACCTAATTTACAAAATAGTATTACTATATTCTTGTTAAACCATTAAGGTAAAGAATTTATATTTTTATATATAAATATATAAAATTTATGTTGAAGTATACTCTCGTTTAAGTTTACGTTCAGTTATTTATTATTGATAATTAATATTAATTTTATTATTAATAATAAAATAACAAAAGTGTTAGTATTATTTTAAGTACTAAGGTTATTGTCAGAGGCATGTATTGAATAGCCTAGCCTTAGTTAGGCATGGACTGATCACCTATGCTTAAACAAGGCAGCACTAACCAATATCCACCATGATAATGACTAGTTAATATAAATTAAGTCATCATACTTATTTTGTAAATTTTAATTATATATGAAAATATATATACTTTGGAGAAGACATATTTTCATCCAATAAAAGGGACAAATAAAACATTATAAATAATAGTGATTTCTTTTACAAAAATACTAAAATATTTTGTAAATATAATAACTTCATTGCGGAATTTTGTAATATATATTACATAGTAAAAATAAGTTATTTTACATAGTATAGTAAAATACTAAAATAATATTTATTTAAAAGCAGTAACCAATTACATATAGTAAAAATGCGTAACAAATAATATATATTACATTTGCTTTATAAATATTTGGCCATGCCAAAACAACTTGTTTTTATTATATTTCGATCTCTAGTATATAGTATGAAAAATATAGTCATTAAAAGTATACTATCACATTGTTTCATAATTCAAACAACTTGGAACTCTAAACAATGATACACTAACTCTATTGTCTTTTAGGGTATCATTGCAATTCACTCATCTCATCACAATGATTTTCTCATATCATAATTTAATATTTGACAAATCATTTTTCATACTTTTATTTCATTTGAAACCTATCAATTCTAAGTCTTCCTCCGTTGCCAATCAAAGTAAGCTTTCTTTTCACAAAGAATTTTATTTCTAAAAGTCCTTCACATTCATTCTAAATATCTATTGATCATATATCTTTTGGCTTGAACCCAGTCACATTGGAAATTATATCATTTTATCTTATTCGATTATTATCGATTTCTTGAACTAATTCAGTTAAACCATTGAATCCTACTTATGGTACAACTCTTATTCACAAAATTTGATATTTAATCTGTGTCATTTTGTTGACTCAAATACGACATGAATCTAAAAGAAATATCATAACCCAAATATACTTGGGAGAGGGAATCTGAGATAAAGAAAAAGTATTCCAGTAAATCTCGAGGACAAGATTTTATTAAGGAGGGGAGAATGTAACGACTCACACAAAAATGTCCTAAAAACGTTCCGTAAGTATAAACCCGGACCCCTGATATAACAACTCTCATTAAAAATATTATTTCTTATTTTAATTTAACCAAAAGGAAACCCTAATTGAGACACCCAAGTAATTCTGCACAAACCCTACAAATTTCAGAACAATCAGAATTAGGATCAGGGCCCCTAAAAACTTAGGGGGGGTATTCCCACTCAACGATTATCCTTATAAGTTAATATAAAAATCAAATTTAATCATTTCGTCGACTCAGCTGGCCTACTCCCACGCGTGGCTACCCTATAGTGATTTGGTGTCCCTTACGGACCGTAACATTAAGAGTCTTACGGACCGTAAGCACTCTTACGGACCGTAACATTGGGAGTCTTACGGTCCGTAAGCATGTCAAATTTCGTGTATAAATAGCAGGCATTGGCACTTGATTCTGGGCGATGAAACGACGAAGAAATTCAAAATACGCGCAGAGATATCGTTCAATTACTTCAGAAACACACACGAAACATTAATTAGTATAGCGGGGTGCTGCTGCAAACAGGGTATTAACTCAATCGCTGCTACGATTCAATGTCCGATCGATTAAACTATCCAATGGATGTTTAAGTGCTGCCCACATTAGGGTTTATGCTTTGTCATTAGTCGTGATTCCGATGGATGTTTAAGTGATTACACTTTGTCATTCGTTGTGAATCCGATGGATGTTTAAGTATCGCACTTTGTCATTCGTTGTGAGGGTTTTATCTCGTGAGTTATCGTAAATGCTGTATTAGTTACTACCTAGTTCGTATGCACTAGGTTACCAGGCTAAGAAATAGGCTAAGCTCTGCTCAAATTAAATCTGCAATCTATCAAGGCTTATCTGTAGACTTTGATTATATGAATCTGCATGATTATAAAGTGAGTCATTCTCTTTTTATCAAATTACTTTTGAAATCATGTTTATTTTCAAAGATTATAATTACAGTGATTAAGTTTATGTAATCACCCAAGTTACAGCCGGTATGTGGGGTTTTGTATACATTACTTGATAACCGTCACTATTGGACAACGAGTTAGCCAATGAGTGATATGACCATAGTCACAGACACCATCGGGCAAAGAGGCTACCGATGGATGTTCGAGTGACAAGTACTGTGGGTAGTTGGTTTGATATCTGAAACATTGTAATCTCTCTTAATACTGTAATTGATAACACTGTTTTCTAGTTATACTTTGCAGTGATTAAGTCTTTGCCAATCTTTAAGAAGCAAATGTAAAAACTCTTAATGCTGTAAATTATAACAAATATGTTTTAAGTAAAATGAATGAACTCACTCAGTATTTCCCGCTGACAAAACCTTTTTAAAACACTTTTCAGGTAATTACAGTAGATTGGAGTAAGAGATGATACGGCACTGAAAGGCATCAAGAAGTGGCTTATTTATTAATTGAATCAAAATAAGAAATATTGTTTTATGTAATAAAATTTATCTTTATTAAAGCTACCATTATAAAACATGAGTTTATCCCATTTATTTATTAAATAAAATCCGGTGTTTTCTAAACTCTGATATTTTTCCTAACTCACGGTCCTGATAAAATTTCAGCTGCAACGTTTTCAAAATAACCACCGGTACCGCTGGACTGTTCACGGCACCCGATTCCGTCCAGGGTGGGTCGGGGGTCGTGACAATGATAATGATGATTATTATCCCTACCTGACTTCCACCCATCCGACGCGATTTGAAAGAACATCGCGTCACGAATCCTCGCTTCGGACTCGATTCTCGCCTCTTTATACTTCGAATTCAGCCGTTCTCCGGCTAAATCAATTTGGTCCATCGATGGAAGTCCAATTTTATTCAAGAAACTATTAAACTTTGGGTCTTCTAAACTTGAAAATGGGACAGATCCGCAGTGTTCATACACCTAATCTGCCAACAACTCAACTGATGAATCAATTTGTGACTTTGTTTAACTTTGATAAGGTAATGATTTAGGGGTTTTGAGTTTTTTCACACTATCTTCCAACATTGCTAGTGCACCCAAATCCTCTTTTCCCCCTGATAACATCACGCGTGGTTGTTCCACCTGCACGTGCCACCGGTGATTCACTTCCGGCGATGCCGGTTGGACGGAATCCCTCGCCGGAGAAATAATCTGGTGACCAGATTTTTAGAGAGAGAGAGAGAGAGAGAGAGAGAGAGCAGAGACCTTGGGGTGGGTTGGTGATGAAGATGATGCAGATTATAAAGAGAGTTAATAAGTAAGGGTATTTTGGTCATTTAACATGGACATAACTGAAAATTTAACTGATGTTAGGGCTGGGGACCAACCGAGTTCATTTTTGACAAGTTTTGGGACCACGCGTGTAATTAGTAAACCACTAGGACCAAGTCTGCAATTTTTGAAAACCACAGGGACCAACCAAGCATTTAACTTACAAAATAATATTTCATATAGTCAATCACATGACACGCAATTTAGCCAAAAACGTCGATCATTGCGACTTTACTCTATTTATCTATTATGCATCTATTACACACTAGTACTGAAATAAAAATTACAATACCAACTTAAATAGAATTACACTAATAGTAATAGGCATCCGTACACACATATTGTATTTTATTTGATTTTTATTTGATTTTATTATTATTATTATTATATTATCATTATTACTATTACCGTCTCTTCTATCACATCATGGATATGGATTCATCCAAAAATCCATATTGCGCTCGTCGTATTTCCATACGAGTCGCTCTCCCACCTGTCGCATTCTCTCACTACTTTCTAGAATTTCCTCACCAAATGTCCTAAGTTCTTGTACGTTTTCTGCACTCATTGGGGGTGCAGGTTCTAGGACTGGGTTCGGAATCTGGGGTGTGGGTTCCTGGTATGGGGGTGAAAGTGCCTGAAATCGGTAAGGATCTTCTAAGATCTCCCTAATGTATTCATCATGGTAATAGGGATCTAAAGGGTCCATACCTGGGTAGGCTCCTATGTTTTGCATGGGTGTGTCTTCATGTATCGGGTAGCATTGCACATAGTCCCTAACTTCATCCCACCAGGGATCGTAATTTGGGTCTAGGGGGTTTGGTGCTGGTACCCTAGGGATTTCTTCTGGATTGAAGTCATGCATTTCTACTTGGTTTTCAGGGTTTTCTATCTCCATCGGTTGGTCAGGGATTGGTGGCTGTGGTTGGGGTGCTATTATTTGCTCCAGATTATGGTCAGCTGCAGTGGTTGCTAGTATGTGGATGTTGGCTATACCCCTATTTATCATATCCTGGGCATAGGCATCTGTCTCTCTCTTGGCTGCGGCTAATACCCTCTGATCTTGTAATTTTTTTCATACGCTTCCTACGCTCGTGTGCCCCTCTACTGAACCATCCCCTCTTTTTCTGAGGAAATGTCTCTTCTGACTGAGCCTTAAACAGAAAGATTCCTTCTTCCGTATCAGCAGAGTACCCTGAGAGGGCAGGCTGAGAAGAGGCGGTGTCTTCGCTTCTAGGCGAACCAGACAATTGACGGTACGCGTCAGATGGTCCTTGGTCGCTCATACTGTAAACTAACAGATGGTCAAATAACACATAACAATAAAATACAGTTATGCACGTATTTCCGTAATTTATTTTCTAACACTTTACATTTTGATGTCAGCAGAACACCTCTATGGCTGAATCAGTGGCTTAGCTCTGATACCACCTCCTGTCGCTACCCCCGATCTCACTTCCCCGGCAACGGGCGACCGCGAGCCAGTTTCGGTGGTATCTCGTATTATCTAATTTGGCAGCGAAATTTTTCATCAGGACCGTAGTTAGGAAATATTTGATCAAAGTGAAATACCACATTTTCATAGTATTAAATAAATGGGTTAAAACCCAAGTTCATAGTACAAACGTTTTCATAGGAATAAATCCTATTTATTTAATAAAAAACATCTATTTTATTTTTAGGTAACTTTATTGCCACTTTTCCAAGCCTTCAGTGCTGTCCAGCTGGCTTTTATTTGGCTTTCACAGTTTTTACCTGAAACGCATTTTAAAACATTTGTTAGTGGGAAATACTGGTGAGTGAATCCGAGTTTAATCAAGTTTAAGTAAAACAAATCCCAGTGTACAGTATTGAGGGCGATCCCGCAATTATATTTGTTTCCAAGTCATAACAATTAACATCTATGGTACTGTCGAACCGACTTGTGGAAATGTTACTCCTTGACCAGGTGGTAACAAATTTTTGTATACAAAACCCCAACATACTCATCATAATTGCATTCTTACAAATACTCAATAACTGTTATTCGCATGGAAAAGTATTTAAGGTTTTGTAAAAACAGTTAACAAAAAGTTTACAATAAGTGGATCAACTCACATTGCTGTCTTAGATTTTCGGTAAGGATTTTCTGGTGACAATCTATAATTTACACAAATGCACACGTGTTAGTATAATAACCCATTTTAACATTAGTAATACCCTGCCCGAGACGACATTCCAACGACTACGTCGGGCAGAACCACGACAGCCGTTACGGAACCCTAGATCAATCGGGCAGCGTATCTAATATGTATCCAAGGGTTATAATACTTACAACGGAGAAGAACTTCGCTAATTAGGGGGGTATAATACCCGCTTTATAAAGCCTATAATTCAGAAATTTAGATTGAGAAACGTTTGTGAGCGATCAGAACTGAAAGCCGATGCCCTCCTTATATAGTTGCTGAACCTGGTCCTCTCGCGGCCCGCGTAACACAAGCCCAGGGCTTACGCGGCCCGCGTCAACCCTGGGTCAATGCTGTAGCTTGGCTGGGTCAGCAATAGACTCGCCACGATGATGACACGTGTCATCAACGGGCTGCGCCACTATTTTGATCTCACGCGGCCCGCGTAAACTAATCAGGGGTCTTACATGGCCCGCCTGAACTTAAAGATCAATGAAATCATATTTAAACCTTCATACCGCCCGTGTAAGGTTTGGGGTGGGTCCTACGCGGCCCGCCTCAACTTAATATTTCTTGTTTTTCATTTATT
Organism: Helianthus tuberosus; assembly: GCA_030545235.1. Taxonomy (NCBI): domain Eukaryota; kingdom Viridiplantae; phylum Streptophyta; class Magnoliopsida; order Asterales; family Asteraceae; genus Helianthus; species Helianthus tuberosus. The sequence continues at coordinate 62,135,287 of CM060449.1, read as the reverse complement.
TTTAATACTATATTGTATTTCGGGCTCGGTTTTCACATACGGGTATATTTTGGGACATATTGGGATATTTTAAAAAAATATTAGGGTGTCGGAAAATAATCGAAGGTGTCGGTTTATTTAGGATTGTTACATGTATGACTGGCTGAATGAGATCCCATACACCGCTTGGTCAAGAGCATATTTTTCTTGAAGAGCTAGATGTGATATGTTGCTGAACAACATATGTGAGGTTTTTAATAGACAAATCGTAGGAGCAAGGGACAAGCCTATTATCACATGCCTAGAATTCATTCGGGAGTACATGACCAAGAGGATTGTGAATGTCAAGAAATTGCAAGCAAAGTGTATGGGGCCACTGACACCTCATGCCACTGAGGTCTTCGATGAGATCAAGAAACAGGCTGCTGAAATGTCTGTTTTAATGGTTAATTTATACTAGTATCAAGTAACAGGTCCGAGATCATAGTGTGTTGTGAATGTTAAACATAAAACTTGTGCATGCAGGAAGTGGGATTTGACAGGGATGCCTTGCAAACATGCAGTTGCAACCATATGGGATATGTTAAGGAATAACATTGATGTTGGCATACCAGAAGAGTGGGTGGATGAAGTGTATTGGTTGTCAACATGGAAGAAAGTTTATGACAATGTGATAGAGCCAATCAACGGGCCGGAGATGTGGACTCCTTCAGAGTGTCCAACAACACTCATCCCACCAAAGGATCATACACAAGTTGGAAGGACAAAGAAGAAAAGAAAAAAGGCATATGGTGAAAAAGAGCTTGAGGAGGAGTTCGACAAAGGAGGTAAAATGACGAGAAAGGGAACTAGCATCAAGTGTGGTAAATGTGGGAACATGGGTCACAATGTCAGGAGCTGTAAAGGACAAGGGGGTGAACAATCCACTGCTTCACAGGAATCACACACTGCCACTCAAGGTGCACCAGTTTATAATCTTGATAAGTGATGTTAGGTTTGTCAACTTTGTTCAAGACAATGTTAGGTTTGTCCCTTTATGTTTGGTTTGTCAAGTTTGTATTTTGGTTTACAATTGTTTGTTCAAGACATTATGGCTGCTTTAGTATTTTGGTTTACAATGTTTGTTCAAGACAATATGGCTGCTTTAGTACAAGACATTGTTTGGTTTGGTTTGTTGTCATGGTTGCTTTATATTTGTTCAAGACAATATGGCTGCTTTAGTAATGTGTTCAAACAGAATTTTGGCGGAAAGTGATTCGATTACATTGCAACATTTAGTACAAATAAGAGGTCCAAAATACAAACAACCAAACAAATCTAGCCTATTTCCAGTGACAATTATCCAAACAAGACCAATTCGAATCAGAACCATGCTCCCCTTCATATGGGTCAAAGTACCAATCATCCTCTTCATCCCAATATGTGTAATCCCATGCATGTTCCAGCACTTCAGGGTCGTAATCCTTTGTCGGATCTCCGAATATCTTTTCATAATCACTTTCTTGCTCCATGTAAGGTCTGAGTATCTCAGACTCTTTATCCTCAAAGTAGACATAACTGTCTGGTTCTTTGGCTGCAACGACGTCTTCATCCTTACCAACATCTTTCTCATTCTCAACTTTATCATTCTCTTTGTCAGCCATACCTACAGAATTACAACCAGGCTACCAAAACATACATATAAGAACTTGAAAAAGACCATTGTATAAAAAAGTATAATTACAAGCAGTCAAAATACACAACCAAATCCAATTTCTCCACATTAAACTACTTAACCAAAAAAAGTAGAACAATCAAGACCCAAGTAATCACAAAGTACATCTTCAGTTTGAACACATCTCCATTCTTGTACCGAGCCAACTGTTCTTTGCACTTAGCCAACTCATCCTTATCTTTAATGCTTTGAATTAAACCAGGCATTACCTCTCGACAAACCGGACATCCCTGTTCTTCACCTTTGTCAGCCCATCTGAGGAATCCACATCCTCCAACCTATTATCGGACATCAGAAGCAAGAGTTTCAAACAAAGTTGAGTTTCAATAAGCATAAAACATAAGAAACTTACACATCGAAGATACCATCGACCAGGATTAGCTATCGATTCTGATTGTTTCACCACTGTTTTCGCACCACAAGGACATATGATGTCTGAATCTTGAGTTTTGCCCTTGAATTGAAGCACAGAGGACGAAGACGAAGACATGTTCAGAGCAGTGAATTGAGGGCAGTGAATTGAGGGATGAAAGCTTGAATTGAGGGTCGATTGAAGAAGAATTGCGTTTAGGGCAGTGTTCAAGCTTTTAATGGAGAAGATGAAGGGTACTTTCGACATTTCCATACAGACTAACGGTAACATTAACGTTGAAATGGTCAGGGGGTAAAGTTGCGACATAACCCCAAACAGTGGGGGATAAAATTGCAATTATTTCCTTAGGGGGTAGACATGCCAATGACCCCTAATCCCAGGGGGTAAAATTGCAGTTTACTCTAAAAGTTTACTTCTTTGTGAAAAAAGAAAAAAAATGTTAAATTAAAGACGGAGGTTGCAATAACAATATATCACATAGTTGCTTCTTAGGCACCTTCTTCTTGTGGATCGGGCTATCGTAGAGATCAAGAAGTCTGTTCATTTATAAATAAATACCACGTGAGGCGGTGGTGGATTAGCCGATTGGGTAGACAGATTTTGTCTAATGCAAGAAAAAAATTTGGGGCCTTTAGAGCTTGGATGCCCAAAGCAATTGCGTCATATACTTTAGGTTTGAGCCGGCTCTTTTTAGGGTAGAAGGTATGGTGAGGCCCATCCCCTTAGGGATGGGCCGTCACATTATCCGTCATGTCACCGGGAGTGAGGATAGGTCTAAAGGGGATGGACCAAGGGGGTGGAGAATGGGGCCCCACACTATTTATAAAAACAATTAAAAAATATAATTGATTTGATTTTAGAGAGAGATGAGAGAGAAAGATGAAAGAGAGAGAGAGAAAGGTGGGCCGTCGTGAGCGTCTTGTGAGTGACGGAGAGGACGGGATAGAGGTCAGGTGGTGGTGTGGGGGTGCGGCGCCGGGGCTCGCCGGCACAGAGCCGGCCCCCATACCTTCCAGCCTTAGAGAGTCATATTAAAATTCTCAAAAGTTGATACTTTTTTAGAATATAAAGCATAAGGTGCAATCCTAAAATCAAGGTAAATTACTCTTTCAAGTACTAATTACACTCTAATCTCATTATCTTAATTATATCTTTGGGGGTGTTTGGTGTTGCGTTTTCAAAATAGATTATGTGTTTTTAAAACTGCGTTTTGAAGGCAGATAATCACTTTTTTTATCCAAACACTTTTTTAGATTATTTATGTTTTACAAACGTAATAATCAAATAATCACTTCAAAACGTAATCCCAAACTCTTAATCTCTCATCTTTAACCAAATTGTGATTAATTAATTAATAGTTACATTTTATACCCTGGATAAAATACTAACTACCCTCATAACTATTAAATGACCATAACTTTTTCGTATGTTAATGTTTTTTTTTCTAAATTATACCATAAAAACGAATATTCTTTTCTCTTTTAACTTGAGTATAGTATTGATTATATGTTTGATACGTAACTACACACAATAAGGCAACCGTACCTATTATGTAGTAGTATAGTGTGGTTTCAAAACTAGGTGTTGACCCGAGGCTTCGGTCTCCCACTTGGTTAGTTAGATAATAAGGTATGGGGGTTTTGTTTTGATTAAGTAAAATAAAAATAAAAGATAAGAAATAAAATAAACATAAGATCAAATGGGTGAGAAAATCAATCAAAGATTAATTATCTCTTTTGTCTCTAATCACCTTGATACAATAAGAAACATTTAAAGTTATTTGAGTGTTGCCATAAATAGGCATCTCATCTTGAAATGAGAATGGCAACATCAGGTGAACTATTCTTAAACTTTCCATATACCCTCATAAAATGGAAAGATCACATTGGACGTACATCTTTCCATACCAACGAGCCCTCTGGTCGAGTTCGGTCTCGGCTCGGCTTGTTTGCACCCCTACCACCACCCCATTAACTGGTACCTAATTTTAATTTCGCAAGCCTTAACACAAATTCATATCCAAAATTCCCATAAACTATAAGTTTGTGAATTTTAATCGGAACAAAAACTTAGGCGGTCAAAAGAAATTAAGTACCATGCATCATAAAATGTATTAGGGGTGTGCAAAAAATCGAATTAACCACCATAACCGAATTAACCGACAAAACCGAACCGAAAAAACCGAACCAAATAAAAAACCGGTGGGCTAGTTAATGGTTATTTTTGAAAACCGAAAGTAGCGGGTCGGTTATGGTTATCATTTTTTTCATACCCACCATAACCAAACCGAACCGACATGTAATAAATCTTTGTAGGATTTAGGACTTTTCACCATATTTTTAATATTTGATGTTTTTGACTGAAGATTTTTAGTATTTATGGGTTTTTCATATCATTTTGTGGTTTTTGTTGAATGTTTATTTGAATTTATGGAATGTATTATATCAATTTATTTTAATATTCGATAATAATTTCTATTAATATTATAGATTATATGTATTTTTAATACTATGTAATATACTAATATATATAAATATGCAATAACAATTTATTCGTTAAAAAATCAAGTTATTTTTAGCTAAGCTAAACACACGGTTAACCACCCATAACCGACCCGCTATAACCATCAAAACCGAATAACCATAACGACTATAACAACCATAACCGATCCGTTATGGTTATGGTTATCCATTAACCGACATCGTAGTTATGAATATGATTTAAGGTCAAAACCAACCAAAACCGATTCATACACACCCCTAAAATGTATAATTACGAATTTTAAGTATGCACAATTTAGTGACATTTCCCATGAAAAACGTGTTATAACTACTAAAAGTAAACTATTAAAATAAAGTATAGTTATTATTAAATTGATGTAAAACAATTAACCACATACCTAATTACCAACTTTCCTTGAGCAAAAACTAAGCATATAGATTCGAACGATACCAGTGCTAGAAAGTGTACAGAAAAGAGTAAATTGTCATTTTAGTCCTTAAGGTTTGGTACAAATTATCATTTTAGTCCAAATAGTTTTTTTTTTCTTCTCTGGTTCCCTGACTTTTTCATTTTCTTGTCATTTTGATCACATTGTCTAACTCAGTCTAAAAATCTGGTTAGAACCAACGGTTATTTTTAGCATAACTGTTGTGTAGTGATAACTATGGGTAGTTTACAACATAATCTATAAACCTCATATAATAATTTAATACAAAAAATACACCTGATTATAATTTGGTTTTTAGACTAAGTTATGCAATGTAATCAAAATGGCAAGAAAAAACGAAAAGTGAAAAGGAAAGAGACCCATAGAAGAAAAAAAAGCTATTTAGATTAAAATGACAATTTGAAAAAAACTCATGGACTAAAACTACAATTTATCCGTACAGAAAATGAAGAAAAGATTCGAGCGAGGGTCCAATAAAAATGAATTGAAAAATTATTTGATTCGGAAAGGAAAAAGACGGGTAGGATTGAAGACACGTTTCGCGTTGCCCCGTCGTAAATCCAATAGATCACCTATTTCTTTTAAATTATGCTAGTTGATATATATTATAATATAATATAAACCAATAGATCACTTATTCTTTTAAATTATGCTAGTTGAGAAATATTATAATATAAAATATATGATATACATACATATTATAAGGCTACTAGTAGTAAAATCTGAGTGCAAACATGGTTGGTTTTTATAAAACCATACATACCACATTTTATTAAACGACGAATGATTATACATTTTTTAAATTTAATTAAAAATGAATTATAAAGAAAGGGAACCATCTTTAAATAATAAATAAATAACAAACATGTTTAATCGTTTTAACACAATAAAGCAAAGATAAAATACAATCGAGCAATAGTGCTTTATACACACGCCCGATTGTCTATACGTTTGGATTAAAGTGTAATAACTAACACCATTAGACGATGAAGTGCCACAATTAGTAGGAGTAGATGACACATTAGACTCTCATTCATTGTGTGCTATAAATATGCATACAACCAAGATCATGTAAGAGAACTACATCCAGCCAGTCGTCAACTACTCATAATCAAACAACAAATGACTTGACTAAAAAAACGAATAAAAAGGAAGAGTATTTATTACCAAATGATAGCTATTGTTAAGACTCTAGCAAAAGACATCACATTAACTTAAAGCAATCGTACACTGCAAGTTTATAAGTTTGTTACACAACTGAAACCTATAAATACTAACAATAATGACATAGCACATAACGATTTTACACACACACACATGATAACCAAAATATTTTTCTACTTTCTCTATATGACCAGCAAATATGTACTTTACAGACTTGTTGAATAATATTTGCATTGCCATCTCCACTCACCAATAAAGTGTGTCAATAAAGTTAATTTACTACTTGATTATATTTTTAACATTAGGGTAAAAATGTTACCTTTTTCTACAATGGCAAGGCTATCTCATTCAACTAAAAAAGAAGCAGTACAATAATGTCCAAGCAAGAACTTGCGACAAAAGGGGAAAAAGAAACAGAGAACTGGTGAACAATATAACACTAAATACAATGAACATATCTGAATCCATCCCACTTGCGCCAATCCTCCATCGATAGTTTTGTTCGGTTCAAAAGCCGAAGAAAAGTCTGATCTTTGATGTCGCGTAGAACTCTAGATAGCAATGAAACCTTGCTATTAAAGACTTTATCATTCCAAGCAAGCCATAAGTTCCACATGGTAGCAAAAACTTTATCCAGATGGTACTGGTCTCCAAGTTGAGCCAGAGCCTTAAAAAAAAATTACTGATTATTAAATATTAAAATTAAATTAAATTTTCTTTAACTATTAAAATATTAACTCCAAGAACTTATCCATTATTAGTGCCTTAGGAGGTACACAGCCTAAACACAACACTAAATATGGGTAAGATACTTGTTGAGATCCAAAACACTTGTTCCTTATGAAGTTCCAAAACGGATTAATCTAAGTTTTGTGAACATTGAGAGTTGTCCACCTTTTTCCAAAATGGATTAAGAATGCCATTTGTATAGATCTACCACCAAGATCAACTACACCAACAGTGCTTGAATATACTTTTTACCAGCGGCGGATCCATGATTTTTTTAGTGGGTTCATTACTTTTAGATACTCCAATATCATACGACCAGACGAAAAAAAATTTAGGTCGGTTCGACGGTTTGGGTCGCTTCATGAAAACTATATTTGATTAAACATATTTATATTTAAAAGCTTGAATATATTTATTAGAACTACCTTTAATGGATTCTCCATTTGTCATTTCTACCAGACAATCTTCTTGAAGTTTAGTTAATGGTTGATTGAGAAGTTTGCAGAACGAAGTATTAATAAAACTTTGGTTTGCACCAGAGTCAAATAATACTTTAGCAAAAATATCATTAACTAAAAACGTACTGGCAATTACATCCGGAATCATCTTGGCTTCTTCAGCTGTCAGAACAAATGCTCGGGCATTCTTAGTAGTTTTGCTGTTTGTTGCTAGAGCTAGTTTTGGACAGTTCGGTTTGATATGCCCCGTCTCTCCACAGTTGAAGCATAGCTTATTTCTGGGTTTCTTCCTGCAGTCTTCTTCCTTGTGTCCAGACATTTTGCAAAAGTTGCTGTATATCGAACATCTTCCTGAATGCTTCTTTTTGCAGTACTTACAGTAAGGTACAAAAGTAGAACCTGTACTTTTCCCGAAGGTAATTATTTCCAGAACGAAATTCTTGGGTAAGTCTCTGGGCTAGGTTCTTTCTCTGGTTCTCCTCTTGCGTAAGCACAAATTCACCATTCAAGGTATTGGCTAATTCTACTGCTTCTTCTATGGTTTAGGGTCTAGCTGCCTTGACTACATGTCTGATTTCACTAATTAATCCCCAGATGTAATGGGAAATTAATACTGGTTCTGGTGAAGCTTAGGTTGGCACTATTCTAGCATATTCGAAGAATATGGTAGTGTAACCTTTGCAGTATATTCCAGGCATTTTAAGATTTAAGAACTTATTAGCGATTTGTTCTTTTTCATGAGGAGGACAAAATTTTCTTTCGACTATGTCTTTAAAGTCAGTCCATTCCATGTTATAAATTTTATCACTTCCTCTAGACTGGAGAATAGTATTCCACCATTCTAAGGCTGCATTCTTAAAAAGATTAGAGGCAAACATAATCTTATATTCATCTGCACATTTGCTTATTATTAAGACTGCTTCTGTCTTTTCTATCCAACGTAAAGCTGCAATGGCTCCTTCATTGCCAGAGAATTCTATCAGTTTGCAAGACCAGAATTCTTTGTAAGAACAACCATATGACATGGTTCTTCTTCTTTTTGGAATAGGAAATTAGAGCAGTGGTCCATTATTTACGCTGTGACTGGGTTCAGTAGGTTGTCGTTTACTTCCACTTATGTTTTTATTATTTTCTGCTTCTTTAACAGTCTTGATAAAATATGGCATAGCGTCTATAATTCCTTGTGCTACTATATGTTGGATGACACTGTTATCTACTTGGTTTCCATTATTATCATTATTCTGGTTTTCCTGATTTACTTCGTTGTCCATCTGGATTATAAACATTTATCAGGTATTAATATCACAGAATAAAATTTAATGCAAACAATTATGCAACAAATTGATCAAAAACGTCGAACATTGAGACTTTTACTCTTTTCATATATATATATATATATATATATATAGAGAAAGTATAATGTACAAAATGGCTTAACCTACATTAACATACGCGACAGAATTTATAACGTGCGTAATTATTTTTTCACCATTATAACGTGCGTGAGTATCACCTCCATGCGTGATTATCACCTCCCATGCGTGATTATCACCCAAAAACTGCTCCCATGCGTTATTAGGGCTCCCATGCGTGATTATTGCCCAGGTCTGATGGTTGAACGCGTCGCGTACGTGAAGTAGGATAAGGACTTTTGTATGTTAACCTTTCCCTATATATATATATATATATATTACAACCTACCACTGAAATTAAAACATACTGATAGTTATGCATAGTTGTTTTTTTTTTTCAAACTACACACATTTATATATACATATATTATCATTATTATTATTATTATTATTATTATTATTATTATTATTATTATTATTATTATTATTATTAGGGGTTGTTCCTCCAGAATTGCATTTCTCGCTCGTCATATTTCCACACGAGCTTTTCTCCTATCTGTTTTATCCTCTCTCCCTCTTCTATTAATTCCTCACCATATGTGTGGAGTTCCTGCTCATTCTCTTCACTCATGGGTGGTCGTGGTGCGGGTACTGGGTCAGGGTATTGAGGATTAGGCTCTCCATATGGGTACAGATCACTTAACGCACTCTGAAAATACGGGTCGTCATTCCAAAATGGATCTAAAGGATTAAGGTCGGTATACTGTGCTATGGGATTTGGTATTGGTTCTTCCTGAGGATAGAGTTCCTGATATTCCCTATGGTCATCTTCCCATGGATCATAAGCTAGAGGATTACGTGCTGGGATTCTAGGCATCTCGTTAGGGTCAAATGCTGGTATGGGAAATTGATTTCCTTGGTTAAGTTCTATCTCCATTGGTTGGGTTGGAAATAATGGCAATGGTTGTGGTGCAACTATCTGATCAAGGTTGGATCTGCTGCAGTGGTGGCTAGCATATGAAAGTTTGCCAACTGTCTATTAACTGCCTCCTGAGTTTGGGCATTTACTTCCCTATTGGCTTTCGCTAATGCTCTCTTTTGTTGTAATTTTTTCATCCTCTTTCGCCTCTCATGTGCTGCCCTACTGAACCATCCTCTCTTTTTCGGAGGGAACGGTTCTTCGGATTGCGCCTTAAAGATGAAAATTCCCTCTTCAGTATCAGCAGAATACCCCAAAGGAGTAGGCTGTGATGAGGTTCCTTCACTCTTGGGAGATCTAGCTAGGTGACGGTAGGCGTCAGACGTACCTTGCTCACTCATACTGTAAACTAACAGATTGTCAAATAACATAAAACATTAATATACATATATACACACAATCATATAGATTATTTCCTAACATAATTGATAAAAATCTTGGTGTCAGCAAAACACTTCTGTGGCTTAAATCAGTGGCTGTAGCACTGAGACCACCTCTTGTCGCAACCCCCGACCCCTTGCCCCGAGGGGCGGCCGGCCGCAAGCAGCACACAGAGCCGGTGGTATCGGTGTTTATTAATTTGGCAGCGGAAATTAAACATCAGGACCATAGTTAGGAAATAGTTTATCAGAGTTAAAACACCATTCTTTTATAAATAATAAATACATAGGAAAAACCCAAGTTTCCATTATAACATGTTTATAGGGATAAACCCTAATTTATTTAAATAAAACTTCTTCTTATTTAGTTAACTTTTATAGCCACTTTTCCAAGCCTTCAGTGCTCTCCAACTAGCTTCTATTGGCTTTCACATTTTGTTACTGAAACGCATTTTAAAAATATTTTATTAGCAAGAAATACTGGCGAGTGCATCCCAATTTAATCAAAACAAGCTTTTACATCTTTACAGTATTGAGAGCGATTACAATGTTTATATCTACCCAATTACCACCCACGGTACTGTCAATCCTGACTTGTGGTCATGCTACTATTCAAAGTATTTGTAACAAGTAATGTATACAAAACCCCAACATACCGACAGTAATTGTAGAATACATAGACTCAATCACTGTTATCATAATTTAAAAATAATTGAGGTTTTGTTAAAAAGGGTTTACAAAAATAGATGTACTCACATTGCTGTTTTAGTTAATACTACTGCTTTCTGGTGACTTCCTGGTTATAATCTATTAAAATTAAACAATGCATACGTGTTAGTAAGATAACCCAATTTACATTAGCCATACCCCCGAGACAGAACTCTAACGACTGAGTCAGGCAGAGCCTTGACATGCGTTACGGAGCCTTAGATCAATCGGGTATAGTAACCAATACGTAACCAGGGGTTATAATACTTACAACGAGGCAGAGCTTCGCCTTTTAGGGGTATAACACCCGAGTATTTTAGCTTATATATTGAGAGAAGGAAAGAAATTTTGAACGAGATTTACTGAACTCGAACTCTCCTTTTATAGGGTCTGATCAGGGGCGGCTCGAGCCCCGCGACTACCCGATTAAACTTTCTCGCGGCCCGTGAGGCCACTATGCTAGGGCCTAGCCTTGGCTAATCACCACCGTAGGTTCACACGTGTAACGACTCACACAAAAATGTCCTAAAAACGTTCCGTAAGTATAAACCCGGACCCCTGATATAACAACTCTCATTAAAAATATTATTTCTTATTTTAATTTAACCAAAAGGAAACCCTAATTGAGACACCCAAGTAATTCTGCACAAACCCTACAAATTTCAGAACAATCGGAATCAGGATCAGGGCCCCTAAAAACTCAGGGGGGTATTCCCACTCAACGATTATCCTTATAAGTTAATATAAAAATCAAATTTAATCATTTCGTCGACTCAGCTGGCCTACTCCCACGCGTGGCTACCCTATAGTGATTTGGTGTCCCTTACGGACCGTAACATTAAGAGTCTTACGGACCGTAAGCACTCTTACGGACCGTAACATTGGGAGTCTTACGGTCCGTAAGCATGTCAAATTTCGTGTATAAATAGCAGGCATTGGCACTTGATTCTGGGCGATGAAACGACGAAGAAATTCAAAATACGCACAGAGATATCGTTCAATTACTTCAGAAACACACACGAAACATTAATTAGTATAGCGGGGTGCTGCTGCAAACAGGGTATTAACTCAATCGCTGCTACGATTCAATGTCCGATCGATTAAACTATCCAATGGATGTTTAAGTGCTGCCCACATTAGGGTTTATGCTTTGTCATTAGTCGTGATTCCGATGGATGTTTAAGTGATTACACTTTGTCATTCGTTGTGAATCCGATGGATGTTTAAGTATCGCACTTTGTCATTCGTTGTGAGGGTTTTATCTCGTGAGTTATCGTAAATGCTGTATTAGTTACTACCTAGTTCGTATGCACTAGGTTACCAGGCTAAGAAATAGGCTAAGCTCTGCTCAAATTAAATCTGCAATCTATCAAGGCTTATCTGTAGACTTTGATTATATGAATCTGCATGATTATAAAGTGAGTAATTCTCTTTTTATCAAATTACTTTTGAAATCATGTTTATTTTCAAAGATTATAATTACAGTGATTAAGTTTATGTAATCACCCAAGTTACAGCCGGTATGTGGGGTTTTGTATACATTACTTGATAACCGTCACTATTGGACAACGAGTTAGCCAATGAGTGATATGACCATAGTCACAGACACCATCGGGCAAAGAGGCTACCGATGGATGTTCGAGTGACAAGTACTGTGGGTAGTTGGTTTGATATCTGAAACATTGTAATCTCTCTTAATACTGTAATTGATAACACTGTTTTCTAGTTATACTTTGCAGTGATTAAGTCTTTGCCAATCTTTAAGAAGCAAATGTAAAAACTCTTAATGCTGTAAATTATAACAAATATGTTTTAAGTAAAATGAATGAACTCACTCAGTATTTCCCGCTGATAAAACCTTTTTAAAACACTTTTCAGGTAATTACAGTAGATTGGAGTAAGAGATGATACGGCACTGAAAGGCATCAAGAAGTGGCTTATTTATTAATTGAATCAAAATAAGAAATATTGTTTTATGTAATAAAATTTATCTTTATTAAAGCTACCATTATAAAACATGGGTTTATCCCATTTATTTATTAAATAAAATCCGGTGTTTTCTAAACTCTGATATTTTTCCTAACTCACGGTCCTGATAAAATTTTCGCTGCAACGTTTTCAAAATAACCACCGGTACCGCTGGACTGTTCACGGCACCCGATTCCGTCCAGGGTGGGTCGGGGGTCGTGACAGAAGGTGGTATCAGAGCCACTGCTTTAAGCCTTTAGGTGTTATATTAATAATACCTAAATTTATATAAAAGAGTTAGGAGATTGCTGTTAACTGGTAGCATATAGACTTGAACTTAAGAAAAGATGCCTTAGTATTAGCTTCACGATAAGCTAAGTACTTGTACAAATAAATATGATGGAATTTTTGGTGTGCCATAACTTAAGTAATTGATGAAGTAATGTCACGGGACAACTAAGTCCAGATTCACTAGTTGAGAGAATGATCAACAGTGACATGACCAAAAGCACTAGTTGAGAGAATGATCAACAGTGTTATGATTAGAATCACTAATTGAAAGAATGATCAATAGTAAATTGACACTGTCACAGGAATTGTCTAGTGATCAATATAATAATAAGACATGTTATGGAAATACAAATTTCCCTAATTCTGGATAAAAGCCCTAATAAAAGAGGCACTTTTAAATCTTGAAAAAGATACTATTTATGGGAAATAGAAAATTTTCTCTGGTAAGACTGGGTATGGTGTAATAGACTCTCCAGTTTGTCTAGATATACTGAGGTTACCGCTCCGACGCGAATCGGATAAGACGGGATAGATAATATGTCAAACAAGTGACAAGATTTCCCTAAATAGTATCATGATCTGATATCTGACTGATATTTGGAAATATGAATCTGTTAAATACATTGACTTGATAGATGGAATGTTTATTTCCACATGTGAAATATATGATTATATAGATATATATATCTATAAGGAATTCCAAAAGTCAATTTGGAATAAAACACAAGCATCTGTGTCTAGATTTCTTTATTAGGAATCTCTTTTCCAATATCAAACATTATTTCATTTGATTATCTGCCTAGTAACTTGAGCGATAATAATAAATAGAAACCCATTAAGTTGGGATACCATCGAAAGTGTAAAGAATTTCTAACACGTTACCATAAACTATTAACGCAAGTAAAAAGCATGTAAAGTTATGATAAGGTATAAGAAAACACATGAAAATTTAATTATAAATTCCATAGAAGTTGAAGTATTTCACACACAATTTCCAAGGCAAGACCTTTAAAAAAAATAAATTAGTCACGATGACACCAATGCTAATTCCGTCAAATAAAAGAACTACTAATTAAAAGGAAGCACTCTATCATGCGATCCTACAAACAACCTGAATATCGTTGAGGTACGTTGTAACAAGATTTCACAACTATCAGTACACAGTGTAATCAGAGTCATAATTATTTATCACTGAAAAAGGAGTCACATACCTTTGCAAATTCCCTATTTCATTTTATTTGACATTTCCTGGTAAGTTCACTTAAACAAACGGTTATCACTCGAAATTCCAGATAGAAGTTCTTATATTTCTTTTGTTGAAAATTCTGACTTCTGCATATAATAAGTTGACTTTCGCATTTCTACTTTTCCTAACGGTCATCATACCAGGAGGATTTATTTCATAGTAGCAGATATTGATTCATTTCATTTCTTGGTAAATCCACACGTTATACATGTACCGTTTGTTACGCATGTGGTTCATTTAATTTCTGAATTTCCACTGGAGGACTTCATTCCGATTTATTATTTTATCCAAACTCAAATATCATTCCGTTTTTCTTTGCACTATAAACCACATTATTACAAAACGATAACTCTTTAATATCGAGTCAATAAATTTTTGAAAAACTCAATTTTCTTTGGTATCCATGATTTCTGTTATGACCATATCCGAATTTTCTTATTTAAACTCGTTTTGTTTAAACCGAGTTCAATTATTTGAACTTGCTCGCATTACATATTCATTTCAAAATCCCATATGACGGATGGAAACTATCATATTCAAAATAGTCCCAACAAGCACTTCATTTGTTTTGAAACATAATAGGTTTGTCTAGTCTTCGACTTCATTTGAATCATTTCTTTGATCATAATCACCTTGTACTGACATTTTCACAAAATTTAAAGCTTGCACTAATCTCGTTTATATATATCATATATGGATTTAATTAATTATATATTTATAAAAGCCATCTTGACACAAATTGTGTGTTAAGATAATAATACCCAAATTCTTGTCATATTTCAGTATATCTTTTAAACATCAATCTAGCCTTTCGTGATAATTATTACTTTAACATCTTCAATTGAAAAACATTATATAAAATTTATTTTACTTACATAAGTGATTACCTAATTTACAAAATAGTATTACTATATTCTTGTTAAACCATTGAGGTAAAGAAATTATATTTTTATATATAAATATATAAAAATTTATGTTGAAGTATACTTTCATATAAGTTTACGTTCCGTTACTTATTATTGATAATTAATATTAGTTTTATTATTAATAATAAATTAATAACAGAAGTGTTAGTATTATTTTAAAATACTAGGGTTCTTGTCAGAGGCAGGTATTGAATAGCCTAGCCTTAGTTAGGCATGGACTGATCACCTATGCTTAAACAAGGCAGCACTAACCAATATCCACCATGATAATGACTAGTTAATATAAATTAAGTCATCATACTTATTTTGTAAATTTTAATTATATATGAAAATATATATACTTTGGAGAAGACATATTTTCATCCAATAAAAGGGACAAATAAAACATTATAAATAATAGTGATTTCTTTTACAAAAATACTAAAATATTTTGTAAATATAATAACTTCATTGCGGAATTTTGTAATATATATTACATAGTAAAAATAAGTTATTTTACATAGTATAGTAAAATACTAAAATAATATTTATTTAAAAGCAGTAACCAATTACATATAGTAAAAATGCGTAACAAATAATATATATTACATTTGCTTTATAAATATTTGGCCATGCCAAAACAACTTGTTTTTATTATATTTCGATCTCTAGTATATAGTATGAAAAATATAGTCATTAAAAGTATACTGTCACATTGTTTCATAATTCAAACAACTTGGAACTCTAAACAATGATACACTAACTCTATTGTCTTTTAGGGTATCATTGCAATTCACTCATCTCAGCACAATGATTTTCTCATATCATAATTTAATATTTGACAAATCATTTTTCATACTTTTATTTCCTTTGAAACCTATCAATTCTAAGTCTTCCTCCGTTGCCAATCAAAGTAAGCTTTCTTTTCACAAAGAATTTTATTTCTAAAAGTCCTTCACATTCATTCTAAATATCTATTGATCATATATCTTTTGGCTTGAACCCAGTCACATTGGAAATTATATCATTTTATCTTATTCGATAATTATCGATTTCTTGAACTAATTCAGTTAAACCATTGAATCCTACTTATGGTACAACTCTTATTCACAAAATTTGATATTTAATCTGTGTCATTTTGTTGACTCAAATATGACATAAATCTAAAAGAAATATCATAACCCAAATATACTTGGGAGAGGGAATCTGAGATAAAGAAAAAGTATTCCAGTAAATCTCGAGGACGAGATTTTATTAAGGAGGGGAGAATGTAACGACTCACACAAAAATGTCCTAAAACCTTCCGTAAGTATAAACCCGGACCCCTGATATAACAACTCTCATTAAAATATTATTTCATATTTTAATTTAACCAAAAGGAAACCCTAATTGAGACACCCAAGTAATTGTTCACAAACCCTACAAATTCCAGAACAATCAGAATCAGGATCAGGGCTCCTAAAAACTCAGGGGGGGTATTCCCTACTCAACGATTATCCTTATAAGTTAATATAAAAATCAAATTTAATCATTTCGTCGACTCAGCTGGCCTACTCCCACGCGTGGCTACCCTATAGTGATTTGGTGTCCCTTACGGACCGTAACATTAAGAGTCTTACGGATCGTAAGCACTCTTACGGACCGTAACATTGGGAGTCTTACGGTCCGTAAGCATGTCAAATTTCGTGTATAAATAGCAGGCATTGGCACTTGATTCTGGGCGATGAAACGACGAAGAAATTCAAAATACGCGCAGAGATATCGTTCAATTACTTCAGAAACACAGACGAAACATTAATTAGTATAGCGGGGTGCTGCTGCAAACAGGGTATTAACTCAATCGCTGCTACGATTCAACGTCCGATCGATTAAACTATCCAATGGATGTTTAAGTGCTGCCCACATTAGGGTTTATGCTTTGTCATTAGTCGTGATTCCGATGGATGTTTAAGTGATTACACTTTGTCATTCGTTGTGAATCCGATGGATGTTAAAGTATCGCACTTTGTCATTCGTTGTGAGGGTTTTATCTCGTGAGTTATCGTAAATGCTGTATTAGTTACTACCTAGTTCGTATGCACTAGGTAGTAGTGACTTGGGTGGTGGAGTGACTTGGGTTCTCCAATGGAGACCCAAGTTCAATTCCCATTAGTGCCACTTTGGTGGCCACCGACACCCGCTTTAAAGCCGGACCGAGGACACTCGAGGTCTCGGGTTCGAAACATGTTTCTTACCCCTCTTTGATGGCTATGGGTATTTGCCGCCAGGGATCCTTGTCGGGTGGTGAACTGGGAAGGGAGATCCCTTCCGCGGTCAGGGGTACCGTGCAATTACCCTTTTTTTTTTTTAGTTCGTATGCACTAGGTTACCAGGCTAAGAAATAGGCTAAGCTCTGCTCAAATTAAATCTGCAATCTATCAAGGCTTATCTGTAGACTTTGATTATATGAATCTGCATGATTATAAAGTGAGTCATTCTCTTTTTATCAAATTACTTTTGAAATCATGTTTATTTTCAAAGATTATAATTACAGTGATTAAGTTTATGTAATCACCCAAGTTACAGCCGTTATGTGGGGTTTTGTATACATTACTTGATAACCGTCACTATTGGACAACGAGTTAGCCAATGAGTGATATGACCATAGTCACAGACACCATCGGGAAAAGAAGCTACCGACGGATGTTCGAGTGACAAGTACTGTGGGTAGTTGGTTTGATATCTGAAACATTGTAATCTCTCTTAATACTGTAATTGATAACACTGTTTTCTAGTTATACTTTGCAGTGATTAAGTCTTTGCCAATCTTTAAGAAGCAAATGTAAAAACTCTTAATGCTGTAAATTATAACAAATATGTTTTAAGTAAAATGAATGAACTCACTCAGTATTTCCCGCTGACAAAACCTTTTTAAAACACTTTTCAGGTAATTACAGTAGATTGGAGTAAGAGATGATACGGCACTGAAAGGCATCAAGAAGTGGCTTATTTATTAATTGAATCAAAATAAGAAATATTGTTTTATGTAATAAAATTTATCTTTATTAAAGCTACCATTATAAAACATGGGTTTATCCCATTTATTTATTAAATAAAATCCGGTGTTTTCTAAACTCTGATATTTTTCCTAACTCACGGTCCTGATAAAATTTCAGCTGCAACGTTTTCAAAATAACCACCGGTACCGCTGGACTGTTCACGGCACCCGATTCCGTCCAGGGTGGGTCGGGGGTCGTGACAACACACATAGGGACACGTGGCGTAACCGAGTGCGGCCTGGTGTCACTGGGTCGCGGCCCGCGACAGACTTGCTTGACCTTGTCGCGCCCCGCGAGAGCCTTGGATATTTGTTTTATTTGATTTTTAATAATATAAAGGTTTATTAGGTTCGTTTTTCATATACGGGGTACATTTTAGGACGTATAGGAGTATTTTAATGGTTTTGGGAGAGTTGTTATATCTATAACTCTCTAAGAGCTTTAAAAATTCAGTTACAAGTTTAATCTATTCCCATACCAAACTTGAGGAGCGATACAGAACTACGGAAGTGATAGCAATATCATACTCTCCGGCGAGCATGATGTCGTCCATGGTCCGCCATTGTTGCTGCTGCCATCCACCCTATACACCTTCATCTCTCTAACAAATCTGTAATTCACTCACCATTAATCAAATCTTCATGTTTACATGCTCTTTTAAGTGTTACTACAGAAATTTAAATTTGTGATGTTATCGTTAAAATGTGTTCAACCATCTGAACATGATTGTCTCCAGTCTCTTGTGCACGTTCTTAGTCACATGAGCAAACTGTTTGACCATAGTCAAACCACTGTTTGCAAAACTATGATTCTTAGTTGTTCAAAGTATGTTTGACCAAAGTCTGTTTAACCTAAGTCAAACCACTGTTTGCAAAAAAAAAAAAAAAAAAAAAAACCACTGTTTTGTCCACAAAACACTGTTTTAACCCAATAGTGGTTTCAAACATTTGTTTTCATCCATCTGTTGACCAAAGTCAATAGATGTATCAACCACTGTATCAACAGATGTATAAAAAATAGTGGTTTTAATTGATGAGCATTAGTTATGAAAATATAATACAAAATCATATTGAAGAAATGCACTTACTGTCACATCCCAACCGATGGCGGAAACATCGGAGTGAGACGAAATAGATTGCTCAAAGACTTCATAACACTATGTGACAATAATTAATTCAAAACCGATTTCATTGCATAACATAAATTGTCAAGTACAACATTCAGAAATTCAAATTACAACAAGTTTAATCAAAATAAGATAACAAATCTAGCATTTCTTTATGAGTTTCTAAAGTCGTCCCTACTAGATTTCGTCATAATCATCATCATCATCAACCTGCAACATGTTAAAAGTATAGTTTAACACAAAAAGCATTGGCGAGTACACAAGTTTTAAGTACATAGCATAAGTATAAAAATGTTTAAACGAATTCACATGGCAAACTATGTTATAAAGATTAACGTAAATCTAGCATGTCAATAATCAAGTCAAACCAAGGTTTAACGCAAGTAAAAGAATCTTAACATAACCCAACGTTCACAGGCGGTGCCTTACTCCAATAGCGCTATACATGTTACGGGTAGACTTGATCGAAGTTAATGACAAGTTCAATCACAAAACGAACAAACCTAGATCAATGTGTCAAGTATAACGTATGCATGCATGTATTGAATTGTTTGTGCATAAAGATAAAGTATAAGTGTTTGTGATTTTAATAAGTTAAACATGTTAGCACCCAAAAATGTGTAAAATGTAAAATGGGTCAAGTGTACTCATGGTTTTGCAAAGTTTTAAACTTTAGAATCCCGTGAAGAGTTGTAAGTTAGATGATGGAATCACCAAAGTCACCTTACATGGGGGAAACAAAGGTGTGTAAGTAATGGATTTAGAATGGAAGATTCGGATTGGAATTTAAAGTACAAAAAGTATGTATTTACAAAAGTATTATCTAGTTCTAAGTACTCGTTTTTTACACTATGTTGTAAGTGGTTTCATGAGTTTTAGTTTGCCCATTAGAATCATCAATGAGAATCTTAGATCGTAGATATAATAGCCTAAGTTTATGATGGTTAATCATGGTCCGATTATCATCACAAATTTAGCCTTGTTTATATATATATATATATATATATATTTACATAGTTATAATATTAACCTACAACTAAGTCCATCATAGATATCATAGATTGTTATATAAGTCAAGCATGGAGGATTAACCTCTTTGTATGATTCACCACTACACAAACCATCACAAGGATGATTCGGAGGGTCATAAATAACAAGAAATAAATCTAACTAATGCAAGCTCAAATGACCAAGCAAGTCTCTAACCCGGGTGAGCCAACTCATCATGAAAAGAATTAACTAAGTGATGGAGGCTAGACAGGGTTATATTACTTTGATTCTAGGAAATCACTTGAGTGTTTATACACAAAGTTTCATAAGTGAAGGAGTGGAACTAGATTGGAAAGCAAAAGTTTCCATGGTTCACACTTCACAAGTCATGAGTTCATCATATAGAAGATGATGAATCATGCTTGTTTTCATCACTCGGATTTTGGTATGTATAAACCGAAAATAAAGAGTTTTGAACTCATAACTTGGGTGGGAATCACCTCAACTCAAACTCACAACTATAGGATAAGTTGTGAGCTTGGTGTAAGACCCTTAATATAATATTGAATAATTCATAAATAAAGTGTGCATTTATATACAAAAATGCCATCTTTACAAAAGCTTCGGCATATCGATGTATACATAGAGTTTAAAACATTCAAAATATGTTTATAAAAGTTTTACACAGGTTTTTAGTAACAAAAGAAACTAATATAGATGCGGAAGCTTCATATATATGTGTGATCGGTTCTCGAGCAAGCTTGATCATCATCCAAAACTTTGTAGTAGTAGTTACCTATATCAAAACCATCATAAATGTTAGTCATGAGAGTTTTATAATACGTTAAATCAAGTCCGTAAGCCAAAACAACCAAACAACAAACTTTTGCCAGATATATGGCCTGTCGTGCGGCGCGACAGAATTATGCTAGATCCTTCGCGGGGCGCGAAGCTTGTCCCGGGGCGCGACTGAATTAAGCCTTACCCATTGCGGGGAGCGAGGGCCTCTTTTTCACAGAAAGTTACCAATCTGGAGCTGCATATTCCCAGCAAAACCATGTTTCACTTAAATGGTTATAACTTTCTCAATTTTATCCGTTTTAGGTTCCGTTTCTTCCTACATGATCGTAATTTGTTCTTCCACTATATGGATCTAAAATCCGACATCCGGAATAACAAAATTCTTAATTTTTAGCTCTCGGCTTTATATCTATATTCAACTTGTTTGACCCGTTCATGTTTTTAAACAACAAACTTGTCTAATTACTTTCAATTCTTTGCTAACATCATAACCATGAATGTTTTCCAATACCCGGGGCTTTATTCATGAGATTTATGCGCCCGTTATCTATTATGTGTTATGTCTATTTGACCCATTCAACTACAACTAGTTGAACATAGTTAACACGATTTCATATACGGAATTGTGCATTTTCTAGTCATACTCAATAACTGAGCTTTTGACTTTTAATCCGCGTTTTCGTTTCTCGGTTAACGCGTATAATGACTTTCTACCCATAATCCGGGTATCACTTTGAAGTTATTAATCGTGCAACCTTTCCGGATTGCATCAAGACTTCAATTCGACCTATTTGGTTTTCTTAGCGAAGTCCATCGCTTTTATACAACCAAAGTTTCATTACTTTAGTTATTTTGACCTGTTTGGCTATCTTAGCGAAATCCATCACTTTTATACTACCAAACCCTTATCATTCTAATCATTTTGACCCGTTTGAATATTATAGTGAAATCCATCACTTTCACATTCAAACTTACCCTAGATTCTTATTCATCCATTCAGTTTATTTCACACGGAATCCTCCGTTTAAAAATTTAACCGAACTTCATGATATTGCATTTGTCATTCAACATATAAAGACGCAAAATACTAACTAAACATCTACGAAGCATATAGCCGTGTACCTTTAAAGCTTTCCCTTTAAGCGGGTATCCGTTCTGTCTTGACCACTCGATGATTCGCCCAATTTGCCTATAGAGTTCAATTCGATTTATCGTTAGAACTCATGTTACAATATTTTGCACCCAATGCGTCTATCTAGTCAATTAGGTGATCCTTTCATATTTTTCAGTATTTCAAGATCACTTAGGCATTTTGTCAAACATCTTATGGGCGAGATTATTATACAAACATTATCAAGTTCATAAACAACACCTAGACTTACATCATAACAATCAGGTAACACCAATTTATCACTATAATTCAAGTGTTTATTTCATCACAAAACCCATTTAGCACATATAGGGTTAATCATTCAATCACTAGGTTATGGCACATAATCAATAAATTCTCATATAGGGTTTGTTCCTAGACTTGTAATCATCTTAATTTCACTATAATATCTAACATTCACTCCAAAATTGCATCTAGGAGTGTTCATGACAAATCACAACTTCACCAAATATCAAAATTAGACATACCTTGTGATCTCCTAACTTGGGTGATCACGATTTTAGCTTGGAATTGATTTCTAATCCGTTTCCTTCTTTGATTTTGAGAGATTTTATGAAGTTTAGGGTTCAGAGAAGATCTCTCCTTGGCTCTATGTTTTGTACGACCAGAACACACACTTAGTGTGTGTGTTTTGTGTCAAACTTCTATTTTATGTTTATTAGTTTCCAATTTGTCATTTTTAGACCCTAAATTAATTGAGTTTTATAAAAAGGAATTAAATTCATGCTTTTCATTAACTAACACTTGTTATTTACTAGGTCACTTATTCATAGTTTTATTTATATATACGAATATATACATACATATATATATATATATATATCTATATATATATAGGGGAAGGTTCAAATGAAAACCACTAGTTATTGTGAAAACTCGAAAACTAATTAAAAAAGCCAAAAAAACAAACCAATTTTTTTTGCATACTAATTTTCGCAGGTTTTTTTATATAAAAAAATTTCAAGAAAAAAAAATTGGTGTGTTTTTTAGGCTTTTTTTAGTTAGTTTTCGAGTTTTCACAATAAAAGTGGTTTTCATTTGAACCATCCCATATATATATATATTCACGCATATGTGCATTTAATATTTTTGGGGTGTTACACTTGGTGGGTACAAGATTCCACCAAGTTTTACCAAGAACAATGAAGTTACAAGAACATTAATCAAAACAGAATGTTTAATTCATTTTGGACCTCAAATGTGGTGAGGTTTCACCTTAGATGACCATGTTAATCTTGTGAAAACCTTTCTTGAGGTTATCCAAGTGTTTTAGAAGAAGAAATAAGCAAGAAATAGTTGAGGAAGTGAGCTAGAACTCACATTGAATCACTTAAAATTTTCTGCTCAAATTCTGGATAGTTAGAGGGATTTGGAGGTGATTTGAGAGTGTTTAGATGGTTTAGAAAGTGGAAATGAGAGTGGGAGATGGTGTATTTATAGTGGGAATATTAGGGTTAGTGTTAAAGAGTGTAATTAAGTAGTTAGGTGGTGGTTAGATGGCCAAAAGTGACCAATCTCGTGACATTAAACAACAATCTGTGGATCGGGGTTTTCGCCACCCGTGATAGGCAAAGGCTTGTCTTTCTCGCCCCGTCAAAGCCTAATTTAGGCAAATTTTGCAATTTGGTCCCTGAACTTGGTTTTTCCTCATTTTAAGCTAAAATTTGGTGTTTTGGCATGTTTTTAAGCGTATAACATGTATGTAAGTATAATTTGAGTATCGAGAGTGTATGTACAAGTATTTGCATGTAATAAGCATATAAACATCACGTATTTATGATCGTTGTTTGTAAGTTAAACACATGTTTACGCGAATCATAAATATGTATCAAATGCATATATAAATTAAATGTATAAACTTGTTTGAATAAACAATGTATAATCTTTATAAAATAATTAATTTCATTATGATCAAAGCCTCTAGTTTACAACGATTCGAACGAAATATGATTACAAAAGAAACAAGTTTCCAAAAATAGAAATACAAAACAAACTTTCTAAATAAAGAAAGTTACAAAAGCGAGGCATTACACTTACTTTGGCATATCGGGATCCTCGACATTTCCATCGTTATAGCCACCATCACCTTGTTGCTTAACCATTTGTAGCGAAGCGACATCTCTATAGGTGTCATCTTTTTCACACTCACCGGCGACCAAAAATGTTGCCAACAACATACTCCCTGTAAGAAAGACCATCCCGTCCCATCAAGTTTTTTTTGTGAACCTATATAGATTTGACAAAAATGACTTATGATTAAAAAATAAATAGAAAAATATTTCCAAAAATAGTATAAATACCTCCACCAACATACTCCCTGTAGCGAAGCGCCAAGGACTCGCAATCGGTATGTCGCGACTGAAAATACACACCCCATGTAGTTCTGGGTCAAATTTGAGTCTACATGAGGTTTATATGTAAAAACAACTTCAAGGTTACATTTCCAAATTAGAGTCTATGGATGATAGTCATGTAAGTCAGGGAAATGAAGTCAGCCCACCCGTCATAGGATATTTAGGGGCGTACTCGCTATACTCAATTATGGCAATTGGTGGAAGACGACCAGTGCAAATCTCATGAACCGTTGTGAACAACGGAAACATCTCTAACCAACCTTTGTATTTTAAAACTTCGTATACCTCTTTAGTTGTTGAAACTCCTTTCAAAATCAAGGCGTATATGCATTTTTTAGCGGTTTTAGTAAGTAGTTTAAATGAAGATATGATATATGAAAGTACCTGTAACTTTTGTCCCTGCAGCATCTTAGCTTCAAGATCATCAAAAGACCTGCAAATCATAACAAATAACTAAATACCATACAAACCGTTCATGGAGTATAACGTTATGGTCCAAAAGCCGAACCTTTTTGCCACCGTTCTTAGCAAAAGCCTCTACACGTCTCCTGTTTTGTCCTTCCACTGCCATAACAAAATCAAACCATATTAATGCTATAAAAACTAAACGAAAAAGAAAAGAAAACAAAGAAAAAACATGTTCATCATTACGGCAAGTTGTTATAAGATCAGCAACGACAAAACTTTCAAAAAAATGTACTATCTTTAATCGAAGAGAATAAGAGCTTTGATAAGCCTTTTATCTATCTCAATCCAATTTTTGGAGAAACACAACTGAAATTAACCTCAAATTCAAATTCAAATTCAGTAAATGTACGATTGATAATCTCTACTTGTGAATTGAATTCTGCTTCGATTGTTAAACGAACTAACCCTAATAATTTGAGAAACAAACACAACCGAAATAAACCTGAAATTCAAACGGAAATTGAACAGATGAACTATTGATGAACTGTAATTGTGAATTGAAATCAAACCTAAATAATTGTGAATTGAACAGATGAACTATTGATGAACTATAATTGTGAATTGATGAACTATTGACGAACTAACCCTAATCATTCCTGAAACAAACACAACTGAAACAAACACATCTCTACAAAACACATCCTTCGAAGCAAACTCCTCACACACCTCCACCAACCTCCCCTCGCTTCCACCATCATCTCCGCTTCCGCCGCCGTCGGCCACCTTCCACCTCTCATCCTCCCCATAGCCACTAATAACAGCACTATCTTCGCCACTTTCTTCAAATATCCTGCCAATTCCACCTTCTTGTGCACAAAATTGGTACCAATTTCATCCTCGAACGCTCCCTTTGCTCCAGCAAACGGTGTGGATCATGTTTCGTCCATCGATTGTTACGTTGATTGATGAATTTAATGGAGAATCTGTGAGGAAACCTGCGAGATGGAAGGAGATTAGATGCTATGAGAATTGGGGGAAATTGAAATCGTAGAGTGAGAGTTAGGGTTTATTTTTATTACAAGGATTTGAAATTAAAAATAACTTTTTTATACATATATGGTTTGAATTTTAAATCTAGAATCAGAATTTTCAATTTTGAATCTGGCCAGATGTTTGAATTTTGAATGGAGGGCATATGTTTGAATTTTCTATAGATTAAATGTATTTTAAATTAATCTTTATGATGCAATAATGGCATAAGAAAGACATTGTTAGCTAGCCTGGATGGCTGCCACCTCAGCTTTTCTTATGTCAGCGGCATTTGCCCTTTTATAGAAAGTATAAATAGGATCTGGGGTATGGTTGGGACATGATTCACCATGTAGGAACATGAATAGAAGGCTACACCACCCACTTGCCTGATCCACCATGGTTCGCATGGATTAAACCATGGCAAAAATGGTCCTCTTTTCCATTTTCTAAGATTTTCTTTCCTTTTTCTTTAGACAAAAATAAATTAGGGGATAGTGGTTTGGGTCATGACCACACCCTTAGGGTAGTAGTTTTGAATGGTGGATTAGAAGTGGGTGACGTGGAAGGCCATGACCACACCCTATAGCCTAAGGATTGTAAAAATGATATATCCTACTTACTATAACTGTGATTAAAGGAAATTTTAGTTTTAAAACATAAATTCCTACCTTTTGGTTTTCTCAAAATACAACTGTTTTGGTCAAAACTCAGACTAGGATAATGCAACCAAATCTTCTTTTGTGAGGTATGATGCTTGAATCAATGAACAAATGTATGAACAACTTGTAGATGAAATTAACAAGTGACACAAGGATTTATATGAGGAAAAAGCCCTTGATCAATGTATGATCTCCGGCATAAAAAACCTCGGGTGATGGAAACTACCGATCACCAACTATAATTAAACAAATGATGATTACAACTCGGGATGATAACAAGCTTGTTACAATGATCACTATAGTGCAAAGAGTATATATTCGGCAATAAGTTGCAGAGAGCTTGCGAGAGTATGTGTCTGCTAACTTGTTCTAATTCAAGCTTATTTCCCCCTTTTTAAAAATAGAAACAATCCAAATAACTAACAACCCGCAAATGGTGCTAGCTACCCACGACTTCCATAATGGTCATTAAGCTATGCACGTGCAGAATATTAAGAGCATATTTTCCAAGAATATCGGCAAGACCAAGTCCCACTCCTTCCTTCCTGCAAAACAAGCTTAAATGTAACGGAAACAATCATTAGTGTTAGGATAACAATGAGGATCCTGGATCCTTAAATCTACAACGTCTTCTGAGGATCCTTAATTCAAACAGAATTGAGGATCCGTGATCCTAGTTGCACTTAAGCATTTGTAATCCTTAGTGTTAGGGGAGGATTTTCCAATCCTAAGGATCACGGATCCTCAAGTGCTGCCAGGATCATGGATCCTCAATTCTGTTTGAATTAAGGATCCTCAGCAGGTGTTGCAGGATCAGGATTCAGGATCCTTATTGTTATCCTTTTACTAACAATTGTCTACCTTGTACGTAAGCTTGTTTTGCAGGAGCAAAGGCATGGACCAAGTCTCACCGAAATTCCTGGAGAATATTCCCTCAATATTCCGCACGTGCTTGGCCATTGTGAACATTATGGAGATCGTGGGGAGCTTGCACAAATTGCGGATAGTTAGTTAGTTTAGTTATTTCTAATTTAAAATGGGGATAACAAGCTTAAAGTAGAACACTTAGCTAATTTTGGCATTCACACACTCTCGAAATAGCTCTCAAGCAGCTCTCAAACATTACTTGGCGATTTCATATATTTTTTGCACATTGCACACTAGTGATCCTTGTAACAAGCTTGTTATCATCCCAAGTTGTAAACTTCTTTTGATTAATATTAGTTGGTGATCGGTAGTTTCCATCACCCGAGGTTTTTTATGCCGGAGATCAATTCTTGATCAAGGGCTTTTTCCTCGTATAAATCCTTGTGTCACTTGTTCATTACATTTCTGAATTATCCTTAACATTGTTCATTGATTCAAGCATCACACCTCACAACAAAAGATTTGGTTGCATTATCCTTGCTTGATTTTTGACCAAAACAGTTTGGCGCCCACCGTGGGGCAATTGGTGCTTCATTCCTGAGAAATTATTGTTTTTGTGATCAATTCGGTTCATTACAACCAAGCAAATGGCTTCTTCAGTGAAAAACACTTCCAGTTCAATGCCGGCAATCACTTCTTCATAGGGCGTTCCACCTTTGCCTCCACCACCTTCTGGATCCCAGAAGAATGCTGAAAATGCTGCAAAGAGACAAAACCCCATTTTTCCAAAACCACCAACTTCTTCTGTTTCTTCTAACCCTACTGTTTTGGTCAAAAATATAGCTAAGATAATGCAACCAAACTTTCTGTTGTGAGGTGTGATGCTTGAATCAATGAACAATATTAAGGATCACTCAGAAAATGTAATAAACAAGTGACACGATGATTTATACGAGGAAAAAGCCCTTGATCAAGAGTTGATCTCCGGCATAAAAAACCTCGGGTGATGGAAACTACCGATCACCAACTTAGATTAAACAGAAAATGTATTACAACTTTGGATGATAGCGAGCTTGTTACAAGGATCACTAGAGTGTAATGTGCAAAAAAGTGTGTAATCACCAAGCAAACTGTCAAGAGCTGATGAGAGCAGTTACGAGTGTGTGTGTTTAACCAAAAATAGCCAAGTGTTCTAACCTAGCTCGCTATCCCCTTTTAAATTTGGAAAATATCTAAGCTAACTAACTATCCGCATTTCGTGCAAGTCTTCCACGACCTCCATAACGTCCATATTAGTCAAGCACATGCGGAATAAATAGGGAATATGCTCCAGGAATATCGCCAAGACCAAGTCCAAGCACGTACTCCTGCAAAACAACATCACATTCAAAGCAGACAATCATTAGTGTAAGGATCACTATGATGATCCATGATCCTGATCCTACAATACTTTCTGAGGATCACTAATTCAAACAAAATTGAGGATCCCTAAGCTTGACAGTAATTGAGGATCACTGATCTTTGAAAAATCCTCCCCTAACAATTGCCCCCAAAATATAAGGAGTAAAGTGTAAATAAACGAGTTATATTTTCTCGTTCTTATCCGTAACAAACCAACGGATATATAGCCGTTATATTCTGACTAGCCGTTCCCAATCTGACGTCATTGAAGTGACTATCCTGCAAGATCATGATTATAAATTGAATTTAGAGATAAGGGTTAGGAAGCATTTAAATTCGTGCGTTTCATCCTTTAAATCCTCATTCGAAGATCTGATCAGGTACTTCTCTTTCCTTTCTCTCTTCATATTCTCATTCTGTTTCTTCTTCTCCACCATCATTATGCCCAAGATGATGCTAAGATCTTCACTGGCTAAGGATCACAAAAAGGACAGTCCTTTGAAGAGCCAAGGGATCATCGAAGGCTCTGCGAAGGAAGGATGCTGCTTTACTGATCCGCAGATAGACAGGATCCGCCATTGTTTTCCGGTGAACACCGTTTTTAAAGCTTTTGATCCCACCGGCCTGAGCGACTTTGTTTCTGAAACCTGGGTAGCTTTTTCGGTCACCCCATTTATGATAGGATACTCGTATCCTTTTCCTGATTTCACTCAATCTTTCTTCTCTCTCACCGGTATCTCCTACATCCAAACGATGCCAATGATGTGGAGGGTCTTGTATACCCTTGAAAGAATCATTGAGCATGAAGGTATTGATCTGGGAATGTCGGAGTTAGCAGAAATGTACGACCTTGTGAGCCATGGATCTCATCGATATCTATTCAAACATAAACCCGGTGAAGAACACCCCATCTTCAAAAACCACTAAGAATGACACCAACTGGAAAAGGCGATTCTTCTTTGTCAGAAGGGATTCCATCCCTGATGGGAAGGATCTCCCAAAAAAATGGGTTACTCATGGTAGGATAGAGGATCCTTATAGAAGGATCATAGGATACCCTGTCTCCGCTGAGGATCACTAACATCCTTTTGTTTCTTTTATGCCGCTATTACCGTCTCACACTTTATTACAACACCTGCAACGAAGGAAAGACTTGCTGCTTTCCGGGGGCTTGATCCTGCAATAAGAACATTTCAAGAAAATACCCAGGATTCTCAAGAAGTATCCTCAGGCTCTGTTACGATGTCAAGTAAGTATCCCACTTTGTGCATAACTAAATGTTTAAATTAAAACGAAATAAGGATACTTATCTGTTTTGGATGTGTAGGTGCTGGGAAATCATCGAAGTCTGCTACTCGTTTCAGTGTTACTGACCTTGATGCTGTCCGATCCTCAAAGAAGAAGCCTGCTGCTAGTCCATCCGTCATGATTCCCAAGGCAACCACTTCTAAGGGAAGGGGCGGAAAGAAAAGGAAGACTGCTGATACCCTTGAAGCTCTGCCTCTAATCTAGCATCAGTTCGAGGAATACGTTGCTGAGGTAAGAATAACTGATCCTTAAATGTGATTCTTGTACATGATCCTTCCATACTGAGGGTAAGGGATCCTGAGTTGTATCCTTTCTTTTGCAGAAATTTGCTGAAATCCAAGACTACGTAGGGAGTATCAAAGAGGTTGAGCAAAAGTGTGTGGACCTTCAAAAGATCATGCTGGCCAAGGATAAGAAGATTGCCTCCCTTGAAAACGATGTCAATCTGGCGAAGAGGAAACTTGTCCTGGCTCATATCACTGCTGATCAGGAGAAGGCTGAAATCACAAATGATGCTAAAGTCTCCGCTGCCATTGCTATGTACAAAACCAAGTTGCAGATGACCCAAGAAGCTCAGGATCCTGACTTTGACAAGAGCAACTGGGACATAGAGGGCTGGAAGGCTAGGTTGGCCGAGCTGGATGACGAAGAAGAAGCTGGTGAGGTCTTAGCAATCGAGGTTGGCGGCAGTGGGGTTAAGGATCATGTGGATGATGCCGGAGCTGGAGGAGCTGGTGAAGGTGATGGTGATGCAGCAAAGGTGTAAGCTGCAGGAATGGGCAATGATGGACATTTCTAGACGCGGCCGGAGCCCATTTTTTTTAGGATTCGAAAGTTTTTTGGTTGTGATGTTTTGAAACAATGTTGGGTTGTAATTTGAACAATAGTTTTTAGGATTAAGGATCATGGATCCTTTGAACAATAGGTAGGATAATAGGTGATGGATGGATCCTCTGTTTGGGGAATGAAACCACTTGTTATCCTGCCACCTTTTGTTTCCTGCACTCTTAAGACCCGTTAATAATGGACACCCTTTGCCAACCCAAGTGGACGGGCCACGTTTTGCTGGTAGAAACGTGGGTTGGCAATTTTGACAACCTTAAAGGGTTTAACGTTTTGTGAATAAATAAAACCTTAACTTTTTGGCTATTTCCCGTATTGTTATCCTTGTGAATACTTTACTTTTCAATTGTTGTGATATATATTTTGTCTGAATTTATTAAGTAAAGAAGAACAATTTAATAAATAACCTCAAAAAGTTTAGGATATGATCAAGGATCACATATCCTATAGTCGACAAGTTCTGAAAAGTAGTGTAGTTTAAGGATCATAAGTTCAGTTGTCAAAGGATAAGGGTCACTTAGATAAATAATGAATAAAATCAAAATGATCAAGGATCATACCTGAGAATCCAAGTTAGAATCCTAACCTTTAACACTTATAATCAGGATAACCAAAAGACAAACCTTAGTAGAAGGTAAGGATCAAGGATCCTTAGTCATTTAGCTTCAAAAACCTGAAATAGGATACAACTTGGGACTAAGCCAATATAAGATAAAAGTTAGTAACTGGGGACAAGCCCAACAATTCTGGGGACAAGCCCAAAGGATAACTAGGGACAAGCCCAAGGATAACTGGGGACAAGCCCAAGGATAACTGGGGACAAGCCCAAGGATAACTGGGGGTAAGCCCAAGGATAACTGGGGACAAGCCCAAGGATAACTGGGGACAAGCCCAAGGATAACTTGGGACAAGCCCAAGGATCGTGTGTAAACTGGAGTATGTCCCTCACTGGCGACTATCCAAACTTAGTGACTTGAAAATGCCAAAACCTTAGCTAACGTGAAAACGTTAGAAACCTTAGGAACAGATGTATGGTACGTCTACCATTATACATAGGATCCTGAATACAGCCAGTACAATGAAATTGTCAGCCCCTAAAGCGAGTACTGGTCCCATTTCCATGAACTATACCAGGATCATCGTGCGCTAGTGGCGAAACTGAGGACAAGCCCAAACTGGGGTCAAGCCCAAATAACTGGATACTTCTGTGGATACTCAATCCTTTGTTAAGGATACCTGAACCTTCAAAACTCAGAATCAAGTGAAATGAGGATAAAGGATACAAGATCCTTATCCTTATATAAGATAATTAAAGAATGAAATAGTTTGAGATTAGAATACTACCAAAATGAGGATCATCTATCCTGTAAGGATCCTTCAAGGATACTTGTCAGGTAAGGATCATGGATCCTTATTACATGAAGTATTTCTTCAAGTGGACAACATTCCAAGCTCTTGGTAGCAAATCACCTTCCATTGTTAGCAATCGATCTGCCCCCTTTCCTGCCTCAGCTTCGATCAAGTAAGGGCCTTCCCACTTTGGTGCCAACTTTCCATCAGCAGGATTGGTGGTATTCTGAAATGCTTTCCTTAACACCATATCTCCAACTTGGAATTTCCTGATCCTGACATTTTTGTTGTAAGTTCCAGCCATCCTTTGTTGATAACTGGCCATCCTTATCCTTGCCAAATCCCTGAGTTCTTCTATAGTATCCAAATCTTGAACCAAGTTTTCAGCATTTTCTTCAGGATCACGAATGCTTGTTCTTGCAGTAGGAACCACCATCTCTGTAGGGATCACTGATTCTGCCCTAAATACCAAAGTAAATGGAGTTTGGCCAGTGGTATTCTTGGGAGTTGTCTTATCAGCCCAAAGTACATAAGGTAGTTCTTCTGCCCATTTTCCTTTCTTGGATCCAAGCTTCTTCTTCAAATTATTGATGATGATCTTGTTGGATGATTCTGCTTGGCCATTAGCTTGTGGGTGGACTGGTGTTGATGTTATCATCTTAATCCCCCAGCTGTCACAAAAATTAGTAGTTCTATTCCCAATAAATTGGGATCCATTATCACAAACAATTTCAGAAGGGATACCAAATCTAGTAATAATGTTTCTTTTAATAAAGGATATAACTTCCTTTTCTCTGACTTGAGCAAAGGCTTCAGCCTCTATCCACTTGGAGAAGTAATCAGTCATAGCAAGCATGAATACTTTTCCACCAGGTGCCTTAGGAAGCTTACCAACTATATCCATTCCCCATCTCATGAATGGCCAGGAAGAGGATATAGGATGCAAGAGCTCTGCTGGTTGGTGAAGGATATTACCATGTCTGTGACAAGGATCACACTTCTTAGCATAATCCACAACATCCTTCTTCATTGTGGGCCAATAGTATCCTGTCCTCAGGATCCTTGAGAATAATGCTCTGCCCCCAGTGTGGTTTCCACAATCTCCTTCATGGAAATCCTTTAGGACTTCTTGGATTTCAGGATCGTCAATGCATCTTAGATATAGTCCTGCAAGAGATCGTTTATACAACATATTATTCAATATTATAAATTGAGATACCTTGATTTTGAAAGCCCTAGGGTTTTCTCCTGTAGGAATCTCTCCGTGTTGTATGTATCTCATGATTGGAAGGATCCATGATCCTGAATGAGATTAAGTATCATCACTAGGGATGATTGCAGAATCCTCTCCTATCTCCATGGCTACACGATCCTCAATAGCGGGGGTTAGGATGTGGATAATAGGGATCCTGATATCCTCTAGAATCTTCAAGGATGATCCTAGATTGGCCAATGCATCAGCTTCTGCATTCTCTTCTCTTGGTACCTGTGTCAAACTACAGGAAACAAAAGAGAGTGCCAATTCTTTGACTATCTCCAAATATTTGATTAGCTTTTCACCTTTAACAACATAGGATCCATTAAAGTGATTAGTAATCAGCAATGAATCCACACGTACCTCAAGATACCTGATCCTCATATGCTTGGCTATTTGCAAACCAGCTATCAAGGCTTCATATTCAGCCTCATTATTAGTAGTTTGAAACTCACAAGCTATGGAGTGGGGTATTATGTCCCCCTGTGGCGATTTTTGTAGTATTCCAAGCCCTGTTCCTTTGACATTAGAAGCACCATCAATGAAGAGTATCCAAGGATCCTTAGTTTCCTCTAGCTGTTGGACCTCTAACTCAGCTTCCATTTGCAAGTCACTACTAAAATCTACCACAAAGTCAGCTAAGGCTTGGTATTTGATGG
Organism: Helianthus tuberosus; assembly: GCA_030545235.1. Lineage (NCBI taxonomy): Eukaryota > Viridiplantae > Streptophyta > Magnoliopsida > Asterales > Asteraceae > Helianthus > Helianthus tuberosus. The sequence continues at coordinate 62,100,829 of CM060449.1, read as the reverse complement.
CAATCCTTGTTTCATATTTTATATCATATGCACTAACCTTCACTGCCCACTTAGCCATCCTTCCTGACATTTCAGGTTTCCTGAGAACATTCTTAATGGGGAAATTAGTCTTAACAATAATTGCATGAGTCTCAAAATAATGTCTTAATTTAGTAGATGCCATAATTAATGCAAGGATATGTTTCTCTAAGTGTGAATACCTGGATTCAGCATCAAGTAAACTCTTACTTACATAATAAACAGGATGTTGTGTACGTTGGTGATCCTTAACAAGGACCGCACTAACTGCTTTTGAGGATACCGCTAGGTATAAGGATAATATATCCCCCTTTTCTGGTTTCATCAAGGCGGGGGCTGAGGATAGGTAATCCTTAAGAGCTTTGGGGGCACTTTCATGCTTCTCAGTTCATTCAAATTTCTTGTTCTTCCTCAGGATGTCATAGAATTCCTTGCACTTTTCTGAGGATTTGGATATGAACCTATTCAAGGCTGCGATCCTGCCTGTCAATCTTTACACATCCTTAGCATTTGCAGGAGATTTGATATTCACAATAGCCTTGATTTGCTCTGGACTTGCTTCAATGCCCCTCTTTGTCACCATATAGCCTAGGAATTTTCCTGCTTTAACACCAAAATGACACTTGAAAGGATTCAGTTTCATATTAAATTTATCAATGATATTGAATGCTTCCTCCAAGTCTTTAAGTTGATCCTCAGCTTTCTCGGACTTAACCACCATGTCATCTATATAGACTTCCATAGTGTGTCCAATTTGTTCCTTGAACATCATATTGACTAGCATTTGATAAGTAGCACCTACATTCCTTAGTCCAAATGGCATAGCAATATAACTATATATACCAGTTGGGGTCATAAAGGTTGTATCCTCTTGATCAGATGGTTCCATCTGAATTTCTTGAAATCCAGATGAAGCATCCATAAAAGTCAACAATTCATGATCCGCGGTAGCATCCACTATGGAGTCAATGTGGGGTAATGGGAAAGGATCCTTGGGACATGCCTTGTTTAAATCAGTAAAATCGACACATACCCTCCACTTTCCATTTTTCTTTTGAACAACAACCACATTGGCTAGCCACCTTGGATACTTAACCTCTCTTATCATACCTGCCCGAAGTAGTTTATCTACCTCCTCCTGGATAATAGCATTTCTTTCGGGTGCAAACTTCCTTCTTTTTTGATGAATCGGCTTGAATGACCTGTCAATGCCGAGTTTATGAGTAATTATATCTTTAGATATACCTGTCATGTCTTCATGCTTCCAGGCAAAGGTAGTTTTCCTTCTTTTAAGGAAGGAAATTAGATCCTGTTTAATATCGCTAAGGATCCCTGATCCTATAAAGATCTTGGATTCAGGATCATGAGGATCCATGAGGATTTCTTTAACATCCTGCTCTCTTGCCTCCAAGACATCCCTTGGAGGATACTTTAATTGCTATTGTTCCCTTGGTCTTGAGGCTGGCTTCATTGATGATGTGTAACAATTTTTAGCTTCTTGTTGATCACTCTCAATTTTCACCACTCCCCATGGACTAGGAAGCTTTACGCATTGGTGATATGTGGATGGGACTACGTTCATGTCATGTATCCACGGCCTGCCAAGGATAACATTACAACATGATAAGCAATCTATAACACAAAATTTTTGATAAGAATGAAGTCCTTCAATATAGATGGGAAGTTTGATGTCCCCCAATGTATTCTTGGTTTCTCCACTGAATCCCACAAGTACTGAGGATCTTGGGACAATGTCTGATTCAGGGATGTTCATTTTCTCGAGGACATCAAGCTGGATGATGTTTACTGAGCTTCCTCCATCTATCAGGATCCTGCGGACAAAATTGTTAGAAATAAATAAGGTAATAACAAGACCATCATGATGAGGATCCTGGACATCAATACGATCATCCTCATCAAAGGTTATAACTTTATCCTGGTAACAATGGAGGTCCGGATGGGTCTGTCTCCATTATCCATCTTGGTTTCCTTGGCATGTCTTTTGGCTGCTGAAAAGGAGGTACCACAAATGTCTGATCCACCAGATATGAAGTTTATAACTTGTGCATCTGCTGGAGGAGCAGGAGCCTTTTCTGGGATCCTTTCAGGATCCTGGATCCTTTCAGGATCTTGGATCCTTTCAGGATCCTGGATCCTTGACTTCTTTCGTCCCAGAAGTCCCTTCAAGTGCCCCTTGCTTAACAAGTAACCAATTTCCTTTCTAAGTGCAATACACTCTTCAGTGAGATGCCCGAAATCCTCATGATATGCACACCACTTGGACTTATTCTTTGTAGCAGCTGGTTTATCACTTTTCCTTGGCCACCTAGCTTTCTCACCTAGATTCTGTATTGCAAGAATTAGTTCATTGTTATCAACATAAAAACAGTATTCAGAAATGGGAGGATAATCCTCATCATCCTCTTCCTGTTCCACTGCATGTACATTCTGGTTATCAGATTTGTTGTAGGACTTTGATTTGTTGTTCCTGAAGTAGGATCCTTGCTTTTCCTGTTGGATCCTTGCTTTTCCTATTTTGAGGATCCAGTTAATCTCTCCTGGATCCTTTTGTCATCCTCTAGACGGATGAACCTAAGGGCCCTGGTTCTTACTTCATCAAGATTCCTGCATGGGGTCATAACAAGATCATCATAGAACAATGAATCCCTAAGCAATCCCATTTTAAAGGCTTCTACAGCCGTAGCAATATCCAGGTTAGGAATGTCTAAGGATTCTTTACTAAACTTAGTGATGTAATCTCTTAGTGATTCATTTTGACCTTGTGTTACTCTATAAAGATCACTAGTTAAACGTTCAAATTTTCTACTACAAGAGAATTGACTATTAAAGAGATTAACTAGATTAGCAAATGAAGTAATAGAATAAGGGGGAAGACTTAGCAGCCATTTAAGAGCAGATCCTGTGAGTGTGGATCCAAAACCCTTGCATAGACATGCTTCTTTTAACCTCTCAGGAATTGGATTGATTTCCATCCTCTCCCTGTATTGAGCTACATGTTCTTCTGGATCCGTTGAACCATCATATAGCTTCATAGATGGTATCTGGAGTCTTTTGGGTATCTCAGCATCACATAAGGGTGCAAAACGAGATATCCTATGGGTACCGTCTGCAATCTCAGGAATGGGCTTGACCACTCCTGGAACACTGGATATCATATCCTTAAGCTTCTGTAATTCCCTAGCCATAGCTTGATTGATACCTGTATCCTGCATGGAGCCATGGTTAGTGTTATATGAATTATTAAAAGTGTTACCTCCCAGAGGATTCATGTTCGGAATTCCAGATGTAAATCCATATTGCCGGGACTCTGGTATGATTGAAGGACCAGAGGAAGCAATGGTCTGCATTGGTATGGAGTCTCCTTGATGAACATCCGAACTTGGAGGCTGCATACTTCTCAAGAATCCTTGATCCTGAAGGATGTTGGATCCTTGAACCTGAGAGGATCCTTGAACCTGAAAGGATACTGGAACCATAAAGAATCCTTGGACCTGGGAGGATCCTTGGACCTGGGAGGATCCTTGGACCTGGGAGGATCCTTGAACCTGGGAGGATCCTTGGACTATGCGCATTCCCAAATATTCTCCTGAGCTGACGAGGGATCCCTGATGCTGAAAAGAAGATCCCGATGGCTGAGAACAGGATCCTTGAGGCTGGAAGTGAGAGCCAAATGCCTGACTCATAGTTGCTGTTCCATAACGCCTTTCTGATGGACCACTTTGATACTGGATGCCCCGAACTGCCGATTGTAGGGTAGTTACAACTGGAGTGTCAAAATTCAATGACCTTGGTATCAGAGGAGAGTGATCCTCCACTGATTTCTTCTGTTTCTTGATATCACCAATCTCCTGAAGGATCCTTTCATTGGTTTTGTCTTGCTCTTGCATGCGATCTCTCATCTGTAAAATCAGAGTAAAAAGATCATTAGTATTGGGATTAGAGGAAACAGAAGAAGTTGGTGGTTTTGGAAAAATGGGGGTTTGTCTCTTCGCAGCATTTTTAGCATTCTTCTGGGATCCAGAAGGTGGTGGAGGCAAAAGTGGAACGCCTTGTGAAGAATTGATTGCCGGCGAAGAGCTTGATATGTTCTTTGCTGAAGAAGCCATCTGCTTGGTTGTAATGAATCGAAATGATCACAAGAACAATAATTTCTCAAGAACGAAGCACCAATTGCCCCACGGTGGGCGCCAAACTGTTTTGGTCAAAAATAAAGCTAAGATAATTGTTTTGGTAAAAAATCAAGCTAAGATAATGCAACCAAACTTTCTGTTGTGAGGTGTGATGCTTGAATCAATGAACAATACTAAGGATCACTCAGAAATGTAATGAACAAGTGACACAATGATTTATACGAGGAAAAAGCCCTTGATCAAGAGTTGATCTCCTGCATAAAAAACCTCGGGTGATGGAAACTACCGATCACCAACTCACATTAAACAGAAAATGTATTACAACTTTGGATGATAGCGAGCTAGTTACAAGGATCACTAGAGTGTAATGTGCAAAAAAAGTGTGTAATCGCCGAGCAAACTGTCAAGAGCTAACGAGAGCAGTTACGAGTGTGTGTGTTTAGCCAAAAATAGCCCAGTGTTCTAATCTAGCTCGCTATCCCCTTTTAAATTTGGAAAATATCTAAGCTAACTAACTATCCGCATTTCGTGCAAGTCTTCCACGACCTCCATAACGTCCATATTAGTCAAGCACGTGCGGAATAAATAGGGAATATGCTCCAAGAATATCGCCAAGGCCAAGTCCAAGCACGTACTCCTGCAAAACAACATCATATTCAAAGCAGACAAATGTTAGTGCAAGGATCACTATGATGATCCATGATCCTGATCCTACAATACTTTCTGAGGATCACTAATTCAAACAGAACTGAGGATCCCTAAGCCCGGCAGTAATTGAGGATCGCTGATCTTTGGAAAATCATCCCTTAACAATTGCCCCCAAAATATAAGGAGTAAAGTGTAAATAAACGAGTTATATTTTCTCGTTCTTATCCCTAACAAACCAACGGATATATTGCCGTTGTATTCTGACTAGCCGTTGCCAATCTGACGTCGTTGAAGTGACTATCCTGCAAGATCACGATTATAAATTGAAGTTAGAGATAAGGGTTAGGAAGCATTTAAATTCGTGCGTTTCATCCTTTAAATCCTCATTCGAAGATCTGATCAGGTACTTCTCTTTCCTTTCTCTCTTCATATTCTTATTCTGTTTCTTTTTCACCATCATTATGCCCAAGATGATGCTAAGATGTTCACCGGCTAAGGATCACAAAAGGACAGTCCTTTGAAGAGCCAAGGGATCATCGAAGGCTCTGCGAAGGAATGATGCTGTTTTACTGATCTGCAGATAGACAGGATCCGCCATTGTTTTCCTGTGAACACCGTCTTCAAAGCTTTTGATCCCACCGTCCTGAGTGACTATATTTCTGAAACCTGGGTAGCTTTTCCGGTCACCCCATTTACGATAGGATACTCGTATCCTTTTCCTGATTTCACCCAATCTTTCTTCTCTCTCACCGGCATCTCCTACATCCAAGCGATGCCAATGATGTGGAGGGTCTTGTATACCCTTGAAAGAATCATTGAGCATGAAGGTATTGATATGGGAATGTCGGAGTTAGCAGAAATGTATGATCTTGTAAGCCATGGATCTCATCGATATCTATTCAAACACAAACCCGGTGAAGAACACCCCATCTTCAAAACCACTAAGAATGACACCAACTGGAAGAGGCGATTCTTCTTTGTCAGAAGGGATTCCATCCCTGATGGGAAGGATCATCCAAGAAAATGGGTTACTCATGGTAGGATAGAGGATCCTTATAGAAGGATCATAGGATACCCTATCTCCCTTGAGGATCACTAACATCCTTTTGTTTCTTTTATGCAGCTATTACTGTTTCACACATTATCACAACACCTGCAACGAAGGAAAGGCTTGCTACTTTCCGAAGGCTTGATCCTGCAATAAGAACATTTCAAGCAAATACCCAGGATTCTCAAGAAGTATCCTCAGGCTCTGTTACAATGTCAAGTATCCCATTTTGTGCATAATTAAATGTTTAAATTAGAATGAAATAAGGATACTTATCTGTTTTGGATGTGTAGGTGCTGGAAAATCATCGAAGTCTGCTACTCGTTTCAGTGTCACCGATCTCACCACTGTTGGTCCCAGGTCTGGGAAGAAGAAGGCTGCTGCTAGCCCAAATACTGCCATCCCCAAGCCTACCACCTCCAAGGGAAAGAAGAGGAAAGCCTCTGAGGCTGACAATCTAGAAGGCTTGCCTCTAATCCGCCACCAGTTCCTTGAATACTTTGCTGATGTAAGGATCACTGACTTAGCTTAATTCTCCTGCCCACTTGAGGATCATGTGATCCTAAACTTTACATTGTCTTTTTGCAGAAATTTGCTGAAATCGAGGACTACGTAGGCAGTGTTGAAGAGGTTGAGCAAAAGTGTGTGGACCTCCAAAAGATCATGCTGGCCAAGGATAAGAAGATTGCCTCCCTTGAAAACGACGTCAATCTGGTGAAGAGGGAACTTGTCCTGGCTCATATCACTGCTGATCAGGAGAAGGCTGAAATCACCAATGATGCCAAAGTCTCCGCTGCCATCGCTATGTACAAAACCAAGTTGCAGATGGCCCAAGAAGCTCAGGATCCTGACTTTGACAAGAGCAACTGGGACGTAGAGGGTGGGAAGGCTAGGTTGGCTGAGCTGGATGACGAAGAAGAGGCTGGTGAGGTCTTAGCAATTGAGGCTGGCAGCAGTGGAATTAAGGATCATGTGGGTGATGCTGGAGGTGGAGGAGCTGGTGAAGGTGATGGTGATGCAGCAAAGGTGTAAGCTGCAGGAATGGGCAATGATGGACATTTCTAGACGCGGCCGGAGCCCATTTTTTATAGTTTGGTAGGAGTTTTTTGGTTATGGTGTTTTGAAACAATCTTGGGTTGTATTTAAACAATAGTTTCTAGGGTTATGGATCATGGATCCTAAGACAATGGGTATGATAATAGGTGGTGGATGGATCCTCTGTTTGGGGGATGAAGCCACTTGTTATCCTGCCATCTTTTATTTCCTGCACTCTTAAGACCCGTTAACAATGGACACCCTTTGCCAACCCATGTGGACGGGCCACGTTTTGCTGGTAGAAACGTGGGTTGGCAATTTTGACAACCTTAAAGGGCTTAACGTTTTGTGAATAAATAAAACCTTAACTTTTTGGCTAGTTCCCGTGTTGTTATCCTTGTGAATACTTTACTTTTCAATTGTTGTGATATATATTTTGTCTGAATTTATTAAGTAGAGAAGAAAAATTTTAATAAATAACCTCAAAAAGTTTAGGATATGATCAAGGATCACATATCCTATAGTCGACAGGTTCTGAAAAGTAGTGTAGTTTAAGGATCATAAGTTCAGTTGTCAAAGGATAAGGGTCACTTAGATAAATAATGAATAAAATCAAAATGATCAAGGATCATACCTGAGAATCAAAGTTAGGATCCTAACCTTTAACACTTACAATCAGGATAACTAAAAGACAAACCTTAGTAGAAGGTAAGGATCAAGGATCCTTTGTCGTTTAGCTTCAAAAACTTGAAATAGAATACAACTTGGGACTAAGCCAATATAAGATAAAAGTTAGTAACTGGGGACAAGCCCAACAATTCTGGGGACAAGCCCAATATACTGGGGATAAGCCCAAAGGATAACTGGGGACAAGCCCAAGGATAACTGGGGACAAGCCCAAGGATAACTGGGGATAAGCCCAAGGATAACTGGGGACTAGCCCAAGGATCGTGTGTAAACTGGAGTATGGCCCTCACTGGCGACTATCCAAACTTAGTGACATGAAAATGCCAAAACCTTAGCTAACGTGAAAACGTTAGAAACTTAGGAACGGATGTATGGTACGTCTACCATTATACGTAGGATCCTGAATATAGCCAGTACAATGAAATTGTCAGCCCCTAAAGCGAGTACTGGTCCCATTGCCATGAACTATACCAGGATCATCGTGCGCTACTGGCGAAACTGGGGACAGTCCCAAACTGGGGTCAAGCCCAAATGACTGGGGTCAAGCCCAAATAACTGGGGTCAAACCCAAATGACTGGGGTCAAACCCAAATGACTGGGGTCAAGCCCAAATAACTTGGGTCAAGCCCAAATAACTGGATACTTCTGTGGATACTCAATCCTTTGTTAAGGATACCTGAACCTTCAAAACTCAGAATCAAGTGAAAGGAGGATAAAGGATGCAGGATCCTTATCCTTATATAAGATAATTAAAGAATGAAATAGTTTGAGATTAGAATATTACTAGAATGAGGATCATCTTTCCTGTAAGGATCCTTCAAGAATACTTGTCAAGTAAGGATTATGGATCCTTATTACATGAAGTATTTCTTCAAGTGGACAGCATTCCAAGCTCTTGGTAGCAAATCACCTTCCATTGTTAGCAATCGATATGCCCCCTTTCCTGCCTCAGCTTCGATCAAGTAAGGGCCTTCCCACTTTGGTGCCAACTTTCCATCAGCAGGGTTGGTGGTATTCTGAAATGCTTTCCTTAACACCATATCACCAGCTTGGAATTTCCTGATCCTGACATTTTTGTTGTAAGCTCCAGCCATCCTTTGTTGATAACTGGCCATCCTTATCCTTGCCAAATCCCTGAGTTCTTCTATAGTATCCAAATCTTGAACCAAGTTTTCAGCATTTTCTTCAGGATCACGAATGCTTGTTCTTGCAGTAGGAACCACCATCTCTGTAGGGATCACTGATTCTACCCCAAATACCAAAGAAAATGGAGTTTGGCCAGTGGAATTCTTGGGAGTTGTCCTATCAGCCCAAAGTACATAAGGTAGTTCTTCTGCCCATTTTCCTTTCTTGGATCCAAGCTTCGTCTTCAAATTGTTGATGATGATCTTGTTGGATGATTCTGCCTGACCATTAGCTTGTGGGTGGACTGGTGTTGATGTTATCATCTTAATCCCCCAGCTGTCACAAAAATTAGTAGTTCTATTCCCAATAATTGGGATCCATTATCACAAACAATTTCAGAAGGGATACCAAATCTAGTAATAATGTTTCTTTTAATAAAGGATATAACTTCCTTTTTTCTGACTTGAGCAAAGGCTTCAGCCTCTATCCACTTGGAGAAGTAATCAGTCATAGCAAGCACGAATACTTTTCCACCAGGTGCCTTAGGAAGCTTACCAACTATATCCATTCCCCATCTCATGAATGGCCAGGAAGAGGATATAGAATGCAAGAGCTCTGCTGGTTGGTGAAGGATATTACTATGTCTCTGACAAGGATCACACTTCTTAGCATAATCCACAGCATCCTTCTTCATTGTGGGCCAATAGTATCCTGTCATCAGGATCCTTGAGAATAATTCTCTGCCCCCAGTGTGGTTTCCACAATCTCCTTCATGGAAATCCTTTAGGACTTCTTGGATTTCAGGATCCTCAATGCATCTTAGATATGGTCCTGCAAGAGATCGTTTATACAACATATTATTCAATATTGTAAATTGAGATACCTTGATTTTGAAAGCCCTAGGGTTTTCTCCTGTAGGAATCTCTCCGTGTTGTATGTATCTCATGATTGGAAGGATCCATGATCCTGAATGAGATTGAGTATCATCACTAGGGATGATTGCCGAATCCTCTCCTATCTCCATGGCTACAAGATCCTCGATAGCAGGGGTCAGGATGTGGATAATAGGGATCTTGATATCCTCCGGGATCTTCAAGGATGATCCTAGATTGGCTAATGCATCAGCCTCTGCATTCTCTTCCCTTGGTACCCGTGTTAAACTAAAGGAAACAAAAGAGAGTGCCAATTCTTTGACTATCTCTAAATATTTGATTAGCTTTTCACCTTTAACAGCATAGGATCCATTAAAGTGATTAGTAATTAATAGTGAATCTACATGTACCTCAAGATACATGATCCTCATATGCTTAGCAATTTGCAAACCAGCTATCAAGGCTTCATATTCAGCCTCATTGTTGGTAGTTTGAAATTCACAAGCTATGGAGTGGGGTATTATGTCCCCCTGTGGCGATTTTAGTAGTATTCCAAGCTCTGTTCCTTTAACATTAGAAGCACCATCAGTGAAGAGTATCCAAGGATCCTTAGTTTCTTCTAACTGTTGGACCTCTAACTAAGCTTCCTTTTGCAAGTCACTACTAACATCTGCCACAAAGTCAGCTAAGGCTTGGGATTTGATGGCAGTCCTTGGTTCATATCTTATATCATAAGCACTAAGCTTCACTGCCCACTTAGCCATCCTTCCTGACATTTCAGGTTTCCTGAGAACATTCTTAATTGGGAAATTAGTTTTAACAATAATGGCATGAGCTTCAAAATAATGTCTCAATTAAGTAGATGCCATAATTAATGCAAGGATAAGTTTTTCTAAATGTGAATACCTGGATTCAGCATCAAGTAAACTCTTACTAACATAGTAGACAGGATGTTGTGTACCTTTGTGATCCTTAACAAGGACCGCACTTACTGCTTTTGAGGATACTGCTAGGTATAATGATAATATATCCCCCTTTTCTGGTTTCATCAAGGCGGGGGCTGAGGATAGGTAATCCTTAAGAGCTTTGAGGGCACTTTCATGCTTCTCAGTCCATTCAAATTTCTTGTTCTTCCTCAGGATGTCATAGAATTCCTAGCATTTTTCTGAGGATTTGGATATGAACCTGTTCAAGGCTGCGATCCTGCCTGTCAATCTTTGCACATCCTTGGCATTGGCAGGAGATTTGATATTCACAATAGCCTTGATCTGCTCTGGACTTGCTTCAATGCCCCTCTTTGTCACCATATAGCCTAGGAATTTACCTGCTTTAACACCAAAATGACACTTGAAAGGATTCAGTTTCATATTAAATTTATCAAGGATATTGAATGCTTCCTCCAAGTCTTTAAGGTGATCCTCAACTTTCTTGGACTTAACCACCATGTCATCTATATAGACTTCCATAGTGTTTCCAATTTGTTCCTTGAACATCATATTGACTAGCCTTTGATAAGTAGCACCTGCATTCCTTAGTCCAAATGGCATAGCAATATAACAATATATACCAGTTGGGGTCATAAAGGCTGTATCCTCTTGATCAGATGGTTCCATCTGAATTTGTTAAAATCTAGATGAAGCATCCATAAAATTCAACAACTCATGACCCGCGGTAGCATCCACCATGGAGTCAATGTGGGGTAATGGGAAAGGAACCTTGGGACATGCCTTGTTTAAATCAGTAAAATCGACACATACCCTCCACTTTCCATTTTTCTTTTGAACAACAACCACATTGGCTAGCCACCTTGGATACTTAACCTCTCTTATCATACCTGCCCGAAGTAGTTTATCTACCTCCTCGTGGATAATAGCATTCCTTTCAGGTGCAAACTTCCTTCTTTTTTGATGAATAGGCTTGAATGACCTGTCAATGCCAAGCTTATAAGTAATTATATCCTTAGATATACCTGTCATATCCTCATGCTTCCAGGCAAAGGTATATTTCCTTCTTTTAAGGAAGGATACTAAATCCTGTTCAATGTCGCTAAGGATCCTTGATCCTATGAAGATCTTGGATTCAGGATCATGAGGATCCATGAGGATTTCTTTTACATCCTGCTCTCTTGCCTCCAAGACATCTCTTGAAGGATACTTTAATTGCTATTGCTCCCTTGGTTTTGAGGCTGGCTTCATTGATGAGGTATAGAAATTCTTAGCTTCTTGTTGATCACTCTCAATTTTCACCACTCCCCATGGACTAGGAAGCTTTACGCATTGATGATATATGGATGGGACTGCCTTCATGTCATGTATCCATGGCCTGCCAAGGATAACATTACAACAAGATAAGCAATCTATAACACAAAACTTTTGATAAGAATGGAGTCCTTCAATATAGATGGGGAGTTTGATGTCCCCCAATGTATTTTTGGTTTCCCCGCTAAATCCCACAAGTACTGAGGATCCTGGGACAATGTCTGATTCAGGGATATTCATCTTCTTGAGGACATTAAGCTGGATGATGTTTACTGAGCTTCCTCCATCTATCAGGATCCTGCGAACAAAATGGTTAGAAATAAATAGAGTAATAACAAGATCATCATGATGAGGATCCTGAACATCAAGACGATCATCCTCATCAAAAGTTATAATCTTATCCTTGGTGACAGTTGAGGTCCGGATGGGTCTGTCTCCATTATCCATCTTGGTTTCCTTGGCATGTCTTTTGGCTGCTGAAAAGGAAGTACCACAAATGTCTGATTCACCGGATATGAAGTTTATAACTTGTGCATCTGCTGGAGGAGCAGGTGCGCTTTCCGGGATCCTTTATGATCCTGGATCCTTGACTTCTTTCGTCCCAAAAGCTCCTTCAAATGCCCCTTGCTTAACAAGTAACCAATTTCCTTTCTAAGTGCAATACACTCTTCAGTGAGATGCCCAAAATCCTCATGATATGCACACCACTTGGACTTATCCTTTGTAGTAGCTGGTTTATCACTTTTCCTTGGCCACCTAGCTTTCTCACCTAGATTCTGCATTGCAAGAATTAGTTCATTGTTATCAACAGAAAAGCAGTATTCAGAAATTGGAGGATAATCCTCATCATCCTCTTCCTGTTCCACTGCATGCACGTTCTGGTTATCAGATTTGTTGTAGGGCTTTGATTTGTTGTTCCTGAAGTAGGATCCTTGCTTTTCCTATTTTGAGGATCCTGTCAGTCTTTCCTGGATCCTTTTATCATCCTCTAATCGGATGAATCTAAGGGCCCTGGTTCTTACTTCATCAAGATTCCTGCATGGGGTCATGACAAGATCATCATAGAATAATGAATCCTTAAGCAAACCCATTTTAAAGGCTTCTACAGCCGTAGCTATATCCACGTTGGGGATATCTAAGGATTCTTTACTAAACTTAGTGATGTAATCTCTAAGTGATTCATTTTGACCTTGTCTTACCCTATAAAGATCACTAGTTAATCGTTCAAATTTTCTACTACAAGAGAATTGACTATTAAACAAATTAACTAGATTAGCAAATGAAGTAATAGAGTAAGGGGGAAGACTTAGCAGCCATTTAAGAGCAGATCTTGTCAGTGTGGATCCAAATCCCTTGCATAGACATGCTTCTTTTAACCTCTCAGGAATTGGATTGATCTCCATCCTCTCCCTGTATTGAGCTACATGCTCCTCTGGATCCGTTGAACCATCATACAGCTTCATGGATGGTATCTGGAATCTCTTGGGTATCTCAGCATCACAAATAAGTGGTGCAAAGAGAGATATCCTATGGCTACCATTTGCAATTTCAGGTATGGGTTTAACCACTCCTGGCACGCTGGATATCATATCCTTAAGCTTCTGTAACTCCCTAGCCATAGCCTGATTGATACCTGTATCCTGCATAGAGCCATGGTTAGTGTTATATGAATTGTTAAAAGCGTTACCTCCCATGGGATTCTTGTTTGGAATTCCGGATGTGAATCCATAATGACGGGATTCCGGTATGATTGAAGGACCAGAGGAAGCAATGGTCTGCATTGGTATGAAGTCTCCTTGATGAACATCTGAACTTGGAGGCTGCATACTTCTTAAGAATCCTTGATCCTAAAAGATGTTGGATCCTTGAACCTGAGAGGATCCTTGAACCTGAAAGGATCCTTGGGGCTGAGAGGATCCTTGAACTTGAAAGGATCCTGGAACCATAGAGAATCCTTGGACCTGGGAGGATCCTTGAACCGTGTGCATTCCCAAATATCCTCCTGAGCTGACGAAGGATCCTTGATGCTGAAAAGAGGATCCCGATGGCTGAGAAGAGGATCCTTGAGGCTGGAAGTAGGAGCCAAATGCCTGACTCATAGTTGCTGTTCCATAACGCCTTTCTGATATACCACTTTGATATTGGATGCCCAGAACTGCCGATTGTAGGGTAGTTACAACTGGAGTGTCAAGATTTAATGACCTTGGCATCAGAGGAGAGTGATCCTCCACTAATTACTTCTGTTTCTTGATATCACCAATCTCCTGGAGGATCCTTTCATTGGTTTTGTCCTGCTCTTGCATACGATCTCTCATCTGCAAAATCAGAGTAAACAGATCATTAGTAGTAGGATTAGAGGAAACAGAAGAAGTTGGTGGTTTTGGGAAAATGGGGGTTTGTCTCTTCGCAGCATTTTCAGCATTCTTCTGGGATCCAGAAGGTGGTGGAGGCAAAGGTGGAACGCATTGTGAAGAACTGATTGCTGGCATTGAACTTGAAGTGTTCTTCGCTGAGGAAGCCATCTGCTTTGTTGTAACGAACCGAAATGACCACAAATATATGAATCTTCTTAGGAATGAAGCACCAATTGCCCCACGGTGGGCGCCAAACTGTTTTGGTCAAAAATCAAGCTAAAATAATGCAACCAAACTTTCTGTTGTGAGGTGTGATGCTTGAATCAATGAACAATACTAAGGATCACTCAGAAATGTAATGAACAAGTGACACAATGATTTATACGAGGAAAAAGCCCTTGATCAAGAGTTGATCTCTGGCATAAAAAACCTCGGGTGATGGAAACTACCGATCACCAACTCAAATTAAACAGAAAATGTATTACAACTTTGGATGATAGCGAGCTAGTTACAAGGATCACTAGAGTGTAATGTGCAAAAAAGTGTGTAATCACCGAGCAAACTGTCAAGAGCTAACGAGAGCAGTTACGAGTGTGTGTGTTTAGCCAAAAATAGCCCAGTGTTCTAATCTAGCTCGCTATCCCCTTTTAAATTTGGAAAATATCTAAGCTAACTAACTATCCGCATTTTGTGCAAGTCTTCCACGACCTCCATAACATTCATATTAGTCAAGCACGTGCGGAATAAATAGGGAATATGCTCCAAGAATATCGCCAAGGCCAAGTCCAAGCACGTACTCCTGCAAAACAACATCATATTCAAAGCAGACAATCGTTAGTGCAAGGATCACTATGATGATCCATGATCCTGATCCTACAATACTTTTTGAGGATCACTAATTCAAACAGAACTGAGGATCCTTAAGCCCGGCAGTAATTGAGGATCACTGATCTTTGGAAAATCATCCCCTAACAATAATGCAACCAAACTTTCTGTTGTGAGGTGTGATGCTTGAGTCAATGAACAATATTAAGGATCACTCTGAAAATGTAATGAACAAGTGACACGATGATTTATACGAGGAAAAAGCCCTTGATCAAGAGTTGATCTCTGGCATAAAAAACCTCGGGTGATGGAAACTACCGATCACCAACTCAGATTAAACAGAAAATGTATTAAAACTTTGGATGATACCGAGCTTGTTACAAGGATCACTAGAGTGTAATGTGCAAAAAAGTGTGTAATCGCCAAGCAAACTGTCAAGAGCTGATGAGAGCAGTTACGAGTGTGTGTGTTTAGCCAAAAATAGCCAAGTGTTCTAACCTAGCTCGCTATCCCCTTTTAAATTTGGAAAATATCTAAGCTAACTAACTATCCGCATTTCGTGCAAGTCTTCCATGACCTCCATAACGTCCATATTAGTCAAGCACGTGCGGAATAAATAGGGAATATGCTCCAGGAATATCGCCAAGACCAAGTCCAAGCACGTACTCCTGCAAAACAACATCACATTCAAAGCATACAATCGTTAGTGTAAGGATCACTATGATGATCCACGATCCTGATCCTACAATACTTTCTGAGGATCACTAATTCAAACAGAATTGAGGATCCCTAAGCTTGATAGTAATTGAGGATCACCGATCTTTGAAAAATCCTCCCCTAACACCTACTACTAGTGATCTTTTTAATTTGATTTTGCAGATGAGGGATCACATACAAGAGCAGGACAAGACCAATGAAAGGATTCTCCGAGAAATCGGTGACATCAAGAAACAGAAGAAATCCGTGGAGGATCACTCCCCTCTGATACCAAGGTCACTAAATTTTGACATTCCAGCCGTAACTGCCCAGTAATCTCCAGCCTTAGACATCCAGTACCAAAATGAACCATTAGGAAGGCGTTATGGAGCAACAACTATGAGTCAGGCCTTTGGATCTCACTTTCAGCCTTCGGGATCCAATTTCCAGCATCAGGGATCCTTCGTCAGCTCAGGAGGATATACGGGGGCACACACAGTTCAAGGATCCTCCCAGGTTCAAGGATCCTCCTTTCAGGTTCAAGGATCCTCCCAGGTCCAAGGATCCTCCCAGGTTCAAGGATCCTTTCCGGTTCAAGGATCATCCTTTCAGCATCAAGGATCCTCTCAGCTTCAAGGATCCTCACTTCAGGTTTATGGATCCATGGATTATCCTCCAAGACCCCCAGTCACAGCACATCAAGGATCCAACATCTTTCATGATGAAGGATTCTTGAGAAGTGTACAACCCTCAAGTTCAGATGTTCACCAAGGAGATTTCATTCCAATGCAGACCATCGCCTCTTCTGGTCCTTCAATCATACCAGAATCCCATCAATATGGATTCACATCTGCGATTCCAAACTTGAATCCTTTGGGAGGTAACACTTTCAATAATTCTTAGAACACTAACCATGGCTCTATGCAGGATACAGGTATCAATCAAGCTATGGCTAGAGAATTACAGAAGTTGAAGGATATGATATCCAGCGTTCCAGGTGTGGTTAAACCCATTCCTGAAATTGCAGATGGGAGTCATAGGATATCTCATTTTGCACCACCTATTTGTGATGCCGAGATACCCAAAAGGTTTCAAATACCAACTATGAAGCTGTATGATGGTTCAACGGATCCAGAAGAACATGTAGCTCAATATAGAGAAATGATGGAGATCAAGCCCATCCCAGAGAGGTTAAAAGAAGCATGCCTATGCAAGGGTTTCGGATTCACACTTACAGGATCTGCTCTTAAATGGCTGCTAAGTCTCCCCGTTACTCTATTACTTCATTTACTAATCTAGTTAACCTGTTTAATAGTCAATTCTCATGTAGTAGAAAATTTGAACGATTAACTAGTGATTTATATAGGGTAACACAAGGTCAAAATGAATCACTTAGAGATTATATCACTAAGTTTAGTAAAGAATCCTTAGACATTCCTAATCTGGATATAGCTACGGCTGTGGAAGCCTTTAAAATGGGATTGCTTAGGGATTCATTATTCTATGATGATCTTGTTATGACCTCATGCAGGAATCTTGATGAAGTAAGAACCAGGGCCCTTAGGTTCATCCATCTAGAGGATGACAAAAGGATCCAGGAGAGATTGGCAGGGTCCTCAAAATAGGAAAAGCAAGGATCCTACTTCAAGAATAACAAGTTCAAGTCCTACAACAAGTCTGATAACCAGTGTTTTGGTCAAAAATCAAGCAAAGATAATGCAACTAAATCTTTCGTAGTGAGGTGTGATGCTTGAATCAATGAACAATATTAATGATCGCTCAGAAATGTAATGAACAAATGACACAGGGATTTATACGAGGAAAAAGCCCTTAATCAAGAGTTGATCTCCGGCACAAAAAACCTCGGGTGATGGAAACTACCGATCACCAACTAAGATTAAACAAAAGTAAGTTTACAACTTGGGATGATAACAAGCTTGTTACAAGGATCACTAGTGTGTAATGTGCAAAAAAGTGTATGAAATCGCCAAGTATTGCTTGAGAGCTGACTGAAAGCTGTTACGAGTGTGAGTGTATGCCAAAATTAGCTAAGTGTTCTATCAAGCTTGTTATCCCCATTTTTAAATTAGAAATAACTAGACTAACTAACTATCCGCAATTTGTGCACTCTCCCCACGATCTCCATAACGTTCACAATGGTCAAGCACGTGCGAAATATTGAGGGAATATACTCCAGGAATTTCGGTGAGACTTGGTCCATGCTCTCGTTCCTGCAAAACAAGTTTATGTACAAGGAAGACAACTGTTAGTAGTAGGATAACAACAGTGATCCTGAATCATGATCCTGCGACACCTGCTGAGGATCCTTAATTCAAATAGAATTGAGGATCCATGATCCTGGTAGCACTTGAGGACCCGTGATCCTTAGGATTTGGAAAATCCTCCCCTAACAATTGCCCCCAAAATATAAGGAGTAAAGTGTAAATTGTCGAGTTATATTTTCTTGATCTTATCCGTAACAAACTAATGGATATATAGCCGTTATGATCGAGCTATCCGTTGCAGACCTTACGTCATTTGAAGCGACATCCCTGCAAAATCATGATTATAAATTGAAGTTAGAGATAAGGCTCTAGAGGCATTTAAAATCGTGCGTTATATCCTTTAAATCCTCATTTGAAGATCAAAGAGGTACTTCTCTCCCCTTTCTCTTTTCTCTTTCTTGCTCTGTTCTTCTTCTTTCTCAAATTCTCCGAATCACAATGAAGCTGAGATCATCCCCTGCTAAGGATCATCAAAAACACAGTCCTTTAAAAAGCCAAGGGATCATCGAAGACTCTCCGAAGGAACGTTGCTGCTTTACTGATCCTGAGATCGACAGGATTCGCCATTGCTTCCCGGCGAGCACTGTTTTCAAACCCTTTGACCCTACCGTCCGGAGTGATTTTATTTCTGAAACCTGGGTTGCATTTCCAATTACCCCATTCTCGATAGGATACTCCTACCCTTTTCCTGATTTTACCCAATCTTTCTTCTCCCTTACCGGCATATCCTATATCCAGGCTATGCCAATGATGTGGAGGGTTCTATTTGCCCTTGAGAGGATCATTGAGCAGGAGGATATTGAGTTGGGAATGTCGGAGTTGTCTGAACTATACAACCTTGTGAGCCATGGTTCACACCGCTTTCTATTCAAACATAAACCCGGTGAACCTCATCCAATCTTGAAAACCACCAAGAACGATAACAAGTGGAAGAAACGTTTTTTCTTCTTCAGGAGGGATTCTATCCCTAATGGGAAGGATCTCCCCAGAACATGGGCCACTCATGGTAGGATAGAGGATCCTTATAGAAGGATCATAGGATAACCTGTTTCTGCTGAGGATCACTAACCCCTTTGTATCTCTTTTGCAGCTATTTCTGTTTCACACATCATTACTTCACCTACAACGAAGGAAAGGCTTGCTGCTTTCCGGAGTCTTGATCCTGCAGTAAGAACATTTCAAGAAAACACCAAGGATTCTCAAGAAGTATCCTCAGGTTCTGTTACAATGTCAAGTAAGTATCCAAGTTTACAAACGGTTAAATGTTGAAATGTGAATAAAACAAGAATACTTATCTGTTGTTTTGGATTGACAGGTGCTGGAAAATCCTCAAGGTCTGCTTCCCGCTTCAGTGTCACCGACCTTACTACTGTTGGTCCCAGGTCTGGGAAGAAGAAGGTGGCTGCTAGCCCAAGTGCTGTGGTTCCAAAGCCTACCACTTCCAAGGGGGGAAAGAAAAGGAAGGCCTCTGGGGCTGAAAATCTTGAAGGCTTGCCTCTTATCCACCACCAGTTCCAAGAATACTTTGCCGATGTAAGGATCACTAACCCTGACTAATTATCCTGCCCACCTGAGGATCACGTGATCCTGAACTTTACCTTGATTTTTT
The DNA here is from genome assembly GCA_030545235.1 of Helianthus tuberosus. Taxonomy (NCBI): domain Eukaryota; kingdom Viridiplantae; phylum Streptophyta; class Magnoliopsida; order Asterales; family Asteraceae; genus Helianthus; species Helianthus tuberosus. Next base: position 62,081,218 of record CM060449.1, on the reverse strand, counting down.
GCAGAAATTTGCTGAGGTCGAAATGCTGTTTGATGCATACGTTGAATAGGCGGAGCAGAAGCATCAGGAGTTCCAAAAGTTCTTCCTAGCCAAGGATCAAACCATCTCCTCCCTTGAAAAGGACCTCAATCTGGCGAAGAAGCAGGTGGGCATGGCCCAGATAGATGCTGGTCATGAAAAAGCTGAGCTGCTGGAGGATGCTAAAATCTCTGCCGCCATCACTATGTACAAAATCAAGCTGCAAATGGCTCAGGAGGCTGAGGATCCTGACTTCGACCGGACCACTTGGGACAAGGAGGGTTGGAAGGCAAAGCTGGCAGAGCTGGAGGATGAAGAAGAGGCTACCAAGGTCTTGGCAATCCAAGCGAGTGGCAGCGGGAAGGATCAAGCTGGTGGTGATGATGCTGGTGGTGATACAGCCAAGGTGTGAGCTGCTGAAATGGGCGATGATGGATATTTCTAGACGTGGTCGGAGTCCATTTTTTAGGATTTGGTAGTGGTTTTTGGTTATGGTGTTTTAAACAATGTTGGGTTGTATTTTGAATAATAGTTTCTAGGGTTATAGATCATGGATCCTAAGACAATAGGTAGGATAATATGTGGTGGAGGGATCCTCTGTTTGGGGGATGAAACCACTTGTTATCCTGCCATCTCATATTTCTTGCACTTCAAAGACCTGTTAACAATGGACACCCTTTACCTACCCCAGCAGACGGGCCACGTATTGCTGGTAGATGCTTGGGGTAGGTAATTTTGACAACCTTCGAAGGGTTAACTTTTGTGAATAAAAATAACTTCAACTTTTTGGCTATTTCTCGTGTTGTTATCCTTGTAAATTCTTTATTTTCCTATTCTTGTTATACACTTCCTTTGAATTTGTAAGTAAAGGATAAAAGTTTAGTAAATCATGTTTAAAAGTTTTAGGATATAATCAAGGATCAAATATCCCATAGTCAATAAATTCAGAAAAGTTATGTAACTTAAGGATCATTAGTTCTGTTGTCAAAGGATAAGGGTCACTTATATGAATAATGAATAAAATCAAAGTGATTAAGGATCATACCTGAGAATCCAAGTTAGGATCCCAACCCTTTAACATTCATAATCAGGATAACCAAAAGACAAACCTTAGTGAAAGGTAAGGATCAAGGATCCTTGGCTGTTTAACTTCAAAACCCTGAAACAGAACATAACTTGGGACTAAGCCAAATATAAGAGAAGAGTTAGTAACTGGGGACAAGCCCAACAATTCTGGGGATAAGCCCAAAGGATAACTGGGGACAAGCCCAAAGGATAACTGGGAACAAGCCCGAAGGATCTTGTGTAAACTGGAGTATGGCCCTCACTGGCGACTATCCAAACTTAGTGACATGAAAATGCCAAAACCTTAGCTAATGTGAAAATGTTAGAAACCTTAGGAACGGATGTATGGTACATCTACCATTATATGTAGGATCCCGGATACAGCCAGTACAATGAAATTGTTAGCCCCTAAAGCGAGTACTGGTCCCATTGCCATGAACTGTACCAGGATCATCATGCGCTGCTGGCGATACTGGGGACAGGCCCAAAGACTGGGGACTAGCCCAAAATAACTGGGGTCAAGCCCAAAATAACTGGATACTTCTGTGGATACTCAATCCTTTGTTAAGGATACCTAAACCTTCTGCAAAACTCAGAATCAAATGAAAAGAGGATAAAGGATCCAGGATCCTTATCCTTATATATAGGATAATTAAAGAATGAAATAGTTTGAGATTAGATCATTACCAGAATGAGGATCCTCTGTCCTGTAAAGATCCTTCAAGGATACTTGCCAGCTAAGGATCATGGATCCTTATTACATGAAGTATTTCTTCAAGTGGACATCATTCCAAGCTCTTGGTAGCAAATCACCTTCCATTATTAGCAAACGATATGCCCCCTTTCCTGTTTCAGCTTCAATCAAATAGGGGCCTTCCCACTTTGGTGCTAACTTCCCATCAGCAGGATTGGTGGTATTCTGAAATGCTTTCCTTAATACCATATCACCAACTTGGAACTTCCTGATCCTGACATTTTTATTGTAGGCTCCAGCCATTCTTTGTTGATAACTGGTCATCCTTATCCTTGCCAAATCCCTGAGTTCTTCTATAGTGTCCAAGTCTTGAACCAAGTTTTCGGCATTTTCTTCAGGATCACGAATGCTTGTTCTTGCAGTAGGAACCACCATCTCTGTAGGGATCACTGATTCTGCTCCAAATACCAAAGAGAATGGAGTTTGGCCAGTAGCATTTTTGGGAGTTGTCCTATCAGCCCAAAGTACATAAGGTAGTTCTTCTGCCCACTTCCCTTTCTTGGATCCAAGCTTTTTCTTCAAATTGTTGATGATGATCATGTTGGATGATTCTGCCTGGCCATTAGCTTGTGGCTGGACTGGTGTTGATGTTATCATCTTAATCCCCCAACTGTCAAAAAAGTTAGTAGTTCTATTCCCAATAAATTAGGATCCATTATCACAAACAATTTCAGAAGGGATACCAAATCTAGTAATAATATTTCTATTAATAAAGGATATCTCTTCTTTTTCTCTAACTTGAGCAAAGGCTTTAGCCTCTATCCACTTGGAGAAGTAATCAGTCATAGCAAGCATGAATACTTTTCCACCAGGTGCCCTAGGAAGCTTACCAACTATATCCATTCCCCATCTCATAAATGGCCAAGAAGAGGATATAGGATGCAAAAGCTCTGCTGGTTGGTGAAGGATATTACTATGTCTCTGACAAGGATCACACTTCTTGGCGTATTCCACAGCATCCTTCTTCATAGTAGGCCAATAGTATCCTTGAGAATAATGCCCTGCCCCCAGTGTGGTTTCCACAATCTCCTTCATGAAAATCCTTTAGGACTTCTTGGATTTCAGGATCCTCAATGCACCTTAGATATGGCCCTGCAAGAGATCGTTTATATAACATGTTATTCAATATTGTGAATTGAGATACCTTGATTTTGAAAGCCCTGGGGTTTCTCCTGTAGGAATCTCTCTATGTTGTAAGTATCTCATGATTGGAAGGATCCATGATCCTGAATGAGATTGAGTATCATCACTAGGGATGATTGCAGAATCCTCTCCTATTTCCATGGCTACATGATCCTCGATAGCAGGGGTTAGGATATGGATAATAGGGATCCTGATATCCTCCGGGATCTTCAAGGATGATCCTAGGTTGGCTAATGCATCAGCCTCTGCATTCTCTTCCCTTGGTACTTGTGTCAAACTAAAGGAAACAAAAGAGAGTGCCAATTCTTTGACTATCTCTAAATATTTGATTAGCTTTTCACCTTTAACAGCATAGGATCCATTAAAATGATTAGTAATTAACAATAAATCCACATGTACCTCAAGATACCTGATCCTCATATGCTTCACTGCCCACTTAGCCATCCTTCCTGACATTTCAGGTTTCCTGAGAACATTCTTAATTGGAAAATTAGTCTTAACAATAATGGAATGAGTTTCAAAATAATGTCTTAATTTAGTAGATGCCATAATTAATGCAAGGATAAGTTTTTCTAAATGTGAATACCTGGATTCAGCATCAAGCAAACTCTTACTTACATAATAGATAGGATGTTGTGTACCTTCGTGATCCTTAACAAGGACCGCACTTACTGCTTTAGAGGATACCGCTAAATACAAGGATAATATATCCCCTTTCTCTGGTTTCATCAAGGCAGGGGCTGAGGATAGGTAATCCTTAAGAGCTTTGAGAGCATTTTCATGCTTTTCAGTCCATTCAAATTTCTTGTTCTTCCTCAAAATGTCATAGAATTCCTTGCATTTTTCTGAGGATTTGGATATGAACCTGTTCAAGGCTGCTATCCTACCTGTTAGTCTTTGCACATCCTTAGCAATGGCAGGAGATTTGATATTCACAATAGCCTTGATTTGCTCTGGACTTGCTTCAATGCCTCTTTTTGTCACCATATAGCCTAGGAATTTACTTGCTTTAACACCAAAGTGACACTTGGAAGGATTTAGTTTCATATTAAATTTATCAAGGATATTGAATGCTTCCTCCAAGTCTCTAAGGTGATCCTCAGCTTTCTTGGATTTAACCACCATGTCGTCTATGTAAACTTCCATAGTGTGTCCAATTTGTTCCTTGAACATCATATTGACTAGCCTTTGATAAGTAGCACCTGCATTCCTTATTCCAAATGGCATAGCAATATAACAATATATACCAGTTGGGGTCATAAAGGCTGTATCCTCTTGATCATATGGTTCCATCTGAATTTGTTGAAATCCAGATGAAGCATCCATAAAAGTCAACAACTCATGACCCGCGGTAGCATACACCATGGAGTCAATATGGGGTAATGGGAAAGGATCTTTGGGACATGCCTTGTTTAAATCAGTAAAATTGACACATACCCTCCACTTTCCATTTTTCTTTTGAACAACAACCACATTGGCTAACCACCTTGGATACTTAACCTCTCTTATGATACCTGCCCAAAGTAGTTTATCTACCTCTTCCTGGATAATAGCATTCCTTTCAGGTGCAAACTTCCTCCTCTTCTAATGTATAGGTTTAAATGACCTGTCAATGCCAAGCTTATGAGTAATTATATCCTTAGATATACATGTCATATCCTCATGCTTCCAGGAAAAGGTGATTTTCCTCCTCTTGAGGAAGGATACTAGATCCTGTTCAATGTTGCTGAGGATCCCTGATCCTATGAAGACGATGGATTCGGGATCATGGGGATCCATAAGGATTTCTTTCACATCCTGTTCCCTTGCCTCCAAGACATCTCTTGCAGGATACTTTAGTTGCTATTGCTCCCTTGGTCTTGAGGCTGGCTTCATTGATGACGTGTAACAATTCTTAGCTTCTTGTTGATCACTCTCAATTTTCACCACTCCCCACGGACTAGGAAGCTTTACACATTGATGATAAGTAGATGGGACTACCTTCATGTCATGTATCCATGGCCTGCCAAGGATAACATTACAACAAGATAAGCAATCTATAACACAAATTTTTTTATAAGAATGGAGTCCTTCAATATAGATGGGGAGTTTGATGTCCCCCAATGTATTTTTGGTCTCTCCGCTGAATCCCACAAGTACTGAGGATCTTGGGAAAATGTCTGATTCAGGGATGTTCATCTTCTTGAGGACATCAAGCTGAATGATGTTTACTGAGCTTCCTCTATCTATCAGGATCCTGCGAACAAAATGGTTAGAAATAAACAGAGTAATAACAAGACCATCATGATGAGGATTCTGCACATCAACACGATCATCCTCATCAAAAGTTATTATCTTATCCTTAGGGACAGTGGAGGTCCGGATGGGTCTGTCTCCATTATCCATCTTGGTTTCCTTGGCATGTCTTTTGGCTGCTGAAAAGGAAGTACCACAAATGTCTGATCCACCGGATATGATGTTTATAACTTGTGCATCTGCTGGAGGAGCAGGAGCCTTTTCCAGGATCCTTTCAGGAGCCTTTTCCGGGATCCTTGACTTCTTTCTTCCCAAAAGCTCCTTCAAGTGCCCCTTGCGTAACAAGTAACCAATTTCTTTTCTAAGTGCAATACACTCTTCAGTGAGATGCCCGAAATCCTCGTGATATGCACACCATTTGGATTTGTCTTTTGTAGCAGCTGGTTTATCACTTTTCCTTGGCCATCTTGCTTTCTCACCTAGATTCTGCATTGCAAGAATTAGTTCATTGTTATCAACAGAAAAACAATATTCAGAAATGGGAGGATAATCCTCGTCATCCTCTTCCTGCTCTACTGCATGCACGTTCTGGTTGTCAGACTTGTTGTAGGATTTAAACTTGTTATTCTTGAAGTAGGATCCTTTCTTTTTCTGCTTTATGGATCCTGCCAATCTCTCCTGGATCCTTTTGTCATCCTCTAGACGGATGAACCTAAGGGTCCTGGTTCTTACTTCATCAAGATTCCTGCATGGGGCCATGACAAGATCATCATAGAACAATGAATCCCTAAGCAAACCCATTTTAAAGGCTTCTACAGCCGTAGCTATATCCAGGTTAGGGATATCCAAGGATTCTTTACAAAAGTTAGTGATGTAATCTCTAAGGGATTTATTTTGACCTTGTGTTATCCTATATAGGTCACTAGTTAATCGTTCAAATTTTCTGCTACATGAGAACTGATTATTAAACAGATTAACTAGATTAGTAAATGAAGTAATAGAGTAAGGGGGAAGACTTAGCAGCCATTTAAGAGCAGATCCTGTGAGTATGGATCCAAAACCCTTGCATAGACATACTTCTTTTAACCTCTCAGGAATTGGATTGATCTCCATCCTCTCCCTGTATTGAGCTACATGTTCCTCTGGATCCGTTGAACCATCATATAGCTTCATAGTTGGTATCTGGAACCTTTTGGGTATCTCAGCATCACAAATAGGTGGTGCAAAACGAGATATCCTATGGCTACCATCTGCAATTTCAGGAATGGGTTTAACCACTCCTGGTACGCTGGATATCATATCCTTAAGCTTCTGTAACTCCCTAGCCATAGCCTGATTGATACCTGTATCCTGCATAGAGCCATGGTTAGTGTTATATGAATTATTAAAAGTGCTACCTCCCATGGGATTCAAATTTGGAATTGCAGATGTGAATCCATATTGACGGTATTCCGGTATGATTGAAGGACCAGAGGAAGCAATGGTCTGCATTGGTATGAAGTCTCCTTGATGAACATCCGAGCTTGGTGGCTGCATACTTCTTAAGAATCCTTGATCCTGAAAGATGTTGGATCCTTGATGCTGAGAGGATCCTTGAACCTGAAAGGATCCTTGGGGCTCAGAGGATTCTTGAACCTGAGAGGATCCTGGAACCATGGAGGATCCTTGGACCTGAGAGGATCCTTGAACCTGGGAGGATCCTTGGACCTGGGAGGATCCTTAAACCTGGGAGGATCCTGTAACTGTGTGCATTCCCAAATATCCTCCTGAGCTGACGAAGGATCCCTGATGCTGAAAAGAGGATCCCAGTGGCTGAAAATAGGATCTTGAGGCTGGAAGTGAGAGCCAAATGCTTGACTCATAGTTGTTGTTCCATAACGCCTTTCTAATGGACCACTTTGATACTGGATGTCTGTAAGTGCCGATTGTAGGGTAGTTACCACTGGAGTGTCAAAATTCAATGACCTTGGTATTAGAGGAGAGTGATCCTCCACTGATTTCTTCTGTTTCTTGATATCACCAATCTCCTGGAGGATCCTTTCATTGGTTTTGTCCTGCTCTTGCATGCGATCTCTCATCTGCAAAATAATAGTAAAAAGATCATTAGTTGTAGGATTAGAGGAGACAGAAGAAGTTGGTGGTTTTGGGAAAATGGGGGTTTGTCTCTTCGCAGCATTTTCAGCATTCTTCTGGGATCCAGAAGGTGGTGGAGGCAAAGGAGGAACGCCCTGTGAAGAACTCATTCCCGGCATAGAGCTTGATGTGTTCTTTGCTGAAGAAGCCATCTGCTTGGTTGTATTGAACCGAAATGATCAAAAGAACAATAATTTCTCAAGAACGAAGCACCAATTGCCCCACGGTGGGCGCCAAACTGTTTTGGTCAAAAATCAAGCAAAGATAATGCAACCAAATCTTTCGTAGTGAGGTGTGATGCTTGAATCAATGAACAATATTAAGGATCGCTCAGAAATGTAATGAACAAATGACACAGGGATTTATACGAGGAAAAAGCCCTTGATCAAGAGTTGATCTTCGGCACAAAAAACCTCAGGTTATGGAAACTACCGATCACCAACTAAGATTAAACAAAAGTAAGTTTACAACTCGTGATGATAACAAGCTTGTTACAAGGATCACTAGTGTGTAATGTGCAAAAAAGTGTATAAAATCGCCAAGTATTGCTTGAGAGCTGACTGAAAGCTGTTACGAGTGTGAGTGTATGCCAAAATTAGCTAAGTGTTCTATCAAGCTTGTTATCCCCATTTTTAAATTAGAAAATAACTAGACTAACTAACTATCCGCAATTTGTGCACTCTCCCCACGATCTCCATAACGTTCACAATGGTCAAGCACGTGCGGAATATTGAGGGAATATACTCCAGGAATTTCGGTGAGACTTGGTCCATGCTCTCGTTCCTGCAAAACAAGTTTATGTTGTCACACCCTCCAAAAACCCCACCCCGCCTTGGAGGCGTGACATGCCTAGGATCATAGCCACCAATCATATTGAACAAAGCATGTAAGTAATTTTTATAAAATCCAACACAATACAATTGGTGTCAAAACATAGTTTGAGTTTACAGCGGAAGCACAAAACATAAGTTTAATATTAATTGAAATGTTTTCCCACAACGACCACGCCTCCTCGTGCAAGCTCCTTAAGCTAGGGATCTAACAACCTGCAAGGCATGTAACAACGAGTCAACAACAAAGTTGAGTGAATTCACGGTTTCTGTTCTCTGGCTTACTAGCCCGTAGGATTATCCCGAAATTTTGTTTTGTTGTCCTACCCAGGACGAACGTACGTTATTCTGCACTCTGGAGAATTCATATGTATCGCGGTCTCCCAGACATGTGTGCGAAGATTAGTGGAGTGGCATCCTACCTACCGACGATGGCCGTGCCTTGTAAAAAGTCTGTGAACTCACCTTGATTTAACAAGCTTCCTGATTCTAACTCTTCTGAGAATTAGCATCTACTTTGGTATGAGGTAGAGTTTAGCCTTCTGATAAGATTAATAACCTAATTTGCACACGAAACTAGGTAAGTAACTTAATACAGCTTTTACGATAACTCACGAGATCAAACCCTCACAACAAATGACAAAGTGCAATACTTAAACATCCAGCGGATTCACAACGAATGACAGAGTATAGCCCGATTTTGGACAGCACTCAAACATCCTGTCGAAATCACGACGAATGACAAAGTATAAACCCAATTTGAGCGGCACTTAAACATCTATCGGATAGTTTCAATCGATCGGACATTGAATCGTAATAGCGATTGAATTAATACCTTGTATCGTAGCATCAATTAGTGATCGTGTGTGTTAATTGTAGTAATCGGACCAAAACTCAGAGAATATAACAAATTTTCTCGTCGCTCAAACTCCAGAAACTAAGTGCCAATGTCTGCTATTTATACACCGATTTTGACTAGCTTACGGACCGTAACAATATTCCCTTACGGTCCGTAAGGGACACTTAATTCTTATAGGGTAGCTACGTGTGAGACTAGGCCTGCTGAGTCGACAGATTCTTAAAATTCTATTCTGACAACGAGATAAGTGGATAATCGTCCATAGAAAATATCCCCCCTGAGTTTTAGGGGCCCTAATCCTGATTCTGATTGTTCTGGAAATCTTAGGGTTTCTGCAGAATCACTTGGGTTTCTCAATTAGGGTTTCCTATTGGACTAATTATAATACTAAATAGGACTTTTTAGTGAGAGTTGCTACATTCTCCCTTCCTTATAGAAATCTCGTCCTCGAGATTTACTCAAATAAGTAAGGATACTAGTACTAATCTTTTATGCTCGAGAAACTTAACCTTTCTGTCTTCTATCTAAAGTCACAAATCTTTAAACTTTTCATTTATCTCTATGTCTTAAAGAAATACTACCAGAAATTTGTCAGATAGACATTTCTTAAGGTTGTATATATGAAATACTTAGGGATGACTTAACCTTAACCCATAGCACTTAAAATAAATATTATAGAATACCATAAAGTATTGATTCTTGCACTTGGAATGAAGCATCGTTGTGGATCATTGAACACTTAACAGGTTATAGTCTGGTTTTTATCAAAAATATTTTTCCTTTTTAAAACCAAGTTCACTATAACCAATGGCTCTGATACCACTCTGTCACACCCTCCAAAAACCCCACCCCGCCTTGGAGGCGTGACATGCCCAGGATCATAGCCACCAATCATATTGAACAAAGCATGTAAGTAATTTTTATAAAATCCAACACAATACAATTGGTGTCAAAACATAGTTTGAGTTTACAACGGAAGCACAAAACATAAGTTTAATATTAATTGAAATGTTTTCCCACAACGACCACGCCTCCTCGTGCAAGCTCCTTAAGCTAGGGATCTAACAACCTGCAAGGCATGTAACAACGAGTCAACAACAAAGTTGAGTGAATTCACGGTTTCTGTTCTCTGGCTTACTAGCCCGTAGGATTATCCCGAAGTTTTGTTTTGTTGTCCTACCCAGGACGAACGTACGTTATTCTGCACTATGGAGAATTCGTATGTATCGCGGTCTCCCAGACATATGTGCGAAGATTAGTGGAGTGGCATCCTACCTACTGAGGATGGCCGTGCCTTGTAAAAAGTCTGTGAACTCACCTTGATTTAACAAGCTTCCTGATTCTAACTCTTCTGAGAATTAGCATCTTCTTTGGTATGAGGTAGAGTTTAGCCTTCTGATAAGCTTAATAACCTAATTTGCACACGAAACTAGGTAAGTAACTTAATACAGCTTTTACGATAACTCACGAGATCAAACCCTCACAACAAATGACAAAGTGCGATACTTAAACATCCAGCGGATTCACAACGAATGACAGAGTATAGCCCGATTTTGGACAGCACTCAAACATCCTGTCGAAATCACGACGAATGACAAAGTATAAACCCAATTTGAGCAGCACTTAAACATCTATCGGGTATTTTCAATCGATCGGACATTGAATCGTAATAGCGATCGAATTAATACCCTGTATCGTAGCATCAATTAGTGATCGTGTGTGTTAATTGTAGTAATCGGACCAAAATTCAGAGAATATAATGAATTTTCTCGTCGCTCAAACTCCAGAAACTAAGTGCCAATGTCGGCTATTTATACACCGATTTTGACTAGCTTACGGACCGTAACAATATTCCCTTACGGTCCGTAAGGGACACTTAATTCTTATTGGGTAGCTACGTGTGAGACTAGGCCTGCTGAGTCGACAGATTCTTAAAATTCTATTCTGACAACGAGATAAGTGGATAATTGTCCATAGAAAATACCCCCCCCCCCCCCCTGAGTTTTAGGGGCCCTAATCCTGATTCTGATTGTTCTGGAAATCTTAGGGTTTCTGCAGAATCACTAGGGTTTCTCAATTAGGGTTTCCCATTGGACTAATTATAATACTAAATAGGACTTTTTAGTGAGAGTTGCTACATATGTACAAGGAAGACAACTGTTAGTAGTAGGATAACAACAGTGATCCTGAATCCTGATCCTGCGACACCTGCTGAGGATCCTTAATTCAAATAGAATTGAGGATCCATGATCCTGGTAGCACTTGAGGACCCGTGATCCTTAGGATTTGGAAAATCCTCCCCTAACAACCAGAATGTGCATGCAGTAGAACAGGAAGAGGATGATGAGGATTATTCTCCCATTTCTGAATACTGTTTTTCTGTTGATAACAATGAACTAATTCTTGCAATGCAGAATTTGGGTGAGAAAGCTAGGTGGCCAAGGAAAAGTGATAAACCAGCTGCTACAAAAGACAAGTCCAAATGGTGTGCATATCATGAGGATTTCGGCCATCTCACTGAAGAGTGTATTGCACTTAGGAAAGAAATTTGTTACTTATTAAGCAAGGGGCACTTGAAGGAGCTTTTGGGAAGAAAGAAGTCAAGGATCCCAGAAAAAGCTCTTGCTCCTCCGGCAGATGCACAAGTTATAAACTTCATATTCGGTGGATCAGACATTTGTGGTACATCCTTTTCAGCAGCCAAAAGACATGCTAAAGAGACCAAGATGGATAATGGAGATAGACCCATCTGGACCTCCACTGTCACACGGGATAAAGTCAAAAATTTTGATGAGGATGATCGTGTTGATGTTCAGGATCCTCATCATGATGGTCTTGTTATTACGCTATTTATTTCTAACCATTTTGTTCGCAAGATCCTGATAGCTCAGTAAACATCATTCAGCTTGATGTCCTCAAGAAGATAAACATTCCTGAATCAGACATTGTCCCAAGATCTTAAGTTCTTGTGGGATTCAGCGGAGAAACCAAGAATACATTGGGGGACATAAAACTCCCCATCTATATTGAAGGACTTCATTCTTATCAAAAATTTTGTGTTATAGATTGCTTATCTTGTTGTAATGTTATCCTTGGCAGGCCATGGATACATGACATGAAGGCAGGCCATGGTACATGACATGAAGGCAGTCCCATCTACCTATCATCAATGTGTAAAGCTTCCTAGTCCATGGGGAGTGGTGAAAATTGAGAGTGATCAACAAGAAGCTAAGAATTGTTACACCTTATCAATGAAGCCAGCCTTAAGACCAAGGGAGCAATAGCAATTAAAGCATCCTTCAAGAGATGTCTTGGAGGCACGAGAACAGGATGTGAAAGAAATCCTTATGGATCCTCATGATCCTGAATCCATAGTCTTCATAGGATCAGGGATCCTCAGCAACATTTAACAAGAACTAGTATCCTTCCTTAAGAGAAGGAAAACTACCTTTGCCTGGAAGCATGAGGACATGACAGGTATATCTAAAGATATAATTACTCATAAGCTTGGCATTGACAGGTCATTCAACCCTATACATCAGAAGAGGAGGAAGTTTGCACCTGAAAGGAATGCTATTATCCAGGAAGAGGTAGATAAACTACTTCGGGCAGGTATGATAAGAGAGGTTAAGTATCCAAGGTGGTTAGCCAATGTGGTTGTTGTTCAAAAGAAAAACGGAAAGCGGAGGGTATGTGTCGATTTTACTGATTTAAACAAGGCATGTCCCAAGGATCCTTTCCCATTACCCCATATTGACTCCATGGTGGATGCTACCGCGGGTCATGAGTTGTTGACTTTTATGGATGCTTCATCTGGATTTCAACAAATTCAGATGGAACCATCTGATCAAGAGGATACAACCTTTATGACCCCTACTGGTATATATTGTTATAATGCTATGCCATTTGGACTAAGGAATGCAGGTGCTACTTATCAAAGGCTAGTCAATATGATGTTCAAGGAACAAATTGGACACACTATGGAAGTCTACATAGACGACATGGTGGTTAAATCCAAGAAAGCTGAGGATCACCTTAGAGACTTGGAGGAAGCATTCAATATCCTTGATAAATTTAATATGAAACTAAATCCTTCCAAGTGTCATATAAACGATATTGAATAACATGTTATATAAACGATCCCTTGCAGGTCCATATCTAAGGTGCATTGAGGATCCTGAAATCCAAGAAGTCCTAAAGGATTTCCATGAAGGAGACTGTGGAAACCACACTGGGGGCAGGGAATTATTCTCAAGGATCCTGAGGACAGGATACTATTGGCCTACTATGAAGAAGGATGCTGTGGAATATGCCAAGAAGTGTGATCCTTGTCAGAGACATAGTACTCGCTTTAGGGGCTGACAATTTCATTGTACTGGCTATATTCAGGATCCTACGTATAATGGTAGATGTACCATACATCCGTTCCTAAGGTTTCTAACATTTTCATGTTAGCTAAGGTTTTGGCATTTTCATGTCACTAAGTTTGGATAGTTGCCAGTGAGGGCCATACTCCAGTTTACACAAGATCCTTTGGGCTTGTCCCCAGTTATCCTTTGAGCTTGTCCCCAGTCACTAACTCTTCTCTTATATTGGCTTAGTCCCAAGTTATGCTCTGTTTCAGGTTTTTGAAGTTAAACAGCTAAGGATCCTTGATCCTTACCTTCTACCAAGGTTTGTCTTTTGGTTATCCTGATTATAAATGTTAAAGGGTTAGGATCCTAACTTGGATTCTCAGGTATGATCATTGATCACTTTTATTCATTATTTATATAAGTGACCCTTATCCTTTGACAACAGAACTAACGATCCTTAAATTACATAACTTTTCTGAATTTACCGACTATAGGATATTTGATCCTTGATCATATCCTAAAACTTTTAAACATGATTTATTAAATCTTTATTCTTTACTTACAAGTTCAGAGAAAGTGGATAACTGTTATGGGCCATTTTCTGAGTATGCATGCTGACTAATATCCTGCTTTTAATTGTTTATCTATGATCAGGATACTGGATGGGGACATTGCTGACATCCTGGATGATATCCTGAGGTATATCGAATTAATCACGTGCAGGTTAAAGACTGGGACTTGCCAACGGTCAAATAGACTCCATCTCCTCAAGACTCGGGCGTATTTGTTAAAGGAGAGACGTTGAACCCGAAAGACCAGGTCTACAACGTTCGACTAAGGAATATTCGTTGGATCCCGGTTATGTAGGATAGTTTGTTACATTTGTTTTACTATAAATAGATGGAGGCGGATCAGATTAAGGCACTCAACTTACACTTTTTCGAACACTTTCTATCTAGCTCATCGCAAACACTACACACAACACTTGTATTCGAATTACATTGTAACACATAGTCGATCCGCACCACATCCTGGACTGTATCCCGATATTTGAAGCAATAGAAGAACAAGGCAGCTGCGATTGTCAGCTCCCGAGGTTTTATGCCGGCGATCTAGATTGATCAAGGGCTTTCCTCGTACATCTCGTGTCAACCTTTACTTTTTTGCTCATTGTTTGATCATAGATACAGCTCTATATCCTGAGCCGTATCCTGAAACTGTTTTCATATCTAATTTGGTTAACACATTTTTCACACATAATTTTAGCGCACTACCTCACTTGACTAATTTGATCACTTAATTGCTTAGGTAATTTTTGACCAAAACAATTTGGCGCCCACCGTGGGGTAAGTGGTGCTACTTTTACTAAAAATCTTTGTGAAATCGTTAATCGGTTTTCTATTTTCAAAACTTTTTGCCACATTGTTTACAATGGCCTCAAGATCAAACATGAGCTCCTCCACTATGTCTGCTGCAACCACTGCTACTACCGGTTCGGTGCTTCCACCACCTCCTCCAAGGATGCCACTTTCTTCACAACCTCAAGATGTTATCCCTACTCGGAGTGTTCAGGGATCTGCTCCCGTTTTAGCCTCTAATGATGAAATTCTGACTTTATTTGGAAGTGTGCAGGAACAAATGAGGCAGCAACATGAGACTAACCAAATGCTGTTAAGAGAAATACAACTCTTAAAAGCTAGCTCAAGCAGACCTGCTGAAGAAACTGTCACTCCTATACAGCCCAGGGCTTTGAACTTCAGTTCCGCAGTTTACACTGAGGATAACAGGGGGAATATCGTCCCAAGCCGTTCTCAGAATCATACCCCTGAGATACCCTCTTCGGTCAGGATGTCGACTGTGAGGAGTTCAGGATATGCTTCAGGATATGGCCAAAATCCTCAGACCGGTAATGTGTCAAATAATAATATTCTTGCTACTAGCAACAATGGTTCTTTGCAGGATGCAGGTATGACGTCAACATTTACCCGGGAGCTCCAAAAATTGAAGGACATGATATCCAGTGTACCTGGAGTGGTCCAGCCAATTCCGGAAGTATCCCAAGACAGCCACAGGATATCCCGCTTTGCATATCCTATATGTGATGCTGAAATACCAAAAAGATTCCAGACTCCCAACATGAAACTGTATGACGGGACTACGGATCCTGAGGAGCATATTGCCCAGTATAGGGAACGAATGGAGATTAATCCTATCCCTCCAGATCTCAAGGAAGCATGCTTATGCAAGGGATTTGGTTCTACCCTTACAGGATCAGCCCTAAAATGGCTGTTAAACGTCCCTCCTCACTCCATTACTTCATTTTCTCATTTGGTTAATTTATTTAACAGTCAATTTTCTTGTAGTAGGAATTTTGAGAAACTAACCAGTGATCTTTACAGGATAACTCAAGGGCCTCAGGAATCCTTGAGGGATTATGTGAATAAATTCAGTCGAGAATCCTTGGATATCCCACATCTTGATGTTGCAACAGCTGTGCAAGCTTTTAAGATGGGGTTATAAAAGGATTCTCAGTTTTATCAGGATCTTGTAATGAACCCCTGCAGGAATCTCGACGAAGCTCGTAACAGGGCTTTGAGATATATCCGTTTGGAAGATGACAAGAAGATGCAGGAGAGGATGAATTCTACCTCAACCTATGAATCAACTAACAGGAAATCAGAATCCTCATATAAGCCATATCGCTCCAAGCCATATTGCAGAAATGATAACAAGAAAGTGAATGCTGTTGAAGATGAGGATCCTGAAGAATATCCTGACTTATCTGAATACTACTTTTCTGTTAATATACCTGAGTTAATGTATGCTATGCAGGGTTTAGGGGACAAAGCCAGGTGGCCTCGAAAGAACCAGCAGAAAGCTGATTGGAAGGATAAATCCAAATGGTGTGCCTTCCATGAAGACTTCGGACATATGACTGAGGATTACATTGCTTTAAGGAAAGAAATAAGTTACCTGTTAAGCAAAGGGTATCTGAAGGACTTGCTGGGAAAAAAGAAGAATGAAGGTCAGGATCCCGAGAAGGATCCTGAACGAGCGGCATCACCACCAGCAGATGCCAAGATAATTAACTTTATTTCAGGAGGATCCAATATTTGTGGAACTTCGTATTCGGCGGCCAAGAGACATGCAAAGGAAGCTAAGAGTGAGAGGGGAGACAGACCAGCCAGGATGACTACCCTCACAACTGATAAAGTGATCACTTTCGATAGTGATGACAGGGATACTGTTCAGGATCCTCACCATGATGCTTTGGTAATAACATTATATGTGGCTAACTATTTTGTACACATGATACTGGTAGACAACGGTAGTTCTGTCAATATAATTCAGCTGGAAACATTGAAGAGGATGAATGTATCTCCGATGGACATTACTTCGAAGTCCACTGTGCTCGTTGGTTTCAGTGGAGAAGCTAGGAATACCGTAGGGGAGATAAAGTTACCAGTATATGTTGAAGGGGTCAAGTCGATACAACGCTTCTGTGTGATGGACTCCTTATCCTGCTATAACATCATACTAGGAAGACCATGGATTCACGATATGAAGGCTGTGCCATCAACATATCACCAATGCATCAAGATCCCTACCCCTTGGGGAGTTGTCAAGGTTGAAAGTGATCAGCAGGAGGCGAAGGAATGCTACACATCCTCAATGAAATCTTCAACTAAGCCTAGTACAGCATAGCAATTAAAGATGTGGGCCCAGGATATCGTGGAGGATTCGGAGCAGGATGTGAAGAAAATTATCCTGGATCAGGATAATCCTGATATCTCGGTGCTCGTAGGAACCAATATCCCTCAGGATATTGAAGAGCAGTTAACTAACTTTTTTGAAATGCAGGATGTCAACGTTTGCATGGAAGCATGAGGATATGACAGGCATATCCAAAGACATTATCACTCACAAGCTTGGAATTGACAGATCATTCAAGCCTGTTCAGCAAAAAAGAAGAAAATTTGCTCCTGAGCGGAATGCGATTATCCAAGAGGAAGTTGAAAGATTATTGAAGTCCAGGATGATCAGAGAAGTCAAGTTTCCAAGATGGCTAGCAAATGTAGTTGTGGTACAGAAGAAAAACGGGAAATGGAGAGTCTGTGTAGACTACACGGACTTGAACAAGGCTTGTCCTAAAGACCCATTTCCTCTCCCTCATATCGATGCAATGGTGGATGCTACTGCTGGACATGAAATGTTAACGTTTATGGACGCATCCTCTGGATTTCAGCAGATTCAAATGGAGCCTTCGGACCAGGAGGATACCGCTTTCATGACACCAACAGGTATATATTGCTATACTGCCATGCCTTTCGGTTTGAAAAATGCAGGTGCAACATACCAGAGATTAGTGAACATGATGTTCAAAGATAAGCTGGGGGACACCATGGAGGTATATATTGACGATATGGTGGTGAAATCTAAAAAGGCTGAGGATCACCTCTAGGATATCAAGGGAGCATTTGATATCCTGGATCAGTATAACATGAAGCTGAATCCTGCTAAGTGCCATTTCGGAGTGGGGGCAGGAAAGTTTCTTGGATATATGGTGACGAAAAGGGGGATAGAGGCAAGCCCGGAGCAGATTAAAGCTATCCTGGATATAAAATCACCCTCGAATATGAAGGACGTACAACGGTTAACAGGCCGAGTAGCAGCTTTGAATAGATTTATCTCAAGATCCTCGGAAAAATGCAAGGAGTTCTATGATATCCTCAAGAAGAATAAGAAATTTGAATGGGGAGTAAAGCATGAAGCAGCCTTGCAGGATTTGAAGCGATATCTCTCAACTACACCTCTATTGATGAAGCCTGAAAATGGTGAACCACTATCCCTATACCTTGTTGTATCAGGGAATGCTGTAAGTGCCGTTCTTATAAAAGACCATGAAGGTCAGCAATATCCTGTTTATTATGTTAGTAAAAGTTTGTTAGATGCTGAAACTAGGTATTCTCATTTAGAAAAATTGATATTAGCTTTAGTCATGGCATCAACGAAGCTTAGACATTATTTTGAGACACATAGGATCCATGTTAAAACGAATTATCCTGTTAAAAATGTGCTTAGGAAACCAGAGATGTCAGGCAGAATGGCCAAGTGGTCAGTAAAGTTAAGTGCTTATGATTTAGTATATGAACCTAGAAATGCCATAAAGTCTCAGGCTTTAGCTGACTTTGTGGCTGATTTCAGTAGTGACATTCAGGACGAGGTAGACCTAGAAGTTCAATAGTTAGGAGAATCTTCAGGATCCTGGACGTTATATACTGATGGTGCATCCAATATAAGAGGTGTAGGTTTAGGTATACTACTAAAATCGCCACAGGGGGACATATTACCCCAGGCTATTAGGTGTGAATTTCCGGCTACTAATAATGAAGCAGAGTATGAGGCTTTAATTGCAGGATTAGAATTGGCTAAGAATATGAGTATCAAGAATTTGCAAGTATATGTTGACTCCTTGTTAATTACTAACCATTTTAATGGATCCTATGCAGTTAAGGGTGAGAAATTAATCGAATACCTCGATATTCTCAAAAAATTAGCCGGATATTTCGATGTTTTTACACTTGAACAGGTACCAAGGGAGGATAATGCTGAAGCAGATGCCTTAGCAAATCTGGGATCATCGATCAGGATACCAGAAGGAACCTAAATACCGATATTACATGCCTTATATCCTGCAACAAATCCTCGGGATAAAGAAGTAGCGGGTATTCAGGATCCTGGAGGAGAGCATCCTGAAGAGGATCCTAAATCCTGGACGGCTCCAATCATGAGATATCTCAAAGAAGGACACATCCCCGGAAATGAAAATCCTAAGGCATTTAGGATGAAGGTATCACGATTCACTATTATAAATAATGTTTTATACAAGAAATCTCTTGCAGGACCGTATTTGAGGTGCTTAGAGGATCCTGAAGCCAAAGAAGTACTTCAGGATATACATGAAGGGGATTGTGGTAACCATACTGGGGGCAGGTCGTTATTCTCAAAAGTATTAAGGACATGATATTTTTGGCCAACAATGAGAAAAGATGTCGCAGAATATGCTCGAAGATGTGACGCATGTCAAAGACATAGTAACATACTGCATCAGCCCGCTGAACCATTATATCCTATTGCTTCCCCTTGGCCATTTATGAAGTGGGGTATGGATATAGTGGGAAAGCATCCAAAGGCTCCTGGAGGGAAGGTTTTTATGTTGGCAATGACAGATTATTTCTCCAAATGGGTTGAAGCCGAGGCATTTGTCCAAGTCAAGGATCAAGAAGTAGTATCCTTCATAAAGAGAAATATCCTGACCAGATTCGGAGTACCAGCCGAGATAATCTGTGACAATGGTTCTCAGTTTATAAGCAAGAGAACTACTGACTTTTGCAAAAGTTGGGGAATCAAAATGATAACATCTACTCCGGTACATCCTCAAGCGAATGGACAAGCAGAATCCTCAAACAAGATAATTGTCAATAACTTAAAGAAGAGGCTTGGAACCAAAAAAGGAAGATGGGCAGAAGAATTACCCTTGGTTTTGTGGGCTGATAGGACAACGGTAAAGAACGCAACAGGCCAAACCCCATTTTCCTTGGTATTTGGAGCAGAAGCAATGATTACAACGGAAATGGCAATACCTACTGCAAGATCTACCCTACGGGATCCTGAACAGAATCCTGAAGCCTTGTGTCAGGATTTGGATACTACAGATGAAAAAAGGGATGCAGCAAGGCTAAGGATGGCAGCATATCAATAAAGAATATCCAGAGCATATAACAAGAATATTTGGGCCAGAAGATTTAAAATTGGAGATTGGGTGTTAAGAAAGGCTTTTCAGAATACTACTAATCCTGCCGATGGCAAGCTAGCTCCAAAATGGGAAGGACCCTATGAAGTTGAATCAGAACCAGGGAAAGGAGCATATAGGCTCAAGAATATGGAAGGTGATATGCTACCGAGATCTTGGAATGCTATACACCTTAAGCTTTATTTCAAGTGAGTTTAGAATTTAATTTCTAACTCAGGATGGTATGAATTCTATCTTTTTTAAATATGTTTGGTTTAATTTATTCTTTGAAACCCAATACTAACTTAAGCATCGGAGGGGTGTTAGCCAAGCTAACACCCACCTTAGTTTAAGGATGTTTTGCAGTATATGCTCCAGGATATAGCTCCAGGATGCTCACTCAAGATACTTCGGAAGATTAGAGGATTGGCCCCCTCTCTCACGTATAAGGGATTCCGATCCCTTCACAGGTTTAAAGGTATTCACCTTTCTTCCGAATTGGGTTTAAACACTCCGCCTGGAGCGCAAGTTATTCAGGGATAGTTCAAGGTGGCGGGACCAGTCCATGTAAAAGTGGCTGACAATTTCGTTACTGTTGGCTATATCCTGAATCCTAAAGGTATATGAGGATTGATCACCCTCTCTCACGAAAGGGTATTTTCATACTCTCTAAGGTTTAAAGGTTTTCACCTTTCTAAGTCTTGGAGTTTATACACTCCCGCCTGTAGCGCACGAAAATTTGGGATTTTCCCCAGGATTCAAGGGATTTATTTCCAGAACATTCTTGGGTTTTACCCCTGTAACATGAAAAATTGTCTGTACAACGGGGATTGATATCCAGAGGATTTCTAAATATTTGAAGACATTGTACACAGGGGACATTCCTACCAAGGCAATGATGTAAAGCTCAAAGGATAAGGGTCGGAACTAATGCACTAAGTGTCCCAGTCAGGGGACATCTTCTTTGGAAAAGTTGCAAAGGGATTGAGGTTTGATAATAGGATTGCACCCTATTCCTGGTATGATCTTTCCTTTGTAAACATTGTTTAAGTTTTTGACAATACTAGGTTTGGTAAAGGGTTAAACATCTTGATTAGGATCAATTCTTGAGATATATTTTCAAAATACTTTTCAGGATATTTGATTAAGATATTAGAAACTAATACTAGTTTGAAACTTTGATCATTTAAGTATTATCAAAACAGGTTTTGGAAAAGTGGATTGTTTTTCACTCTTTAAAAAGGTTTCTACAAAGTTGAACGAATGTTTGGAAGTCCTATCTAATAACAGTTTTTATAATATATCGCTGAGCATATTGATCAGGATATTTTCAAGAGATAACAATACAAAATTTTTACAAAGCTAAGAGTTACATTAGGTAATGCAAGGCAATAACAAATAAGTCAAGAGATAGTTGTATTATTAACAAGTCAAAAGTTGTGCTTTTGGTTTCACCTTAAACCAAGGCTCATCCGCCAAAAGCACGATTAGTTTTTACCATACCTACATAACGGTTGAAGGTTTTATCTCAAAACGAAACCTGTCCACCTTCAACCGCTACGAAGTTCAAAACAAATTATACTAAACGATGACCAAGGGCTTCATCCTAAAACCTAGGACCCATCCACCTTTGGTCATCATATTGTTCTAATGCAGGAAATATAAATTGTTCGAAGACGGGAAAAGTAAATTGTTTACACAACCACAACCATGAAATTTAAAAAAGTGGGCTCCGGCATTGGCACGTATATCCATCATTGCCCACTTCGCTGCCTAAGAAGCGGCACCTTCTTGATCAACAGCCTCCTTCCCAGCATCTGCACCAGCATCGGCTTCAGGATTCTTCTCGGCATCACCACCATCAGCATTGACCACTCCTTCTGCCACCTTGGAAGGCTCCTCACCAGCATGCTTTGTAGGATGAGCGACGGGCTGACCTCCAAGATCATGCAGTTTCACTTCCCAAGACTTAACATTCCAGGAGGGGCATTCGAAGCCCAAGCTCGTGGCCTCATAAGCCATCTTTAACCTGGCTTGGAGAAGGGAGATAACCACAGATGCTTTGAGACTGTCCCGGTATGAGCTCATATCTTGCTGGTATTGAAGGAGGGCAGCATCTAGTTTGGCTTGGGCATCCTCGTTGGCTTTGTGGAGGGTAGCTTGGTGTTCCTGGATCATTGCCTTGTATTTGTCTTCAAATTGCTGGGATTTGGCAGCCGCAATGGATCCTTGATCAGCTATGGTGGCTTCAGCTTTCTCTAGCTTGATCTCCAACATCTTGTTAAGCCCGCAGGCGTCTTCATACAAGTGCATAAGACGTTCCAAGCCCTATCAATAAGGACACAGGTATCGATGTAAAATAAGCAGGATAAGGATTAACATACATGTGCAGGATATCGAAAGGAAAATATTACCTGCTTGAGGAATGAAGTGGCTTCGTTAAACCCATGATTCTCGAGAGAAAATGTCTCAGAGACAGCTGGAGAGTCCGTCTCCTTTCTCTTCCGAGAGCTAGATGCCCGGGTCCTGGATGCCGGAGGAGCTTTGGGAGCAGAAACAGTCCTTGAAGAGGTAGGCTTTGGTGTAGCAGATGACTTTGGCTTGGATTCTTGTTTGATGGGTACGAGGCTGGAGTAGCTATCCAACTCGTCAAGTTGGAAACCTTCAAGGTTGACAACTGGTACTGCACAAGGGAAGATATTCTTAAACTCATCATACTTTTGAAAAATAATTGATTTAAAATATATGTATAATTGCTGAGAATGTGCTTACCAGACATCTCTGAGCTTGATTTCTGGATTGAATCTGTGAGAGACAGGGAGAAAGTTCTTTCACTGGCAGGAAGTCGGTAGATTTCCTTGATCCTGGATTCGGATTCTGCACTAGGAGGCACTAAATCTCTGAAGTTCGCTGCATAAAAACATCAGGATATAAGTCTGGGATATAGTTTGAGGATATAATTGGGGATATTCCTAAAACCCTAAATCCTACCCTTAGTTAACCATTTAACCGGCAGATCAAAACCCTTATCAATAGAGTCTCTTTTCACGAAAAAGAACTTTCGTCGCCATCGATCCTCGTTCTTGGTGGCCTTAAGGACCAAAGGGTTCTTGGAGGTAGAAAACAAAAGAAAACGGCTATTGCCATGGGATCTCAACCGGTATGCTATGGGGAGGTCTTCAATGCACAGGTCAGGAAAATGGCGAGACTTGACTTGATCCAGCACTATCAAAACTCGCCAGACCATTGGCATAGTCTGGGCATAGCTAAGGCCGGTGAGGTCAAAGAAGCGAGAGATGAAGGATGGAAATGGATACCGGGGTCTAAGAGAAAAAGGGTAGGCGAAGAAACAAACCCACTCGTCTGATGACGCGTCTGATCGGGCTTCCCGATCAAAAGGGCGAAAGACTGTTCCGGTGGGGAAGGCGTCGGAATCCTTAAGAGCAGCGATGTCGGCGTTGTTGAAGCAGCAGATTTCCTTTGCTGGGTCACGTATGAGGTTTTGACTTACGAGGGTTGAGACCGGTTCGTCTGATCGAGATCTTGTTCGTGATGCCATGAAGGGTGTTGGGCAAACTAAAAGAAACTCAAGAAAGAAGGATAGAGGATGAAGAGAAAAGTGATTACCTGAAAATCGCTTGAAGAATGGTGATAATAAGCAGAAATGATTTGGCTAATTATAGGCTGAAGATAGGGGGTAAAGAGTAAATATTGCATTGAAAATGGCACAATGTCACTTCAACCATCGTTTTGTTTTAATTGCCTCGGTCGACGAGATAAAGTTTTTAAAATATATCCGTTGGATTGGTATACCAACAGATATATTTTGGGGACAATTGTTATGGGCCATTTTCTGAGTATGCATGCTGACTAATATCCTGCTTTTAATTGTTTATCTATGATCAGGATACTGGACGGGGACATTGCTGACATCCTGGATGATATCCTGAGGTATATCGAATTAATCACGTGCAGGTTAAAGACTGGGACTTGCCAACGGTCAAATAGACTCCATCTCCTCAAGACTCGAGCGTATTTGTTAAAGGTGAGACGTTGAACCCGAAAGACCAGGTCTACAACGTTCGACTAAGGAATATTCGTTGGATCCCGGTTATGTAGGATAGTTAGTTACATTTGTTTTACTATAAATAGATGGGGGCGGATCAGATTAAGGCACTCAACTTACACTTTTTCGAACACTTTCTATCTAGCTCATCGCAAACACTACACACAATACTTGTATTCGAATTACATTGTAACACATAGTCGATCCGCACCACATCCTGGACTGTATCCCAATATTTGAAGCAATAGAAGAACAAGGCAGCTGCGATTGTCAGCTCCCGAGGTTTTATGCCGGCGATCTAGAATGATCAAGGGCTTTCCTCGTACATCTCGTGTCAACCTTTACTTTTTTGCTCATTGTTTGATCATAGATACAGCTCTATATCCTGAGCCGTATCCTGAAACTGTTTTCATATCTAATTTGGTTAACACATTTTTCACACATAATTTTAGCACACTACCTCACTTGACTAATTTGATCACTTAATTGCTTAGGTAATTTTTGACCAAAACAATAACTACAATAGAAAAATAAAGAATTCACAAGGATAACAACACGGGAAATAGCCAAAAGGTTAAAGTTTTATTTATTCACAAAATTTAAACCCTTTTAAGGTTGTCAAAATTGCCAACCCAAGTTTCTACCAGCAATACGTGGCCCGTCAACTTGGGTTGGCAAAGGGTGTCCATTGTTAATAGGTCTTAAAAGTGCAGGAAATAAAAGGTGGCATGATAACAAGTGGTTTCATCCCCCAAACAGAGGATCCCTCCACCACCCATTATCCTACATATTGTCTAAGGATCCTTGATCCATAATCCTAAAAAGTATTGTTCAAATTACAACCCAACATTGTTTCAAAACATCACAACCAAAAAACTTCCAAATCCTAAAAAAAATGGGCTCCGACTGAGTCTAGAAATGTCCATCATCGCCCATTTCTGCAGCTCACACCTTGGCTGCATCACCACCATCATCATCACCACCAGCTTGATCCTTCCCGCTGCCGCTTGCCTCAATCGCCAAGACCTCGGTAGCCTCCTCCTCATCGTCCAGCTCATCCAGCTTCGCTTTCCAGCCCTCTTTGTCCCAAGTGGTCCTGTCAAAATCAGGATCCTCAGCCTCCTGGGCCATTTGCAGCTTGACCTTGTACATGGTGATGGTAGCAGAGACTTTAGCATCCTCCAGCAGGTCGTGTTTCTCATGATCAGCATTTATCTGTGCCATGACCACCTGCTGCTTTACCAGAGCGAGATCCTTTTCAAGGCGAGATATGGTTTGATCCTTGGCCAAGAAGATCTTCTGGAACTCCACATGCTTCTGCTCCGCCTCCTCAACATATGCATCAAACAGCATTTCGACCTTAGCGAATTTCTGCAAAAAAGACAAGGTGAAGTTCAGGATCAGTGATCCTCAATTGGGCAGGATAATCAAGCAGAGTTAGTGATCCTTACATCAGCAAAGTATTCTTGGAACTGGTGGTGAATGAGGGGCAGGCCTTCGAGATTGTCAGCTTCAGTGGCCTTCCTCTTCTTTCCTCCTTTGGAGGTGTCAGGCTTTGGAACTATGGCACTCGGGCTAGCAGCAGTCTTCTTCTTCCCGGACCTGGGAGCAACAGCAGTAAGATCGGTAACACTAAAGCGGGTGGCAGACCTTGAGGATTTTCAAGCACCTATCCATCCAAAACAATAGATAAGTATTCTTGTTTTGTTTACATTTTAACATTTACTTAAATACAGACTTGGATACTTACTTGACATTGTAACTGAGCCTGGGGATACTTCTTGAGAATCCTTGGTGATCGCTTGAAATGATCTTATAGCAGGATCAAGACTTCGGAAAGCAGCAAGCCTTTCCTTTGTTGCAGGTGATGGAATGATATGAGAGACAGAGATAGCTACAAAATAAATAAAAAGATATTAGTTATCCTTACAGAAACAGTGTTGTCCTATGATCCTTCTTTAAGGATCCTCTATCCTACCATGGATGGCCCATTTTCTTGGGAGATCCTTCCCATCCGGGATGGAATCCCTCCTAACGAAGAAAAAACGTTTCTTCCAATTGGTGTCGTTCTTGGTGGTCTTCAGGATTGGGTGTTCGTCGCCGGGTTTGTGTTTGAATTGAAAGCGATGTGAACCATGGCTCACAAGGTTGTACAGTTCAGCAAGTTCAGACATCCCCAAATCTATACCTTCCTGTTCAATAATCCTTTCCAGGGTATACAAAACCCTCCACATCATCGGCATAGCCTGAATGTAGCATATACCGGTGAGAGAGAAGAAGGATTCGGTGAAGGCAGGGAAAGGGTAGGAGTATCCTATCAGAAATGGGGTGGCCGGGAATGCAACCCAGGTTTCAGAGAAAAAGTCACTCAAGACGGTAGGGTCAAAAGGTTTAAAAACAGTGTCCGCCGGAAAGCAATGGCGAATCCTGTCTATATCCGGATCAGTGAAGCAGCAACGTTCCTTCGGAGAATCTTTGATGATCCCTTGGCTCTTCAAAGGACTGTCTTTCTGATGATCCTTAGCAGGGGATGATCGTAACTTCATTGTGATTCAGAGATGGTGAAGAAAGAAGAAATAGAGTAAGAATGTGAAGAGAGAAAAGGAGAAAGAGAAGTGCCTGCTTGATCTTCAAATAAGGATTAAAAGGGTGTAACGCACGAATTTAAATGCTTCCGGATCCTTATCTCTAACTTGAATTTATAAAGATGATTTTGCAGGGATGTCGCTTCAATGACGTATGATCTGCAACGGATAGTTAGATCCTAACGGCTATATATCCGTTAGTTTGTTACGGATAAGATCAAGAAAATATAACTCGCTAATTTACACTTTACTCCTTATATTTTGGGGGCAATTGTTAGGGGAGGATTTTCCAATCCTAAGGATCATGGATCCTCAAGTGCTGCCAGGATCATGGATCCTTAATTCTGTTTGAATTAAGGATCCTCAGCAGGTGTTGCAGGATCAGGATTCAGGATCCTTATTGTTATCCTTTTACTAACAATTGTCTACCTTGTACGTAAGCTTGTTTTGCAGGAGCAAAGGCATGGACCAAGTCTCACCGAAATTCATGGAGAATATTCCCTCAATATTCCGCAAGTGCTTGGCCACTGTGAACGTTATGGAGATCGTGGGGAGCTTGCACAAATTGCGGATAGTTAGTTAGTTTAGTTATTTCTAATTTAAAATGGGGATAACAAGCTTAAAGTAGAACACTTAGCTAATTTTGGCATTCACACACTCTCGCAACAGCTCTCAACCAGCTCTCAAACATTACTTGGCGATTTCATATATATTTTTTGCACATTGCACACTAGTGATCCTTGTAACAAGCTTGTTATCATCCCGAGTTGTAAATTTCTTTTGATTAATCTTAGTTGATGATCGGTAGTTTCCATCACCCGAGGTTTTTTATGCCGGAGATCAACTCTTGATCAAGGGCTTTTTCCTCGTATAAATCCTTGTGTCACTTGTTCATTACATTTCTAAATTATCCTTAACACTGTTCATTGATTCAAGCATCACACCTCACAACAAAAGATTTGGTTGCATTATCCTTGCTTGATTTTTGACCAAAACACTTAGGTTTAGAAAATCTATCCCTAACAATTTCCCCCAAAATATGAGGAATAAAATATAACTTATTGAGTCATATTTTTAATCTTATCCCCAACGAACTAAATTACGTAAATATAGTCGTTAGAGTAGGACTAGCCATTACACATCTTTCGTCAGCGAAGTGACAACCTGCAGAATCATCATTATATATAGGTTAGAGATAAGGATCAATTTGCATTTAAATTCGAGCGATACTTCCCTTTAAATCCTCATTCAAAGATCGGAACAGGTATCTCTCTTCTCCTTCTCTCTTCATCTTCTTTTCCATTTCATCAAAATCTTAATATTACAATGAAGCTATGATCCTCCCCTGCCAAGGATCCAAAGAAGGATGATTCCTTGAAAAGCCAAGGCATCATCAAAAATCCTTCGACTGAGCTATGTCGCTTTACTGACCCAGAGATTGATCGGATTCGCCATTGTTTTCCGGCGGATACCGTCTTTAAACCTTTTGACCCTACTGCCAAAAGTGACTCTGTCTCTGACACTTGGGTTGCTTTTTCGGCCACCCCATTCCTGATAGGATTCTCCTATCCTTTCCCTGCCTTTACCCAATCCTTCTTTGCACTCACCGGTATGTGCTATATCCAGGCCCTGCCAATGATGTGGAGGGTTCTGCATACCTTAGAAAACATCATAGAGCATGAAGGTATATAGATAGGAAAGTCGAAACTGGCTGAGCTGTATAATCTTGTGAGCCATGGTTCACACCGTTACTTGTTCAAACATAAGCCTGGTGAGCCTCATCCAATCCTTAAGACCACAAAGAATGATACCCACTGGAAAAACCGTTTCTTCTTTGTTAAGAGAGATTCTATTCCAGACGGGAAAGATCTCCCCAAAGAGTGGACCACCTATGGTAGGACATAGGATCCTTATAGAAGGATCATAGGATAACCCTGTTTCAGTTGAGGATAACTGATCCTTTTCTGTTTTGCAGGTAT
Source organism: Helianthus tuberosus (assembly GCA_030545235.1). NCBI lineage: Eukaryota > Viridiplantae > Streptophyta > Magnoliopsida > Asterales > Asteraceae > Helianthus > Helianthus tuberosus. The sequence continues at coordinate 62,052,403 of CM060449.1, read as the reverse complement.
CTCAGTCTCTCATCTCATTCAGTCACCTGCAACAAAAGAAAGGATCGCTGCCTTTTGGAGCCTTGATCCTGCAGTTAGATCATTCCAGGCAAACACAAAGGATTCACAAGAAGTATCCTCCGGTTCAGTGACCATGTCAAGTAAGTGTTTATATTTATGTATGATTAAATAGATATAGATTAAGGATACTTATCTGTTGTTTGCCATTTGTAGGTGCTGGAAAGTCCTCGAAATCAGCCTCTCGCTTTAGCGTCAGCGATCTTGATGTTGTCACTGCCCGGTCTGGCAAGAAATGAATTGCTACCAGCCCTAGCGTCCCAGTTCCTAAGCCTGTCACCTCCAAGGGCAAGGGCGGAAAGAAGAGGAAGACCGCTGACGATCGTGAAGGCCTGCCCCTCATCTGACATCAGTTTGAAGAATACTTCTCTGAGGTAAGGATCCCTAATCCTTAATTCTATCCTGCCCATTTGAGGATAACGGATCCTGAATTGTATCTTTCCTTTTTTGCAGAAATTTGCTCAGATACAGATGCTCTTTGATGCGTACACTAAAGAGGCTGAGCAGAAGTGTTAGGGCATGGATTTTATGCTAAGGATCATCTATCCTGAGACTAGGCATGGATCACGGATCCTTAATGGATGATGCAGGGAGTCTGAGGATCCAGAGTCTGAGGATCACAGGATCCTTAACAGAACTTATGATTTCTAACAATTGTCACGTTTTTAATGTTTAAATGCAGATAAAGGACGTAGTGGACTACTTCTTTGCTGGAATCTCGTGGAATATGCTTCTTAGGCACGTGCTTAATGAAGAAATAACCGTTAGTGGTGATCATGGGTGACTTCCACCTTTTTCGGGAAGTTAGTTAGTTGATTTTTTCTTATCTTTTAAGGGGAAAATGAGCTCATTTGAGATATAAGTCAAACACACCACACAAAGAACACACAACACTCGAATTCTCTGCAAACACTTAGCAAAAACACACACTTATACTAGCAATTCATTGTATTGAGCTTGTTTTCTTCCGAAGTTGTACAAGGATCATTATTGTTTTTGCAATATATTTGGTGATTGGTAGTTTCCATCACCCGAGGTTTTTTATGCCGGAGATCTTCTAAAGATCAAGGGCTTTTTCCTCGTATAAATCTCGGTGTTCATCGTTGATTTCATGTACTTGTCGTTCATACAATTAACCAAGCATCATACCTCATAAAATCAGATTTGGTTGCATTATCCTTGTGTGATTTTTGACCAAAACAGTTTGGCGCCCATCGTGTGGCAATTGGTGCTTCATTTCTGAGAAATTTTGTTCATTTCGGTCATTTCGGTTCATCACCTTCAACCACATGGCTTCTCAAGGAAAACTTCTTCAAGTTCCATGTCGGCGGTTACCTCATCACAGGGCATTCCACCGTTGCATCATCTTATCCTTGCATTCCAAAAGAATGCTGAGAATGCTCCGAAGAAGACAACCCCCGTTTTCACAAAACCAACTGTTGTTTCTTCCTCTACACTTACTAACAGTGATCTTTATGCTTTTATTTTGTAGATGAGAGGATACATGCAATAACAGGACCAAACTAATGGCAGGATCCTTCACGAAATTGATAAAATCAGCAGAGGATCACTCCCCTTTGATGCTGAGGTCGCTGAATTTCGACACTCCGGTCATAACTTCCCGATACTTTGCAGCTCCAGATGTCCAATACCAGGGTGGATCAACAGGAATGCGTTCTGGATCATCGGCAATGTCTCAGGCTCAAGGATCCTCTTTCCAGCCTTCAGGATCCTCATTTCGGCATCAGGGATTCTTCACCAGTTTAGGAGAGTGCATGGGGACGCAGCCAATTCAAGGATCCTCTCAGGTTCAAGGATCCTCTCAGGTTCAAGGATCCTCTCAGGTTCAAGGATCCTCTCAGGTTCAAGGATCCTCCTTTCAGGTTCAAGGATCCTCATCTCAGGTTTCCGGATCCATGCATTATCCTCCAAGACCTTCATTCACAACACATCAAGGATCCAACATCTTCCAGGATCAAGGATACTTAAGGAGTGTGCAACCCAGAAGTTCAGATGTTCATCTAGGAGACTTCATACCGATGCAGACTATTGCTTCTTCTGGTCCCTCAGTTATACCAGAATCCCGTCAATATGGATTCATATATGGAATTCCAACCTTGAATCCATTAGGAGGTAACACTTTGAATACTTCTTATAATGCTAAACATGGCTTCGTGCAGGATACAGGAATCAACCAAGCTATGGCTAAGGAATTGCAGAAACTCAAAGATATGATATCCAGCGTTCCAGGAGTGGTTAAGCCCATTCCTGAAATTCCAGGTGGAAGTCACAAGGGAAAGAATGGAGATCAATCCCATTCCTGAGAGGTTAAAATAAGCATGTCTATGCAAGGGTTTTGGATCCACACTCACAGGATCTACTCTGAAATGGCTGCTAAGTCTTCCCCCTTACTCTATTACTCCATTTGCTAATCTAGTTAATCTGTTTAATAGTCAATTTTCATGTAGTAGAAAATTTAAACGATTAACTAGTGATCTATATAGGGTAACACAACGTCAAAATGAATCACTTAGAGATTACATCACTAAGTTTAGTAAAGAATCCTTAGACATCCCTAACCTGGGTATAGCTACGGCTATAGAAGCCTTTAAAATGGGTTTACTTAGGGATTCAATGTTCTATGATGATCTTGTCATGACCCATTGCAGGAACTTAGATGAGGAAAGGAACAGAGCCCTTAGGTTCATCCGTTTAGAGGATGACAAAAGGATCCATGAGAGATTGTCAGGATCCTCAAAGCAAGACAAATAAGGATCCTATCTCAAGGATAACTGATCCAAGCAATACTCCAAGCATGGCAACCAGAATGTGCATGCTATGGAACAAGAGGAAGATGATGAGGATTATCCTCCTATTTCTGAATATTGTTTTTCTGCTGATAATAATGAACAAATCCTTTCTATACAGAGTTTAGGTGACAAGGTTAGGTGGCCATGGAAGAATGACAAACCGCCTGCCACCAAAGACGAATCGAAATGGTATGCTTACCGTGGGGATTCTGGTCATCTCACAGATGAGTGCATAGCATTAAGGAAGGAGATAGGTTATCTTTTGAGCAAAGGATACTTGAAGGAATTGCTTGGAAGGAAAAAGTCAAGGATCAAGGATCCTGAGAAAGTTCTTGAAAAAGCTCCTCCTCCACCAGATGATGCTCAAATCATCCATTTCATCTCCGGAGGTTCTCAGCAGCTAAGAGACATGCAAAGGAAACAAAGATGGAGAATAGGGACAGACCTGTTCGAACTTCCATCCTTACCCAGGAAAAAGTCATATACTTTGATGGGGATGACCGTGTCGACATACATGATCCTCATCATGACGGTTTGGTTATTACATTATTTATATCTAACCATTTTGTTCGCAGGATTCTCATTGATGGGAAAAGCTCAATGAACATAATCCAGTTGGATGTCCTCAATAGAATGGACATCCTTGAATCCGATATTGTCCAAAGATCATCTGTCCTTGTGGGATTCAGTGGAGAGACAAAGATTACATTGGGAGACATCAAACTTCCTATCTATATAGAGGGAGTGAATTATGTTAAAAAAAAATTCTATGTTATTGATAGATTATCTTGCTGTAATGTTATCTTTGGTAGGCCATGGATACACGATATGAAGGCAGTCCCCCTCAACATATCATCAATGTGTCAAGCTCCCAACTCTATGAGATATGGTGAAGATAGAAAGTGATCAGCAGGAGGCAAAGAACTGTTACACTTCTTCAGTGAAGCCAGCCTCCAAGGAGCAAGATGTCATGGAGGCAAGAGAGCAAGAAGTCAAGGATATTCTGTTGAACCCAGAGGATCCTGAATCCAAAATTTTTATAGGATCCGGGATCCTAGACAGTATTCAGCAGGATTTAGTATCCTTCTTGGAAAGAAGAAAATATACCTTTGCTTGGAAACATGAACATATGACAGGTATATCTAAGAATGTTATTACTCACAAACTTGGTATTGACAGGTCTTTCAAGCCAATACACCAAAAAAGGAGAAAGTTTGCACTTGAAAGGAATGCCATTATCCAAGAAGAGGTAGACAAATTGCTCAAGGCAAGTTTGAGTGGACTGATAAGCATGAAGCTGCACTCAAGGGTCTTAAGGATTATCTATCCTCAGCACCAGCCCTGATGAAACCAGAAAATGGAGAATCGTTATCCTTATACTTCGCTGTTTAAGCTAAAGCAGTAAGTGTGATCCTAGTTAAGGATCATGAATGCTCTCAACATCCAGTATACTATGTAAGTAAAGTTCTACTTGACGCTGAGGCCAGGTATTCTCATTTAGAGAAATTAATTCTTGATTTAATTATGGCTTCCGCTAAACATAGACATTATTTCGAAACTCACACCATTATTGTGAAAACTAACCTTCCTATCAAGAATGTTCTCAGAAAACTTCAAATGTCAGGTAGAATGGCAAAGTGGGCAATCAAGCTTATTGCATATGACATTAAGTATGAACCAAGGACTGCCATCAAGTCCCAAGCTTTAGCTGACTTTGTGGCTGATTTCAGTAGTGATCTACAAAGGGAAGCTGAATTAGAAGTTCAACAACTTGAGAAGACCAAGGATCCTTAGACACTCCTCATGGATGGAGCTTCAAATGTTAAAGGAACTTGACAAAGCACACTACTAAAATCGCCACAGGGGGACATTATACCCCAATCCATTGCATGTGAATTCCAAACCACTAATCATGAGGCAGAGTATGAGGCCTTGATAGCAGGTTTGTAATTAGCTAACAACATGAGGATCAGGTATCTTCAAGTATATATAGATTCTCTATTAATTACTAATCATTATAACGGTTCTTACACTGTCAAAGGTGAAAAGCTAATCAAGTACATAGGTACCTAGGGAAGAAAAATGCAGAAGCTGATGCTCTAGCCAATCTTGGATCATCACTGAAGATTCCAGAGGATGTGAAAATACTCATCATTCATGTCTTAGCCCCTGCTATTGAAGATCACATAGCTATGGAGATAGCAGAGGATTCTGCAATAATACCTAGTGATGGTCCACAATCAAATTCAGGATCCTGGATCCTTCCAATCCTAAGATATATACAACATGGAGAGATTCCTACAGGAGAAAACCCCAGAGCTTTCAAAGTCAAGGTATCTTAACTCACCATACTAAATGACATGTTATACAAGATATCTCTTGCAGGTCCCTAGTTGCGGTGCATTGAGGATCCAGAAATTCAAGAAGTTCTAAAGGATTTTCATGAAGGAGACTGTGGGAACCACACTGGGGGCAGAGCACTATTCTTAAGGATCCTCAGAACAGGATGCTATTGGCCTATGAGGAAGAAGTATGCTGTGGAATACACAAAGAAATGTAATGCTTGTCAAAGACATAGCATTATCCTTCATCAACCAGCTGAGCTCCTTCATCCTATTATTACCAGATTTGATGGCCAGTTATCAACAAAGAATGGCTGGAGCATACAACAAGAATGCCAGGTTCAGAAGATTTCAAGGTCCCTATTTAATTGAAGCTGAAGCAGGAAAGAGGGCATATCATTTGTTAACAATAGATGGTGACCACTTACCAAGAGCTTGGAATGCGGTTCATTTAAAGAAATACTTTAAGTAAGAAGGATCAGGGATCCTCAGCGATACCAGTATTCTGATTAAGGATCCGAGATCCTCAAAGGATATATGATTCTACATTTGGTAACACATTACTTTCATTTTCATTCATTTTATACTTATTACTTATCAGAAGGCAAAGATGTTAAACATTTAACATCTATTTTCATAAAGTTTAAGCTTTTGCAGAGTCATTATCATTTTACAGAAGATTAAAGTGGTTGGCCAACTCTCCAAAGTTTATTTGGGCTTGTCCCCAGTTATTTGGGCTTGTCCCCAGTTTTGGGCATGTCCCCAGTTTTGGGCTTGTCCCCAGTTTTGTCAGTAGCGCACGATGATCCTGGTGCAGTTCAAGGCAATGTGACCAGTACCCGCTTTAGGGGCTGATAATTTCATTGTACTGGCTGTATTCAGGATCCTACGTATAATGGTAGACGTACCATACATCCGTTCCTAAGGTTTCTAACGTTTTCACGTTAGCTAAGGTTTCGGAATTTTCATGTCGCTCAAGTTTGGATAGTCGCCAGTGAGGGCCATACTCCAGTTTACACAAGTTTATTTGGGCTTGACCCCAGTTTACATCCGTTTATTTGGGCTTGTCCCCAGTTTATTTGGGCTTGTCCCCAGTTTGTTGGGCTTGTCCCCAGTTTATGTGGGCTTGTCCCCAGTTTGTTGGGCTTGTCCCCAGTTTATTTGGGCTTGTCCCCAGTTATTATGGGTTCATTCCCAATTATTTGGCTTTGTCCCAAGTTTGTTTTTCTTACAGGATCTTGGAGCTCTAAAGTTCTGACAATAAAGGATCCAGGATCCTTCTCCTTGTAAATAAATTAATTAAAGAAGTGGATAAATTGAAGTTAGATCATTACCAGAGTGAGGATCATCTATCCTCTGAGGATCCTTTATGGACATCGGACACAGAGATAGGTGAGGATCCTGGATCCTTATTACATGAAGTATCTTTTTAAGTGGACAGCATTCCAAGCTCTTGGTAGCAAATCTCCTTCCATTGTTAATAATCGATATGCCCCCTTTCCTGCTTTAGCTTCAATAAGGTAGGGACCTTCCCACTTTGGTGCTAACTTGCCATCAGCAGGATTGGTGGTATTTTGGAATGCTTTCCTTAACACCATATCACCGACTTGAAACTTCCTGATCCTGACATTCTTGTTATAAGCTCCAACCATCCTTTGTTGATAACTAGCCATTCTTATCCTTGCCAAATCCCCGAGTTCTTCTATGGTATCCAAGTCTTGAACAAAGTTTTCAGCATTTCCTTCAGGATCACGGATGCTTGTTCTTGCAGTAGGAACCACCATCTCTGTAGGGATCACTGATTCTGCCACAAACACTAAAGAAAATGGAGTCTGGCCAGTAGCATTCTTGGGAGTTGTCCTATCAGCCCATAACACATAAGGTAGTTCTTCTGCCCATTTTCCTTTCTTGGATCCAAGCTTCTTCTTCAAGTTATTGATGATGATCTTGTAGGATGATTCTGCCTGACCATTGGCTTGTGGGTGGACTGGTGTTGATGTTATCATCTTAATCCCCCAGCGGTCACAAAGGTTAGTAGTTCTATTCCCAATAAATTGGGATCCATTATCACAAACAATTTCAGAATGGATACCAAATCTAGTAATAATATTTCTCTTAATAAAGGATATCACTTCTTTTTCTCTGATTTGAGCAAAAGCTTCAGCTTCTATCCACTTGGAGAAGTAATCAGTCATAGAAAGCATGAACACCTTTCCACCAGGTGCCTTGGGAAATTTGCCAACTATATCCATTCCCCATCTCATGAATGGCCAAGAAGAGGATATAGGATGCAGGAGTTCTGCTGGTTGGTGAAGGATATTACTATGTCTCTGACAAGGATCACACTTCTTAGCATAATCCACAGCATCCTTCTTCATTGTAGGCCAATAGTATCATGTCCTCAGTATCCTTGAGAATAGCGCCCTGCCCCCAGTGTGGTTTCCACAATCTCCTTCATGAAAATCCTTTAGGACTTCTTGGATTTCAGGATCCTCAATGCATCTTAGATATGGTCCTGCAAGAGATCGTTTATATAACATGTTATTTAATATTGTAAATTGAGATACCTTGGCTTTGAAAGCTCTGGGGTTTTCTCCTGTAGGAATCTCTCCATGTTGTATATATCTCATGATTGGAAGGATCCATGATCCTGAGTGAGATTGTGTATCATTACTATGGATGACTGCAGAATCCTCTCCTATCTCCATAGCTACATGATCCTCAATAGCAAGAGTTAAGATATGAATAATAAGGATTTTGATATCCTCTGGAATCTTCAAGGATGATCCTAGGTTGGCCAATGCATCAGCTTCTGCATTTTCTTCTCTGGGTACCTGTGTCAAACTAAAGGAAACAAAAGAAAGTGCCAATTCTTTGACTATCTCTAAATATTTGATTAGCTTTTCACCTTTAACAGCATAGGATCCATTAAAGTGATTAGTAATTAACAATGAATCTACATGTACCTTAAGATACCTGATCCTCATATGCTTGGCAATTTGCAAACCAGCTATCAAGGCTTCATATTCAGCCTCATTATTAGTAGTTTGAAACTCGCAAGCTATTGAGTGGGTTATTATGTCCCCCTGTGGAAATTTTAGTAGTATTCCAAGTCATGTTCCTTTGACATTAGAGGCTCCATCAGTGAAGAGTATCCAAGGATCCTTAGTCTCTTCAAGCTGCTGAACTTCCAACTCAGCTTCTCTTTGTAAGTCACTACTAAAATCTGCCATAAAGTCAGCTAAGGCTTGGGATTTAATGGCAATCCTTGGTTCATATCTTATATCATAAGCACTAAGCTTCACTGCCCATTTAGCCATCCTCCCTGACATTTCTGGTTTCCTGAGAACATTCTTAATTGGAAAGTTAGTCTTAACAATAACGGCATGAGTTTCAAAATAATGTTTTAGTTTAGTGGATGCCATAATCAAAGCAAGGATAAGTTTTTCTAAATGTGAATACCTAGATTCAGCATCAAGCAAACTCTTACTTACATAATAAACAGAAGGTTGTGTACCTTCGTGATCCTTAACAAGGACTGTACTTACTGCTTTTGAGGATACCGCTAGATATAAGGAAAATATATCCCCTTTTTCTGGTTTCACCAAGGCAGGAGCTGAGGACAGGTAATCCTTCAGGGCTTTGAGAGCATTTTCATGCTTTTCAATCCACTCAAATTTCTTGTTCTTTCTAAAAATGTCATAGAATTCCTTGCACTTTTCTGATGACTTTGATATGAACCTATTCAAGGCTGCGATCCTCCCTGTCAACCTTTGCACACCCTTGGCATTGGCAGGAGATTTGATATTCACAATTGCCTTAATTTGATCTGGACTTGCTTCAATGCCTCTTTTTGTTACCATGTATCCTAGGAACTTCCCTGCTTTAACACCAAAGTGACACTTTGAAGGATTCAATTTCATGTTAAATTTATCAAGGATATCGAATGCTTCCTCCAAGTCTCTAAGGTGATCCTCAGCTTTCTTGGACTTAACCACCATGTCATCTATATAGACTTCCATAGTGTGTCCTATTTGTTCCTTAAACATCATATTGACTAGCCTTTGATAAGTAGCGCCTGCATTCCTCTTGGGGTCATAAAGGCTGTATCCTCTTGGTCAGATGGTTCCATCTGAATTTGTTGAAATCCAGATGAAGCATCCATAAAAGTCAACAACTCATGACCTACGGTAGTGTTATAGGTGAAATTCTGAGCTCATATCCTGGATAATATCTTAAATTATATCTTGCTTGTATGATATATGTTCATGCCCGGGATGCTGATTCAGGATATTGGTAACATCCTGAATGGTATCCTGAGGATTACTAATGGATTATGTGCAGGAATACGAGTCCAAGCTTGTAACGTTCATGAGGACCCTTTCCCCAGAAGACTCGGTCTAAGTCGTTCGAAGGAAGACGTTGAAGCCGATTTACTCGGTCCATAACGTTAACTATGGAATATTCGGAGGCATCCCCTATTTATAGGAATTTTTGTTTGTATTTCTTAGCTATAAATAGTTGGATAAATCAGATCGAATAGGACACAACAACACTCACTGCTCTCTAACACTTTACTCTCTCGCAATTCTCACTTTTACTAAAAGCATTGTAACACTTAGCGATCTGATCAATATCCTGCACTGTATCCTGACGTTTGAAGTACTAAGAAGAGCAAGGCAGCTGCGATTGTCAGTTCCCGAGGTTTTGTGCCGGCGATCTAGATTGATCAAGGGCTTTCCTCGTATATCTCGTGTTACCCCCTTTACTTTTTGCTCATTGTTTGATCACAGATACAACTCAATATCTTGAGCCGTATCCTGAAAACTGTCTCTGCAAACAACTTAATTAGCATATTTTCAACACATTTTCTTAGCACACTACCTCACTTAAATAATTTGATCACTTAATTGCTTCGGTAATTTTTAACCAAAACAATTTGGCGCCCACCGTGGAGCAAGTGGTGCTATTTGTACTAAAAACTTTTATGAAATCGTTACTTGATTTTCTACTTTTAAAACTTTTTGCCACACTATTTACAATGGCCTCGAGATCAAACATGAGCTCCTTCACCGTGTCTGCTACAACCTCTGCTACTACTAGTTTGGCGCTTCCACCACCTCCTCCAAGGATGCAAACTTCTTCACAACCTCAGGATGTTATCCCTACTCGGAACACTCAGGGATCTGGACCTGTTTTGGCTTCTAATGATGAAATTCTAACCTTATTTGGTAGTGTACAGGAACAGATGAGGCAACAGTAGGAAACCAACCAAATGCTGACGAGAGAAATACAACTCTTGAAGTCCAGCTCGAGCAGGCCCGCTGAGGATATTGTCACTCCTTTACTGCCCAGAGCTTTAAACTTCAGCTCGGCCGTATATACTGAGGATAACAGGGGAAATATTGTGCCTTGCCATTCTCAGAATCATACTCCTGAAATACCTTCCTCGGTTAGGATGTCAACTGTGAGGAGCTCAGGATATTTTTCAGGATATGGCCAGAATCCTCAGACTGGTAACGTGTCAAATAATAATAATATTCTTGCTACTAATAGTGGATCTTTGCAGGATGCGGGTATGACGTCAGCATTTTCTAGGGAACTTCAGAAATTGAAGGACATGATATCCAGTGTACCTGGGGTGGTCCAGCCAATTCCGGAAGTGTCCCAAGATAGCCACAGGATATCCCGGTTTGCATATCCTATTTGTGATGCTGAAATCCCAAAAAGATTTCAAACCCCCAACATGAAGCTCTATGACGGAACTCAAAGAAGCATGCCTATGCAAGGGAAAGAATGGAGATCAACCCTATCCCTCCGGACCTCAAAGAAGCATGCCTATGCAAGGGTTTTGGTTCTACCTTAACAGGATCAGCCTTAAAGTGGCTCCTAAATGTTCCTCCTCACTCGATTACATCATTTGCTCACCTAGTGAATTTATTTAATAGTCAATTTTCTTGCAGTCGAAGTTTTGAAAAACTAACAAGTGATCTCTACAGGATAACTCAAGGACCTCAGGAATCCTTAAGAGATTATGTGAACAATTTTAGCCGAGAATCCTTAGATATTCCACATCTTGATTTTGCAACATCTGTGCAGGCTTTCAAGATGTGGCTGCAAAAAGATTCTCAGTTTTACCAAGATCTTGTAATGAACCCATGTAGGAACTTGGATGAAGCTCGAAAGAGGGCTTTAAGATATATTAGACTAGAGGATGACAAAAAGATGCAAGAGAGGATGAATTCGTCTACCACTTATGAATCAACTAATAGGAAATCAGAATCCTCGTTTAAACCATATCGCTCTAATCCGTATGGCAGAAATGACAACATGAAAGTGAATGTTGTCGAAGACAAGGATCCTGAGGAGTATCCTGAATTATCTGAATATTGCTTTTCTGTTAACATACCTGAACTGATGTACGCTATGCAGGGTTTAGGAGACAAAGCCAGGTGGCCTCGGAAGAATCAGCAAAAAGCTGATTGGAAGGATAAGTCCAAATGGTGTGCCTTCCATGAAGATTTCGAACATGTAACTGAGGATTGCATTGCTCTAAGAAAATAAATAAGCTAACTCCTAAGCAAGGGATATCTAAAGGATCTCCTAGGAAGAAAGAAGAATAAGGGTCAGGATACTGAGAAGGATCCTGAACGAGCGGCATCACCTCTTGCGGATGCCAAGATAATCAACTTTAATTCAGGAGGATCCGACATTTGTGGGACTTCATATTCTGCAGCTAAGAGGCATGCCAAGGAGGCTAAGACCGAAAGAGGAGATAAACCAGCCAGGATGACTACCCTCACAACTGATAAAGTGATCACCTTCGACAGTGATGACAGGGACACTGTCCAGGATCCTCACCATGATGCTCTGGTAATAACATTATATGTGGCTAACCATTTTATACGCAGGATATTGGTGGATAATGGCAGCTCAGTCAACATAATCCAACTAGAGACTTTAAAGAGAATGAATGTATCTCCAATGGATATCACTTCGAAATCCACCGTGCTAGTTGGGTTCAGTGGAGAGGCTAGGAACACAGTGGGAGAGATAAAGTTACCAGTGTATGTTGAAGGGGTTAACTCAATACAACGCTTCTATGTGATGGACTCCCTATCCTGCTATAATATCATATTGGGTAGGCCATGGATCCATGATATGAAGGTTGTGCCATCAACTTATCATCAATGCATCAAAATCCCTACCCCTTGGGGGGTTGTCAAGGTTTATAGTGATCAGCAGGAGGCGAAGGAATGTTACTCATCCTCAATGAAATCCTCAACCAAGCCTAGTGCAGCATAGCAATTAAAGATGCGGGCCCAGGATATCATGGAGGCTTCAGAGCAGGATGTAAAGAAAATTATCCTGGATCAGGATAATCCGGTTATCTCGGTGCTCGTAGGAACCAATATCCTTCAGGATATTGAGGAACAGTTAACTAACTTTTTGAAGTGCAGGATGTCAACATTCGCGTGGAAGTATGAGGATATGACAGACATTTCCAAAGATATTATAACACATAAGCTCGGTATTGACAGATCATTCAAATCTGCCCAACAAAAGAGAAGGAAGTTTGCTCCGGAGCGAAATATGATTATTCAGGAAGAAGTAGAGAGGCTATTGAAATCTAAAATGATCAGAGAAGTCAAGTTTCCAAGATGGCTAGCAAATGTAGTCGTGGTACAGAAGAAAAATGGGAAATGGAGAGTTTGTGTAGATTACACAGACTTGAATAAAGCTTGTCCCAAAGACCCATTTCCTCTTCCTCATATTGATGCAATGGTGGATGCTACTGCCGGCCATGAGATGTTAACATTCATGGATGCATCCTCAGGATTTCAGCATATCCAAATGGAACCTTCGGACCAGGAGGATACTGCCTTCATGACACTGTTTTGGTCAAAAATCAGACGAGGATAATGCAACCAAACTCTCTCTTACGAGGTATGATGCTTGAATTGGTAAACAACAATGAGGATCACTATGAAATGAATTGCACAGGGGACACAAAGATTTATACGAGGAAAAAGCCCTTGATCAATGTATGATCTCCGGCATAAAAAACCTCGGGTGATGGAAACTACCGATCACCAACTCAAATTAAACAATAATCCTTTTACAACTTCGGATGATAGCGAGCTAAGTACAAGGATCACTATAGTGTATCGTGTAGAAACGTATGAAAAATGCTAAGTGTTTTGCCGAGAGCTGGTGAGTGCAGTTGTACGAGTGTGTGTAGCCAAAAAATAGCCAAGTGTTGTCTAATTAGCTCGCTACCCCTTTTAAATTTAGTAAAATATCTAAATAACTAACTATCCGCAATTCATGCCTTCTCCCCACGATCTCCATAACGTTCACCATGGTCAAGCACGTGCGGAATAAGCGTGGAATATTCTCCAGGAACGTTACCAAGACTAAGTCCAAACTGGTATTCCTGCAAAACAATATCGAATTCAAAGCAGACAATCATTAGTATAAGCATCCTTAGGATGATCCATGATCCTGATCCTGAAGCACTTCTGAGGATCACTAACTGTCACAGAAGTAAGGATCACCAAGCAGGATAATAATTGAGGATCACAGGTCATTAAGAAATCCTCCCCTAACAATTGCCCCCAAAATATAAGGAGTAATATTGTAAATAAACGAGTTGTATTTTGTTGATCTTATCCGCAACAAACTAACGGATAACTAGCCGTTGAAGACAGACTAGCCGTTGCAAACCTGACGTCACTGAAGTGACAATCCTGCAAATCATCATTATAAATAGGAGTTAGAGATAGGATCAATATACATTTAAATTCAAGAGAAACTCCCTTTAAATTCTCAGCCGAAGATCAATCAGGTATCTCTTTTCCTATTTCTCCTTCTCTTACTCTGTTTTTCTTTCTTTACCAACATCACGTTAAGAATGATGCTCCGGTCCTCCCCCGCCAAGGATCACCAGAAGGATAGCCCCTTGAAGAGTCAAGGGATCATCAAAGACTCAGCGAATGAGAGGTGTTGTTTTTCTGATCCGCAAATAGATAAGATCCGGCACTGCTTTCCGGCGAACACCTTTTTCAAACCCTTCGATCCCACTGTTCTGAGCGACTACATTTCTGAGACATGGGTTGCCTTTCCTGTTACCCCATTCACCATAGGATACATCTATCCTTTTCCAGCTTTTACCCAATCCTTTTTCTCCCTTACCGGCATCTCCTACATCCAAGCTATGCCGATGATCTGGAGGGTCTTATATACCCTTGAAAGGATCATAGAGCAGGAAGGGATTGATTTAGAATGTCGGAACTGGCAGAGATGTATGATCTCACAACGTTTGGATCCCACCGATATCTGTTTAAGCGAAAACCCGGCGAAGAACATCCCATTTTTAAAGCCACCAAGAACGATACAAACTGGAAACAACGCTTTTTCTTTGTCAGAAGGGATACCATTCCAAACGGAAAGGATCTACCAAGGAAGTGGTCCACCCATGGTAGGACAGAGGATCCTGAGAAGGATCACCAGGTAATCTTGCTCTTGTGATAGGATCACTAACCCCTTTTTGTTTTATGTTATGCAGCTGTCACTGTTTCACACCTCATATCGTCTCCTGATACTAAGGAAAGGCTTGCTGTTTTTAGAAGACTCGGTCCTGAAACAAGATCATTCAAGACAATCACCCAATATTCTCAAGAGGTATCCTCAGGCTCAGTCACCATGTCAAGTAAGTATCCTGCTTTTTATATAGTTAAAGATTTAAATAAATAGTTAAATAGAAATAGGATAAGGATACTTATCTTGCTTTGAATGTGTAGGTGCCGGAAAAGCTTCCAAGCCTGCCTCTCAGTTCAACATGGCCGACCTTGACACTGTTCGATCCAGAAAGAAGAAGGCCATTGCCAGCCCTAGTGTCTCCATCCCCAAGGCACCCATTAAAGGAAGGGGTGGCAAGAAGAGGAAAAACTCTGAGATAGAGGACCTACAAGGCCTGCCACTGATCCGCCACCAATTCCTTGAATACTTCAATGATGTGAGGATCACCAATTCTGCCTAGGTATCCTACTTATTTGAGGATCATCTGATTTTGAACTACTTTGTCTCTTTTGCAGAAATTTGCTGAGATTGAAGACTACGTGGGGAACATTGAGGAGCTGGATAGGAAGATTGCTGACCTCCAACAAGTTGCAGTGCTCAAAGATCTTAAGATTGCTGATCTCGAAAAAGCCCTTCAAGACGCCAAGACTAAGACAGCTAAAATCTTGATCGACATCGACTACGAGAAGCATGATCTCATAGAAGGTGCAAAGGTCTCCACTGCCATCACAATGTACAAGACAAAACTGAAGATGGCCCAGGAGGCTCAAGATCCTGACTTCGACAGAAGCAGCTGGGATGTTGAGGGCTAGAAAGCGAGGTTAGCTTATCTGGAAGATGATGAGGAGGCTGAGGAGGTTTTGGCGATCGAGGCTGGAGGTAGTGGGAAGTATCAGGTGAAGGATACCGAAGCTGGAGGGGATGAAGATGCAGCGAAGGTGTAAGCTGCACGATTGGGCAATGATGGACATTTCTAGACGTAGCCGGAGCCCAATTTTTTAAATTCGGTAGTAGTTTATTTTGTGGTTGTGCTGTTTCAAAACAATGATGGTCTGTATTTGAACAATAGTTTTAGGATTAAGGATCTAGGATCCTTTGGATAACAGGTAGGATTACAAATGGTGGAGGGATCCTCTGTTTGGGGGATGAAGCCATTGTGATCCTGCCGCCTTTTGATTTACTACACTTGCTATAACCGCATTAACAATGGACACCCATTGCCAACCCATGTGGACGGGCCACGTTTTGCTGGTAGAAACATGGGTTGGCAATTTTGACAACCTTCGACGGTTAAACCTTTGTTAATAAAATAACTTTAATCTTTTTTGGCTTATCTTGTGTTATTATCCTTGTTTGTCCTTTTAATTTTCAATTGTTTTAATGTACACTTATCTGAATAAGAAAAGTTGAACAAATTAGATAAAAAGTTTAGGATATGATCCAGGATCAAATATCCTATAGTTGAAAAATTCCAAAAAGTTGTATATTTTAAGGATCATGAGTTCGGTTGTCAAAGTATTAGGGTTATTCAAATAATCAATGAATAAAATCAAAACAGTTAAGGATCATACCTGAGGATCTAAGTTAGGATCCTAACCCTTAATACTATAACCAGGATAATCATAGGACAAACCTTAGTAAGAGGTAAGGATCAAGGATCCTTGGTTGTTTAACTTCGAAGACCTGAAATAGAACATAACTTGGGACTAAGCCATTATAAGATAAAAGTTAGCAACTGGGGACAAGCCCAAAGGATAACTGGGGACAAGCCCAAGGATAACTGGGGACAAGCCCAAGGATAACTGGGGACAAGCCCAAGGATCATGTGTGAACTGGAGTATGGCCCTAACTGGCGACTATCCAAACTTAGTGGCATGAAAATGCCAAAACCTTAGCTAACGTGAAAACGTTAGAAACCTTAAGAACGGATGTATGGTACGTCTACCATTATACGTAGGATCCTAGGTATAGCCAGTACAATGGAATTATCAGCCCCTAAAATGATTACTGGTCCCACTGCCATGAACTATACCAGGATCATCGTGCGCTACTGGCGGAACTGGGGTCAAGCCCAAATAACTGGTGTCAAACCCAAATAACTGGTTGCTTTTGTGGATAATCATCCTTTTGCTAAGAGTACCTGAACCTTCAAAACTCAAAATCACGTGAAAGGGGGATAAAGGATGCAGGATCCTTATCCTTATGTGAGAAAGTAAGGAAATGAAATAGTTTAGGATTAGAAGATTACCAAAATGAGGATCATCTGTGCTTTAAGGATCCTTTAAGGATATTTATGTGAGGATCATGGATCCTTATCACATGAAGTATTTCTTCAAATGGACAACATTCCAGGCTCTAGGTAGCAAATCACCTTCCATTGTTAGCAATCGATATGCCCCCTTTCCTGCCTCAGCTTCAATCAAGTAAGGTCCTTCCCATTTTGGTGCCAACTTTCCATCAGCAGGATTGGTGGTATTCTGAAATGCTTTCCTTAGTACCATATCACCAACTTGGAATTTCCTGATCCTGACATTTTTGTTGTAGGCTCCAGCCATTCTTTGCTGATAACTGGCCATCCTTATCCTTGCCAAATCTCTGATTTCTTCTATAGTATCTAGGTCTTGAACCAAGTTCTCATCATTTTCCTCAGGATCACGAATACTTGTTCTAGCAGTTGGAACCATCATTTCTGTAGGGATCACTGATTCTGCCCCAAATACCAAAGAGAATGGAGTTTGGCCTGTAGCATTCTTAGGAGTTGTCCTATCAGCCCAAAGCACATAAGGTAGTTCTTCTGCCCATTTCCCTTTCTTGGATCCAAGTTTCTTCTTCAAATTGTTGATGATGATCTTATTAGAGGATTCTGCCTGACCATTAGCTTGTGGGTGGACTGGTGTTGATGTTATCATCTTAATCCCCCAGGTGTCACAAAAGTTAGTAGTTCTGCCCCCAATGAATTGGGAACCATTATCACATATAATTTCAGAAGGAATACCGAATCTAGTTATAATATTTCTTTTAATGAAGGATATAACTTCCTTTTCTCTGACTTGGGCAAAAGCTTCAGCCTCTATCCACTTGGAGAAGTAATCAGTCATAGCAAGCATGAACACTTTTCCACCAGGTGCCTTAGGGAGCTTACCAACTATATCCATGCCCCATCTCATAAATGGCCAAGTGGAGGATATAGGATGCAATAATTCAGCTGGTTGATGAAGAATATTGTTGTGTCTTTGACAAGGATCACACTTCTTAGCATACTCCACAGCATCTCTCTTCATAGTTGGCCAATAGTATCCTGTCCTCAGGATCCTTGAGAATAATGCCCTGCCCCCAGTGTGGTTTCCACAATCTCCTTCATGGAAGTCTTTTAAAACTTCTTGGATTTCAGGATCCTCAATGCATCTTAAATATGGTCCTGCAAGAGATCGTTTATACAACATATTATTTAAAATTGTGAATTGAGATACCTTAATTTTGAAAGCCCTAGGGTTTTCTCCTGTAGGAATCTCTCCATGTTGTATGTATCTCATGATTGGAAGGATCCATGATCCTGAATGAGATTGATTATCATCACTAGGGATGATTGCAGAATCCTCTCCTATCTCCATAGCCACATGATCCTCGATAGCCGGGGTCAGGATATGGATAATAGGGATCTTGATATCCTCCGGGATCTTCAAGGATGATCCTAAATTAGCTAATGCATCTGCCTCTGCATTCTCTTCCCTTGGTACCTGTGTCAAACTAAAGGATACGAAAGAGAGTGCCAATTCTTTGACTATCTCCAAATATTTGATTAGCTTTTCACCTTTAAAAGCATAGGATCCATTAAAGTGATTAGTGATTAACAAAGAATCTACATGTACCTCAAGGTACCTGATCCTCATATGCTTAGCAATTTGCAAGCCAGCTATCAAGGCTTCATATTCAGCCTCATTGTTAGTGGTTTGGAACTCACAAGCTATAGAGTGGGGTATTATGTCCCCCTGTGGCGATTTTAGTAGTATTCCAAGCCCTGTTCCTTTGACATTTGAGGATCCATCAGTATAGAGTATCCAAGGATCCTTGGTCTCCTCTAGCTGCTGAACTTCTAACTCAGCTTCCTTTTGCAAATCACTACTGAAATCTGCCACAAAGTCGGCTAATGCTTGGGATTTAATGGCTGTCCTGGGCTCATATCTTATATCATATGCACTAAGCTTCACTGCCCACTTAGCCATCCTTCCTGACATTTCAGGTTTCCTGAGGACATTCTTAATTGGAAAATTAGTTTTGATGATAATGGCATGAGTTTCAAAATAATGTCTCAATTTAGTAGATGCCATAATTAATGCAAGGATGAGTTTTTCTAAGTGTGAATACCTGGATTCAGCATCAAGTAAACTCTTACTTACATAATAGACAGGATGTTGTGTACCTTCGTGATCCTTAACAAGGACGACACTTACTGCTTTTGAGGATACCGCGAGATATAAGGATAACACATCTCCTTTTTCTGGTTTCATCAAGCCAGGGGCCGAGGATAGGTAATCCTTAAGAGCTCTTAAGGCACTTTCATGCTTCTCAGTCCACTCGAATTTCTTGTTCTTCCTTAGGATATCATAGAATTCCTTGCACTTTTCTGAGGATTTGGATATGAATCTGTTTAAAGCTGCAATCCTGCCTGTTAACCTCTGAACATCCTTAGCATTGGCAGGGGACTTGATGTTTACTATAGCTTTGATTTGTTCTGGACTGGCTTCGATGCCTCTCTT
Organism: Helianthus tuberosus; assembly: GCA_030545235.1. NCBI lineage: Eukaryota > Viridiplantae > Streptophyta > Magnoliopsida > Asterales > Asteraceae > Helianthus > Helianthus tuberosus. The sequence goes on along the minus strand of CM060449.1, from coordinate 62,032,855 downwards.
TGTCACCATATATCCTAAGAATTTACCGGCTTTAACACCAAAGTGACATTTTGAAGGATTAAGTTTCATGTTATATTTGTCAAGGATATTGAATGCTTCCTCCAAGTCTCTTAGGTGATCCTCAGCCTTTTTTGGTTTTACCACCATATCGTCTATGTAAACCTCCATAGTCTGTCCAATCTGATCCTTGAACATCATATTCACTAGCCTTTGATAAGTTGCACCTGCATTTCTTAGTCCAAATGGCATAGCAATATAACAGTATATACCAGTTGGAGTCATAAAGGCTGTATCCTCTTGATCGGATGGTTCCATTTGAATTTGTTGATATCCAGATGAAGCATCCATAAAAGTTAACAGTTCATGACCCGCCGTTGCATCCACCATGGAGTCAATGTGGGGTAATGGGAAAGGATCCTTGGGACATGCCTTATTTAAATCGGTGAAATCAACACATACCCTCCACTTTCCGTTTTTCTTTTGAACAACAACCACATTGGCCAACCATCTTGGATACTTGACCTCTCTAATCATACCTGCTCGGAGTAATTTCTCTACCTCCTCCTGGATAATGGCATTTCTTTCTGGTGCAAATTTCCTCCTCTTTTGATGGATTGGTTTAAAGGACCTATCAATGCCAAGTTTGTGAGTGATTATATCTTTAGATATACCTGTCATGTCTTCGTGTTTCCATGCAAAGGTGGTCTTTCTCCTTTTGAGGAAGGATATGAGGTCTTCCTTTATTTCGCCAAGGATCCCTGATCCTATATAAACTTTAGATTTAGGATCATCAGAATCCATAAGGATTTCTACTACATCCTGTTCTCTTGCCTCCAAGACATCCCTTGGAGGACGCTTTAATTGCTATTGCTCCCTTGACTTTGACGTTGGTTTCATTGATGAGGTGTAGCAGTTCTTAGCCTCTTGCTGATCACTATTAATCTTCACTATCCCCCAAGGACTAGGAAGCTTCACACATTGATGATAAGTGGATGGGACTGCCTTCATGTCATGTATCCAAGGCCTGCCAAGGATAACATTACAACAAGATAAACAGTCAATAACACAAAACTTTTGGTAAGAATGTAGGCCTTCGATATAGATTGGGAGTTTAATGTCCCCCAGAGTATTCTTAGTCTCGCCACTGAATCCCACGAGCACAGAGGATCTTGGTATGATATCGGATTCAGGAATATTCATCTTCTTGAGGACATCAAGCTGGATAATGTTCATAGAGCTTCCTCCATCTATAAGGATCCTGCGAACAAAATGGTTAGAAATAAAAAGAGTGATAACCAAACCATCATGATGAGGATCCTGAATGTCAACACGATCATCCTCATCAAAAGTTATAACTTTTCCTTCGGAGACACTGGATGTTCGAATGGGTCTATCTCCATTATCCATCTTGGTTTCCTTTGCATGTCTTTTAGCTGCAGAGAAGGATGTTCCACAAATGTCTGATCCTCCAGAAATAAAGTTTATAACTTGTGCATCTGCTGGAGGGGCTGGAGCTTTCTCTGGGATCCTTTCAGGATCCTGAGTCCTTGACTTCTTTCTCCCCAATAATTCTTTCAAGTGCCCCTTGCTCAACAAGTATCCAATTTCTTTTCTCCGTGCGATGCATTCTTCTGTGAGATGCCCAAAATCTTCATGGTATGCGCACCACTTTGACTTATCTTTAGTTGCAGCTGGTCTGTCATTTTTCCTGGGCCATCTAGCTTTATCACCTAAATTCTGCATCGCAAGGATTAGTTCATTGTTATCAACAGAAAAACAATATTCAGAAATTGGAGGATAATCCTCATCATCCTCTTCTTGTTCAACAGCATGCACATTCTGGTTATCAGATTTGTTATAGGATCTGAACTTGTTGCTCTTGAATGAGGATCCTTGCTTCTCTTGCTTTGAGGATCCTGCTAACCTCTCCTGGATCCTTTTGTCATCCTCTAGCCGGATGAACCTAAGGGCCCGGGTTCTTACCTCATCTAGATTCCTGCATGGTGTCATAACAAGATCATCATAGAATAATGAATCCCTAAGCAATCCCATTTTAAAGGCTTCAACAGCCGTAGCTATATCCAGGTTAGGGATATCTAAGGATTCTTTACTAAATTTAGTGATATAATCCCATAATGATTCATTATGACCTTGGGTTATCCTATACAGATCACTAGTTAAACGCTCAAATTTTCTACTACAAGAAAACTGTTTATTAAATAGGTTAACTAGATTAGCAAACGAGGTAATAGAGTAAGGGGGAAGACTTAACAGCCATTTAAGAGCCGATCCAGTAAGAGTGGATCCAAATCCCTTGCACAGACATGCTTCCTTTAACCTTTCTGGGATGGGATTAATCTCCATCCTTTCCCTGTACTGTGCTATGTGTTCTTCAGGATCTGTTGAACCATCATACAACTTCATGGTAGGCACATGGAACCTCTTGGGTATCTCAGCATCACAGATTGGTGGTGCAAAACGAGATATCTTGTGGCTCCCATCTGCAATCTCCGGGATAGGCTTGACCACTCCTGGGACACTTGATATCATATCCTTTAACTTTTGCAATTCTCTGGCCATGGCATGATTGATACCTATATCCAGCATAAGGCCATGGTTAGTGGTATAAGAATTATTGAAAGTGTTACCTCCCATTGGATTCAAATTAGGAAGAGCGGATGTGAATCCATATTGTTGGGGCTCTGGAATGACCGATGGACCAGTAGAAGCAATGGTCTGCATTGGAATAAAATCTCCCTGATGGATATCGGAACTCCCTGACTGCAAACTCCTTAAGGATCCCAGAATCTGGAAGGATCCCTGAAACTGAGAGGATCCTTGGACCTGGGAGGATCCTGGGACGTAGGAAGATCCTTGAACCTGGGAGAATCCTTGAACCTGAGAGGATCCTTGAACCTGGGAGGATCATTGAAACGGCCAGAACCCTTGAATCTGCTGCGCTCCCGAGTATCCTCCTGAGCTTGCGAAGGATCCTATATGCTGAGGATGGGATCCTGCTGGTTGGAAGTGTAACCCTGAAGCCTGAGTCATTGCTGATGATCCGTAATGCACTCCTTTTGGTCCTCCCACATATTGAACGTCTGGAACCACTGAAGGCTGAGAAGTTATAACCGGAGTATCGAAATTCAAAGATCTGGGCATCAGTGGGGAATGATCCTCTGCCGATCTCTTCTGTTTCTTGTTGTCTCCAATTTCTCTAAGAATCCTTTCATTGGTCTTGTCCGGCTGCTGTATATGCTCCTTCATCTGCAAAATCAGAGTAAACAAGTCACTAGTAGTAGGAGTATAAGAAGCAGAAGAAGTTGGAGGTTTCGAGAAAATGGGAGTTGGTTTCTTCTCAGCATTTTTCTGAGGTCCAGAAGGTGGTGGAGGCAAAGGTGGAATGCCCTGGGACGAATTGACTGCAGACATCGCACTGGAGGTGTTCTTTGATGATGAAGCCATCTGCTTGGATGTAACGAACCAAAATGATCACAAAAATGAGAATTTCTTAGGAATGAAGCACCAATTGCCCCATGGTGGGCGCCAAACTGTTTTGGTCAAAAATCAGACGAGGATAATGCAACCAAACTCTCTATTACGGGGTATGATGCTTGAATTGGTAAACAACAATGAGGATCACTATGAAATGAATTGCACAGGGGACACAAAGATTTATACGAGGAAAAAGCCCTTGATCAATGTATGATCTCCGGCATAAAAAACCTCGGGTGATGGAAACTACCGATCACCAACTCAAATTAAACAATAATCCTTTTACAACTTCGGATGATAGCGAGCTAAGTACAAGGATCACTATAGTGTATCGTGTAGAAACGTATGAAAAATGCTAAGTGTTTTGCCGAGAGCTGGTGAGTGCAGTTGTACGAGTGTGTGTAGCCAAAAAATAGCCAAGTGTTGTCTAATTAGCTCGCTACCCCTTTTAAATTTAGTAAAATATCTAAATAACTAACTATCCGCAATTCATGCCTTCTCCCCACGATCTCCATAACGTTCACCATGGTCAAGCACGTGCGGAATAAGCGTGGAATATTCTCCAGGAACGTTACCAAGACTAAGTCCAAACTGGTATTCCTGCAAAACAATATCGAATTCAAAGCAGACAATCATTAGTATAAGGATCCTTAGGATGATCCATGATCCTGATACTGAAGCACTTCTGAGGATCACTAACTGTCACAGAAGTAAGGATCACCAAGCAGGATAATAATTGAGGATCACAGGTCATTAAGAAATCCTCCCCTAACAGACACCAACAGGTATTTATTGTCATACTGCTATGCCTTTTGGTTTGAAAAATGCAGGTGCAACGTACCAGAGATTGGTGAACATGATGTTTAAAGACAAGCTGGGGGACACCATGGAGGTGTACATTGATGATATGGTGGTAAAATCTAAGAAGGCTGAGGATCACCTCCAGGATATTAAGGGAGCATTTGATATCCTGGATCAATATAATATGAAGCTGAATCCTGCCAAGTGCCATTTTGGAGTTGGAGTAGGAAAGTTTTTAGGATATATGGTGACCAAAAGAGGGATAGAAGCTAGCCCAGAACAGATCAAAGCCATCTTAGGCATCAAGTCACCAACCAATATGAAGGATGTTCAAAGACTGACGGGACGAGTAGCGGCATTGAACAGATTTATCTCAAGATCCTCGGAAAAATGTAAGGAATTTTATGATATCCTGAAGAAAAACAAGAAGTTCAAATGGAAAGAGAAGCATGAAGCAGCCCTGCAGGATTTGAAGCAGTATCTTTCAACTGCACCTCTGTTAATGAAGCCTGAAAATGGTGAACCACTATCCCTATACCTCGCAATATCGGGGAATGCTGTAAGTGCCGTCCTTGTAAAGGATCATGAAGGTCGGCAGTATCCTATCTATTATATTAGTAAAAGTTTATTAGATGCTGAAACTAGATATTCTCATTTAGAAAAATTAATATTGGCTCTAGTTATGGCATCGACAAAGCTTAGACATTACTTCGAGATACATAGGATTCATGTTAAAACCAATTATCCTGTTAAAAATGTGCTTAGGAAACCTGAGATGTCAGGCAGAATGGCTAAGTGGTCAGTGAAGTTAAGTGCTTATGACTTAGCATATGAACCTAGAAATGCCATAAAATCACAGGCTCTAGCTGAATTTGTGGCTGATTTCAATAGTGATATTCAGGATGAAGTAAACCAAGAAGTCCAACAATTAGGAGAAACCTTAGAATCCTGGACATTATATATTGTTGGTGCATCTAATGTTAGAGGAGTAGGATTGGGAATACTACTAAAATCGCCACAGGGGGACATATTACCCCAGGCTATTAGGTGTGAATTTCTTGCCACTAATAATGAAGCAGAGTATGAGGCTTTAATTTCAGGATTAGAGTTGGCTAAAAATATGAATATTAAGAATTTGCAAGTATATGTTGACTCCTTGTAATCACTAATCATTTTAATGGATCCTATGCAGTTAAAGGTGAGAAGTTAATCGAGTACCTCGATATTCTCAAAAAATTAGCAGGATATTTCGATGTTTTTATACTTGAACAGGTACCAAGAGAAGATAATGCTGAAGCGGATGCCTGGGCAAACCTAGGATCATCGGTCAGGATACCAGAGGGAACCCAAATACCGATACTTCATATCCTGTATCCTGCTATGGATCCCTTCAAAGCTTAGGATAAGGAGGTAACAAGCATCCAGGATCCTGGTCATGATCCTGATGAGGATACTGAATCCTGGATGACACCAATCATAAGATATCTCAAGGAAGGATACATCCCTAAAGACGAAAACCCAAAGGCATTTAGGATGAAGGATATACATGAAGGGAATTGTGGTAACCACACTGGGGGCATGTCATTATTCTCAAAAGTATTAAGAACAGGATACTATTGGCCGACAATGAAAAAAGATGCTACAGAATATGCTCGAAGATGTGATGCATGTCAAAGGCACAGTAACATATTACATCAACCAGCTGAACCACTATATCCTATAACTTCCCCATGTCCATTCATGAAATAGGGGATGGACATAGTAGGAAAATTGCCAAAAGCTCCAGGAGGAAAAGTCTTTATGCTGGCAATGACTGACTATTTTTCCAAATGGGTTGAAGCTGAAGCATTCGTTCAAGTTAGAGACCAAGAAGTAGTATCCTTCATAAAAAGGAATATCCTGACCAGGTTTGGAGTACCAGCTGAAATCATTTGCGACAATGGATCTCAGTTTATAAGTAAGAGGACTACTGAGTTTTGGAAGAGTTGGGGAATTAAAATGATCACATCAACTCTAGTACATCCTCAAGCAAATGGACAAGCGGAATCCTCGAACAAGATAATTGTCAACAACTTGAAGAAGAGACTAGGAGCTAAGAAAGGAAGATGGGAAGAAGAACTACCCTTTTGTTTTGTGGGCTGATAGAACGACGGTAAAGAATGCAACTGGTCAAACCCCGTTTTCCTTGGTATTTGGAGCAGAAGCAGTAATCCCAACAGAAATGGTGATACTGTTATGGGTCATTTTCTGAGTATACATATCCTGACTAATATCCCGCTTTTAATTGTTTATTTGTGACCAGGATACTGGACGAGGATATTGCTAACATCCTGGGCGATATCCTAATCTTGAGCGAATTAAACACGTGCAGGTTAATGGCTGTAAGTTACTAACGGTCATCAGGACTTCTTCTCCTCAAGACTCGGGCGTATTTGTTATGAGGAAGCCGTTGAACCCGAAAGACTTGGTCCTCAACGTTCGAGTGGGAATATTCGTTGGATCCCGGAAGTTTAGGATAGTTCGTTACATTATCTTTACTATAAATAGATGGGGGCGGATCAGTTTAAGGCACACAATTTACACTTACACTCTCGAACACATTCACTCTCTAGCTCATTGCAAACACCACACTTGTATTCAAATTTCATTGTAACACATAGTCGATCCGCACCACATCCTGCACTGTATCCTGATATTTGAAGCAATAGAAGAACAAGGCAGCTGCGATTGTCAGCTCCCGAGGTTTTATGCCGGCGATCTAGATTGATCAAGGGCTTTCCTCGTATATCACGTGTACACCTTTACATTTTCGCTCATTGTTTGATCATAGATACAGCTCTATATCCTGAGCCGTATTCTGTAACTGTTTTCATATCCAATTTTGTTAACACATTTTTCACACATATTTCTAGCACACTACCTCACTTAACTAATTTGATCACTAAATTGCTTAGGTAATTTTTGACCAAAACAATTTGGCGCCCACCGTGGGGCAAGTGGTGCTACTTTTACTAAAAATCTTTGCAAAATCATTAATCGGTTTTCTATTTTCTAAACTTTTTGCCACATTGTTTACAATGGCCTCAAGATCAAACATGAGCTCTTCCACTATGTCTGCTACAGCCTCTGCTACCACTGGTTCGGTGCTTCCACCACCTCCTCCAAGGATGCCATTTTCTTCACAACCTCGAGATGTTATCCCTACTCGGAGTGTTCAGGGATCTGCTCCCATTTTAGCCTCTAATGATGAAATTCTGACTTTATTTGGAAGTGTGCAGGAACAAATGAGGCAGCAACAGGAGACTAACCAAATGCTGTTAAGAGAAATACAACTCTTAAAAGCTAGCTCGAGCAGACCTGTTGAGGAAACTGTCACTCCTATACAGCCCAGGGCTTTGAACTTCAGTTCTGCGGTTTACACTGAGGATAATAGGGGGAATATCGTCCCAAGCCATTCTCAGAATCATACCCCTGAGATACCCTCTTCGGTCAGGATGTCGACTGTGAGGAGTTTAGGATATGCTTCAGGATATGGCCAAAATCCTCAGAACGGTAATGTGTCGAATAATAATATTCTTGCTACTAACAATAATGGCTCTTTGCAGGATGCAGGTATGACGTCAACATTTACCAGGGAGCTCCAGAAATTGAAGGACATGATATCCAGTGTACCTGGAGTAGTCCAGCCAATTCCAGAAGTATCCCAAGACAGCCACAGGATATCCCGCTTTGCATATCCTATCTGTGATGCTGAAATCCCAAAAAGATTTCAGACTCCCAACATGAAGCTGTATGATGGGACTACGGATCCTGAAGAGCATATTGCTCAGTATAGGGAAAGAATGGAGATTAACCCTATCCCTCCGGAGCTCAAGGAAGCATGCTTGTGCAAGGGATTTGGTTCTAGTCTAACGGGATCAGCCTTAAAATGGCTGTTAAACGTTCCTCCTCACTCAATTACTTCGTTTGCTCATTTGGTTAATTTATTTAACAGTCAATTTTCTTGTAGTCGGAGTTTTGAGAAACTAACCAGTGATCTTTACAGGATAACTCAAGGGCCTCAGGAATCCTTGAGGGATTATGTGAACAAATTCAGTCGAGAATCCTTGGATATCCCACATCTTGATGTTGCAACAGCTGTGCAAGCTTTTAAGATGGGATTACAAAAGGTTTCTCAGTTTTATCAGGATCTTGTAATGAATCCCTGCATGAATCTCGACGAAGCTCGTAACAGGGCTTTAAGATATATCCGTCTGGAAGATGACAAGAAGATGCAGGAGAGGATGAACTCTACCTCAACCTATGAATCAACTAACAGGAAATCGGAGACCTCGTATAAGCCATATCGCTCCAGGCCATACGGCAGAAATGATAACAAGAAAGTGAATGCTGTTGAAGACGAGGATCCTGAAGAATATCCTGACTTATCTGAATACTGCTTTTCTGTTAATATACCCGAATTAATGTATGCTATGCAGGGCTTAGGGGACAAAGCTAGGTGGCCTCGAAAGAACCAGCAGAAAGCTGATTGGAAGGATAAATCCAAATGGTGTGCCTTCCACGAAGACTTCGGATATATGACCGAGGATTGCATTGCTTTAAGGAAAGAGATAAGTTACCTGTTAAGCAAGGGGTATTTGAACGACTTGCTGGGAAAAAAGAAGAATAAAGGGCAGGATCCCGAGAAGGATCCTGAACGAGCAGCATCACCCCCAGCAGATGCCAAGATAATTAACTTTATTTCAGGAGGATCCGACATTTGTGGGACTTCGTATTCGGCGGCCAAGAGACATGCAAAGGAAGCTAAGAGCGAGAGAGGGGACAGACCAGTCAGGATGACTACCCCCACAACTGATAAGGTGATCACTTTCGATAGTGATGACAGGGATACTGTTCAGGATCCTCACCATGATGCTTTGGTAATAACGTTATATGTGGCTAACCATTTTGTACGCAGGATATTGGTAGACAACGGTAGTTCTGTCAATATAATTCAGCTGGAAACATTGAAGAGGATGAATGTATCCCCGATGGACATTACTTCGAAGTCCACTGTGCTCGTTGGTTTCAGTGGAGAAGCTAGAAATACCGTTGGGGAGATAAAGTTACCAGTATATGTTGAAGGGGTCAATTCAATACAACGTTTCTGTGTGATGGACTCCTTATCCTGCTATAACATCATACTGGGAAGACCATGGATTCACGATATGAAGGCTGTGCCATCAACATATCACCAATGCATCAAAATCCCTACTCTTTGGGGGGTAGTCAAAGTGGAAAGTGATCAACAAGAAGCTAAGGAGTGTTACTCATCCTCGATGAAATCCTCAACCAAGCCTAATGCAGCATAGCAATTAAAGATGCGGGCCCAGGATATCGTGGAGGATTCAGAGCAGGATGTAAAGAAAATTATCCTGGATCAGGATAATCCAGATATCTCGGTGCTCGTTGGAGCCAATATCCCGCAGGATATTGAAAATCAGTTAACTAACTTTTTGAAATGCAGGATGTCAACGTTTTCCTGGAAGCACGAGGATATGACAGGCATATCCAAAGACGTTATCACTCACAAGCTTGGAATTGACAAGTCATTCAAGCCTGTTCAGCAAAAAAGAAGAAAATTTGCTCCTGAGCGGAATGCGATTATCAAAGAGGAAGTTGAAAGATTGTTGAAGTCCAGGATGATCAGAGAAGTCAAGTTTCGAAGATGGCTAGCAAATGTAGTTGTGGTATAGAAGAACGGGAAATGGAGAGTCTGTGTAGATTACACGGACTTGAACAAGGCTTGTCCTAAAGATCCATTTCCTCTTCCTCATATCGATGCAATGGTAGATGCTACTGCTGGACATGAGATGTTAACGTTCATGGACGCATCCTCAGGATTTCAGTAGATTCAAATGGAGCCTTCGGATCAGGAGGATACTGCTTTCATGACACCAACAGGTATATATTGCTATACTGCTATGCCTTTCGGTTTGAAAAATGCAGGTGCAACATACCAGAGATTGGTAAAAATGATGTTCAAGGATAAGCTGGGGGACACCATGGAGGTATATATCGATGATATGGTGGTGAAATCTAAAAAGGCTGAGGATCACCTCCAGGATATCAAGGGAGCATTTGATATCCTGGATCGATACAACATGAAGCTGAATCCTCCTAAATGCCATTTCAGAGTGGGGGCCGGAAAGTTTCTTGGATATATGGTGACAAAAAGGGGGATAGAAGCAAGCCCAGAGCAGATCAAAGCTATCCTGGATATAAAATCACCCTCAAATATGAAGGACGTACAAAGGTTGACAGGCCGAGTAGCAGCTTTGAATTGATTTATTTCAAGATCCTCAGAAAAATGCAAGGAATTCTATGATATCCTCAAAAAGAATAAGAAATTTGAATGGGGAGCAAAGCATGAAGCAGCCTTGCAGGATTTGAAGCGATATCTCTCAACCGCACCTCTATTGATGAAGCCTGAAAATGGTGAACCACTATCCCTATACCTTGCTGTATCAGGGAATGTTGTAAGTGCCGTTCTTATAAAAGACCATGAAGGTCAGCAATATCCTGTTTATTATGTTAGTAAAAGTTTGTTAGATGCTGAAACTAGGTATTCTCTTTTAGAAAAATTAATATTAGCTCTAGTCATGGCATCGACAAAGCTTAGACATTATTTTGAGACACATAGGATACATGTTAAAACGAATTATCCTGTCAAAAATGTGCTTAGGAAACCAGAGATGTCAGGCAGGATGGCCAAGTGGTCAGTAAAGTTAAGTGCTTATGATCTAGTATATGAACCTAGAAATGCCATAAAGTCTCAGGCTTTGGCTGACTTTGTGGCTGATTTCAGTAGTGACATTCAGGACGAGGCAGACCTAGAAGTCCAGCAGTTAGTAGAATCTTCAGGATCGTGGACGTTGTATACTGATGGTGCATCCAATATAAGAGGTGTAGGTTTAGGTATACTACTAAAATCGCCACAAGGGGACATATTACCCCAGGCTATTAGGTGTGAATTTCCTGCTACTAATAATGAGGCAGAATATGAAGCTTTAATTGCAGGATTAGAATTGGCTAAGAATATGAGTATCAAGAATTTGCAAGTATATGTTGACTCCTTGTTAATTACTAACCATTTTAATGGATCCTATACAGTTAAGGGTGAGAGATTAATCGAATATCTCGATATTCTCAAAGAATTAGCAGGATATTTCGATGTTTTTACACTTGAACAGGTACCAAGGGAGGATAATGCTGAAGCGGATGCCTTAGCAAATTTGGGATCATCGATTAGGATACCTGAAGGGACCCAAATACCAAAATTACATGTCTTATATCCTGCAACGAATCCTCAGGGTAAAGAAGTAGCGGGAATTCAGGATCCCGGAGCAAAATATCCTGAACAGGATCCTAAATCCTGGACGGCTCCAATTGTGAGATATCTCAAAGGACACATCCCTGGAAATGAAAATCCTAAGGCATTTAGGATGAAGGTATCACGATTCACTATTATAAATAATATTTTATACAAGAAATCTCTTGCAGGACCGTATTTGAGGTGCTTGGAGGATCCTAAAGCCAAAGAAGTACTTCAGGATATACATGAAGGGGATTGTGGTAACCATACTGGGGGCAGGTCGTTATTCTCAAAAGTATTAAGGACAGGATATTATTGGCCAACAATGAGAAAAGATGCCGCAGAATATGCTCGAAGATGTGACGCATGTCAAAGACATAGTAACATACTGCATCAACCTGCTGAACCATTATATCCTATTGTTTCCCCTTGGCCATTTATGAAGTGGGGGTATGGATATAGTGGGAAAGCTACCAAAAGCTCCGGGAGGAAAAGTCTTTATGCTAGCAATGACGGATTATTTCTCTAAGTGGGTTGAAGCTGAAGCATTTGTTCAAGTTAGAGACCAAGAAGTAGTATCCTTCATAAAGAGGAATATCCTGACCAGATTCGGAGTACCAGCCGAGATAATCTGTGACAATGGTTCTCAGTTTATAAGCAAGAGAACTACTGACTTTTGCAAGAGTTGGGGAATCAAAATTATAACATCTACTCCAGTACATCCTCAAGCGAATGGACAAGCAGAATCCTCAAACAAGATAATTGTCAATAACTTAAAGAAAAGGCTTGGAGCCAAAAAAGGAAGATGGGTAGAAGAATTACCCTTTGTTTTGTGGGCTGATAGGACAACGGTAAAGAATGCAACAGGCCAAACCCCATTTTCCTTGGTATTTGGAGCAGAAGCAATGATTCCAACGGAAATGACAATACCTACTGCAAGATCTACCCTAAGTGATCCTGAGCAGAATCCTGAAGCCTTGAGTCAGGATTTAGACACTATAGATGAGAAGAGAGATGCGGCAAGGCTAAGGATGGCAGCATATCAACAGAGAATATCCAGGGCATATAACAAGAATATTAGGACCAGAAGATTTAAGGTTGGAGATTGGGTGTTAAGAAAGGCTTTTCAGAATACTACTAATCCTACCGATGGCAAGTTAGCTCCGAAATGGGAAGGACCATATGAAGTTGAATCAGAAGCAGGAAAAGGAGCATACAGACTCAAGAATATGGAGGGGGATATGCTACCGAGGTCTTGGAATGCTATACACCTTAAGCTCTATTTCAAGTGAGTTTAGAATTTAATTTCTAACTCAGGATGGTATGAATTCTACCTTTTTTAAATATGTTTGGTTTAATTTGTTCTTTGTAACCCAATACTGACTTAAGCATCGGAGGGGTGTTAGCCAAGCTAACACCCACCTTAGTGTAAGGATGTTTTGCAGTATATGCTCCAGGATATAGCTCCAGGATGCTCACTCAAGATACTTCGGAAGATTAGAGGATTGGCCCCCTCTCTCACGTATAAGGGATCCTGATCCCTTCACAGGTTTAAAGGTATTCACCTTTCTTCCGAATTGGGTTTAAACACCCCGCCTGGAGCGCAAGTTATTCAGGGATAGTTCAAGGTGGCGGGACTAGTCCATGTAAAAGTGGCTGACAATTTCGTTACTGTTGGCTATATCCTGAATCCTAAAGGTATACGAGGATTGATCACCCTCTCTCACGAAAGGGTATTTTCATACTCTCTAAGGTTTAAAGGTTTTCACCTTTCAAAGTCTTGGAGTTTATACACTCCCGCCTGTAGCGCATGAAAATTTGGGATTTTCCCCAGGATACAAGGGATTTATCTCCAGTACATCCTTGGGTTTTACCCTTGGGACGTAAAAAATTGCCTATACAATGGAAACTGACATTCAGAAGATTTCTAAGTATTTGAAGACATTGTACACAGGGGACATTCCTACCAAGGTGGTGATGTAAAGCTAAAAGGATAAGGCTCGGAACTAATGCACTAAGTACCTCGCACAGGGGACATCTTCATTGAAGAAGTCGCAAAAGGATTGAGGCTTGGTAATAGGGTTATATACTACTCCGGGTATGATCTTTCCTTTGTAAACATCGTCTAAGTTTTTAGTAACACTATGTTTTATAAAAGTTTAAGTATCCTGATATATTCTCAAAGTCCTTTTCAGGATATTTGATTAAGGTGTTTGAAACTAGTATTAGTTTGGAACTTTGATCATTTATGTATTATCAAAAACTGGTTTTGGAGAAATAGATTGTTTTTCAAAAGCTTTCTACAAAGTTGAACGAGCATTTGGGAGTCCTATCTAATAAAAAAGTTTTTGTAATATATTGTTGTGTATACTGATCAGGATATTTTCATAAGATAACAAGATAAAATTTTTACAAAGCTAAGAGTTACATTAAGTAATGCAAGGCAATAACAAACAAATCAAAAGATAGTTATATTATTAACAAGTCAAAAGTTGTGCTTTTGGTTTCACCTTAAACCAAGGCCCATCCGCCAAAAGCACAATTAGTTTTTACCATACTTGTGTAATGGTTGCAGGATATATCTCAAAACAGGACCTGTCCACCTACAACCGTTACCACATTCAAAACAAGTTATACTAATTGATGACCAAGGGCTTCGTCCTAAAACCTAGGACCCATCCACCTTTGGTCATCACATTGTTCTAATCCAGGGAATATAAATTGTTTGAAGACAGGAAAAGTAAATTGTTTACATAACCACAACCATGAAACTTAAAAGTGGGCTCCGGCCTTGGCACGTATATCCATCATCGCCCACTTCACCGCTTAAGAAGCGGCACCTTCTTGATCAACAGCTTCCTTCCCAACATCTGCACCAGCATCGGCCTCAGGATTCTTCTCGGCATCACCATCTTCAGCATTGGCCACTTCCTCTGTCGCCTTAGAAGGCTCTTCACCAGCATGCTTTGCAGGATGAGCAACGGGATGACCTCCAAGATCCTTTAGTTTCGCCTCCCAAGTCTTTATGTTCCAGGAGGGGCATTCGAAGCCCAAATCCCTGGCTTCGTAAGCCATCCTTATCCTGGCTTGGAGAAGAGAGACGACCACGGATGCTTTGAGGCTGTCCCGATAGGAACTCATATTCTGCTGGTACTGGAGAAGGGCAGCATCTAGTTTGGCTTGGGCATCCTCATTGGCTTTGTGGAGGGTAGCTTGCTGTTCCTGGATCATGGCCTTATATTTGTCTTCGTAATGCTGGGATTTGGCAGCTGCAATGGTTCCTTGGTCGGCTATGGTGACTTCAGCTTTCTCCAGCTTGATCTCCAACATCTTGTTAAGCCCGCAGGCGTCTTCATACAAGTGCATAAGACGATCCAAACCCTATCGATAAAGACACAGGTATCGATGTAAAAATAAGCAGGATAAGGACTAACATACTTGTGCAGGATATTGAAAGGAAAATTTTACCTGTTTGAGGAATGAGGTGGCTTCGTTAAATCTATGGTTCTCGAGAGAGAATGTTTCAGAAACAACTGGAGAACCCGACTCCTTTCTCTTCCGAGAACTGGATACTCGGGTCCTAGATGCCGGAGGGGCTTTAGGAGCAGAAACGGTCCTTGAAGAGGTAGGTTTTGGTGTAGCAGACGACTTTGGCTTGGATTCCTGTTTGATGGGTGCGAGGTTGGAGTAGCAATCCAACTCGTCAAGTTGGAAACCTTCAAGGTTGACAATTGGTACTGCACAAGGGAAGATATTCTTAAACTCATCATACTTTTGAAAAGTAATTAATTTAAAATATATGCTGAGAATGTGCTTACCAGACATTTCTGAGCTTGATTTCTGGCTTGAATCTGTAAGAGACAGGGAGAAAGTTCTTTCACTGGCAGGAAGTCGGTAGATTTCCTTGATCTTGGATTCAGATTCTGCACTGGGAGGCACTAAATCTCTGAAGTTCGCTGCATAAAAACATCAGGATATAAGTCCGGGATACAGTTTGAAGATATAATTGGGGATATTCCTAAAACCCTAAATCCTACCCTTGGTTAACCATTTAACCGGTAGATCGAAACCCTTATCAATAGAGTCTCTTTTTACGAAAAAGAATTTTCGTCGCCATTGATCCTCGTTCTTGGTGGCTTTAAGAACCAAAGGGTTCTTGGAGGTAGAAAACAGAAGAAAACGGTGATTGCCGTGGGATCTCAACCGGTATGCTATAGGGAGGTCCTCAACAAGTAGGTCAGGAAAATGACGAGATTTGATTTGATCCAGCACTATTAAAACTCGCCAAACCATTGGTATAATCTGGGCATAGCTAAGGCCGGTGAGTTCGAAAAAGCGAGAGATAAAGGGTGGAAATGGGTACCGGAGTCCAAGAGAGAAGGGGTAGGCGAAGAAACAAACCCACTCATCAGATAACGCGTCTGATCGGGCTTCCCGATCAAAAGGGCGAAAGATTGTTCCGGTGGGGAAGGCGCCGGAATCTTTAAGAGCAGCGATGTCGGCGTTGTTGAAGCAGCAGATCTCCTTTGCTGGATCAACAATGAAATGTTGACTTACGAGGCTTGAGGCCAGTCTGTCCGATTGGGATCTTGTTCGTGATGCCATGAGAGGTGTTGAGCAAACTGAAAGAAATTCAAGAAAGAAGGATAGAGGATGGAGAGAAAAATGATTACCTGAAAATCGCTTGAAGAAAGATAAAAAGAAGCAGAAATTATTTGGCTAAATATAGGCTGAATATAGGGGGGTAAAGAGTAAATGTTGCATTGAAAATGGCACACTGTCATTTCAACCATCGTTTCATTTTAATAGCCTCGATCGACGAGAAAAGGTTTTGAAATATATCCGTTGGATTGGTATACCAACCGATATATTTGGGGACAATTGTTATGGGCCATTTTCTGAGTATACATATCCTGACTAATATCCCGCTTTTAATTGTTTATTTGTGACCAGGATACTGGACGGGGATATTGCTAACATCCTGGGCGATATCCTAATCTTGAGCGAATTAAAGACGTGCAGGTTAATGGCTGTAAGTTACTAACGGTCATCAGGACTTCTTCTCCTCAAGACTCGGGCGTATTTGTTATGAGGAAGCCGTTGAACCCGAAAGACTTGGTCCTCAACGTTCGAGTGGGAATATTCGCTGGATCCCGGAAGTTTAGGATAGTTTGTTACATTATCTTTACTATAAATAGATGGGGGCGGATCAGTTTAAGGCACACAATTTACACTTACACTCTCGAACACATTCACTCTCTAGCTCATTGCAAACACCACACTTGTATTCAAATTTCATTGTAACACATAGTCGATCCGCACCACATCCTACACTGTATCCTGATATTTGAAGCAATAGAAGAACAAGGCAGCTGCGATTGTCAGCTCCCGAGGTTTTATGCCGGCGATCTAGATTGATCAAGGGCTTTCCTCGTATATCACGTGTACACCTTTACATTTTCGCTCATTGTTTGATCATAGATACAGCTCTATATCCTGAGCCGTATTCTGAAACTGTTTTCATATCCAATTTTGTTAACACATTTTTCACACATAGTTCTAGCACACTACCTCACTTAACTAATTTGATCACTAAATTGCTTAGGTAATTTTTGACCAAAACAAATACCTACGGCAAGATCTATCCTCCGGGATCCTGAGAAGAATCCTGAAGCCCTATGTCAAGAATTGGATACTATTGATGAGACAAGGGATGCGGCAAAGCTGAGAATGGCATCATATCAACAGAGGATATCCAGAGCATATAACAAGAATCTAAGGACTAGAAGGTTTCAAGTTGGAGATTGGGTACTAAGGAAGGCTTTTCAGAATACTATTAATCCTGCTGATGGAAAGCTAGCTCCTAAGTGGGAAGGACCTTATGAGATTGAATCAGAATCCGGAAAAGGAGCATACCGGCTTAAGAATATGGAGGGGGATATACTACCAAGATCCTGGAACGCTATACACCTCAAAGCCTACTTCAAGTGAGTTTAGAATTTAATTTATAACTCAAGATGGTATGAATTCTATCTCTTTTAAATATATTTGAACTTGTTTATTATCTCGAACCCAATACTGACTTAAGCATCGGAGGGGTCTTAGCCAAGCTAACACCCACCTTAGTTTAAGATTATTTTTGCAGAATATGCCTCAGGATATAGCTCCAGGATACATGCTCAGGATATTACGAAGGATTAGAGGATTGGCCCCCTCTCTCACGTATAAGGGATTCTAATCCCTTCAAAGGTTTAAAGGTATCCACCTTTCTTATGAATTGGGTTTAAACACCCCGCTTGGACCGCAAGTTATCTAGGGATAGTTCAAGGTAGCGGGACTAGTTCATCTAAAAGTGGCTGACAATTTCGTTACTATTGGCTATATCCTGGATCCTAAAGGTATATGAGGATTGATCACCCTCTCTCACGAAAGGGTATTTTCGTACTCTCTAAGGTTTAAAGGTTTTCACCTTTCTAAGTCTTGGAGTTTATACACTCCCGCCTGTAGCGCATGAAAATCAGGGTTTATCCCCAGGATATTAAGGGTTTATCCCCAGGATATTAAGGGTTCATCCCCAGGATATTGAGGGTTCATCCCGAGGATATTCAGGATTTATCTACAAAAAAGCTAAAGTATGACTATGCTTATATTCCTAAGTCTTCAAATATGCTGAACACAGGGGACATACATCATACAATTCAAAGGTTGGATTCAAACTTGTGAATGTGCACTGGGGACATTCCTATGATGGAAGACTGAAATTGACTCTCTAGGAATCTTTGGTATGGTCTCTCTTTTTATTTGGATAACCTAAGTTTTATAAGTTATGTGGCAGTATCTTAAGCAGGATATTTCTCAGGATACTCTTACAATATGTTCCCAAGAATGTTCAAACAAAACTATTTTCATAAACAAAATTTATATAGTAAAGTTGTAACAACAGAAACAAAACCAAAAGAAGGTTATATTATTAACATATCAAAAGTTGTGCTTTTGGTTTAACCTCAAACCAAGGTCCATCCACCAAAGGCAGGATTAGTTCCTTACCATTTCTACTTAACAGTTGAAGGTTTCATCTCAAACCGAGACCCATCCACCTTCAGCTGTTATATTGTCCAAAAGTAAAGCATACTAACGTTGATGACCAATGGCTTCGTCCTGAAACTCAGGATCCCTCCACCTTTGGCCATCATATTGTTCAAATGAAGGAGAAATAAAATGCAAGAAAAGTAAATTGTTTTAGGGTTACACGCCAACATTCAAATTTAAAAAAGTGGGCTTCGGCCTAGGCATCAACATCCATCATCGCCCACTTGAATGCCCTCACACAACGGCATCCTCTCCAGCCTTCTCCGTCTTCTCAGCCTTAGCATCCTGAACAACATCCTCGCCAGCATCCGTCCCAGCATCCTTCTTTTCTCCAGCCTTGTCCACCGGCTCTACTGACTTAGAGGATTCGCCAGTATCAGCAGGAAGCAGCACAGCTTTGCCACCAAGTTCCTTCAGCTTCGCCACCCAGGAATCAACCGGCCAGGCTGGGCATTCAAGACATGTCCCCTTGGCCTCATAAGCCATCTTGTTGCGAGCTTGTAGCAGAGAGACGATAGCTGAGTTCTTGATCCCTTCCCGAAAAGAGACCATGGCCTGTTCGTGCTCCACTTGAACGGCAGCCAGCTTTATCTCAGCATCCTGAGTAACCTTCTTCAACTTATCCTCATAATGCTGGGTCTTGACTTCAGCAATGGTGCATTGGTCGGCAACAGTGGTCTCAAGTTGTTTGATCCTGGCCTCCTGGAACTTGTGTATGCTGCAAGCATTGGTGTAAAGATGAAGCAGATGCTGAAGGCCCTGTACGTCAAAATGCAGGTATAAGTCAAAATATATTAACCAGGATATCCTGTCAGGATATTCTATCAGGATATGTGTGCAGGATATAGTATCAGGATATTACCTTGTTGAGGAAGGATGTTGTCGGTTCCAAGGAATCAGTGAAGCTGAGTTCTTCGTATGAGAACCCTTCAAGACCTGGGGTGCTGACCTCAGAACCTTTCCTCTTCTTGGAAGT
This sequence comes from Helianthus tuberosus, assembly GCA_030545235.1. NCBI lineage: Eukaryota > Viridiplantae > Streptophyta > Magnoliopsida > Asterales > Asteraceae > Helianthus > Helianthus tuberosus. Next base: position 62,013,140 of record CM060449.1, on the reverse strand, counting down.
GGAAGCACAGGTTCTCGGAGTAGGCTTGGGAGTCGGGAGCGGCTTGGAGCTGGTAATGGCGGGAGTTTCTTTCTTGACATCGACTGGAGTGGGGTAGCTATCAAGCTCATCAAGGTCCAGGAAGATTGGAACTTTGCTGGAGTCTACATACAGGGAGTAAAACTCTTTCCTAAACATATCAAATAAGAACATGTATGCAGGATATTGTGCAGGATCCTTACAAGACATGTTTGAACTAGAGAGTGGACTTGGAGATGCTGGAAACGGGTTGAAACTTCTTTTAGCCTCTAGGAGGAGTCTGATGGTGTCGATTCTCTTCTATGAGTCAGCTAGGGGAGGTGCAAGCTTCCTGAAATCGGCTATGTACAAGAAAATAAAAATAATTAGTACAAGATATGAAACAGGATATAAGACAGGATCATCCTTAAACCCTAAATCCTCCCCTTTCTCAACCACTTCACCGGATATTCCGTTCCACCAGGGATTGAGTCTCTTTTTACAAAGAAGAATTTGGATTGCCATTTCTCTTCATTCTTGGTGGCACGAAGTATCAGTGGATCGCCGGAGGTAGAATAGAACAAAAATCTACAGGAACCATGGCATCGGGGAGGTCATGAACGGAAAGGTCAGGAATATGGTTCCTCTTGATTTGATCAAGAATAGATAAGACACGTCAGAGCATCGGCATTGTTTGACTAAAGCAGATTTTCGTGATATTAAAGAATTCAGTGATGAAATCTGGAAAGGGAAACTGCAATCCTAAGGTAAAGGGAAAGGCATTAAAACACAACCACTCGTCGGAAACCATGTCCGACCGAATTTCCTGGTCAAATGGCCGGAACACCGTCCCTTTCGGGAAGATGCCGGAGGGTTTGAGAGCCGACAAGTGGGCACTATCGAAGGAGCATATCTCTTTCTCCGGTTCTTGGAGAAGATTCTGGCGGAAGAATGTGGGAGCGGAGTCACCGGAGCTGGATCTTGTCTGCCTTGCCATATGGTCACCTGAATTTTTGATCGAAATGGGAGGATGAAGATGAAGATGAGAGAGAAAGTATTTACCTTTTTTCTCTTCGGTAATGGTTAAAAGAGGATAAGGATGAGAAGTTATAGGGAGGTAATGAGTAATTATAGACTAAGCGGTTACAAGCTGTCACATCAAGGTCTAATCTCTTAATTGCCTCGTTATTCGTAAAAAATATAACCGTTAGTGCCAGGATACTAAATGGTAACATTTTTTGGGGACAATTGTTATGGGTGAAATTCTGAGCTCATATCCTGGATAATATCTTAAATTATATCTTGCTTGTATGATATATGTTCATGCCCGGGATGCTGATTCAGGATATTGGTAACATCCTGAATGGTATCCTGAGGATTACTAATGGATTATGTGCAGGAATACGAGTCCAAGCTTGTAACGTTCATGAGGACCCTTTCCCCGGAAGACTCGGTCTAAGTCGTTCGAAGGAAGATGTTGAAGCCGCTTTACTCGGTCCATAACGTTAACTATGGAATATTCGGAGGCATCCCCCGTTTATAGGAATTTTTTTTTTTGTATTTCTTAGCTATAAATAGTTGGATAAAGCAGATCGAATAGGACACAACAACACTCATTGCTCTCTAACACTTTACTCACCCGCAATTCTCACTTTCACTAAAAGCATTGTAACACTTAGCGATCTGATCAACATCCTGCACTGTATCCTGACGTTTGAAGTAATAAGAAGAACAAGGCAGCTGCGATTTTCATATCCCGAGGTTTTGTGCCGGAGATCTAGATTGATCAAGGGCTTTCCTCGTATATCTCGTGTTACCCCCTTTACTTTTTGCTCATTGTTTGATCGCAGATACAGCTCAATATCCTGAGACGTATCCTGAAAACTGTCTTTCCAAACAACTTAATTAGAATATTTTCAACACATTTTCTTAGCACACTACCTCACTTAACTAATTTGATCACTTAATTGCTTCGGTAATTTTTGACCAAAACAGGTAGCATCCACCATGGAGTCAATGTGGGGTAATGTGAAAGGATCCTTGGGACATGCCTTGTTTAAATCAGTAAAATCGACACATACCCTCCACTTTTCATTTTTCTTTTGAACAACAACCACATTGGCTAACCACCTTGGATACTTGACCTCTCTTATCATACATGCCCGGAGTAGTTTATCTATTTCCTCCTGGATAATAGCATTCCTCTCGGGTGCAAACTTCCTCATCTTCTGATGTATGGGTTTGAATGACCTGTCAATGCCAAGTTTATGAGTAATTATATCTTTAGAGATACATGTCATGTCTTCATGCTTCTAGGCAAAGGTAGTTTTTCTCCTCTTAAGGAAGGATACCAAAATCCTGTTCAATGTTGCTGAGGATCCCTGATCCTATGAAGATTTTGGATTCAGGATGATGAGGATCCATAAGGATATCTTTCACATCCTGTTCTCTTGCCTCCAAGACGTCTCTTGGAGGATACTTTAGTTGCTATTGCTCCCTTGGTCTTGAGACTGGCTTCATTGATGGGGTATAGCAATTCTTTGCTTCTTGTTGGTCACTCTCAATCTTTATCACCCCCCATGGACTAGGAAGTTTCACAAATTGATGATATGTAGATGCAACTGCCTTCATGTCATGTATCCATGGCCCGCCAAGGATAACATTGCAACAGCATAAGCAATCTATAACACAAAATTTTTGATAAGAATGAAGTCCTTCAATGTAGATGGGAAGTTTAATGTCCCCCAATGTATTCTTGGTTTCTCCGATGAATCCCACAAGAACTAAGGATCTTGGGACAATATCCGATTCAGGGATGTTCATTTTCTTGAGGACATCAAGCTGAATGATGTTTACTGAGCTTCCTCCATCTATCAAAATCCTGCGAACAAAATGGTTAGATATAAATAAGGTAATAACAAGACCATCATGATGAGGATCCTGGACATCAACACGATCATCCTCATCAAAAGTTATAACTTTTTCATGTGTAACAATAGAGGTTCGGATGGGTCTATCCCCATTATCCATCTTGGTTTCCTTGGCATGTCTCTTGGCTGCTGAAAAGGAAGTACCACAAATGTCTGATCCACCGGATATGAAGTTTATAACTTGTGCATCTGCTGGAGGAGCAGGAGCTCTTTCTGGAACCTTTTCAGGATCCTGGATCCTTTATTTTTTTCTTCCCAAAAGTTCCTTCAAGTGCCACTTTCTTAACAAGTAACCAATCTCTTTTCTCAGTGCAATACATTCTTCAGTGAGATGCCCGAAATCCTCATGATATGCACACCATTTGGATTTGTCTTTTGTTGCAGCTGGCTTATCACTTTTTCTGGGCCATCTTGCTTTGTCACCTAGGTTCTGCATTGCAAGGATTAGTTCATTGTTATCAACAGAAAAACAATATTCAGAAATGGGAGGATAATCCTCATCATCCTCTTCCTGTTCTACTGCATGCATGTTCTAGTTGTCAGACTTGTTGTAAGATTTGGACTCGTTGTTCCTGAAGTAGGATCCTTGTTTCTCCTACTTCGAGGATCCTGCCAGTCTTTCTTGGATCCTTTTATCATCCTCTAGCCGGATGAATCTAGGTTCTTACTTCATCAAGATTCCTGCAAGGGGTCATGACAAGATCATCATAGAACAATGAATCCCTAAGCAAACCCATTTTAAAGGCTTCCACAGCCGTAGCTATATCCAGATTAGGAATATCTAAGGATTCTTTACTGAACTTAGTGATATAATCTCTAAGTGATTCATTTTGACATTGTGTTACCCTATATAGGTCACTAGTTAAACGTTCAAATTTTCTACTACATGAGAATTGACTATTAAACAGGTTAACTAGATTAGCAAATGAAGTAATAGAGTAAGGGGGAAGACTTAGCAGCCATTTAAGAGCTGATCCCGTTAATGTGGATCTGAAACCCTTGCATAAACATGCTTCTTTTAACCTCTCCGGGATGGGATTGATCTCCATCCTTTATCTATATTGAGCTACATGTTCTTCTGGATCCGTCGAGCCATCATATAGCTTCATGGTTGGTATTTGAAACCTCTTTGGGATTTCTGCATCACAAATGGGTGGTGCAAAGCAAGATATCCTGTGGCTTCCATCTGCAATTTCAGGAATGGGCTTAACCACTCCTGGAACGCTGGATACCATATCCTTCAGTTTCTGTAATTCCCTAGCCATAACTTGATTGATACATGTATCCTGCACAAAGCCATGGTTAGTGTTATAAGAATTATTCAAAGTGTTACCTCCCGGAGGATTCAAGTTTGGAATTCCAGATGTGAATCCATATTGACGAGATTCCGGTATGACTGAAGGACCAGAAGAAGCAATGGTCTGCATTGGAATGAAGTCTCCCTGATGAACATCTGTACTTCTGGGTTGCACATTCCTTAAGAATCCTTGATCCTAAAAGATGTTGGATCCTTGATGTGCTGTGACTGGGGGTCTTGGAGGATAATCCATGGATCCGTAAACCTGAGATGAGGATACTTGAACCTGAAAGGAGGATCCTTGAACCTGAGAGGATCCTTGAACCTGAGAGGATCCTTGAACCTGAGAGGATCCCTGAACCTGAGAGGATCCTTGAACTGTGTGCGTCCCCATATATCCTCCGGAGCTAACGAAGGATCCCTGATGCTGGAAAGAGGATCCTGAAGGCTGAAAAGAGGATCATGAAGGCTGGAAGTTGGACCCTAAAGCCTGACTCATAGTTGTTGATCCATAACGCCTTCCCAATGGTCCACTCTGGTACTGGATGTCCGGAGCTGCAGATTGTAGGGCGGTTATAGCTGGAGTGTCGAAATCCATTGATCTAGGCACCAATGGAGTGTGATCCTCCACTGATCTCTTCAATTTCTTGATGTCATCAATCTCTCGAAGGATCCTGTCATTGGTTTTGTCCTGCTACTGCATGTAATCCCTCATCTGCAAAATCAAAGAATAAAGATCACTGTTAGAAGGGCTAGAAGAAACAGCAGATGTTGGTGGTTTTGGGAAAATGGGGCTTTGTCTCTTTGCAGCATTTTCAGCATTCTTCTGGGATCCAAAAGGTGGTGGAGGCAAAGGTGGAACGCCCTGTGAAGAAGTGACTGCCGGCATAGAGCTTGAAGTGTTCTTTGCTGAAGAAGCCATATGGTTGAAGATAATGAACCGAAATGAACACAATGAACAAAATTTTTCAGAAATGAAGCACCAATTGCCCCACGGTGGGCGCCAAACTGTTTTGGTAAAAAATCAGACTAGGATAATGCAACCAAATCTTCTTTTGTGAGGTATGATGCTTGAATCAATGAACAAATGTATGAACAACTTGTAGATGAAATTAACAAGTGACACAAGGATTTATACGAGGAAAAGCCCTTGATCAATGTATGATCCCCGGCATAAAAAACCTCGGGTGATGGAAACTACCGATCACCAACTGTAATTAAACAAATGATGATTACAACTCGGGATGATAACAAGCTTGTTACAAGGATCACTATAGTGCAAAGTGTATATATTCGGCAATAAGTTGCAGAGAGCTTGCGAGAGTGTATGTGTTTGCTAACTTGTTCTAATTCAAGCTTGTTATCCCCTTTTAAAAAATAGAAACAATCCAAATAACTAACAACCCGCAAATGGTGCTAGCTATCCACGACTTCCATAACGGTCATTAAGCTATGCACGTGCAGAATATTGAGAGCATATTCTCCAAGAATATCGGCAAGACCAAGTCCCACTCGTTCCTTCCTACAAAACAAACTTAAATGTAACGGAAACAATCATTAGAGTTAGGATAACAATGAGGATCCCGGATCCTTAAATCTACAACGTCTTCTGAGGATCCTTAATTCAAACAGAATTGAGGATCCGTGATCCTGGTTGCACTTAAGCATCCGTGATCCTTAGGTTTAGAAAATCTATCCCTAACAAAAACACAAAAAAAAAATAACAAAAAATATACCACAAAAAAATCTAATAAAAAATTAGCATAAAATTGTAAGATAAAAATCTATTATAAAAAAACTAGCACAAATATGTTATATAACATAGAAATACAACATAATTTTTAGGTTTTTTATTGTCATTTTTTATATATCAATATGGTACTCAATTCAAAGATAAAAAACTCAATTTTTTGGTTAAATTTTTTCTTAAAGAATATATTATATAAAAAAGTTATAAACGTTTAAAATTTTTTTTTTTTTTTTTATTTTTAATTTTTATATATAAGGCCAAACAAATTACACCAAGATAGCCGGTAAGCGGGCAACAAGCTGCGCCGCTACCCCCTTTTGAATAGCGAAACCTAACCTAGTAAAAACGAAACCTCGATCTCTAGGAGACGAAATGTTGCAAAATATGAATAAATTTTGAAAAATCCTCAACATAAGTTACTATTCCAAAATTACCCTTGCACCCTATTTATCTTTCACTTTAATCTTAGTTGGTGATGTGAAAAATGAAAGACTAAGATGTTTTCTTAACATATTTATACAAAATTAACCCTTTTATTTCATCATGCTCCTATATGTATACACACAAAATATAAAAACAGAATCTATAATATATAATAAAAGAAACCAATGGGGGACACCTGTCATTCATTGGAGCCATCTATTTTTTAGTTTTCTCATCTCTATCTCCTACTTAATTATAATTAATATTAATTAAAAGATAATTATAAAATTGAAGGGGTATGGTCCCAAAAACCCCGCGCAGGCGTAGAGGACCATACCATGATTATACTCCAAGGTCATCTTAAGAAGGCCTTGCGCGCCCCGCTCAGCTTATCTAAATAAGATTTGGAAAGTTCAATCCTTAATGACCATGAGCCGGAGATAGAAAAAGGCAAATATTCATTTAACATACTTGCGCGGGCCCGCGAAAGGATACAGTTAAGCTTGAAGATTTAACGACTAAAGACAAGTCTCAAACATGTCCGCGCACGTGAAGAAATAAGGACTTGAACAAAAGGAATCTTTTCTGGTATAACAAATCGGACATGTGGCAGCTGATCAAGGGCTCACAGCTGTAGATCTTCTAGAAGCATCAAATGGCCAATCGTTCATGTCCTCATTCGGTTGTAACTAAATATGACGTGGTAGCATCTAGAACATTCATCAAATTCACGATGATGGCACAATTTACATGCAGATCCAGATCAAGTCACTTTCCACATGGCACCTCCCCAGCCGTTGATCAACTCGCAATCCGTGTGCATGGATGGGGAGGTAACCGCAAACGGAAAAGAAGATTCTGTTAATTTCTCCGTTATATTTTGAGCGCCAAACCTTCGGCTATAAATAAGAAAATTCAGGTACAAGTCTGTCATTCACTCTCACTTACTTTCACTTTTACTACTTCATCTTCTTCCTCAGATCACTGTACTTATTCTCACGCCGGAGGGTGGTCACGGAGAGAACCCCCATTCTCCCCATGGCGAGGCTAACGGCGTTTTCTGTTTTGCAGTGATTCCGATGTATTATCCAACGAGTCATCGGCGAGGAGATTAACCATTTTATGCAGAAACCCCACCCCCAGTTCTAGATTGATTCTCGCCATTTAGATCTAGTGTTTCTTCATTGGCGCCCACCATCGGGCTTCTTTTTCAATCTCATCTTCTCATTCGATTTCTTTTCCTCTTCTGTTTCCTTGGCAGAAGGTCCGTCAAATCAACCACCAGGTCCTTGGCCTGGGAGCAGAGGCAACTTTCCTTATGCTTCTCGTGTAGACAGAATCGTGGAGGAAGCGTCCGATGATAATGAGGTTCATCATGATGCCAATCATGTGAATGATCCTGTCACTCCAGGAGTTTAGCCAGAAATTCCGATCAGTTCAATACTACCTCCCGGCGAAACTCCAATCTCGTGGTATGTCAAATCTCAAGGTGCTTTGAATGTCGTTTATGCACAACTTTGTGCACAAACAGCTAGAGCAACACCGCAGGTACAAAAACCTGCAGCTCAAGTGCGAGCCCCAACTGCACCTCGAGTTTTACATTATGATTCACCATCATACAAGTCGGTAGAAGACATTGAGGTTTATTCTTAGCCGAGAACCAAATATGAGTCTACTCATTCAAGCACTAGGCGCCGGGGTTATCGGGAAGAGCAACACTCTTAGAAACGTGCATCTGTTCATTCAGGGCTGGGACCGCATTTGTCGCAAAAGCGGGACATCCAGACCGATGAATATGATCAAACATATGATGAGGGCGATAGCACGAGTGTTTTTAACCGATTACAGAAGAATCATGCCGATTGTAAGCCGAAGATACGTGCGGTGTATAATCCTGAGTCTAAGCATAATTACAATTTGATCTATCGACCGACTGAAGCAGCAAAGAATTTGAAGTTTGTCAAGGAAATTGCGTTGGCTCCCCTTGAGCGCGCAAAGTTGCCATCCAACGTGGGGAAGTTTAGCGGATTGACTGATCCTGACGATCATTTGTGCTTGTTCACCAGCGCAGGGCTGATTGGCGGATGGACGTTACCTATGTGGTGTCACCTGTTTGTTCAAACCCTCACAGGTGCTGCGCGCCTCTGGTTTGATAACTTACCAACAGGTAAACTAACTTCCTGGAATGATCTTAAGGAAAAATTCTTAGTTCATTTTAGCCAACAACGACTTTCCATCAGAGACTCCGCAGATGTCATGAACATTTGGCGGAGAGATAACGAACGTTTGGAGGATTTTATTATGCGATATAACAAGGAGGTCCTTGAGATTGGTGATGTACATGAGCATTTGATTCGCGCACAGTTCAAGTATGTTGTATGCTGTGATGATATGATTAAGGTCTTTTTAGGAACTGAAGGGTTACCAAAAAGTTGGGAGAAACTTATGGGAGCAGCTAAAGTTTACACTCAAACTGAGCGCAACTTAAGTTCTAACCGACCTCCTTTGCCTTAGAATCGTCCGTAGGATATGAGCAAAAACAATGGTCGAAAATTCAAAAAGAATTGGAAGGATTCAAGTTTGAGCGCATACTCTTCAGAAGACGCTCGCGCAATGATCAACAATATTGCTGCTCAAAAAGCACTCACACAGGAAAATTGTGAGAGGCGGTGGACGCCTCTACCAAAAAATCCCGCAGAGGTCCTTAGTACGGAAAATCAGCAGTTTAAATAGCCTCAACAAATGAAAAACAAGAAGCGGCAGGATCCAAATCTCTATTGTGATTATCACAAGGATACGAGTCATACAACTGAAAATTGTATCAGCTTGCGCACCGAGATCGAAAAGACACTTAAAAGCGGGAAACTCACTCATTTAGTGCAAAATGTGCACAAAGAAGTTCGCCAAATCACCCGTGGTGATGAAGGTCCAAGAAATAAAAAAGCAAAACAAACATGCATGGTTCAAGGAGGACCGTCGCGCAAGCGCAATTACAAACGAAGTTACAATGAGCGCTGGCGCGAGCAGCAAGTGATTTTTCCTGTTGTACTTGGAGGCCCACAAGAAGAACGACCGGTCATGATAACTTGTATTTTTGGTTATTACCGCACTGATTATATGTTTATTGACCTGGGAAGTTCTATGGATATCATTTATGAGCAATGGTTTAAGCAGTTGGATCAAGAGGACAAGGCGCGCTTAGAGCCAGTTGATTTTCCATTAACTGGTTTTTGCAATGAAGCCGTTTTTCCGTTGGGTCAGATTTCTTTCACTGTTACGCTCTCAGATGGCAAACACACGTGCACCATTCAGGTTAATTTTATGGTAGTGCCAGCCACGTCTCGTCATGATGTTTTGTTGGGTAGACGCGCACAGAGAAATTTCAGCATGATCACTTCCACACCACACACGCTTGTGGTTTTCCAATGAAAACTGGCGTAGCAATTCTGTATTCAAGAAAGGAAATCATGTCTGTGGATGATGAACCTCTAGTAAAAGTCGCGAAGCCATCTTCTTCCAATGAACCGGAGAAGTGGGTACTTAACAGCAAATATCCTAAGCAAACTGTTCTGCCAGGACCTGCCGTGTCTCTAGCAATTCGCGTACGGCTTAAACAGCTCTTGTTCCAGAGTATGGATGTGTTCGCATGGTCTCCAGCGGATATGACTGGTGTACCAAGGGATGTGGCAGAACATTGGTTAAACACTCGTCCTTCGATAGAACCAGTAGTATAAGCAAAGCGCAGTCTAGGTCCAGAAAAGACTCACGCAATGAATGAGCAAGTAGCTGAACTACTACAAGCAGGTATATTACATGAAGTTTGATATCAGACATGGGTGGCTAACCTAGTAATGGTGCAGAAACACAATGGCGGATGGCGTATGTGTGTAGACTTCAAGGACCTTAACAAAGCATGTCCAAAGGATTGTTATTCTCTTCCAGAGATTGACAAGAAAGTAGATCCTTTGGCTTCTTTCCGTTGGAAATGTTTTTTGGATTGTTACAAGGGCTATCATCAAGTGCAGATGAAAGAAGAGGACGAGGATAAAGCACCTTTTCGCATGGAGAAAGGTATTTTTTGTTATACAAAGATGCCTTTTGGTCTCCGCAATGCGGGAGCTACGTATCAACGTTTGATGGATAAAGTTTTTGGAGATGATATCGGAGTTACAGTCGAAGTTTACATTGATGATCTAGTCATTATGAGCCCTGATGAAGAATTAATGCTCAAGAATATTCAACGCACCTTTGATTCCTTGTGCAAAGTTAATTTGAAGCTGAATCCAGTAAAATGTTCGTTTGGCATGGAGGAGGGTAAATTCTTGGGATTCATCATAACGAAAGATGGTTTTAAAGTTAACCCAGAGAAAGTGGAGGCTATCCAGCGCATGCCATCACCCGCATCTATCAAAGAAATGCAATGATTAGCTGGATAGCTTGATGCGCTTAATCGATTCTTGTCGAATCATGCTGCTAAGTCTTTCCCTTTCATTAACACGCTACGCAACTGTGTAAAAAATAGTCAGTTCCAATGGACTCCAGAAGCTAAAAAAGTTTTTCAAGAGATGAAAGAGTGCTTAATTCAGTTACCAACTTTGACAGCTCTGCGGAAAGAAGAACCGCTGATTTTGTATCTCTCTGCATCTGATGTTGCGGTCGGTGCAGTGTTATTAGTAGAACGAGACAGAGTCCTAACGCCATTCTATTATATCAGTAAGATGTTGATTGATCCTGAAACTTGTTACTCAATAATGGAGAAACTCATTCTAGCGCTAGTTCATGCCTCGCGTAGACTACGCATGTATTTTTCTAGCCATGTCATAACTGTTCTTACAAATTATCACCTCATGAAGGGTTATGTGGAATACATGCCGGCCCGTGCATGGTAGTTACAAAAATCATGAACGCAGGGTATTATTGGCCTGGTATACACTTGAATGCTGTGGAAACTTTACGCAAATGCGCATCATACCAGCGCCATACTCCAAACACCCTACGCCCGAAAAATCCATTGGTCCCAGTAACGATGGCATGGCGTTTTCAGCAGTGGGCAATTGATTTGGTGAGACCATTCCTTGATGCGCCTGGAGCTGTGAAATTCATTATAGTGGCTGTGGATTACTTTACCAAGTGGGTAGAGGCGAAACCCTTGGCTTCAACCACTGCAATGGTCATCCGGAAGTTTATTTGGGAACATATTATCTGTCATTTTGGCCTGCCACTGCGCATCATCACGGATAATGGTACTAATTTTGCATCCGAAGACTTACAGAAGTGGATGAAAGAGATGCACATAGAACACACTTTTGCTTCTGTGGCGCATCCACAAGCCAACGACCAAGTCGAAAGTATCAATAAGCAAATTATCGACGGAATCAAAGCAAGGTTGCGAACGGTGCGAAGAGGCTGGGTGCATGAGCTACCTAGTATTCTCTGGGCACATCGCACTATGCCAAAAACCAGCACTGGTAAGACTCCATTTAGTCTTGTTTATGGAATGGAAGCCGTTATTCCCGCTGAAATTGGCCTTCCTTCACCACATATGCTGGGCATGGAAAAACAGAACAACGAGCAAGAACGAAGGCTTGATTTGGACCTCTTAGAAGAAAGACGAGAAAAGCTGCTATAAACGAGGCCAAGTATAAGTCAAAGTTATAAAAGTATTATAACATGCGGGTCCGCGTATGTACTTTCTTTCTAGGGGATTTTGTGTTAAGAGATAATGAAGCTTCAAATGTTGAACACCCAGGGAAGCTTGCACCCAAGTGGGAAAGGCCGTATGTGATCAACGAGGTCCTTGGGAAATGAGCTTATACACTGCGAAGGTTAGATGGAACTGATGTCCCCCTGACATGTAACGCACAACAACTGCGCAGATGCTATATGTAATCTTAACATCCTTTATACTTAATAGGCTTCATGCACCTTATCAAAGTATAGTGCAAGGGTAGTTACTTACATGCACAACATTAATTATTGTATTTATTATCTAGTGTAATCTTAACATCTTTGTACTTATTGGCCTCTACGCCCTATCAACTATAATATAAAGATTGTTACTTACATTGTTCCTTTTTTATGCTTTGTTACAAATGCATGCAATTACTTTTGGTAAGCCCAAAAATACTATGGTAATTCTAATACAAGTCTCATGAACAGCCTGCAGTCACAAGTTATTGCGCTAGGTCTAGTCATATGTTCACACATGAGCTTTATACCATCCTTATTTATCTCACCTAAACAAAGCAATTGTACTCATACAAATATTGTAATAAAAACATACGATATATTAACAAGAAGTTACATGCGCACAGGCGCATTAACAAGTTATCACAAAAGGGAATCAACATCCCAACAAGTTCAATACAAATGCAAGTTTCACAAGTTGCAACTACTTAATCTAGGTCTTCATCTGAGGTCTTTGCTTCATCTGGAAAGATTTCCTTTAGCCGGTCCACATAATTCTCTTGTTGCAGCGCTTCGGTCACCAGGTCCATCACAGGCACCTGGAGATTGTTATATTCTTTTTTAGCAGCAGCAAAAGCCACGTTAGTGTCAACCCCGTAAGTGGCAGACCAGCTGGTATCCCAATCTACTTTCAATGTTTTTGTGACATGCAGAGAACATTTTGGATACCCTTGTGCATAGCCATCATGGCGCGCAGTCACCATTAGCTTGGAAACTGATTCATCCAACTCTATGGAGTTCAGAATCGAGTTCGCAGCCTGCGCAGGAAAAAATCAGGAAATAAGTTTACGCATAAGCTTATTCAAAAAGATACAAAAGGGTTTGAGATACTTACATTTATAATCCCATGATGTTGCAGCCATAACATGTTGTTCGTTAATGGTTCAACCAAGCTCTCCGCCGTCACCCTAGTTGTTTCAGCGCCTTCAAGCTTCTCTTCAGTTTCGGAAAGGCGGCGCGCTACTTCAGATTTCTCCACTTGCGCAAGTTGCAAGTCTTTCTTTGTAGAATCAAGTTCTATTTTTGTTTGTTCCTGATCAAGTAGTAAATAGGTAAGTTCCGCAATCTCCTTATTTCTAAGGGCAAGAGTTGCACAAGTTTCTACCTCTCTTTGCTCGCTCCATTCTCGGTGAGACCGGGCTTCATCTCTGGCAGCTTCCACATCAGCCTTCTCCTTCTTCAATCTTTCAATCTCCGCCTTGAGGTTGACAGCTTCATTTCGAAGAGTTCTTTTTTCATTGTTGTCTCTTTCACAAGCTTCATTCCATCATTTGCGCTCCTCCACAAGCAGAGCAGCTTCACTCTCAGCATTCTTTTTCCAACCCATTGCGGACCATTCTTCTGTTTTTTGATCATTTTCAAACTTGGCTTTATCAGCTTCAAGTTTAGCTCTCAAAGCGGCCACCTGCGCCTTCTCTTCAGCAACCTCTTTCTTAGAAGCTTCAATAGCATTCCATCCCTTCTGCATACTACGCCACTCACGCACAATCCTATGAGTATTAGAAGTAGAACTGGCAGTTTATTGAAGATATGTGTGATACGTACATTCGTGTGTTTGTTCTTCTTGAAACTTAATCTCAGCAGGAGAAAAAGCACCCTGAAACCAATCCCGGCACACTTGCCAGCCGAAAAAGGTGTCGCCTTGCTTTAGTTTCCAGACAGGCGTATGAAGGTCAGCAGCCCTTTTCTCGGTGTATGATCTATAGTAATAATCACCCCGAATCTCATCTGGGCGGATAGGAGATTCTTCTTCTACACTATAAGCAACAAAGCCTTGATGTTCAACATTTTCTTGAGTTCCTTGGACATTATCCTTGGGAAGCTCGGAAGTAGGCGCAGAGGTGGAGGGAACAGTCACCATAGGTGGCTCATTTTCAACAATAGACTTTTTCTTCTCAGGGCCTGCGCGGCCATTACAACTTCAGGAGAAGTTGGTTTGGTTTGTTCAGCATCAGTTGATTTCACCTCCGCTTCAACAGACTTCTCACCCTCTAAGTTTCCCTTGTTGAGCTCAGGGGGGGGGAGGGAACACGGTCATCAGGAAAGGAAAATATTGTCTCCGCATGACTTGAAGCACCAGTTTTCTCTGCATGAAATTTACAAGATTACTTTATTATACAACATGGGAGAAAACCTGAAAAAGAAACTCACCTGGTGAAAGTTTTGCAGCAAGGGCGTCTAGATCACCCTTCTTGCCAATTCTTTTCCTTGCCATCTTCTTCGCGGGCTGCGCCGCAGCTCCACCTTCAGGTTTTTTCCGCTTCTCCGCTTTCGTTCTTAATAACGTCTCAGGACTAGACTCCAGCTCAATCGGATCGTCAGGATTCGATACTGGGATGTCCGCCGTATCTTGCTTTTCTACTTTAGGTTTTTTCAAAGCTACAGGTGCAAGACCCTCTAATGAGTCAGACACCACTATGTAATCACACCAAGAGTCAGATACAAGGCGCATACCTTTCTTCTTTTCCGCCTTCGGAACATCCGCCTTTGGCATGTCCTCTTTCTTGGGCGCAGTGATGGCAACAGTTACACGCTTCTTTTTCTTGGACTCAGGGCCTACGCGTAAACTTATCAACTCACCTAACCAAAGGAAGATAAAAGTCATATTGCAATATTACCCAAAGCGCAACATCAGCAAAGAGTAATATCGCAATATTACACAAGAGATGTAAAAAAAGGAACTTACTAGCACTAGCAGCATGTTGCGCCTGCAGGTCTTCGTCTTTGGGAAGTGCAAAACTCCCCACAATTTGGTGGTACCATGGCTTCTCACCGGCGTCCAATTGAACTATGGTCATTTTTCCTTTCTCTCTCTTATAAGCCACCACATACAAGGCAACACCTGCAGGAGAACAACCGTAACAAATAATTTCATACAGTATAAGCAAAATATTTTTATGACTTACTAGCTTTGTCTTCTACGTATACTGGCTTATCACGACGATCTGCTTTCCACATCAAGCTCATCTTTGCAGCAACCAATGATCTTTCCGGTAGTTGGATAGAGGAAATTTCTTTGATATATTGATACCATATTTTATTAACTGGAGCTTCCAGGGTCTCTAATGGAATTTCATCTACACCTCGAAACTCCATCTTCACCGGTATCACCCCCGATTTGATAAAAAAAAGAACTTTGGCTTCCAATCATGGTATGATTTAGGAGGTGTAAGCAGAATTTTCTTTGCCGATGAACGTTGCTGAAATGAGTAGAACCCCAGTGAACAGTGCGGCTGATAGAACACCAGTAATCGATCAACCATTGGTTCAATACCCATTTATTGGCAGAGAAATTCAAAATGACGTATTCGAACCATATCCATCGGGTGTAACTACGATAAATGGAACCGATAATAACCTAGCACTTCAAGTAAAAATCTGTGACCGGCAATCGGAAGTTACCGTCGAAGTATTCCCAAAATAGAGTGATATAACCGGCCGGAGCTTGTGCTGCTGTTTGACCTTCTTGTGGGTAGATAGCACCCTAACTTGCTGGGAACTTGAAACCATTGAAGGTCTCTTTTGACCATTTTAGTGGTGGTAAAGATGAAGACATGTCTTCTGCAAGGGTTTCTGATTTTTCACTGGTGGACATGGGGATTATGAAATGAAATACAATTACAAATCCCTTTAAAAAGAAAAGGAACTCGAAGAAGATGAAAAGGTTTTTGAAGGCAAGTGCTTGGGAATAAGAGGGCAATGGGGTATATACCCATCACAATTAATAACCTTGGGGAATCGTAAAACACCTTTTCAGATAAACACGATAACCAAGGCAACAAAGGGCGAGTGGTGAAGCGGCAAGGGCTTCAAGCGCGCGTGACAATCACGACTGACGACGTCCCATTAATGCTTGACGTCTAACACGATTGACAGCTTGTCACATAACCGTCAGACTTCATCATCTGCACAGTACCTTTTACCAACTTGCCTGCCACAAGTTAACTTTTTCAAAATTCAAATCATGAAAACCTTATCTCGAAGGAAAAGAAATATCTTCTTCAAGAAGTTTTGTTAGTACCCTGCGCCAAACAACGTTGTTTACTTCTCAACAGCAAAAGCGCACACTCCACTTTTTATAGTCCAGTGCTCCACTTACTTGCCATTTGCGCATGGGAGCGCCACTGGACTGGGGGGACTTGAAGGGGTATGGTCCCAAAAACCCTGCGCAGGCGCAGAGGACCATACCATGATTATACTCCAAGATCATCTTAAGCAGGCCTTGCGCGCCCCATGCAACTGGTTTAAATAGGATTTGGAAAGTTCAATCCTTAATGACCATGCGCCGGAGATAGAAAAAGACAAATATTCATTTAACATCCTTGTGCGGGCCCGCGTAAGGATACAGTTAAGCTTGTAGATTTAACGACTAAAGACAAGTCTCAAACATGTCCGCGCGCATAAAGAAATAAAAGGAATCTTTTCTGTTATAACAAACCGGAAACGTGGCAGCTGATCAAGGGCTCACAGCTGTAGATCTTCTAGAAGCATTAAATGGCCAATCGTGCATGGCCTCATTCGGTTGTAACTGAATATGACGTGGCAGCATCTAGAATATTCATCTAAATTCACGATGATGGCACAATTTACATGCAGATCCAGATCAAGTCACTTTCCACGTGGCACCTACACAGCCGTTGATCAACTTGCGATCCGTGTGCATGGATGGGGAGATAACCGCAAACGGAAAAGAAGATTCCGTTAATTTCTCCGTTATATTTTGAGCGCCAAACCTTCGGCTATAAATAATAAAATTCAGGTAGTCTGGCATTCACTCTCACTTACTTTCACTTTTACTGCTTCATCTTCTTCCTCATATCACTGTACTTATTCTCAAGCCGGATGGTGGTCACGGAGAGAACCCCCATTCTCTCCGTGGCGAGGTTAACGGCGTTTTCTGTTTTGTAGTGATTCCGGTGTATTATCCAACAAGTCATCGGCGAGGAGATTAACCATTTATGGAGAAACCCCACCCCCAGATTTAGACTGATTCTCGCCATTTAGATCTGGTGTTTCTTCAAAAATAAAATTTAATATAAATTTGAACAATTTGTATAGAAGATAATATAGTCTTTAGAAATATTTATTAGATTTCAAAATTATTTATCTTGAAATTAACAAAACATATACACTAAATATAAATTAATATAATGTAAAGAGTTAAATGTCATTTTAGTCCCTGTGGTTTGGGTTATTTTTTAAGTTTAGTACAAAAGTTTTATAATACACAGAGTTTATAAATATATACCTTTTTATTGATTGGTATATAAAATTACATGTGTTCAACCCATACAATACATGAGGTTCTTAAAAATGTAACTTTTTTGATTATTTAATATATATAATTAAATTTACTCAACCCATACAATACACGAGGTTCTTAAAGATATAATTTTTTTTATTATTTAATATATAAAATTACATTTGTTCAACCCATGTAATAAACGAGATTTTTAAATATATATTGTTTTATTATTTGGTATATAAAATTACATATATTCAACCCGTGTAATAAACGAGATTTTTAAAGATATATTTTTTTTATTATTTG
This sequence comes from Helianthus tuberosus, assembly GCA_030545235.1. Classification (NCBI taxonomy): domain Eukaryota; kingdom Viridiplantae; phylum Streptophyta; class Magnoliopsida; order Asterales; family Asteraceae; genus Helianthus; species Helianthus tuberosus. The sequence continues at coordinate 61,995,225 of CM060449.1, read as the reverse complement.
GTATATAAAAGTACATTTATTCAACCGTATATTACACGGGTTTCTAACCTAGTTAATACAATAAAAATTTTCAAAAAAAGTATCAAATCAATTGTACATATTCTTCAAGGAAAGTCGATCAATGTTATTTTGATAAACGAAAAGGCTATTGAACCGCCTTACTTAGGATTTGGTGGTTTGACTGAACTAAGAAATCGGATAACATGATCACACAGAATAGTAATCAAGTTTCAAAAGTGTTCTAATTAGGTCACTCGTATCGTTTTTGTCTCAACTAGATAACTTAACATTCAAATTGAGCCATGTCTTTTTTTTCTCGTGTCAAAAAAAAATGGTGCATAAGATGCTAGGGACGGATTATTATAATATAAGAAATTATATTTATTAAAAATAAAAACACTTTAATTACATTAAAATTTAAAAAAAAACAAGTTAAAATCCACGTTATCGCTCGATGTTAGCATCATATAAAAAGAGAAAATAGAAACAAAAATTCATGTCCCCACGGTTACTTATGAACCGGATGAAAAAACCCTTAATTTTAATAAAAAATAAATGTTGAGTGACCTTATTGAAACACTTTTAAAACTTGAATGACCTAATTGGAACACTTTTAAAACTTGGTTGCTATTCTACAAAGTTACCCCATTTTAAAAATATTTAAATTTTATATAAATCTAAATATTATATTTTTATATTGTCTATTCATGTTTGTTCGTTAACATTCTAAACTAACAATTCACGAATGTTATATATCAACTTTGTATTAAAATTAACAAATGGAAATAACTAAAAAAATTATGTTGATTATTTTTCAAAAAAAAACATCATGTGATTGTTTTTTAAATACGTTCTGTAAAGAACTATAATACTAGACTGTTGGGCTTTATGTAAACTGCACCTTCACCAAGAGTGTCATGATGTTGCTAAACATAATTATTTTCTAATCATTTTTTTTATAAAAAAAAGTGTGATGAGTGCTCGGGATTGATTCTGTTGGCCACTAAAAAAAATCAATATCTTTTCCCCCACCATTTCTACATCTAAAAATTTTTAGAGTAAACTGCCATTTTGGTCCCTGAGATTTGGCCAGTTTTGCCACTTTAGTCCAAATTTCAAACCTTTTGCCATTTTGGTCCCTGTGGTTTCGTTTTGTTGCCATTTTGGTCCAACTTTCAAATTTAGCCAGATTCCCCAACTTAAAACCTAGATTTTTGTCTTTTTCCTCAGGGGTATTTTGGTCATTTACGTTTTATTATAACCTAATATTGATTAAAAATAAATAATAAAACCAAAAAATGTGTGACCCTTTATAAACCTAACCCCCATCACCGTCTTTCTCAGTCTGCTCCCCCTCTCTCTGAACTAGCACCACCACACCACCACCACCCCCACCCCCACCGCATCATCCCCACCACCACCATCCGACTAACACCACAACCACTGAACACCTCCTTGAGCACCACCTCTGACCACCACTGTCATCTTCAAACAACCCCAGTCGCGGCGATTTGGAAGGGGTAAAACCCGGAACACACGTCATAATGAAATTAACCAGGCACGGCGATTTGGAAGGGGTAAAACTCGAAGATGGGACTTGCTTACCTTGATTGACTGCCTTGATAGCTTCATCAAACCACCATCTCTCTCTCTCTCCTCCTGGTGACCCGGTGGTCCGGCGGCGGTGGGGGTGGATTTGAGGTGGATCGGAGTTAGGGTTTTGAGGTTGAGGGAGATGAATGAAGGAGAAGATCGGGTTAGGGTTTTGTTGTGTTGTGTTGTGTTGTGTTGTGAGAGGGTGAATTGGAGTGGTGGGGATGATAGGGTGTTGGTTATTGGCATTGTTGTGGTGGTGAGTTGCAGAAACGGTTGAAGATCTGAAAGGGGAGATGAAGATGAAGGTTTTGAAGATGAGGGTTGAAGATGAGGGTTTTTAATTGTTGTTTGATGTTATCCCTCAACCCAAGATCTGCTCCAAGCTTCGTGGGTCTTGCTCCAATTGCTGTTTGATGTTATCCCTCTTGTGGGTTTTGCAGAATTTTGTGTTTCTTGGTCGGTTTGAGTATGACGACTGGGAGTAGTTTCGGGTCCGGGTGTAAACAAGAAACGGGTGTACCGGATCAGTTTCCAGCTGGGTTGATGGTTCTTGTTGTTGATGATGATGTTATTTGTTTGAAGATTTTGGAGCAAATGCTTGGGGTAGATCTGGTCTTGATTCTTGTTTCAGATTTGGTTGTGTATTTATCTGGTCTTGATTCTTAGTTTTATTAATATTAATTGATATCAGTTATAATAAAACGTAAATGACCAAAATGCCCCTGAGGATAAAGACAAAAAACCAGGTTTTAAGTTGGGGAATCTGGTCAAATTTGAAATTTGGACCAAAATGGCAACAAAACGAAACCACCGGGACCAAAATGGCAAAAGGTTTGAAATTTAGACTAAAGTGACAAAACTGGCCAAACCTCAAGGACCAAATTGGCAGTTTACTCAAAATTTTATTTTCATGTCCATATAACTATAATACCCGTATAGAGTTATAGGGGTCGTATATGAGAATGTTGCACCAAAAAGATGTCAAAGAATGTTTTTCTGTCCCCATCTATACGAGTCGTATAACAATATACGACCCGTACAATATTATACAATCTGTATAGAATGTTATACGACCCAATATTTTATCTACCTATACGAGCCGTATAGAATTATACAACCCAATATTTGTATTGATAGAATATTCTATACGGACCGTATAATCCTATACGACTCGTATAGAGAGTGTAAAAACAAGATTTAAGGGTGTGGCTTTATTAACACTTTTTTTAAGGCGAATTGGAAATAAATAATCCCACCTAACTCAATTTGGCCGATAATAATCCCAAGTCAGTTATTGGCCGATATTATTCCGAACTGGTCAAGTTTTTTTTTTTTTTTTGTAAAATAGTCCGCCGTTAAAATAGCTTAACGGATTTAAGTTTTTTTTCCGAATAACAAACTGACGTTTTAAGGCTTTTGATCAGAACAAGGATACGAGTCGATTGATGTAAAACTTACCTTGAAATTGTGCTCGAAATGGCTTATTTTTGTTAGTTGGAATTTTAAACACCCGAATTGAAGCACCGTTTTCGTGGGTCGTGGCAGTATTTCGAGGTAAGTTTTACATCAATCGACTCGTATCCTCGTTCTGATCAAAAGCCCTAAAACATCGGTTTGTAATTCGGAAAAAAACTTAACTCCCTTAAGCTATTTTAACAACGGATTATTTTACAAAAAAAAATTGACCAGTTCGGATTATTATCGGTCAATAACTAACTTGGGATTATTATCGGCCAAATTGAGTTAGGTGAGATTATTTATTTCCAATTTATCTTTTTTTTAAAGTATTTATTTTCTAAGACCTGAATAAACAAGTAAATTTGAGAGTGTTATCGGTCAATAACTAACTTGGGATTATTATCGGCCAAATTGAGTTAGGTGAGATTATTTATTTCCAATTTATCTTTTTTTTAAAGTATTTATTTTCTAAGACCTGAATAAACAAGTAAATTTGAGAGTGTAAAAACAAGATTTAAGGGTGTGGCTTTATTAACACATTTTTCTAAAGTAATTATTTCCTAAGACTTAAAGAAGTAAAACGTTGCGCTTGTTTAAACAAAAGGAATACTAAAACGTTTAAACAAAAGGAATAGCTATTTTCTTTTCTAAAACAAGTAAAACACTCACTATTATCTATACTATTTAAATTTTAATGTACGATCATGAATAGGATTGGTATAAATTAGGATGGGTTTGGGTTAGTATGAGCTTAAAAAAAAAGTTTAGGATAGGTATGGGCTAGGATGTGTTTGGATAAGAATGAGTTTTAAAGGGTAAGATGAGTTTAGGTAAGTATTGGTTCGACTTTCGATGATGACAGACAAAAGATAAAACATAAAAAATTAAGAGAAAAATGCAATTTGTGTCCCTGTGGTATGTGCCAAACATCAACCTGAGCCCCTAAATTCATTTTTTTGGTTTTTTGAGCCCCTAAGCTTATGAATTCATAACAGTTTGAGTCTCTGCCGTCAGTGTTCCGTCAGTTTGACCGTTTGACAATTGTGAAAAGTCCATAATACCCTTAACCTAACCCTTAATATCTAGTTATCTACACTTAATAGCAGATCAGTTTCATTATCATCATCAAGATCTCTCCCAACTCCCAAGATCATCATCATCATCTTCATCGAACAGATCATCATCATCATCATCTTCATCGAACAGATCATCTTCATCGAACAGATTATCTTCATCGAACAGATCATCTTCATCTTCATCGAACATATCATCTTCATCTTCATTAGGTTCATCTTCAAAAAATAGAGGGTTGATTTTGGGTTCATCAGGTTCATCTTCAAAAAACAGATCATCTTCATTTGAATGTGTTTATATTGGTCATTTGAATGTGTTTATATTGTGAAAAAACAGAGGGTTGATTTTGGGTTTCATTCGATGATTTGAATGTGTTTATATTGGTCATTTGAATGTGTTTATATTGTGAAAAAACAGAGGGTTAATTTTGGGTTTGATTTTGGGTTCCATTCGATTATTTGAATATGTTTATATTAAAGTGTTTATATTGGTCATTTGAATGTGTTCATATTGGTCATTTGAATGTGTTTATATAGTGAAAAACAGAGGGTTAATTTTGGGTTTGATTTTGGGTTCCATTCGATGATTTGAATGTGTTTATATTGGTCATTTGAATGTGTTTATATTGTGAAAAAACAGAGGGTTGATTTTGGGTTCCATTCGATTAGTTGAATGTGTTTATATTAAAGTGTTTATATTGGTCATTTGAATGTGTTCATATTGGTCATTTGAATGTGTTTATATTGTGAAAAAACAGAGGGTTGATTTTGGATTTGAATGTGTTTATATTGTACCGAATGGCTGCGGATGTAAAGATACGCAAAACACCAACTACGAAGGCGAGAACACTTGACAACCTCCTAGAAGATGGTGTGGTGCACATAAGGAAGTGATTGATCAGAACGATCAATTGCATATGAATGAATACAACCCCAGTGGCATATATGTAATTAGCGAGCTCTGGAATTTCAAGGAAAATCGAAGAGCTACACTGGGGTTATATTCATTCATATGAATGAATATAACCCCAGTGGCAGATATGTAATTAGCTACACTGGGGTTATATTCATTCATATCTGCTACATTCTGAAGTGCAACCGTCAGTAAAGATCCACAATTGCTTGTGGTGGTATGACGTTTTTGTCTCTATATTGTATGTTACGGTCTTTTGTTATCGAGTCTGTAAGTTCCGTCAAGTCTACGAAGTTGGTATGACGTTTTGTCTCTGTATTGGTATGGCGTTTTGTCTCTGTATTTTATGTATTAAAAGTTTACATTTAATATACAATTTAGGCTTTAATAATTTGTTATATATAGTATACATTTAATTATTAGATTGCATTTATTTAAAAAGAGTTAATTATTAGATTGCATTTATTTAAAAAGAAAAGAGTTAATTTGAATTATTAGATTTCTTAACAAAAAAATAAAAAATGAATTTAGGGGCTCAGGTTGATATTTCACTCATACCATAGGGACGCAAAATGTTATTAATATATGCCAAAAGACGGTCTTACCCCTGGCTCAAACAGTCAAACAGACGGCAGGTATTCAAAGTGTTATAAATTTATAAGTTCAGGGGCTCAAAAAACCAAAAAATGAATTTAGGGGTTCAGGTTGATGTTTGGCACATACCACAGGGACGCAAATTGCATTTTTCTCAAAAATTAATGAAAACAAAAAAAAATTTAAAATTTAAAAAGTAAAAAAAAAATTAAAAAATTCAGAAAAATAAAAAAAGCAGAACAACAAAAAAAAAATTTAATGTAAAAAATGTTAAAATGTTAAAAAATTTTAATAATAAGAAAAAATTAAAATCCAAAAAATCAAAATAATTAAAAAAAGAAAAATCCCAAAAAGATAAAAAAATCAGAAAAATAAAAAAAAATAAAATGATTTAAAAAATGTAAAAAATAAAAAATAAAAAAAATAAGTAAAATATTTAAAAATCCAAAAAATCACATCGAAAAATTCAGGAGAATAAAAAAGTATAAAAACTTAAAAATATAAAATATAAAAAGAAAAAATAATAAAATAAAAACAAACTAAAAAATTCAAAAAAGTCAAAAAAAATTTATTTGAGTATTTTGATTTTTAAAACTTTTTTTATGTTTCTGATTTTTTATTTTTTTAACATTTTTTCTGTTTTTTTATTTCTGAATTTTTCATTTTTTTGGATTTTTTTTATTTTTGACTTTTTTCTGATTTTTTTTTAATTTTTAAAATTTTTTTATTTTTTAATTTTTTGATTTTTTGGATTTTGTAAATTTTTTACTTTTTCTGATTTTTTTTATTTTTAATTTTTGTGATTTTATTATTTTCTTCTATTTTTTTTTATTTATTTTTTTATTTTTTAGATTTTTTTATTTTTTGTTTTTTTTTTCCTTTGTGAAGTTAGCGTCTACGAATGCTCGAATAGGATGAAGAATCTGCCTGTGATGCTCTTTTTAAAGTTACTCATTTACCCAATGTAATACCCATCCTGATACATAAATTATTTTAAATAGATATCATACAACTTATCCTGACCTATTCTTAATTATTTCTTAAACCATCCTGACCCATCCTCATTTTTAAAATGACCCAAAACAATGCAAAAAAAGAAAATGAATTTTTATTGCCAGGCCTAATCATGAACATAATTTTATGTAGGGTACCATTAAACTCGTGAATAACATTCATCCAAGTCTTCCCACTGCATCCAAGACCTCTATGTACGACTCGATTATTGCGTCATTCATTTGGTGGGTTTGGTTTTTTTTAACTAGATAAATTTCCGCCAGCGCGTTGCAGCGGGGACCCAATGACTGCAAAATGCGTGTCAGTAACGGCAAGCAGATATCGAATATCAAACCATAAATAAAAATGTCGTGAAAAGGATAGTCAATCCGTCTTAAAAAAAAACGATTTTAAATAACCTAATATATAATAATAGGACCCACACGTCCTACACGTTGGAAATTCGGTTGTTTTCAGTTCAGTTATTATGGTGCTAACATGTTAAAATATGGATGAGCTCAGTACCGGTAACGGCACCGAAAGTACCGATCCGAAAAATCATCAAAATTAGGTACCGGCACCGAAAATGCTCGGTACAATACGGTATGGTATTTGAAGGTAAAAATCAATAAATATAGGTATGGTGCTAGACCGGTGTCAAACCGAAAGTAATGATTCTGAAAACGCCAAAAGGTGGGTACCAAATTGGTACCGAAAATGATTTGTTATAGTAAATTTGGTACCGATACAATACCGGTTTGATTACAGGATTTGATACGATTTGCTCATCAATAATCTAAATATCCAAGTTAATTTTACATGCTACAATTCATTCATTATGTAAAAAGACAAAAAAATAAAGCAAAATAAGTTGTTGGGTATATAAAACCTCATTCAAACGAAATACAATTTACTTACCGTGTGTATGAAAATTAATCTAAACTGTGCAATTACTTGCATTGCTACGTTGCTACAGGATTTGATGAGCCCGGTACCAACCGGTACCGAAAATACCGTTACCAAAATCCCCAAAAGTGGGTACCGGTACCGAATATATCTGGTACAGTACGACGTGATACGGTCGGTACTGGTACGACACCGGTATTTGAGGGTAAAACCCGATGAATACCGGTGCCGAACGGATACTGAAAATACACTCAGTTTGGTAAATTTGATACCGGTACCGGTACCCGATACTATTCATTCATTTCTATTTTTATTATTGTTCATTCATTTCTCTTTTTAATATTTATTTCTCTTTTTAATATTTATTTATTTATTACTGTTCATTTACTTCTCTTTTTAATATATAGGTAAACATTCATTTCTCTTTTTAATATTTATTTATTTATTACTGTTCATTTTTTTAATATATAGGTAAATTTCTACATAATGTTGTGGTTTTTTATTTGAAACGGTAAGTATATATCAGAAACAACCAAGAAGCTAAAAAAAAATATTACAAGGCAATTAGAGAGAAGATTACACCAAACAAACCACTCCAAGTAATCCATCTTTGCCCTATGCTTTAACCATAAAAACACGTTTGATTTGATGTCATTTAAGATTTTGAACTGAAATTATTGTAAGGTATGAGACTTGTCCCACATGGGTTGTATGGGCAACCATGTAACACCCCAAAAATATTAAAGATATAAATATGTGTATATATCTATTTAGAAAATATATATGTATTTAGAAACATAATTGACCAAGGTTAACTAACCTAGTTAAATACTACATGTTGGAGTAGTTAGACAATGAAATTAAGTCTTATAAATAAAAGCAAAGTGCAAGGACCAAAATGGTCAATATGATAACTAGTGGAGTTAATTGCCATTTTAGTCCCTGTGGTTTGGACCATTTTACCAGTTTAGTCCAAAGGTTTCATTTTTAATATATGTATCTAAAAAAGTTTCATCGTTGCCATTTTGGTCCAATTGACTTAACCCCATCCATATCTGTTAGTTAGTCAAGGGGTATTTTTGTCATTTCAATGGTGCCTCTTTTTAAATTAAAGCTTTACCCTAACCCCCATTTTTCTGAAACCCACAAACACAACTTGAGATGGAGAGATCGAATCAAACTGGTACTCCACCGCTAGTTCATCGTCATCCACCAACCGCCACTCTCTCTTGCCGCGCCGCCACTCTCGGCCGTCCGTCACCATCCCCTGCCACCGCCGTCCTTCACCATCCGCTGCCGCCACCATCAAACCGTCATCCATCTCATTCCAGAAGCGGTTGAAGGGTACACACCAGCAACATCAAGAACAGTTGTGTCATCTTATCTTGAAATTCTATGAACTTATGAAGATTTTGTTGTTTTAATGGATGTTTAAATGAATTTGAAGACGATAGCCAGTAAGATTTGAATATATTTTAGGTCATAATTGAAATGTTCATCCTAAATTCTTCAAATCACTTGCGCTGTTTCAATTGAACTGCTTATATATGAAATTGCATCATATTATCATGAAATTTCTACGTAGATTTTGTTGTTTGATTGTCGTTATATGAATTTGAAGATGATAGCAGGTTAGATTCAGATGAAATTTAGGTCAAATCTGAAGAGAACCGAGAAGAGAGAGAGAGAGAGAGAACCGTTCACCACCACCATTATCTTTCCGATCTATGGTCTGTCCGACCTGTCGGTTCCGATTTGTTGTCTTCCTGAATTGTTCCGGCTAGGGTGGTAGTGGTGGAGGTGTGCTGAAGGCCGGTGGAGGCTGAGGTGGAGGTGATGGTTGTGGTGGAGGTGATGGTTTGTTGTCTTCCTCATACCAGATATATGTAGGAGGTGACTGTTATTTATAGCAAGATAATAAACAATAAAGCTTTAATTAAAAGAAAATACAATAAAGAATAAAGGGTTAATAAAAAGAAAAATGAAATGACTAAAATGCCCTTGGTAGACTTAACAGATATGGATGGAGGTAAGTCAGTTGGACCAGAATGGCAACGATGAAATCTTTTTGGATCCAGATGTTAAAAATGAAACATTTGGACTAAACTGGCAAAATGACCCAAACCACAGGGACTAAAATGGCAATTAACTCTAACTAGTGTTTTATAAACAAAAGAAATAAAATAAAAACACACACTAAAAGAAGAGAAAGGGGAAGAACACCTCTTCACCCTAAAATCATCTAATCAGTCAAATTGAAAGGGCAAATCCGGGTTAAAATCACGTGCATGAATCGAAATATTGATCACATAATCCAGGAGATCGCAAGGTATATCAAAATTTCTTATTTGATGAAGTAGAGAAATTTTGATGAACTTCTTGTATTTCGATTCTTGGACGGATTGTTGTGTTACAGTAAAATTGATGTTATATAAATGCTTAAAATCATGAAAACTTCTTAAAATCGAGAAGAAATTAACATGAACAATATGTTAGGTGGATTACTCATATGTATGAGAAGTGGGGTTTTGTTGAATGTGTAGAACACATGAATTATGACAGTGAAAATAATGTAATTGATGTTTAACGCATTGAGTTTTAGGTGCTAATTGAACATATCAATCATTTTGATGTTATGAGATGTGTTTACATGGATGATTATTGATTTTTAGATTTAGAAAAGTTAGTATAGAAATCTTGCACATAATGTGTATGATGAAATGCTTAAACGAATGATTTAAGGTGGTTATGAATAACAATTATGAATAAAAACATATGAATTATGTGGTTTGCAAGTAGTTAAGTTAAAGTTATAAGCCGGAAGGTTTTAGTGATGTTGGGTTGTACTTTTTAGGCAACTCGGGTGAAGCATCGGGTAACCAAACCGGGACGAACGCTCGGTTGAAGAATAATCTTTAAGGCACGTGGCTTATTTGCTTCGTAATATTTTGTTTGATGGTTTTAGTTATTGATATACGTGGGATGAGGAAATAACGAATTATGACACGTGTGGTATGCTCATAAGTGATGGATTTCACACAAACAACCGAACGGGTCAAAATAAAGAAAATAACAAATCGGTTCGTTCATAAGTGATGGATTTTCACGTGAACAAACCAATCGATTGAAAACGTAAACCGAGTAATGGGAACACGGATTTGTAATTGATAAATCCTAGAATGGGGTTAAAACTTAGAGGATATGAATTTCTTTTAAATAAATAAAAGCAAGGTTTATGTTTGGTTAGAGTTAACCAAGCGGGACAATAATGCGTATGCAAACCGTGTAACGGGAGCTTAAAACGCAAGTTAGTAAGCCCGAGGAAGGGATAAAATGGTAAGAAATTAATCCTTACCATCAAACGTGAATAATGAGGCTTAATGCAAAACGAGTCAAATAATTTCGTAAAAGAATTATAAGCCAAAAGCTTATAGAATAAAATTTTTATTAACCCGGATAGTGGATTTTGGGTCCAAATTGAAAATGAACAAATTACGATAATGTAGGAACAAACATGAAGTTAAACGGATAAACGGGTAGAAAGTTATGAGCGTTTTCGTGTTAAAGAACAAAACAGGGAAAAGAAGGACAGAAGCTGGAGAATGATGAAGGAATTTTGTCCTCCCCACGAAGTCCAGAAGCTGGAGAATGAATTCTGGCACATCAAGCAAAAAGGAGGTGACAACGCTGGCCTCACTGCTCGTTTCAAACAGTTGAGCATTATCTGTCCCAGCCAGGTGGACACACCGGAAAAGACTATCAAGAAGTATACCCGCGCTCTTCCGATTGTTTAGCAGATTTTGTTCAGGCAGCGAGACCTACTACTATCGAGGAAACCAACCAACTCGCAGCTAAGATCAACGACAAACGAGTATTGGCTGTAGCTTTCAAAACCTCGACCAAAAGTCTCAACCAGGTTACTGCCACTCCCAGTACCGACAATGCAGCATCTCAAGGTTCAAAGTATTCACGCCAAAGCCGCAAGCAAAGGAACAACAACAAAAAGAACTATGCTCTATCGCCGCAGCACCACTCAACATAGTCTCCGTACCGCCCAACAACCAGAACCGTCAAGTTGCTACTACCAACGCACCGCCTGCCAAGCGTGTGTATACTGGTACCCACCCTTTGTGCCCTACTTGCACCTATCATCATCCAACAGGGGTCAACTACCGTTTCTGTGTAAACTGTAACATCTATGGGCACTTTACTGCTCACTGCCGCGCAGGCTCCCACCAGCAAGCTCCTCAAGCTCATCCTGCACCGCCAGCTCAACTTCCTGCTCCTTAGGTCCACCAAGCAGCTCCTGCACCCACTGTTCATGCACAATCTTGCTACACTTGTGGTGACCTGAATCATTTTGCTAAAGTCTGCCCCCTGCGTGTGGTGAAACAAGAACCGCACCAGCAACCACCACCACAGCAGCAACAACAACAACAGCAGCCTCAGCAGTAGCAGTAACAACAACAGCAGCCACAACAAGTAACCCGTGGAAGAACCATCAAGATCAATGTCCTTCCAGGCTCAGACTGAAAACAATGTTGTCAATGGTACGTTCCTTGTTAATGGTATTTATGCTTCTTGCTTATTTGATACTGGAGCCGACAATTGTTTTGTGTCGTTTGAATTCGAAATACTTTTAAAACGTAAACACACTAATCTCCCAACGACCTTCAACGTAGAAGTTGCCACCGGAAGAACCGTCACCGTCAGCTCCGTTCTCCGTAATTGTACTCTCGAACTCAACAATCACGTTTTCCCAATTGACCTCATTCCTATGCAACTTGGTAGTTTTGACGTCATAGTAGGCATGGATTTTCTTCGTGAAGATCGTGACGAAGTCGTTTGTTTCAAAAAATGATTCGCTTCTCCCTCTCAAACGGTGATCAATTATGTGTTTATGGAGAAGTACTCTCGAAGGAATTGAAACTGATGTCGTGTATCCAGGAAAGCAAGTATCTCCACAAGGAATACTTGGCTTTCTTAGCCCACATTGTAGTAGCGAAGGAGGAAAAGAAGTCGATGGAAGAGGTACTTGTGGTTCGTGATTTTCCTAATGTCTTTCCTGACGATTTACCTGGTCTACCCCCTACTCGTGATATCGATTTTCGTATTGACCTTATCCCTGGTGCTAACCCTGTTGCAAAAGCCCCTTATCGCCTCGCACTGTCCGAAATGCGTGAACTTTCTAGCCAACTCCAGGAGTTACTTGATAAAGGCTTCATACGCCCTAGCACATCTCCTTAGGGCGTACCTGTTCTTTTCGTGAAAAAGAAGGATGGATCGTTCCAAATGTGCATCGATTATAAGGAACTCAACAAGCTTACTATCAAGAATCGCTACCCTTTACCCCGAATCGATGACCTATTTGATCAACTGCAGGGCGTAACGTGTTTCTATAAGATCGATCTACGTTCTGGTTATCATCAGCTGCGTATCCAAGAGCAAGACATTTGGAAAACTGCTTTTCGTACCCGTTATGGCCATTACGAATTCGTGGTCATGCCTTTTGGTCTCACAAACACTCACGCGGTCTTCATGGATTTGATGAACCGTGTGTGCAAACCCTTTCTGGATCGCTTCGTCGTCGTGTTTATTGATGATATCCTTATCAACTCGAAGTCGAGAGCCGAACATGCGCAACATCTTCGTTTAGTTCTCGAACTTCTTCAAGGAAATCGCCTCTACGCCAAGTTCTCCAAGTGTGAATTTTGGCTCGAGGAGGTTCAATTCCTCGGTCACATCGTTAATAGTCAAGGAATTCACGTCGATCTCGCGAAGATTGAAGCTGTTAAGAGTTGGATTACACCGAAGACTGCATCCGAAATTCGTTCGTTCCTTAGATTGGCGGGTTATTACCGTCGATTTATCGCTGACTTTTCTAAAATTGTCGTGCCTCTTACTGCTCTAACTTAGAAGGACAAACCTTTTGTTTAGGGTCCCAAACAGGAGGAACCCTTTCAGACCCTCAAGTATGTGCTCTGCAACGCTCCTGTCCTTACACTTCCCGCTCTAACTTAGGTCTTGGTTGTGTTCATATGCAACAAGACAAGGTTATTGCGTATGCGTCTCGACAACTCAAGGTCCACGAGAAGAACTACACTACCCACGATCTCGATCTCGATCTCGAACTCGGTGCAGTTGTTTTTGCATTGAAGAATTGGCGACATTACCTTTATGGTACCAATTGTACGGTCTTCACTAACCATAAGAGCCTACAACACATCTTGAACCAGAAAGAACTGAACATGCGCCAACGCAGATAGGTTGAGCTTCTCAACAACTACGATTGGGAAATACGCTACCACCCAGGCAAAGCAAACGTCGTAGCCGACGCACTCAGCCGACGAAGCTATGTGTATATTGTTCATGATGTACAAGCCCAAAGAAACCTCAAAGCTCTAATTCCTGACGCGCAACACGCATGCTCTAATTCAAACTTGATCAAACTCACTTTGCCTACGCACAAACGCACGTTTTACTCATACTTACAATGGGTGCCTTAAATCACCTTAGTCAAGCGAACTACTTTTACAAACCTACCCTTTTCATTCCTACAAAAATTCCATGCATTTTAACATGCCTACACATGAACTCCACATACATTCACCTCAAAAATTTCGATTTTAGCCAACCGTTCCAGCCAAAAACCTTTTCCAAAGTCTTCCTCTTGAATAAATTTCAGGACGAAATTTTGTAAGAGAGTGGAGACTGTAACGCCTCGCTTTTTGAAACCTTCCTTATTTAGAAAGATTGTTTATATTCCTATTTTTGGAAACTTATATCTGTATCGTATTCGTATTTCACTTCCGATTTCATAATTCGTGACTTTGATCGTAATAAAACTTGATCATTTTATTTAAATTATACTTCGATTAATCGTACTTGTTTTATATTCAAATCATATACATACTTGATACTTGTTCTTCATTCTCGTAAACACATACCTATCCTACAAACAAACTATCGTAAGATACATAATTTTTTACACTTTATACATGCAAATACTCGGTTATACATTTACAAAGCTCAATCTATGTTTTTATTTATGTTTGATACTTAATTATTCGTTTTATATACAATTATACCTTAAAATATCAACCATATAAAACCTTAGGAGCTAAACATGACAAAAATTGAAAGTTGTTCGGCTGACCAGCCCCGCGACACGAGCCAGTTCCCTCTTCACCTTGCGTGAACCGCTGCCGGGTTCGATCCACACCAGCCCCTTTTCAGCGCGCAGATTGGTCTCTTTTTCACCTTGTTCTCCCACCTAATTGCCTTTAATGCACAACTAACACACTTTAAAGCCTAAAACCTAATAGCACACTATAAATACAAGTCTTCCACACTACCCTAACCCTTTACACTCTCTCAATTCACTCTCAAAATCTCACCGTTCATGCAAACTTCCAAATGTTGACAGATTGTACCTTTGCTCAAAACAGTGAGTTTTGAGCACGTTTCTTCGTGTTTTCTTGTACCAATCTACTTGGATGACCTTCAAGGATGTTATCTAAGATTCACCAAGGTGTAATCAGGTGATACATCGCTTACATAAGGCTCCAAAGTCAGATTTACATTCTGATTTAAAAAAACTTTTGCAAACTCATCTCCTTTCATTATTTATCTCGTGAATCTTGTGCCAAACTTGTCCTCAATTGAACTCATGGTTGTAGGACTTGTGTATGGGTGATTCTTATGAGTTTAAGAGGTGCAAACACCTCTAAACTTTCTATTTTGAAAGGGTTTAAGACAACCCATAAGTGTTGAAATCACATAAGTCTACCATAGTTCATATGGCAAGACTTATGTTTGATGCAAGTGTGAACTTTGGATGCTTTGGCTATCCTAACTTGTTCCACACCTCACTTGATGTTTTTATTTGTTAATCTAAGTAGCTTTCAAGTTTCAAAGAAACATAACCTTGTCTAGCCTCCAACACTTAGTTAACTCTTTCTATGTTGTGGTGGTTCACCCGGGTTAAGATTTACTTGGCTAGTTGATAATGTATTAGTTAGTTTCTTTTATTTCTTGTTATTCATGACCATCCGAATCATCTTTGTGATGATTTGTGTCACACCCCGACACGCAGCGGATAGGTACGGAGCGGACCGATTGCCCATAGCTCATGACACTAATTAAAGTTACAATATTTAAAGCACAACCGAAATAAAATGTCACTTAACATATAAGAATCATAAATGTTTATACAAAATTCGAAACAAAAGATAACATAGGTTTTCCCATTTATTTTTCCTAAGGCCCATGCTACGTGACCTCTCCACTCGATCATCAACCTTGATTACCTGCATCACGTTAGGAAAAAAAATATATTTTGGGTCAACAAACATGTTGGTGGGTAATTTCCTCATTTTATTTCAAAAACATTTTCATAAATTCAATTTTGAAAATAAATAGTTTTAACATGCAATTCAAGGTTAAAATGGTGAATGTCTCATAATGTAAACTTAGGTAAATATCACTTAACATCAAACAAGTACACAACCATTTATCAATACGAAACACAATAGAATAATAGACTCATGACAATACGAATCTCCATACTCTACACCTCGTATCTAAACTCATGAGCACGAACAAGGAAGTTGGCAAATTAAATTCTTTTGTGTAATTTTCTAATATATAAATTCTATGGCTGTAAACGAACCGAACGAACACGAACAAGGCCATGTCCGTGTTCGTTCGTTAAGAAAATTAACATGTTCGTGAACTGTTCACGAACGCATACCGAACATAAGTTTGTGTTCGTGTTCGTTCGTTAAGGAAATTCAGTTGTTCACGAACAGTTCGTGAACACTGGTCTCGTACACAAACGAACACAAACAAATAAAAACGAACGCAAACGAACATTTAACTTGAAAATAAAAGAATAAAAACATTGTTATCCTTAAACATTGGATATAACTAGATAAATACAACCATCAAATGATAAATCAAAACACAAGAAGTCTAGGACACCACCAAACGATGAATCAAATTTAACTAACTTACACATAATTATCCCAAAAAATGTTTTAGAATGTCCAAATTTTAGCTAACAAAGAAACAAATAGGGTTTCAAGTTTTTAATATGTTTAGATAAATGGTTTATTATTTATTATTTTTTTGATATAATCAAACGAACACGAACGAACGTAACCGAACATATTACCGAACGTTCACGAACGCAGTCGAACGAACGAGACCTGTGTTCGTGTTCGTTCACTAAGCTAATCGAACAAATTTTTTTGTTTGTGTTCGTTCGTTAAGCTAATCGAACGAACATAAATGAGCTTCCCGCCGAACGGTTTACGAACTGTTCGCTGAACGTTCGGTTCGTTTACAGCCCTAATAAATTCTACAAAAATTCAAGAATAAGTCCGAATGACCTCCAAAAATCCTAAAATTTCGCACAAACTATTCTAAAATGATCCTAAACAAAACCCCATATTAAATTTTATCAAATTAACATCCTTAATCAGAAAGCCCCAATTTTTAGAAACGAAGAACCCTAGTTTTCTATAAATTTCAATTCGTATAGATAATTCCCTCTATCACAGAGATTGATAGAGGGGTTTTGTAGAGCACATAAAAATAATCAAGTAAGGCTTTTGAATCACCTGAATTGGAGTTTGTATGAGGAAGATATCGCCTCTTCAAGATTGGTGCCCTAATAAAAAAATCCCCAAATTCGCGATGTTTTTAGGTAAGTTGCAGGTTTTAGAGAGTTAGGTATTATGTGGAATGATGAAAGGGATCGAATAGGACTGGTTTGGTGGGTTAATATAGCTGAATTGGATATAATGTTACTTGAGCTTCCATAGCTTTTAATAGATAATATATTTCATGTTTAATTAACTCCTTATAGAGGTTTAAATGAGTCGATTCGGAGTTCGTAACTGACCCAATATAATTTTCGAGTTGTTTAGGAGTTAAAAGAAGCCAAAACGTCGAGTGGGGATGTTTGTCGTTTGAGTTGCAGGTCTACGCCCGGTGGTTAAATACTATATAACTCAAATGTTGCTGCATCCAGAGCTGCAGCTCACCGGGTCAACTGGTCCTGTTTTGTTCAACTTTTAGAAATTACAAAGAGACCCCTGTTTAATGGGTTCGAAACCCGGCTTGCCAATTGTTTTTGTTTAATGTTTTGTTCAACTTTCAGAAATGACAAAGAGACCCCTGTACTTGTAAGTTTCAGTTACTTTCAAAACATGTCCCTCATGTTCTTACTAATTAATTTAGTTATATAATGAAGAACTTGGTTAATTTTTATAACTTTTTTAATGAAACTAACCTACGTTAGTTTTTAAATTTTACCGATATAGCTTTATATTTATGTGTATATATATACATATATATATTATTCTTAACCTTGTAACTAGTTATATTAATATACATAACTAACTATTTAAAACAAACAAAAATGATAAAAATTCGCATTTATTTGCTTTATTCGGATCCGGTTTACAATTCAAGTCGGGTTTCGAGGATCCGTTTTCGACGGATGTTACAGTCTCCCATACTTTTGAAAATTTCGTCCCGAAATTACTTAGAAGAAGAATCAACTGAAAACAAATGCGGGTATTTTTCCTTAATTTGATCTTCACGCTCCCAAGTGAACTCTGGTCCCCGTTTAAATTCCCAACAAACTTTGACAATCGGAATACGACTTCGCTTTAATCTTTTCTCCTCGCGCTCTATGATCTCGACGGGCCTTTCAACAAAATGCATAGTCTCGTCGATCTAAATGTCTTTAAGTAGGACGTGCAGGTTTTCGTCAGCAAGGCACTTCTTCAGGTTAGAGACATGAAAGACAGGGTGGATCCTGCTGAGTTCTTCAGGCAGCTCAAGTTTGTAAGCCACCGTTCCGATCCTCTCGAGAATCTTAAAAGGACCAACGTAGCGAGGTGCTAGTTTCCCTTTCTTCCCAAATCTAACAACGCCCTTCCAAGGAGAAACCTTTAGAAGTACTCGTTCACCCACACTAAACTCGAGTGGCTTGCGTCGCTTGTCAGCATAACTCTTTTGACGACTTCGAGCAGCTAACAGATTATTGCGGATTTGAAGAATTTTATCAGTGGTTTCTTGGATCAACTCGGGCCCTGTAATCTGAGCTTCACCGACTTCGTGCCAACACCCAGGGGATCGGCACTTTCGTCCGTATAATGCTTCAAACGCAGCCATATTAATACTAGAATGATAACTGTTATTATAAGGGAATTCAATTAATGGGAGATGAATATCCCAGTACCCTTTGAAGTTAATTACGCAAGAACGAAGCACGTCTTCAAGCGTCTGAATAGTGCGCTCAGACTGGCTATCAGTCTGCGGATGATAAGCAGTACTAAGATCAAGTCGAGTACCCAGAGCGGTCTGTACAGCTTGCCATGTACGTGAAGTGAAACGTCCATTACGATCTGATATAATACTCAAAGGTATACCATGACGACTCACTATTTCATCAATATAAATCCGAGCTAATTTCTCGTTCTTATAATCTTCCTGAATGGGAATAAAATGAGCGGATTTCATCAAACGATCAACTATGACCCAAATAGTAACATATCACTGGAAGTGCAAGGTAACCAAGTAATAAAATCCATGGTTATGTTTTCCCACTTCCAAACTAGAATTTCGGGTTGTACAAGCAAACTCGAGGGTCGTTGATGTTCTACTTTAACTTTAGAGCAGGTAAGGCATTTTGAAACGAATACCGCTATATCGTTCTTCATTCCAGGCAACCAATAAGTAGTTCGGAGATCTTGATACATCTTATCAGTGTCACACCCTGTCTTTTGCGGAAGCGTATGTGCGTGACTTGATCAGTTTTCATTGCATTTGATCATAACAAACAACTACATGCATTAAATTAAACGATGTTCATCCATACACAAATTTAAAACATTACAAAACATAAGTTGTTTAAGTTTCCAACCAATACAAGTATTTAGCTAAGTTACAAACCATCAAAGTTTCAAAGTTCCACAAAGGACTTGTTTATAACAAAAGATAAGTTTCATGAGGCTTTGCATTCTATATCTCATCTAAGATGAGATATATAAACCAAACCTTCCAAAATGCGGATTACATTGAGACTTAAAACCACAAAAACTTGTAGACAACGCTGCACCAAGATCCATTTATCTTCCTGAAATACATATAAGTTGAAAAATCAACAAAAGTTGAGCGAGTTCATGTGTTTTATGTGTATGCGCATCAAATGAATCTCAAAAACATTTGAAAGTTCAGTTTGTAAGTAGGTATGTAAAGCGTCTATGAACATGTTGATCATTAATGTTTTGCAAGGACGTTAATATATGTGATGACTTGGGAAGTACTCAACCCGAGTAGACGATTTTTAGTGTCGATTCACCTCGACTGGGACACAACAGCACTCTGAGTGGTCACCCATGGACTGTGAGTGGGGCTCGCCCGTACCCATTAGATCTAACCTTTGTTCTGTGGCCCTTAAAAGGATTAATGGCACTTCAGTTAAAGCCTATGCTCACATGATCTAAGAGTTCATTCCTTAGCTTAATCATACCCAAGTTTGACATGTATTTCCCCTCGAAAGTTGTAAACCGAAAACGTTAAAAGAAAAGGGGGACATGAACTCACAGGTTTGCGTCTGTAGTCGTGTACACTCAAAGATGATGTCCGCGAGTCGTGTCACTACCTACACATGTGCTATGTTTTATTAGGCACCTCGGTGGTGTAACGACTCTTAGTCTTAATTATTTATTAGGACTTGTTTTGGAATTTGATATACTTTGAGTTACACTTTCGATGTATGATGTATATATAATTTTTATATTTAATTATATATAATTTCAAATGTAGTACAACAGTTAAAATAATTATATTTTAACTTATGTTATTTTCAGGCAAATATTCGTGGGTTTTGTTAAAAATAATATATTTTTTACTCGTTTTGGCATATGGTTCTCATATCCGTATTTACAAGTATAGGTATACTTGTAATATGAACATGCTAAGTATGTCACTTTGTATTCTCATGCTTGTGTATAATACTTGTTTGAGGGTATTTTAGCAAGTGTTGGTAGTGTATCTTAGTATGTATTTGTACGTATAGGAATACGTATTTTCTTGTATTAATTAAGTATTCATACTTAATATATATATAATTTTTCCGGAATATTGTTTCCACTAAAAATCAATATTATTGTATTCTTAAAATATATACCTTAAGATAATTTTTATAGAAAAATATCTATATTTTTGCCTTGGTAATATATATATATATATATATATATATATATATATATTCACATATATCTTAAAAATAATTTATTTTTATGACCAAGTTAGAAAAATATCATTTTAGTTTCCACTAAAATAATATATTTTTAAAGTGTTTATGAAAATATATATTTTCTTGTACTCAAAATAATATATTTTCAAGTTGACAAAATATAATGTATTTTTATGATAATTGTAAAAATTCATACTTTGTCGTTTGTTCGGTTTAGGAAATACCGTTTACCAAGTTTGTCATAAAATGAATTAATTTCCCGAGCATTTATATAATTTGTCCAACGCGTCCATTGTCCGATTTGTCCAATATTTGTGTGCAAGTTATATATTTATTTTCTTGTAATTTTTGTAATTCTTCAAATTACAACTTTTTTGTGTTTGTGTGGTATATTATTTTCAAGTTCCTAATTTTAGTATAACTAATACAAATAATATACACCTAGCACATAATTTGTGTGATTTCTAAATATACATTTTCCTAAATATATACTTAGTCATTTTTATTTTTGAAAATCAACCTCCATTACTTAAAATTTTTGTACCAAAAATTATGGCAATATTTATACTTAAAACCATGGTTCAAGATTACTTGAAATCACTTGTTAAAACATATTTTTCTAAGTGTTTAATTTTTACAAAAATTATGCCATAGTTTCCTTTGAAAAATGGAGGTTTCAATGCTTTAAGCATAACATTTTCTTTTTCAAAAATCACCAACAATCCTCAACAACAATACTACAACTTGCCATATGCCATAAAATACATTTCTCCATGAAGTCATGAACTTGAAGTTTTATAAAAACTTGTAGTATTGTAACATGGTGCTTAACATGATCCATTAACACTAAAAACATGATTTTTTACTTCATAAAAACCATTTTTATAAAAATCCCATCTTTACAACATATAACACATTTTTGCAAAATTTCATCTTCTTGAATTTTTCATATCTTAAACACTTCAAGGGTTTCATTTTCACCCATAAAACAAGTTCACTTTCTTTCAAAAACCAAATCATGCTAAACTTGAAGTAAACTTTGTTTTCTTGAAACTTTGATTTTCAAATCCTTCACTTTTAAGATCTACAACTTGTAGGAACCATTTTTATCACAAAAACAAGTTTACTTTCCAAGTTCATCCTTCACATAATGTAAGCTCTACATGGATCTTTCAAGATCCAACATCACACTTGCTAGATCATGTTTTAAATCATCACCTAGCAAGCACTTATGTGGTGTTTAACACCATACACACAAGAAATCATCAAACAAGTTCATCACACATCATAAACAACTTAGATTCTTTTGATTCTTAGTTTGGTTCTTATGTTCATCTTCTTGTTTATGTAAGCTCTTTAGATTTTTAGTCATACTTGACCTTTAACTACTAAAACAAGATGTAAAAAAATGATCAAGGAGCACTTACTACTAGCTCAAGGCTAGGGTAGAACAAGGAGATGAAAATGAAAAAAAAAAGAGTGGATAAAAGCTCCTATGTGAGGTCCTTCAAGGTCCAAAGCTTGCAACCTTCTTGAACCACCTTAGTGCACCTTAGGATGAGCTTGAAATGTTTAGAAGTTGAGTGAAGATGAGGAGTGGGGGTGGGGGTGCTCTCGGCCAAAACAAGGAGAAGAAAGGGAGAGATGTTGTGGTGTGTTGAATGTTTTGTTGATAATGATGATGATATAAGTTAATGATAAGTTTCTTGGTCCGAAGGTCACAAGTTTCCCTCCCACATATTACCCATAGGTCTTCAAAGTAGCATTTTGACTCAACAAGGGGATTAGTCAACCATTAAGGGGGGGGGGGGGGGGTCCATGGTGGACGGTTAGGATGGGGGGTGTTGGTTTTGTTAAAACTTGTTAAGTGTAATATTATGTGAAGTAAGGTTAGTTAGTTTAGGATATTATGTATGTTAGTGATTCTTTTGTGTCGGAAGGTGTTTGATGTCGTAAACTAGCATTATGATGCCAAAATATTGTTAACTAGTTCATGGGATGCTTCTAGTTGTGGTCGGGTGTTCGTTTGGTTATTGGATCGCTTAGAAAGCTAACATTAGTAACTTGTATGTTATATTGTGTAACTATGAAATGTTAATGTTTTCAACATCTTTTAAGTCATTATGAACATTCTGACATTATTTGAGATTACTACATAAGCTAAAAAAATGTTGAATTTCTGCTGAATTTTACTGTTTAGTGCTAGTTTCTAGTGTTCATTTGTCACTCGGAACACAGTTTCACAAACCCTTGTTTTCTCACATAAAGTTCTATTATATCATGGTTTCTAGGACTCATTCTGTGTCCTAAACATACTGTCTATCTGAGTATTGAACTCCTATCAGTACTACTAGTTTATCTGACAAGTGTGCTAGTTAAGTTTATGCACTGTTTAAACTGTTTCGAATCGAAATTAATAATAATAAGTAGCATGCATCATGAAATGTTTTTGTGAGTTCTCTGAAAGTAAACCATGAATTCATACATATCATAAGTTCAGAATGCACAACCATATAATACAAATTAATGTTCACATTGTATGGAATTACACAAAAAAGTGGCAGTTGTCACAATCAGCCCCGGGATGAATCGAATATCGCGATTTATGAGCTTCACTCATAAAAAACGTACGAAGATCATCTCGGTCAGGTATCCACATTTGGTTTAAGAAATGGAGAATTCCATTAGATTTAGATTCCAGCTTTGTTTCCGCTCCACAAGTTAATTCATCACGTAGATCGTTCTCTGTGGAAGAGGTGTGTTGAGTGTAACAACCCGACTTTTCGGGTCATTAGTATCATCTGTCATTTCTTGCTTAATTACTTGTACTCCTGAGATTTCGATTATCGCTATGGGTTAAAACTATTTTTAAACACTTAACACAACGCATGATTACAACGCTTATTCAAAATGCAGTTATCGCATTTAAACGTTGTTTACAATGCATACTATTTAAACACATTTTATGACTTGTTTAGACTAAACGCTATCGCAGCGCAAACTCAACGCAAACTCAAAACGCGGATTTACCTTTATGCATTTATGTGATTTTGTGTTATTTGTATGATTAATTGTTTAAATGTTATGTGGTTATCTCAACGCAACGCTTACAAGCTCAAACGCTTACTCGCAACTCGATTAAACGCAACGCAACACTTAACGCACGAAACGAAAGTTGAAAAACTAACTCACACAACACGGTTGTCCGAATGGACATTCGATCGGATGGCCATCCGACCGAACACCATCCGACACCTCGCACCTCGCTCCACCGACTTAAGTCTCTCTCTCACCTCTATAAATACTACCCGTACACGTCCCTTTCACTGATTTGACACTCTCATCCGACCACCTGCACTCAAGTCACTCTCAGCCACTTTTGGACACGATTCAAGGCTATTTCGTAAGTATTTCTCCTCAAATCTTGTTCAATCTTCATCACAAATCACTTCTAGATCATCTTCTCCTTCAAAACCACACGCAAACACATGCTTTTCTCTAAAATCATTGATTTGGACCTCTTGAAGGTGTTCTTCACTCATTTTGCTTATGCAACCTGTTGTGGGGAACCAACTCATCAAGATTGGTTCAGATCTGAGAGATTTCCACAACTTTTCACTAAGTTTTACAAGATCTCAACACTTTTCAACTGTTCTTAACTTTTCTTCAACTTTCTCCTCAAAACCGATGGGATTTGGACTCAAACTGACTTTAGACTCGTTCCTTAGTCTAGAGCCGGCTTGAAAACAGATTTCCACCGGAGAGATGACTGATTAACAAGTTGAACATGAAATTCCATCAAGAATAGCAAGTCTGATCGAATGGGGTGATTGCCATCCGATCGAACGGGCTAGACCTTGGTGTGTTTCCGTTGTTGGACACGTCATCACTCCATCTCCATTAACACTCTAAACTTTTACATAGAAAATTTTACAAAATTTCCAAACAACAGATCACCCACTCTAGTGGCCATCCGATCGGATGACCATCCGATCGAATGACTATTCGACTAGGCGACCTGTCCCTTATACTAATCCTTGTTCAAACGATTTGATTGAACTTTGAACTTTAACAATTTTATAAACAAACACACTCGTTCAAATGGCCATCTGTTCGAATGGTCATCCGCTCGAAGGGATGCTCATCCGTTCGGATCGCCATCCGAACACTCAATCATTCCACACTCTGTTACGCACTGTTCAATGCTTATGCTACTTTTCTATGCTCAGTCTAACTCCAACGTGCTCCCTTCAATCCAATACAGTAGGTGTTTATCAGCTAGTAGTACTGTGAGTATACTCGAACCTATTTTCATTTAACGCACTTTTGGGTGTTACATACGTTCTCTATCAAAACACGACAACACACAACGCAAACACTTTACAACACTAACCGCCCCCGCATGCTATACGTGATCTATGAATGCTTGTACTATGCTTATACAGTGTTACACTATACCTCCTCTAGCAACGATAGTACTATAGTTTGGACTCAGCACCTGTCGTGGATAGGGGTTGCTAGGGATCACATCACTTTACTTCACGTGTCCGCTGGACATGTGTCACGCATACTCTACAACGTAGTCTCGTGGTTAAGTGTGAACATAGTTTTGATAGTTACATGCTTCGCCTGTTACGTGTTACATGTTGGTTATGCGTAAACGCTTTTCGATACTATATGCTATTCAAACTTGTGTACTCACCTTTACATTTTATGTATTGACTTTATTTTAACGTATGTGACAGGTTGATAGGAGGTTATGCTATGCTGTGATGAATCAAGTAGGAAGTCTAGAAACCCATCGAATAAAAATCTGAGTTATCGGAATAGTATTTGTTTTTGACACATGCTATCTGTAAAGACTGTTATTACTTTACGTTTTAGTAGATATTAACGTTAAACATATTGTCATTAATAGTTGTTATGGATTCACTTGGACAATCTGTTTCGCTCAGTGCCACGCCCCGATGATTCTGCCATCGGTTGGGGTGTGACAGAATGGTATCAAATCCATAACTATAAGGAATTGGGTCGAGTCTTAGGATTGACCTAGTCTATTGTCCAAGTGCCCATAGACCGCCTCGTACGAACCCAGTAGGGATTTCGTGCGAGCCACTTTTGATACTCTCGCTCGAACTCGCTGAAAACTACATCTTTGTGCGAACACCGCATACTACAGCTTCGCACAAAGGAAACCTTTCCTAAGGTTCAAAACTATTTTTACCTTTCCTAAGGCTAACACAACACACACGTTTTTGAAAACACTCGCATAACACAATCGAGTGATTGGGTTGAGAATAGGTGTGAAAACCAAGAACTCTCGATAAGATCACTCATTCTACCCGTATTTTTATCCTCAGCACGAGAACTTTTGTTGAGTTAGGAGTGACATCCATATCTCGACAAAGATTCTCCCTCTCTATCTCGTGGTTTTACCACAGTTTCAGGAACAAAGTTTTTAAGTTAGGAGTGAAACCCGCATCTTAATGACTAGTCCCGCTCTACTTGATTTTACAAAACTCTCACCAAAGTCTCGATGGATTCCAACGATCTGAGTCACGTAGTAACTAGAAGGATGAGTGTCGTTCGTCGTGATTCGGTGAGAACACAATCTATTAGGCCAAAGCATGTACTCGATCTCGTTGAGGATAGTCGAATCAGTTTGGGTAGTCAATGTCTAACACCCAAGACACCCCGTTTCGATTCTGAGCCCGCAGTCGCTGATTTTATGAGTATTCAATTTTTTGTGCTTATATGTTTATGTGTTTCGATTTGGATATTTATTCACTTTTCGCTCCTCGCTTACTAAATGCGCACAACTCGCACATCTATCGAATCCCAAACGCTAACTAAACGCAGTCAAACTAAGAACCCTCGTACACTATGCTCGACGCTATATTACTCGCTGTACTACTCACAACGCTACTCGCTATGCTATTCACTATCGCTCGAACACGCATCGCAGCTTTGAAAGATAGGTGAATACGTGCAACTTATGTAGGTGCATAGGTGCAAAATATGTAGGTGAATACATGCAAAATATAGGTGAATACGTGCAAAATATGTGCTTACATGGATTATGTGCTCCTACGTGCTTATGTGCTTATGTGCCTATGTGGTTTATGTGCCTATGTGACTATGTGTTTATGTGCCTACGTGCTCCTGAGCTTTATGTAAAGGAGGATTATAAAACGCTAAGCTTTTCAAAACTAAGCCAGATTTAATCGAATCTCGTCTAAATCATGTGATGATGTCTGCTGCAGACAATGTCTTCCCTTGGCTCTCACACTCTCCGAAATGCTCAGAGGAGCAAAGCTGACAAGCGTATCGCTTCTTGCATAGCCAAGGAAATGGCTAAAGTCATACCTCAGATCGTCAGTGAGTTCAACGAGGTCAACAGCAAATTGTCTGTTGAATCGAAGAGCGACTCTCCGAAAGCGCCTTTCAGCTTTAAACAATTCAAGGCCTGCGAGCCTGCTAACTTCACTGGTGAAGTCGGACCCAGTGCTATGTTTCAGTGGTTTGACTCTATTGAAGTTACCCTTCTTCAAAGCGGATGCCCAGACAACATCCGCACTGTGAATGCTACTGGAGTCTTCCAGTCTAGGGCACTGGATTTGTGGACTGCTGAGCGCAACAGGCGCGGTAATGATGCAGCTTATGGACTCTCCTTGGAGGAACTGAAGGAAGTCATGATGAAAGAATTCTATCCCCCACATGAACTCCAGAAGCTAGAAAACAAGTTTTGGGGTTTCAAACAAGATGGAGGTGACAATGCTGGTCTCACCGCTCGCTTCAAACAGCTCAGTATTATCTGTCCTGGTCAAGTGATAACACCGGAGATAACAATCAAGAAGTACATCTGCGCTCTCCCCAATTGTGTAGCTGACTTTGTTCAAATAGCTAAACCTGCTACCATTGAGGAAACTTACCAACTCGCAGCTGAGATCAACGACAAGCGAGTCTTAGCTAGGTATTTCAAAACCTCAACCAAGAGTCTCAACCAGGTCACTGCTACTCCCACTCCCGCTACCGACACTGCAGCACCACAAGTTTCAAAGTCTTCATGTCAGAATCGCAAGCGCAAGGGTAACAACAACAAGAACTACGCTACTACTGCCGCACCTCTCAACGTTGTCCCCGTACACCCCAACCAGAACCGACAAGTTGCAACTCCTAACACCAACGCACCGCCTACCAAGCATGCGTATACTGGTGTTCATCATCTCTGCCCTAATTGCACCTACCACCACCCCGCTGGGTTGAACTGTCGATTCTGTGCCAACTGCAACATTTATGGGCACTTTACTGCTCATTGCCGTTCAGGCCCTTGTCAACAAGTTGCTCAAGCTCCTCCCGCACCCCAGCTCAACCGCTTGCTATTCAGGGTAACCAAGCAGCTCCTGCTCCCGCTGTTCATGCACGAGCCTGCTACTCTTGTGGTGACCCGAATCACTTCGCTAACGTCTGCCCAAATCACTTTGTGAAACAAGAACCACAGCAGCAACCACCACAGCAGCCGCCGCAGCAGCAGTAGCAACAACCACAACAAGCAGCCCGCGGAAGAACCTTTAACATCAATGTCCGCCAGGCTCAGACTGACAACAATGTTGTCAATGGTACGTTCCTTATTAACGGTATTTTTGCTTCGTGTTTATTTGATACTAGAGCCGATAACTGTTTTGTGTCATTTGAATACGAAAAGCTCCTAAACCGTAAACACGCTAACCTCCCAATGACGTTCGACGTAGAAATCGCCACTGGAAGAACCGTCACCGTTAGTTCAATTCTCTGTGATTGTACTCTCGAACTCAACAATCACGTTTTCCTGATCGATCTCATTCCGATGCAACTTGGCAATTTTGATATCATAGTAGGCATGAATTTTCTTCGTGAAAATCGTGCTGAAGTTGTTTGTTTCAAAAAGATGATTTGTTTCTCTCTTTCAAACGGTGATCAACTCTGTGTTTATGGTGAAGTATCCTCGAAGGAACTGAAACTTATGCCGGGCATTCAAGCGAGCAAGTATCTCCGAAAGAAATAAATAGCTTTCTTAGCACACATCATAGTAGCGAAGAAAGAAAAGAAGACGATAGAAAAGGTACTTGTGGTTCATGATTTTCCAAATGCCTTTCCTGACGATTTACCCAGTCTACCCCTACTCGTGATATCGACTTTTGTATCGACCTTATCCCTGGAGCTAACCCTGTTGCAAAAGCCCCTTATCGCCTCGCACCATCCGAAATGCGTGAACTTTCTAGTCAACTCCAGGAATTACTTGATAAAGGCTTCATACACCCTAGCACATCTCCATGGGGCGCACCTGTCCTTTTCGTTAAATAGAAGGATGGATCGTTCCGAATGTGCATCGATTATAGGGAACATAACAAGCTTACTATCAAGAATCGCTATCCTCTACCTCGAATTGATGACTTATTTGATCAACTACAAGGTGCTACGTGTTTCTCTAAGATCAATTTTCGGTCTGGTTACCTTCAACTGCGAATCTAGGATGAAGATATTCCAAAAACCGCTTTTCGCACCTGCTATGGCCATTATGAATTCGTCGTTATGCCCTTTGGTCTCACAAACGCACCCGCGGTTTTCATGGATTTGATGAATCGCGTGTGTAAACCCTTTCTTGGCCGCTTCGTCATCGTGTTTATCGATGATATCCTTATCTATTCGAAGTCGAGAGCCGAACATGCGCAACACCTTCTTTTGATTCTCGAGCTTCTCCAAGGAAATCACCTCTACGCCAAATTCTCCAAGTGTTAATTTTAGCTCGAGGAGGTTCAATTTCTGGGTCACATCGTCAATAGTCAAGGTATTCACGTCGATCCTGTGAAGATTGAAGTAGTTAAGAGTTGGATTACACCAAAAAACCCGTCTGAAGTTTGTTCTTTCCTCGGATTGGTGGGTTATTACCATCGATTTATCGTTGATTTCTCTAAAATCGCCGCTCCTCTCACCTCTCTAACGCATAAAGACAAGACTGTTGTTTGGGGAACCAAACAAGAGGATTCCTTTCAAACTCTTAAGCGTATGCTTTGAAATGACGACTTTGTTGTCTATTGCGATGCCTCTAAGCTAGGTTTTGGTTGTGTGCTTATGCAACGAGACAAGGTTATCGTGTACGCGTCTTGCCAACTCAAGGTCCATGAGAAGAACTACACTACCCACGATCTCGAACTCGGTACAATTATTTTTGAGTTAAAAGTTTGGTGACACTACCTTTACGGTACCAAGTGTACGGTCTTCACCGACCATAAGAGCCTAAACACATCTTGAACCAGAAAGAACTGAATTTGCACCGACGCAAATGGGTCGAACTTCTCAACGACTACCACTGTGAGATACGCTACCACCCAGGCAAAGCAAATGTCGTTGCCAACGGTTTTAGCCGACGAAGCTATTTACATGGTGTTCGTAACATTCAAGCCCAACACAGCCTCCAAACTCTCATTCGCGATGCTCAACACGCATGTTTTACCGAAAGCACTTTGAAGGAAGAAAGAGTTATTGGAACCAAAAACCAACTAGTGAATAAACCTAATGGTATTTTTCACTATCTCGATTGCATTTGGATACCAAGTCGCAATAATCTCCTAGATATTTTGCTGACTGAAGCCCACAAATCCCGATATTCCATTCATCCCAGTGCTGACAAGATGTACCAGGAGCTCTGTGCCAGGTATTGGTGGCAAGGAATAAAGAAGGATATCGCGCTTTACTTTTTAAAATGTCTAACTTGCTCTAAGGTTAAGGCCGAACATCAACGACCCTCTAGCTCACTCGAACAACCCGAGATCCCGATGTGGAAATGGGAGACTATAGCTATAGATTTCATTACGAAACTCCCTCGTGCGCCATCAGGTCACGATAGCATATGGGTTATCGTTGACCGTCTTACGAAATCCGCTCACTTCTTACCAATACGGGAAGACTATAAGGTTGAACGATTAGCACGAATCTATACCGACGAAGTCATTTATCGACATGGGACATCTCGTGACATCATCTCTGACCGTGATGGTCGATTCAGCTCACGTCTCTAGGAGACATTCCAATCCGCTCTCGGTACTACTCTTAATCCTAGTACCGCTTTCCATCCCCAGACCGACGGTCAGACTGAGCGCACGATCCGCACCCTTGAAGACATGCTTCATTCGTGCGTTATAGATTTTGGTGGTAATTGGGATTCGCATTTACCTTTAGTCGAATTCTTGTACAACAACAGTTATCATGCTAGTATTCAAATGGCACCATTTGAGGCATTATATGTTTCACACCCCAACCGATGGCGGACACATCGACGCGTGGTACTGAGCGAAACTAATTGTTCAGGAGAATCCATAACAACTATTAGTGACAATATATTTAACGTTAAAGTACCATACCAATAACTTATAAAGCATAAATAGTCATTACAGACAGAGTTTCTCAAAAACAATAAACTGTTCCGACAACCCAGATTTCTTGTTTGGTGGGTTCTAGACCTCCTACTTGATTCACCAAAGCATAGCAGGCAAAGCATCCTAATCAACCTGTCACATACGCTAAAATAAGGTCAATACACATAGTGTAAATGTGAGTACACAAGTTCAAATAGCATATAGTATAAAAGCGTTTACGCATAACCAGCATGTATCACGTAACGGACACTGCAAGTAACTATCATACTATGTTCACACTTAATCACGAGACTGTGTTGTAGAGTATGCGCGACACATGTCCAACGGACACGTGAAGTAAAGTAATGTGATCCCTAACAACCCCCGTCCACGACAGGTGCTGAGTCCAAACTATAGTACTATCGTTGCTAGAGGCGATACCGTGTAACACTGTCTAAGCATAGTAACAAGCATTCATAGATCACGTATAACATGCGGGAGCGGTTAGCGTTAAAATTGTTTGCATCGTGTGTTGTTGTGTTTTGATAGCGGACGTATGTAACACCCAAAGTGCGATAAAAGAAAATGGGTTCAAGTATACTCACAGTAGGTAATTAGGTAGTAAACACAGTACTTGGATTGAAGGGAGCGCGTGGAGATTAGCCTGAGCATAGAACAGTAGCGTAAGCGTTGAACAGCGTGTAACAGAGTGAAGTGTCGAATGGTGAGTCGAACAGATGGTCATTCGGACGGATGACCATTCAAACGGATAGCCATTCAAATGAGTGTGGGTGTTTGTAAATCGTTTTGAAACTTTTGAAGTTTTCGTTGTAGCATTAAATCAATGTGGGTTGTAATTGCCAAGTCATCCAGTCGGGTGGTCATCCGGATGGCTATTCGTTTGAGTGGGTGGGTTTTGGAAAATTGTTAACTGTTGAAAATAATAAGGGACAGGTCACCTGGTCGAATGGTCATTCGATCGGATGGTGATCCGGTAGGATTGCCACTCGAGTGGCGAGATATTGTTTTGAAAGTTTCAAGTCTTCAAAGTTTAAAGTTTGTGATTTAACGGAGATGGCATGATTATGTGTCGAACAACGGAAACACATCAAGGACCAGCTCTTTCGATCAGATGGGAATCACCCCATTCGATCGTACTCACTGTTCTTTTGATGAAGTCTCATGTTCAACCCGTTAATCAGTCATCTCTCCGGTAAAAATCTACTTTCAGACCGACTCTAAACTAAGAAAGTTTGTATGAGTCAAGATTCCATCAGTTTTATGGAGAATGTTGAAGAAAAGTTCGAAAAGAGATGAAAAATGTTGAAATATAGCTGAGATTTGTGTGAAAATGTGTGGAAATCCTTTAGATCTGAACGATTCTTAATGAGATGACGTCACACAACCGATTGTATAAGCAACCGTGATGATGTCACCTTCAAGGGATCCAAATCCGGTGATTTCAAGATGAAAACAAGTGATTTCAGTGGAGAAGATGATGTAGAAGTGTGTAGTGATGATGAAAGTACAAGATTTAGGGATAAATACTTACGAAATAGCCTTGAATCGTGAGAAAAATGTTTGAGAATGAGCTAGGAGCGAGTGGGTCGGATAGAGCTGTCACATCAGTGAACAGTAGAGTGTACGGGTATTTATAGTGTGAGAGAGTGAGGTTAAGGCGGTGGAGAAGTGGGTCGGATGGCTAGTCGATCGGATGGCCATCTGATCGAATGGTCATCCAGTCGGATGTCCATTCCATCGATTGGTCCTTCGACCAGCCGAGTTACGTTTTGTTGGTTTCCGAATTTCGTTTTGTGCGCTAAGCGTTGCATTGATAACCACAATACATTTAAACTAATAATCAACTAAACTAACACATAAATGCATAAAAGTAAATCTGCGTTTTGAGTTTGTGTTGAGGTTGCGTTGCGATAGAGTTGCGATTGCGTTTGCGAATAACATCCCAAAACGCATATATATATATATAATTCACACATAAGTAAGGCACATAATAACACACATATATAACAATCCAATAACTGCGTTTCGAGTTTGCGTTGCGTTGAGATAGCGTGAAGTAACAATGCGATAAAGTGCGTTTAAATGTGTTAACTGCGTTTTGAATAAGCGTTGTAGAACATAGTTATAAAATATCGTTCAAAATAGCTAATATATCGATTACCGCAAAAGGGTTAAACTATGATCGAATCTTGAGGGTACATGTCAATTAAGCAATAAATGACAGATCTACGTAATGACACGACTTTGACTTAACTTTTCAGGAAGTCGGGTTGTTAAAGCCTCCCCTACTTTAGGGAATTTTGTCGCGAATTTAAGGCGCAGGCGTAACGAAGAGATGTGGATATTTAGCTTTCATATCACTCTCGAGTTCCCAAGTGAACTCGGCGCCCCGTTTGCTTTCCCAGCGAACCTTCACTATAGGAATGCGAGAGTGTTTAAGTTTCTTGGTTTCTCGGTCCATGATTTCTACTTGATTTTCCACGAAGTGTAGAGTTTCGTTAACTTGCAAATCCTCGAGAGGGACATGCAGGTTTCCTTCGGCTAGGCATTTCTTGAGGTTCGAGACGTGGAAAGTCGGATGTACGTTGTTGAGTTCCTCCGGTAATTCGAGTCGGTAGGCCACTTTGCCAATTCTTTCCAGAATCTCAAAGGGTCCCACGTATTGTGGTGCTAGCCTTCCTTTCTTGCCGAATCGGATCACCCCCTTCCAGGGTGAAACCTTTAGGAGTACTTGATCACCAACTTCGAACACAAGGGGCTTGCGGCGTTTATCGGCGTAACTCTTTTGACGACTCCGAGCTTTCAAGAGATTGTCTCATATCTAGAGGATTTTGTCAGTCATTTCTTGCAATAACTCAGGACCAGTAATTTGCACGTCTTTGATCTCGTGCCATACAATAGGAGATCGACATTTCCTTCCATATAATGCCTCAAAGGGCGCCATTTGAATACTAGCGTGATAACTGTTGTTGTACAAGAATTCGACTAAAGGTAAATGCGAATCCCAATTACCATCAAAATCTATAACACACGAACGAAGCATGTCTTCAAGGGAGCGAATCGTGCGTTCAGTCTGACCGTCGGTCTGGGGATGAAATGCGGTACTGAGATTAGGAGTAGTACCGAGAGCGAATTGAAAAGTTTCACAAAGACGCGAAGTAAATCGACCATCGCAGTCAGAGATGATGACACGAGGTGTCCCATGTCGACAAATAATTTCGTCGGTATAAATTCGTGTTAATCGTTCAACCTTATAGTCTTCTCATATCGGTAGAAAGTGGGCGGATTTCGTAAGACGATCAACGATAACCCAAATGCTACCGTGACCTGATGGCGTGCGTGAGAGTTTCGTAATGAAGTCTATAGCTATACTCTCCCATTTCCACTTTGGGATCTCGGGTTGTTCAAGTAAGCCAGAGGGTCGTTGATGTTCAGCCTTAACCTTGGAACAAATCAGGCATTTCGAAACGTAGAGAGCAATATCTTTCTTCATTCCAGGCCACCAGTACCTAGCACGGAGGTCATGGTACATCTTGTTGGCACCTAGATGAATGGAATATCGTGATTTGTGGGCTTCAGTCATCAAAATCTCACGGAGATTATTGCGACTAGGTATCCAAATGCGGTTAAGATAGTGAAAGATACCTTTAGATTTATTCACTAGTTGGTTTTCGGTTCCTAGAATTCGTTCTTCCTTCAAAGTGTTCTCGAGAAAATAAGCGTGTTGAGCGACGCGAATGAGAGCTTCGAGGTCGTGTTGGGCTTGAACATTACGATTACTTTGTAGATAGCTTCGTCGGCTAAAAGCATCGGCAATGACATTTGCTTTGCCTGGGTGGTAGCGTATCTCACAGTTGTAGTCGTTGAGAAGTTCAACCCATCTGCGTTGGCGCATATTCAGTTCTTTCTGGTTCAAGATGTGTTGTAGGCTCTTATGGTCGGTGAAGACCGTACACTTGGTACCATAAAGGTAGTGACGCCAAATCTTTAAAGCAAAAACAACTACACCAAGTTCGAGATCGTGGGTAGTGTAGTTCTTCTCGTGGACCTTGAGCTGTCGAGATGCATACGCGATAACATTGTCTCATTTCATAAGCACACAACCAAGACCTAGGTTAGAGGCATCGCAATAGACAACAAAATCATCGTTTCCATTGGGTAGCGCGAGTAAGGGAGCTTTGCAAAGCATTCGCTTGAGAGTTTGTAAGGCTTCCTCTTGTTCAGTCCCCAAACAAAAGTTTTGTCATTATGCGTAAGAGAGGTGAGAGGAACGGCGATTTTAGAGAAATCAGCGATAAACCGGAGATAATAACCCGCCAATCCGAGGAAAGAACGAACTTCGGGCGACGTTTTTGGTGTAATCCAACTCTTAACTGCTTCAATTTTTGCGGGGTCGATGTGAATACATTGACTATTAACGATGTGACCGAGGATTTGAACTTTCTCAAGCCAAAATTCACACTTGGAGAACTCGGCATAGAGGCGATTCCCTTGGAGTAGTTCGAGAACTAAACGGAGATGTTGCGCATGTTCGCCTTTCGACTTCGAATAGATAAGGATATCATCGATAAAAATGAAGACGAAGTGGTCGAGAAAGGGTCTACACACGCGATTCATCAAATCCATGAAAACCGCGGGTGCGTTGGTAAGACCACAGGGCATAACGACGAATTCATAGTGGCCGTAGCGAGTGCGAAAAGCAGTTTTAGGGATGTCTTCTTCCTGAATTCGTAATTGATGATAACCAGAGCGTAGATCGATTTTAGAGAAACACGTAGTGCCTTGCAGTTGATCAAATAAGTCGTCGATTTGAGGTAGAGGGTAGCGATTTGTCGCAACCCCCGACCCCAGCCTCGGGTGGCGGGCGGCCGCGGCCTACTCAGAGATGGTGGTATCGTTGTTTATCATTATTTGGCAGCGGAATTTACATCAGGATCGTAGTTAGGAAATATTTTATCAAAATAAAACACCACCTTTTTATAATAAACATATTGGGATAAACCCAACTTTTTATTACAAACATGTTTATAGGGATAAAATCTAATTAATTGAATAAAACATCTTTCTTTATTTAGGTAACTTTTATAGCCACATTTTCCAAGCCTTTAGTGCTCTCGAGCTGGCTTCTATTTTGGCTTTCACATTTTGTTACCTGAAACGCGTTTTAAAAACATTTATCAGTGGAAAATACTGGTGAGTGAATCCCAATTTAATCAAAACAGATTTTATCCTTGTACAGCATTGAGGGCAATCCACAATTACATTTGTTTATTATTCTACCTTAATTACCACCCACGGTACTGTCAACCCGACTTGTGGTCATGTTGCTACTCACAGTGTAGTAAAAAAAATTTGTATACAAAACCCCAACATACCGACGATAATTGTAGAATTACAAATACTCAATCACTGTTGATTATTAAGTAAAATAATCGAGGTTTTGTAAAAACAGTTTACAAAAAGATTTACAGAAAGGAGATTACTCACATTGCTAATTTAGACTTTTTTTCCTATGGTTTCCTGGTTATAATCTAATAAATTAAACAATGCACACACGTTAGTATAATAACCCAATATTTACATTAGTTATACCCTCCCTGAGACAGAACTCCAACGACTACGTCGGGCAGAACCTCAACAACCGTTACGGAACGCTAGATCAATCAGGCAGCGTATCTAATACATAACCGGGGGTTAAAATACGTCCAACGAGGTAGGGCTTCGCTATTTAGGGAGGGGGGTATTATGCCAAAATTATAATTGCTATGTAGAAATATAGAGAGAGAGATCGAGGGAATTGAACAAATGAAACTGAAGGCCGATGGCCTCCTTATATAGGGCTGATCGTCGACCTTGTCACGCCCCGCAACGGAAACCAAAGAGGGCTTCGCGGCCCGCGACGCCAACTAGGGTAAGCCCTAGTTGGGCTGACTCGGATACTAGACTTGACACGAGTTCGACACGTGGCGGCACCGGGTGAGGCCTGGTGTCCAGGCGCTCGCGGCCCGCGTAAGCTCAAGGTTGGCCTGTCGCGCCCCGCGACAGACTGGATTTATTGATTTTATCTTATTTTTAATTATATAAAGGTATTTTGGGACCGGTTTTCCTATATGGGGTATATTTTAAGGCGTATAGGGATATTCTAAACATTTTAGGGGTGTTGGAAATAATTTAGGAGGGTTGTTATATCCTCCCCACCTTGTTTTAGAACTCGTCCTCGAGGTCTACTGGAACAGGTGTGGATATTTCCTCTGCATCTTCGATTCAAGCTCCCAAGTGTACTCCGGTCCTCTCTTGGAATCCCATTTCACTATGACTAGAACTAATCTCTTTTGTTTAAGATTCTTGACTTTCCTGTCTTCAATTTGTAGAGGCTTCTCTACGAACTTGAGCTTTTCATTTACCTCTATGTCCTTAAGAGGTACTACTAATGATTCATCGGCTAAACACTTTTTGAGATTACACACATGAAATACATCATGTATTCCTGCCATTTCCTCTGGCCGTTGTAGTTGATAAGCTACTGGTCCTATTCTTTTAATAATTTCAAAGGGTCCAACATACCTGGGGCTTAGCTTTCCTCTTTTGATGAATCTCACCACTCCTTTCCATGGAGAAACCTTTAATAATACCTTATCCACTTCTTGAAATTCCAATGGCTTTCGCCTGTTATCAGCATAACTCTTTTGTCGATCGCGTGCTGCTTTTAGTCATTCCTTGACTTGAATAATCTTGTATGTTGTCTCTTGCACTATCTCTGGTCCAGATAATTGCTTTTCTCCAATTTCTGCCCAACAGACTGGGGTTCGACACTTTCGTCCATAAAGTGCTTCGAATGGTGCAGCATTGATACAGGTATGATAGCTGTTGTTGTAGGAGAATTCTATTAATGGTAAATGATTGTCCCAATTTCCTCCGAAATCAATTACACAAGCTCTAAGCATATCTTTCATTGTCTGTATCGTCCTTTCACTTTTTCCATCCGCTTGAGGATGATAAGCGGTGCTTAGATTTAGCTTGGTTCCCATTGCTTTTTGGAAACTTTTCCAAAAATGAGAAGTAAAACGGCTATCTCTATCAGAAACAATTGATAAAGGAATTCCATGTAATGAAACTATTTCATTTATATATAACTTGGCTAGTTGTTCCATATTGAAAGTTTCATTCATTGGTAAGAAATGAGCAGATATAGTAATCTATCTACAATCACCCAGATTGTATCATTACCTTTTCTTGTTTTGGGTAATTTGGTAACAAAGTCCATTGTTATTAATTCCCATTTCCATACAAGCATTTCTAATTATTGTAACAAACCTGAGGGTTTCTTGTGTTCAGCTTTGAACTATGAACAAGTTAGACACTTGGCTACATAAGCTGCTATATCCTTTTTCATTCCTATCCACCAGAAATTCTTTCTTAAGTCTTGATACATTTTATCACTTCCAGGATGTATCGTATACTTAGATTTTTGGGCTTCTTCTAATATTTGGTGACGTAGGTTTCCTAGTTTAGGTATCCAAATCCATTTCTTATGGAATCTCCAAATTTCATCTGTTCCTTGTTCTAATTCCTTAATCATTCCTTTCAATTTTTCAGTATCATCCTTGATTACTGATTCCTGTGCTTTTCTAATTTGTTCGTTTAAATCTAACTGCAGATTTAATTTAAGAGAACGTACTCTCTTTGGCTTTTCGTGATATTTTCGACTTAAAGCATCGGCTACTACATTAGCTTTTCCTGCATGATACTGGATATTACAATCGTAATCACTAAGAATTTTCATCCAGCGTCTTTGTCTCATATTCAATTCTTTTTGCCCAAAAACATATCTTAAACTCTTATGATCGGTGAAAATAGTAAACTTACTACCGTAAAGATAATGTCTCCAAATTTTAAGGGCAAAAATTATAGCTCCTAATTGTATAATTATCTTCATGATTCTTAAGTTGTCTAGAGGCATAAGCTATAACTTTTTGACGTTGCATCAACACACATACATAACCTGACTTAGAAGCGTCACAATAAACTACGAAATCTTCAGTTCCCTCTGGTAATGCTAGTATGGGTGCGTTGGTTAATCATTGCTTAAGAATTCTAAAGGCTTTTTCTTGTTTTGGTCCCCATTCAAACTTAACAGACTTACAGGTTAGTTTTGTTAAGGGAATGGCTATTCTAGAAAAATCTCCGACAAATCTTCTATAATAACCGGCCAATCCTAGGAAACTTCTAACCTCTGTTGGTGATTCAGGGGTTTTCCATTTAATAATTGCTTCAATCTTTGTGGGATCTACATGAATTCCTTCATGATTAACTAAATGTCCAAGAAATTGCAATTCTTCTAACCAAAATTCACATTTCAAAAATTTAGCATAAAGCTTTTCTTTTCTCACATAAAACTTTTTTTCAGCAAAAGTGGTATCGGTGTTTATCATTATTTGGCAGCGGAATTTACATCAGGACCATAGTTAGGAAATGTTTTTTCAGAGTAAAACACCACCTTTTTATAATAAACATATTGGGATAAACCCAAGTTTTTATTACAAACATGTTTATAGGGATAAACTCTAATTTATTGAATAAAACATCTTTCTTTATTTAGGTAACCTTTATAGCCACATTTCCAAGCCTTCAGTGCTCTCCAGCTGGCTTCTATTTTGGCTTTCACATTTTGTTACCTGAAACGCGTTTTAAAAACATTTGTCGGTGGGAAATACTGGTGAGTGAATCCCAATTTAATAAAAATAGATTTTATCCTTGTACAACATTGAGGGCAATCCGCAATTACATTTATTTATTATTCTACCTTAATTACCACCCACGGTACTGTGAACCCGACTTGTGGTCATGTTACTACTCACAGTGTAGTAACAAATTTTGTATACAAAACCCCAACATACTGACGATAATTGTAGAATTAAAAATACTCAATCACTGTTAATTATCATGTAAAATAATTGAGGTTTTGTAAAAACAGTTTACAAAAAGATTTACAGAAAGGAGATTACTCACATTGCTAATTTAGACTTTTTTCCTATGGTTTCCTGGTTATAATCTAATAAATTAAACAATGCACACGCGTTAGTATAATAACCCAATATTTACATTAGTTATACCCTCCCCGAGACAGAACTCCAACGACTACGTCGGGCAGAACCTCGACAGCCGTTACGGAGCGCTAGATCAATCGGGCAGCGTATCTAATACGTAACAGGGGGTTAAAATACTTACAACGAGGCAGGGCTTCGCTATTTGGGGGGGGGGTATTATTCCAAAATTATAATTGCTATGTAGAAATATAGAGAGAGAGATCGAGGGAATTGAACAAATGAAACTGAAGGCCGATGGCCTCCTTATATAGGGCTGATCGTCGACCTTGTCGCTCCCCGCAACGGAAACCAAAGAGGGCTTCGCGGCCCGTGATGCCAACTAGGGTAGGCCCTAGCTGGGCTGACTAGAATACGAGATTAGACATGAGTTCAACACGTGGCGGCACCAGGTGAGGGCTGGTGTCCAGGCGATCGCGGCCCGCGTAAGCTCAAGGGTGGTCTGTCGCACCCCGCGACAGACTGGATTTATTGATTTTATTTTATTTTATTTTATTTTTAATTATATAAAGGTATTTTGGGACCGGTTTTCGTATATGGGGTGTATTTTAAGGCATATAGGGACATTCTAAATATTTTAGGGTGTCGGAAATATTTTAGGAGGGTTGTTATACGATTCTTGATAGTAAGCTTGTTGAGTTCCCTATAATCGATGCACATTCGAAACGATCCATCCTTCTTTTTCACGAAAAGAACAGGTGCGCCCCATGGAGATGTGCTAGGGCGTATGAAGCCATTATCAAGTAATTCCTGGAGTTGACTAGAGATTTCACGCATTTCAGACGATACGAGGCGATTAGGGGCTTTAGCGACAGGGTTAGCTCCAGCAATGAGGTCGATACGAAAATTAATATCACAAGACAGTGGTAAACCATGTAAATCGTCAGGAAAGTCATTAGGAAAATCACGAACCACGAGTACCTTTTCCATTGCTTTCTTTTCCTTCTCCGCTACTCTGATGTGGGCCAAGAAAGCCATGTATTCCTTTCAGAGATACTTGCTTGCTTGAATGCATGACATGAGTTTCAGTTCCTTCGAAGATACTTCACCATAAACACAGAGTTGATCACCGTTTGAAAGAGACAAACATATCATCTTTTCGAAAGATACGAATTCAGCACGATTTTAACGAAGAAAATCCATGCCTACTATGATATCGAAACTACTTAGTTACATCGGGATGAGATCAATTGGAAAGACGTGATTGTTGAGTTCAAGAGTACAATCACGGAAAACAGAACTCACGGTGACGGTTCTTCCGGTGCCATTTTCTACGTCGAACGTCGCTGGGAGGTTAACGCGTTTACGGTTTAGGAGTTTTCCGAATTCAAACGACACAAAACAGTTATCGGCTCCAGTATCAAATAAACAAGAAGCATAAATACCATTAACGAGAAATGTCCCATTGACAACATTGTTGTCAGTTTGAGCCTGACGGACGTTGATGTTGAAAGTTCGTCCACGAGTTGCTGGTTGTGGTTGCTGCGGCTGCTGCTGTTATGGTTGTGGTGGTTGCTGCTGCGGTTCTTGTTTCGCAACTCGATTTGGGCAGACATTAGCAAAGTGATTAGGGTCACCACAAGCGTAGCAGGCTCGTGCATGAGCAGCAGGAGCTGCTTGGTTACCCTGGATAGCAAGTGGTTGAGCTGGTGGTGCGGGTGGAGCTTGGGCTTATTGACGCAGGCCTGAACGGCAGTGAGCGGTGTAGTGCCCGTAAATATTGCATTTTGCACAGAAACGGAAATTAACCCCAGCTGGGTGATGGTAGGTGCAAGTTGGGCACAGAGGATGAACACCAGTATACGCACGCTTAGCAGGTGGTGCGTTGGTGTTGGGAGCTGCAACTTATCAGTTCAGGTTCTGGTTGGGTTGAGTGGGGACATCGTTGAGAGGTGCGGCGGTAGTGGTGTAGCGTAGTTCTTGTTGTTGTTACCCTTGCGCTTACGATTCTGGTGTAAAGACTTTGAACCTTGTGATGCTGCAGTTTCGGTAGCGGGAGCAGGAGTAGCGGTTGCTTGATTCAGACTCTTGGTTGAGGTTTGGAAATAACCAGCCAAAACTCGCTTATCATTGATCTCAGCTGCGAGTTGGTAAGTCTCCTCAATGGTAGTAGGCTTAGCTGCCTGAACGAAATCAGCAACACAATCGAGTAGAGCGTGGATGTACTTCTTGATCGTGATATCTGGCGTTGACACTTGACCAGGAAAGATAATGCTGAGCTGTTTAAAGCGAGCGGTGAGACCAGCGTTGTCACCTCCTTCTTGCTTGATACCCCAAAACTCATTTTCCAGCTTCTGGAGTTCATGTGGGGGACAAAATTCTTTCATCATGACTTCCTTCAGTTCCTCCCAAGAAAGTCCATAGGCTGCATCATTACCGCACCTGTTGCGCTCAGCAGTCCACCAATCTAGTGCCCTAGACTGGAAGACTCCATTGGCATTCACAGTGCGGAGGTTGTCTTGGCATCCGCTTTGACGAAAAGTGACTTCGATGGAATCAAACCACTGAAACATAGCACTTGGTCCATCTTCACCAGCGAAGTCTTTAGGACCACAGGCCTTGAATTTCTTAAAGCTGAAGGGCGATTTAGGCGTGTCTCTTTTTTATTCGACAGACGATTTGCTGCTGACATCATTGATCTCACTGACAATCTGAGGTACGACTTTAGCCGTTTCCTTGGCGACGAGTGAAGCGATGCACTTGTCATCTCTGCTTCTCTGAGCGTTTCAGCGAGTGTGAGAACCAAGGGAAGACATTGTCTGCAGCAGGCATCGTCATGTGATTCAAACGATACAATCAAATCTCGTCATATGGTGTTTAACCAACATACTTATTATTATTATTATTAGATAAGTGACATAAACACGTAGGTACTTAGTCACGTAGGCACATAATCCATAGAAGCACATAAGCACGTAGTCCACGTAAGCACATATTTTGCACGTATTCACCTTCCTATTTTGCACATATTCACCTACATATTTTGCACGTATTCACCTATCTTTCAAAGTAGCGTAGCGCATTCGAGAGTTGCGAGTATTAACGAGTAGCGATAGCGAGTAGCATAGCATACATCAGCAAGTACTGTAGCGAATGAGAGTTCTTAGTTTGTCCGTGATTTGAAAGTGTTGTGCGAGTTGTGCGCGTTTTGCAGAGAGATGAAAACGAAAAGCGTAGATCTCCAAAATCGACACATATAAACATATAAACATGTAAAACCAAATAAGCATAAAATCAGCGATTGCGGGCTTAAAAATAGAATGTCTTAGGTGTTTGACATCAACTGCCCAAAGTGATTCGACTAATCACAATGAACTTGAGTACACATTTTGGCCTTCTAGACTGTGCTCTCGTTGTATCTTAGTGATCGACACTCATCCTTTCAGCTGCCACGTGACCCATATCGTTGGAATCCATTGAGACTTTGGTGAGAGTTTTGTAAAATTTCATTAGGGGACGTGTCATTAAGGTGCAGGTTCCACCCCTAACTTAACAACTTCATTCCTGCGAGCGTGGCAAAACTACGTGATTGAGATGGATAATTTCCGTTGAGATGTGGATGTCACTCCTAACTCAACGAAAGTTCTCGTGCTGAGAGTAAAAATGCGCGTAGAGTGAGTAATCGTATCGAGAGTTCCTTGTTTTCACACCTCATCTCGATCCAATCACTCGATTGTGTTATGAGAGTGTTTTCGGAAACGTGTTTATTGTGTCAGCTTTAGGAAAGGCAATAGTGTGTTTTCAGCTTTAGGAAAAGCTTTCTCCGCGTGAAGCTGT
This sequence comes from Helianthus tuberosus, assembly GCA_030545235.1. Lineage (NCBI taxonomy): Eukaryota > Viridiplantae > Streptophyta > Magnoliopsida > Asterales > Asteraceae > Helianthus > Helianthus tuberosus. The sequence continues at coordinate 61,951,120 of CM060449.1, read as the reverse complement.
AGTATGTGGTATTCGCACGAAGATATAGTTTTAGCGAGTATCAAGAGTGGGCTCGTGCAGAACCCCTACTGGGTTTACACAAAGCTGGTCTGTTGGTACTTAGACTATAGACTAGGTCAATACTAAGACATCAAAACCCAAACTAGGTCGTGTCTTACCTAATTCCCTATAGTTATGGCTCTGATACCAATCTGTCACACCCCAACCGATGGGGGAAACATCGGGGTATGGCACTGAGCGAAACAGATTGTTCAGAAGAATCCATAACAACTATTAGTGACGATATATTTGACGTTAAAGTCTCATACCAATAACATATAAAGCATAAATAGTCATTACAAACAGAGTTTCTCAAAAACAATAAACTGTTCTGACAACTCAGATTTCTTATTTGGTGGGTTTCTAGACCTCCTACTTGATTCATCAAAGCATAGCAGGCAAAGCATCCTAATCAACCTGTCACATACGTTAAAATAAGGTCAATACACATAGTGTAAAGGTGAGTACGCAAGTTTGAATAGCATATAGTATAAAAGCGTTTAACCATAACCAGCATGTATCACGTAACGGGCGAAGCAAGTAACTATCAGACTATGTTCACACTTAATCACGAGACTGCGTTGTAGAGTATGTGCGATACATGTCCAGCGGACACATGAAGTAAGGTAATGTGATCCATAGCAAACTTCGTCCACGACAGGTGTTGAGTCCAAACTATAGTACTATCGTTGCTAGAGGCGATACCACGTAACACTGTCTAAGCATAGTAACAAGCATTCATAGATCACGTATAACATGCCGGAGCGGTTAGCGTTAAAAGTGTTTTGTTGTGTGTTGTTGTGTTTTGATAGCGGACGTATGTAACACCCAAACTACGATAAAAAAAATGGGTTCAAGTATACTCACAGTAGGTGTTTAGCTAGTAAACACAGTACTTGGATTGAAGGGAGCACGTGGAGATTAGCCTGAGCATAGAACAGTAACGTAAGCGTTGAATAGCGTGTAACAGAGTGAAGTGTCGAACGGTGAGTCGAAGGGATCGTCATCCAGACAGATGGTCATCCGGGCGGATGATCATTCAAACGGATATCCATTCGAATGAGTGTGGGTGTTTGTAAATCCTTTTAAAACTTTTGAAGTTTTCGTTGTAGCATTAAATCAATGTGGGGTGTAATTGCCAAGTCATCCTGTCAGGTGGTCATCCGGACGGATGGCCATTCGGTCGGATGGCTATTCGTTTGAGTGGGTGTGTTTTGGAAAATTGTTAAGTGTTGAAAATAATAAGGGACAGGTCACCTGGTCGAATGGTCATTCGATCGGATGGGACAATTCGGGTACATAGTTAGCGTTTTCCAACGTAAGTGCTTCAGAAATAACATCTCCAACTCCGACTATCTTCCCTCTCTTTTCATCTCCAGCAAAAGTGTTGGATCTGAGTTTGTTTTTGATTGTATTTTCGTTTGAAATTAAGATGGAAATGAAAGAGTTGTGCAGCGGAATTTAAGATGAAAACAAACTTTGCATACAATCAAACGAGAGTAATACTTTAATCAAACATCTTTACACAATGAATCGAAAGATTGAATTTGTTTCAACAACGATTACAATGATTGATGAATGAATGCAAACTCCCCCTCAGCCAGAGCTCAGTAGTTTGTTCGTGCAAAGAAGACAATGTTGAGAAAGAGCTAATAGAACAGTACAAAGTACTGAACTATTTATAGGCACTTGCAAACCACTGAGCATCTTAGCTGACGTCACCATGAAAGTGACATCTAACCTCCTAACAAACTCTAACCTCTGATCTATACAAACACTGATGTACTAACTACTGCTATTACATTTCATTACATAAAAGACTCTTAAACAGCTGCTGCATCCTTCCACTGCTGTGAACCCAACAGTGCTTGTCCGGATCAGCAGTACTAGACTCAAGGCAGTAGATTGAATCAGCAGAGCTTTGGTCTTCCATCAGTCTTTGACATTTGGCAGTAGATGCAAGGCAGCAGTTGTAGGTCAGCACTTCGTAAGATCAGCAGATAGGAGGTCAGCAGATATGAGGCCACTTTCAAGGGGAGAGGTTTGTATGTAAACATCTGCTTATTCTGGATCCACTGCTCTGATCCAGTTTTGGCTTTAATTATCTGTTCCTCTGATAGGGCTCAATCCCAACAATCTCCCCCTGGAACAGATAATGCCAAAACTCTTCATTATTTGTGGAAATCTTTATTGCCTCAACAACAGTTCCCTTATCTGACCTTTAAATTGGAGTTCAAAGTCTAGGGCATCTGTGTCTTCATCATCCCTGCTAAGTGGAAGATCAAGGAGATCCTGCAAATCTTCAAGACTCAGGCCAAGAGCTTGTTCCCTTGATATTTTCTTCACTTCTCCACCAGACCTGAGCAAAGTCAATACGCAGGTCTGTTTGTCAGTTTCCCACTTTTGTATTTTTGAGCCTGGTGGGTTTCTTGGGAGATGTTTATTTGCAGAAGTATTTGGTGTGGCTGGCCTATTCAAAGCTGGCTGAGCAGCATTTGCAGATTGTTCTAATTCAAGATCTTCTTTTATCATTACTTTCGTGCCTGCTTTTACAATGGCATCTCCAGCTAATAGATCTTGAATTGTTTCCATACTCAACTGGTTTTTGCTCCTTCTTTTGTAGATGGCAGCACCAGCTGGAGCAGTGGTTCTTTTAGCTTGCAGCTTTGGTGGTCTTTTTGAGACCGCTGCTTTGGAGTAGTCAGGCTTTTGTGGAACTCTTGGATCTTTCTTTCTAAGTTCCTCTAACCTTTTATAGGTTGCCCTGACTCTATCTTCTCCCCACTTTGTCACCGAATTCTTTGACCCATAATCAGCTGCAATCAGCTCCTCTTTCATTCTCCTCAACTCTAACATCTTCTCAGCTTCAAATTGTTTGAATTTTTCAGGAGGAGTCTGCTTGACCTTATTTTTGATCATGTCTTGAATCCTGGCTGCTTCCTTTTCAAGCTCAGGAATGGTCCAGTTCTTGTACATGTATTTCTCCCCCTTGTATTTCTTGTAGGTCATGATATTCTCAATGTAGTCTTTCCTCAAGGACTCATCTGCCCTTTCTGAAATTTGCTGACATACATTTTTAGCAAAACGCTCCATAGCATTGACCTGTGAGAGTAAAAGCTGATAGTTCTGTTGAAATTCTCTATCAGATTTCCCTTTTCTGTTTTTGATTGCAATATCCTCTGCTTGTTTGGCCTTGAGTTTCAAGTATTCTTCAATATTGTTAGGCCTGGGATATTCTGCAATTGATGGCAAACTCCTTTTGGCTGGGTCATCTTCATAATAAAAAGATTTGATTTCTTCTCTGACTGCAATGAGTTCCAGAGGAAATGAGACACCAGCAGGAGGTAATGTCTTTAAAATTTGAGCTGAAGAGAGAGGTATGGGTTTTGGAATAGTGACAAGTGACAGGGATTTTGAAGATGTTGGTGATGGATATGTGTCATCATCTTTTAAAATTAGCCTTCTCGTTTTTGGTTTTGGAGAGACTGATGATGTTTGAGATGGAACAGTGGTAGTAGATTGAGTGACAGTGGTTTGTGTCTGACTAACAGCTGTTGAAACAACTGGTGTTTCAACCACTGTTGCCATTACAGCAGATGTTATAACATCTGTTGTCTTCTGCTTTTTGTCAGCAGGTGGAAGTGGTGGTGAGATTGTTTTTGGTGGTGACAGTGGTAATGGTAATGTAGTAATTGTGGTGTGTGTTGAAGTAGTGTGTGTTGAAGTGGGAACAGATGTTGAAACCACTGAAGTACCAGCAGTAGTTGATACAGCAGGAGTTACAACAGCTGTTTGAGTGGAGGTTTTATGCTGATGGCTTTTGGATGGTGGTTTTGGAGGCTTTGGAAAACTGGATGGGATGGACTTAGGTTTTCTTTTTGTCTTCGGATTTTTAGAATCTTTAGAACCAGAACAACCCTGCTCATACAGCTCCATGAAAGCTCTTTTCTCCTCATTCCACCTTGAAACATCCTTTGCCATTCTATCTCTTTTTACACTTGCTACTCCTTCATCAAGTGCTTCTTGAGTAGCATCAACCTTTTTACTACCATCTGGCACAGGAATTTTTCTGGTCATAGCATCCTTTTCAGGTTCAATGTAGAGACCATCATCTATTCCTTTCTTCTTCCACTCCTGAATTTTCTCCCCCTTTTTGGCATTATCGTCTGGGAGTTGATCAATGAAAAGTACTGTTGGAGGAGCAGTGCCAGTGGTTTGCAGGATCTGAGTTTTGAGAGCCTTTAAATCAGCCTGAGTGTTTTTGAACCTTGACTCCATTGCATTTCTCAGCTGTTGGACATGTTTCTCATGTTTCTGATCTGCTAATTGTGCTTGTTGATGGAGAAAAGGTTGAAACAAGTTCCAGAGCTCATTTGTAGCAGGTACCCTTTGTGGAGCAGGTGCTTGAGATGGAACAGCAGTTGATTGTGCTTTTTGTACTTGTAACACCTGTTGTAGCATATCTTTGAGTTCTGCAACAGAGTTATCAGGCTTTCCAATACGATCCGTCAAATCCTGATATTTTAAATCATCACCCAATTTAATGGGATCATCTGATTTCCCACTAGCAGTGGTTTTATCAGTGGTTGAGGTAGGGAGTGTGCTCCAAACATCTACCACTGATGCCCCTTTTTCTTGGTACTGGGTCTTCTTCCTTCAACACTTGATAACCTTTTGATGTTGCCAGTAGGATAAATAAATCCACTGGTGGTTGGCAGAGGTGCTATGTAAGGAATTGCCTCCAAGGAAGTCTTATTAATGAAACCACTGTCCAACTGTAAACCAGTGGGTTCAACCGTTGTAGTGGCTGCTTCACTTGGACTACCACTAAGAGTTACTTGTAACTCAAGGGGTCTAACCTCCTCAGTTTGTGTTAGTGGGTTAGCAAAGATTGATACATCAGACCCAGTCAGTTGTTGAGGTATATTCTCATTGATAGGTGATTAAGAAGGACTGGTTAATGCCTGGTTCAAATCAATTGCATCCAACAACAGTTTAGTTGGTGTGGGAATTGTGGATGTGAAGGGTGGTGTAGAAGATGGATTTGCCCCGGGTATTGAGCTGTGGATAATAGAAACAAGTGTTTCCAGAGCATCATGATGTGGAGACCCTATTTGTACAACCTGTTCTTTTTGTGAAGAAGCAGGAGGAGTTTCGGTTATGGGTTGAGATATTTGTACCAACTGCTGTGAGGAAGAAGCAGCAGTGGTTTCTTGTGACTGTTGTGTTGTCACAGGCATTTGCTCTGGTATCTCATCCTCCAGAGTTGCCTTTTTGATGGGTTTGGGGGTTTTTTGAGTTTTCTTTTTGTGGGGCTTTTTGGTGATTTTTGGTGTGGGTTTCAAAGCAGTTGTGCTGCCACTTTGATCACCATGAGCAGTTGGCTCAGCAGCAGATACCTGAGGAGCAGTTGTAACTGCTAAAATCTGCTCAGGCACCTCTGCTTGTGTTTTGCAAGGTGCTAACATTCTTGAAAAAGTTTCAGTTGTTAAACTGTTTATTTGAGTAGAATCACCGTGGTTTATTACAGCTAGATCATCCTTACTGAATTTCTTTTCAAAATAGTAACTCGAAAACCTTGGAAACAGTAAGAATGATTTTGTTTCAACATTATTAACCAAATCTTTAAAAAATTTCCCGAGAATAGTTAAAATTTTCTCCTTGAAGAATTGCATATCCCAGATTTTGAATCTTTAAAGGGATTTCATTGAAAGAAGTGGTTTTGTTTGAAACACATAGTAGGAGGGTATGAAATAAAAACCTGGTTGCAGAAGGAAAATAACCTTTTTCTAAGGTGAGTTTCTTCATCACTGTGGCTTCATACCCTCTTTCAATGAAGTCAGTTAGCAACTCGTTTTTAGTGAAAGAAAGTTTACCTTCTTGATCATCGAGTTGAAAGACCTCTGAAATGGATTGTGGTGTGATTTGGACAGCTTTACCCTTTATGGAAGAGTGTATGATGGTTGCAATGTCTCCTTGTTTTTCAAGGGTTGCATTCTTCCAAAACTCCCTCTGGGTCGCCAAATAGATTGGTGCATCGACAGTGAACAAAGTTTTGTACTTTGATTTTGCCATGGTGTCTATGATGGAATCGAAAACGTTTGTGGTTCCTGGTTTTGTGAGGAGACCCAAAAGATTGTGAGATGGTTTATATGGAATTTCAGTGGAGATTGCCTTTTGAGAGGCTGTTTTCGATGAGGATTTGGATGAGGGTTTTGCAGATTTCTTTGATTTTGTCATTTTGAGGATGATTGATCGAAGAAATTTGTGGCGAAATGAGATGAAAAACTGCTTTGAGAAGAGAATTTTTAAGAATTCAATTCGACAGTAAAACCCTGTTTTGGTGGTGAATGGGGGATTTTATAGGGAAGAAAGTGAATGCTGACGTGGCAGCCGTTACAAAAGGTCTGACCAATATGTACTGCCCACGTGACAACCCTTGGTGAAAGTGAAGGACAGTACTTTTATGAAAGTGACTGATGAAGGCAGTGGTATGAAAGCAGTGGAAGATTTTTACTATCAGTGGATAGCATATCAGTGGATAAGACACTGCTTTTGAACAACAGAGTTTATCAAAGGAATGAGAGAACAGGGGTTGATTTTTAACAGTGGACAGGCTTTTAAAGTAGAGCAGACTTTTGAACAATCAGTGGTTAATGGCAGACTTTTAAGGATTTTAATGAAAATTTCATTTTTGTCTATTTTTAAGGATGGATTTTTGATTTTCTGAAAACATTTTGTTGCTTTTATTCATAGAAAAACAAGATGTTGCTTGTTATTCCATGTTCAGCATCCCAATTCTAGAGACCAAGCTTTCAAAAGTGGCTGTATCAAGTGCTTTTGTTAGCACATCTGCCAGCTGGTCTTTGGTTGGGACATGATGCAGAGAAATCAAACCTTTTTCATAGCAATCCCTCACAAAGTGATGTCTGATGTCGATGTGTTTGGTGGTTGAATGGGAAACTGGATTTTTGATGATATTTTCTGCTGCCTGGCTGTCCAACATGAGTGGTGTCTTTAAGGCAGTGATACCAAAATCCAGCAACTGATTTTGAAGCCACAGAAGTTGGGCTGTACAGCTTGCAGCAGCAATGTATTCAGCTTCAGCAGTGGATGTTGAAACAACTGCTTGCTTTTTGCTTTGCCATGAAACTAAGCAATCACCTAGGAACTGGCACCCTCCTGATGTGGACTTCCTTGTGGTGTGACATCCAGCAAAGTCACTGTCTGAAAAACCTGAAAGCTTGATGTTCCCATTAGCTGGATACCAGATACCAAGTGTGGGAGCACATTTTATGTATCTGAAGATCCTTTTTACAGCAATGAGATTTGATTTTCTGGGAGCTGATTGACTTCTTGCACAGACACATGTTGCAAACATGATGTCTGGTCTAGATGCAGTTAGGTACAGTAAGGACCCAATCATGCTTCTATAAAGTGTTTGGTCAATCAGCTCATCTTTTTCATCAGACATGACCAGCTTATTTGTTGCCATGGGTGTGCTGCATGGTTTACAATCATTCATATCAAATTTGGTTAAAAGTTCTTTAGCATATTTGCTTTGATGAATGAAAGTTCCATTTTGCATTTGCTGTACTTGGAGACCAAGAAAGCATTGCAGCTCACCCATTGCACTCATTTCAAACTCAGCTGTCATGAGTTCTCTAAACTCTTCACACATTGAGTTACATGTGCTTCCAAAAATAATGTCATCCACATAAATCTGGACAATCATTAAATCCTTCCCTCTCCATTTTAAAAACAGTGTTTTATCAATGGTACCTCTTTTGAAACCATTTGAGAGTAGGAAGTTGGAAAGAGTTTCATACCAGGCTCTTGGTGCTTGTTTCAGGCCATACAAGGCTTTGTTTAGCCTGTAGACATGATCTGGATAAAATGGATCCTCAAAACCTGGAGGTTGACAAACATACACCTCTTCTTGAATTGTACCATAGAGGAAAGCACTTTTGATATCCATTTGGAACACCTTCATATTGTGGTTGACAGCAAAGGCCAGGAACAGTCTAATGGCTTCCAATCTTGCAACAGGGGCAAATGTTTCATCATAATCAATCCCCTCTTCCTGTCTGTAACCTTGAACCACAAGCCTGGCTTTATTCTTGACAATTCAAAAGTTCTTCAGCAGTTCCTTTAATCCAGTCATATGCCTTGAGCATCCACTGTCCATATGCCAGATGTATTCTATGAGCATTTGAAGCCATTTTTGGAGTTTATTATGTTATACAACAACAAACAAGAAATATATACATGTTAGTTAGATTTCAGAACCCAGACTTGCTTCATTTTTAATCTATCGTGATTTTGGATGACAATATATTCTTTTCTTTTCCTTTCCAAAAACATGTTGTATTAACTAGGTTTTTGACTGATTTCTTGAAATTATCAAACTGCTCTGTGAAACTTTTGACAAAATTTTTTTCAGGTTCAGAAAATTTCTTGCTTTTACAATGTTTCTCTGTATGTCCTATGTTGGTGCATGCGTCTGTCAACTTCATCTTGTATCAAGTCTTGTACGTAGAATGTTAGATCAGTGCAAGTAGTTCAAGATTTTAGGATAATTCCGCTTGAACATGTAATTCCGCTTGAAAGTGTATGTGTGTAATTCCGCTCGGAATGAGATTCCGCTTGGAATTCTTATTTCGCTTAGAACCATTTCAAGCGAAATCAGGACTCTATAAATACATGTTCAAGCGAGATCATATGATAGAGTTCCGGTCAGAGCAACGAAGTGCTGCCGAAGTGTCGTCTCGCTGTAAATCATTGTGAAATCAATATAACGACAGTTTAAAGTGTTTATCTAGCTGAATTGACCTTGATACGTCTGTTTCCGCCTTTCATATTGAGTAAAATTCTTCTGATTGACTCGTTCGGGTCTGAAAACGATCCTATAAGTGGTATCAGAGCTCAGGAGGAAGAGTTCATACCAATTCAGCTGAAAATTCTGATTTCTACACCTTCTTTTTCAAAATTGACCGTGAAAAGTGGTCAAAATGTCTTGATTTTCACACATCATCTGCGCATTAGTGTTTTAACAAAGCCTTGAAAGTTTCAGGCCTAAAATCGATCTAAAACTGGTAAATTTCATAATTCCGCTTGAAAAATAGCTTGAGAATGATGACATCAGCAGCATTTCAAACGGAATTAGAGCTTAATTCCGCTTGAAACTGGTAATTTCGCTTGGAAATTGTTTGATTCCGCTTGAAAGTAGCTAATTTCGCTTCAGTTGGGTAATTTCGCTTGAGTGATTTCGCTTGAATCACTATTTCCGCTTCAACAGGGTGATTTCTTTTGAACAGTAATTTCGCTTGAGAACTTAATTTCGTTTGAAGGACTGTTTTTGTGAACTTTGAAAAACCGAATCATGGAAGAGGAATTTTACAACGCATTCGCTACCCCGGTTACCCCAATTACTCTCGCACAAAACACGATGTTGGAAAATGAAACAGGGACGATGCAAAAACCGCCTAAGCTCATGAACATCGAGGAATATAAGGGTTGGGAAGGACGTTTTGAGAACTGGGTACAAGCCAATTACTTAGATGCTTGGGAATGTGTCGAGACGAAATACGTTAGACCGATGAATGATGATGAGGAGATTATTGCTATTAAGGATCTGAGTGCCGAAAATAGAAAGAAATACAAAGATGAAAAAATGATGTTAAGTCTTCTACAACAAGCTGTGAAAGAAGATATCTTGGTGTTATTGCAACACAATGGAACTTCTTATTCAATCTAGAAAGCGTTAAAATCGAAGTTTCATGGAAGTCAAGAGATGGTCAAGAACAAGAAATCACTTTTGAAGAAAGAGTTCGATCTGTTTCGGGGTTTGAAAAATGAAAGTACAAAGCAAATTATTGAGAGACACTGCAATTTGCTAGCTAACATGAAGAGGTTGAGCATCGAGAAAGATAATGTGGAGTTGATTGAGAAGCTAGCTGATGCATTGCCATATGAGACTTGGGGTACATATCTCATGATGTTGAGGAACAAGAATGGTTTTAGCAATCTGACACTGAGCAAGTTCATTGAAAAGATTGAGGCTCAGGAGATGGAACAGAGAAAGGCTTTAAGAATGAAGGATTTTGACGGTGAACAAGACATTGGGCTTTATTACAAAGCAGGATTGAATGATAAAACCACCAACATGTCACCGCAGATTGAGACTGCATTCAATGCAAAGAGTTCATCTGGAAGTTCATCCAAAGGATCAAACAACAACACAAGTTTTTCATCATATCCATCATTTGATCCGAACATTTCAGCAACAAAGAATGGCAAGAAGTTACGATGCAACATTGTATTTAATCTGGAGAATGATGAAAATTATTCAGAAGAAGTTGCTAAGAGTCACATGTCTTTGTTGGGAACCGTGTTGGAATCATATGGTAGTTTTGTGGCAGGTCGGATCGGGAATCCAATGTTGACAAAAGAGGATTACGATCAAATAGATGCTGAAGAGATGGAATTAATGGATATAAAGTGGTGTTTGGCAAGTGTGTTGAGACGAGCTGACAAATTTAAGCAGATCACAGGAAGAGATGACTTACGTGAAGCTAATGTTTCTACTTTAGGTTTTGATAAATCTAAAGTCACTTGTTTTCGTTGCAGGGAAAAATGACACTTCAAGAGGGAGTGCAAAAACCGCGAAGCAAGTGGAGCTCAAAATCCGTTCAACAACAACAATGATTACTACCGGAAGGCCATTTATCATCAAGTTGCTCAACAACAACAAGAACCACAAGTGGCACATGGAAGAAAAGTGATTGAAGAATCTTCAAAGAGAGCTTGTATGGTGAATCAGGATGACAAAAAGCCAACGGAAGATTTCAATTAGGACAAATATATCTCCGTTGATAGTAAAGCATGCCTGATTAATCAAGATGATGAAAAGTTACCAGAAGGATTTAACTGGGAAGGTTTTAGTTGGGATGATTATGATCCAAACAAAACTACAAATCACAAAGCTTATGTCGCTCGTGTTGAAGAAGATAGTGATGATGATCGTGAGTATTATGCTAGAAGATTGGCAGCTCATTTTAAAATGATGGAAGAGAGTGACTGTGATGATGAAAAATCTAAAAAGAAAAAGAAAAAGGTCAAAACACCAGTCAGCAGTGATGATGAAGAAGTACCAGTGATAAAGAAAAAGTTGGACATTCCAAAGTTCAAAGTTGATGCAGAAGCTAACGCTAAAAATGTTCCGGTGATTTGTAAAAATTGTGAGATTATGAAAAAGAAAAACAGTGAACTGATTAACAACATAAACCAGTTGAAGGACTCTTATGATGTTCTGAACAAAGCCATGAATCAGTATAATCAATCAAGTGAAGAACAAGCAACAGCCATGAAAACACTTCAAGGAGCTTTCATGAAAAAGCAGAAAGTTGTGAACAACTACATCGAGAAGTGTGTTGTGCTAGAACAGAAACTTGAAACACAAAGAATTGAAACTGAAAGAGTTAATCATTTGTTGAAAAGTTACTTATGTACTTCTTATGTCATTGACAGGATTTATCCAACTGTTGAAGGTATGAAGGCATTTGAAGATGATGAAGTAACTGAAGAACAACAAGTTTCTGAAGAAAAGACTTTTGACAAGAAGAAAGAAAAGAAGAAGGATACTAAAGGAAAGACATCTGGTAAGAAACAAGGTGCCAGTTACAACAAGTGTCCACCTCCGCTTGAAAATGGATATTCCCCGAGAAATCCAAATTCAGAAAGAGTCGAAAAGGCAACAAATTTACAGTGGGAGTCAGAGTCTACAATTAAATTGCCAGATAGTATTGATGTGACGTTTACATCATCTGACACTAATCATGAGTCCAAGTTAATAAAGAAAGTGGTCGATCAGGTGTTGGATAAAGATGAATCCGAGGAGTCAAAGTCGGAGTCTATGTCAGAGTCAAAGTCTGAGTCCAGCACTCCGAGTCAAACCAACAAACAGGGCAAAATGGTTTATGATGTGCGTGAAGTGTGTTATGGTTTTAATGTTTATTTTAAGCCCTTTTACACTTTCTTTAGCCAAGTTTAAAATTTATAAAACACGATATTTACTAACACTAAACACACATATGGCAAGTGCACCCATCGTGGGCGTAGTATAGTGTTGGTAAGATACCGAGGTCGTCCAAGGACACAAGAGCTTTTAGTACCGGTTTATCCTCAACGTCTAATCAAATCAAAAGTTTAGAAAAATGTTTTAAACTAAGAAAATAAAAACTAACTAAAATGCTGAAAAATAAAAATAAAAGTAAAAACAGATAGACAAGATGAATCACTTGGTTCCGACTCGTGTTTAGTGTAACCTTTGATTATTTCCGCACTTTTGCACTATTTAAGAGATTATCTTAGTTAATGTAGTAGGCCCCTCTTTTGGAGGTGACGTTACCCTCAACCCAGTAGTTTGAGTCAGCAAGGATACAATCCTAAAGGGTCGGATTATTGAAAGATAATTAATTAAGTTATTAATGCATAATGTGGTAGGCCCCTCTTTTGAAGGCGGCGTTACCCTCGGCTAAGTAGTCTGAGTCAGCAGGGATACAGTCCTAAGTAGCCGGGTTAAAGTTTAATAGTAGTTTAACTTATGAGGGGATCAAAGAGTTTGGACCCCCGCCATCCAATACCGTTAAGTATTGAAGGAGGTCCTACTAAATTTGACCCAGGTCCTTTGCAGGATCTATACACTGAACAATGGCAAGACTCTTACCAAACCGTTCCCTTAACCCCCGACCAGGTAGCAAACATACCTCCATATAGACCGTGGAGATATGAATGGTGAAAATCTTTTATTTTATATAGACAGTAAAATAATGCCAAGACACCACGGACAAACGATAAGGAAGAATCACCTTCAACATAAGAAACTAGTAATTAAAGTCATTAATACATAACCAATTAAAAAGTGTGAAAAGATTAAAAATAAAAAGTATTACACTAGACACTTTGTCTTCACCAAGTGATGTAAGAGACTTAGGCAAACATGGCCTTGATTGTCAAGAACTCTTACGATCAATCTTGGATCCCGAGACGACTCTCACACTCTATGATGGACAATGGATGATGGTGGTGGATAATGGTGTTATGGTGGTTGTGGGTGGTGGGTGAAGTGTGAGAGAGGTGGTGTGCCAAGGGATGGTTTGAGCTTGAGCCAAGCACTCCTATTTATAGGCTGAACAGAAGCTCGGGCACGGCCCCGTGTCCACATCCTTCTTTGTCTTCATTAATTGCTTTTGTCTGCATTAGTTGACCATGGCCCCATGTCCGCTGGGCACGTCCCCGTGTGCAGAAGCATATCTGTACTATCAAGATTTGCCTAGATTCTGCGAATCTTATAGTTGACCACGGCCCCGTGTCCGCTGAGCACGGCCCCGTGGTGGGCGATAGAAGCTTCTACAACTTTGTCTTTTATGCTGACACTTGGGCACGCCCCCATGCTCAATGAGCATGGGGCGTATTCAGCCTTCTGTTCTCTTGTTTTGCTTGGGAAGATGCTGTCATGGGGTCGGGCATGTCACGTTTGTTCCTTTTCTTATATTTATGTTAGATTTAGCTGCCTTTTTGCTTCTTTTGTTAATTTGAGCTCATTTAATCCTGAAAATACAAAAGGAAGACAAAAGCACACTTTTTCCAACATTAGTATTAAAAAAGGGTTAGTTTTATGCCACAATTGATGTAATTTATATGTTGCATTTTGCACACATCAGTTTACAATAAAGAATTCCTGTTATCAAAATCTAATTTGAATGACGAAACATTCAAAGTTGCATATACATTGAATGATTCCGACAAATTATATTCTGATGAGGAATTTCCAATAAGAGGTGTTAAACCAGAAATGATTAAAAAGGTTTTCAAACTAACAGAAATTAATATTTCTAAAATAAAAGATGTAAATCTTAATGATAAACCTAAAAAGTACACCTCAAGAGTTCAACAAAGAGAAAACAAGAAAAATGTTACAGTTCTGGTTCTGGTTATCGAAAGAAACCAAACCATAACGGTAATTTCAAAAAGAAAGGTCTTGGTTTTATTCCAACAGAAAATCAGAGGAATGAAAAATATGTTAGAGATTTTAAATCAAAAATGATATTTGTTTCAGGTACAACTACTGAAGAAGAGAAAGAAAATCTATTCAGAAAGCAATCAAACAAAGAATTCCTTGCGAAGAAGCACGAAGAGATGAATACTGTTGATCAGATGAAAGAAACGAGAACATGTTTCCAATGCAACACTGTTGGTCATATTGCAAAGAATTGTTCCAAGGCAATACAATCAAAACAGGGAGTTTCTCGTAAACTGAAAGATAAAGAGGAGCCACAGGTTGAGATTAAATGTGAAACTTCAGTTCCTCCAATGGATGATGTTCATTTTCCACCATTGAAGGCTGAAAATTTTAAACAAAAAGTTGGTAAAGTTGAGATTTCAAATCAATTTTTTTCTGAAAAGAAAGAATTTGATATTGAAAAGACCTTCAATTCCAAAGTTCATAACATGTTTGGAAAAATGATTGACAGGAAGGTAAAAGGAGTCAAGGAATTTTACGAGAAGAAAATAAAGAAGCAAGGTAAAGTATCATCCCTGGTTTGTGACTGGGATGGTACTTACTATGAACAGTAAAATCCTGGACTTGCCGGAGCTCCCAAGTTGATAATCATGGAGCATGAATCGGCATCATTTTTATATTGTTTGTTGAAAAATTGAAAATAGTTCACAAATATGACTTGCCGGAACTCCCAGGTAGTAAGTGAGGAGTAGGTATCGGCATCTTGAGAATTCAACCTACAATTGGTATTGGTTGGTAAGCCATGTGGTTGAAAAAGAGGTTGTGATCTTATTAGAAGGTTAATCAAGGTCATTAGGTTGAACTTGATTGGACCATTCTTACAAGTGGTTGAAAGACAATGTGATGAACCAAACCCCTAACCTACAAATGGTAAAATCAATCAACAAAATTTATTTTCCAGAAAAACCATTTGATTAAAACAAACTTAAGTGTTTTGAGATCACAATGGGAAAATAGTTTGTTGTGAGGGGGAGTTCTGATTGTTTATGCCAAGTGGATGGCGAATTGAAGTGATTCGATACCAGTTGTCATTTTAAACTGTACAGGTAGATTGTCAAACTGGTTATACAATTTGTTGTCAAATTTCTTTTAAATGTGTTTGCATTTTAGGGGGAGTAAAAATTTCAAAAAATCCAAAAACATTTGAAAATTTGAAAAAGTAAAAAACATGATAAAATTCAAAAAGAGTTTTGTTGTATAGAAGAGGGAATGATAGTACATCAGTGGAAGATCACAGCATGCTAAAGATTTGGAAAGTCAAAATGTGATAAACGGTCTCACTGGTGATGTGCCAGTAGGTTTTTGCACATTTAGTAAATTGTGACGAGATATAAACCTAAATTTCAAACTTGTTTATATCGTGGGGAACATCTCTCGGATATATGGGTAACCCCCAAAATCTTGTTTGAAAGGTCCCTCTTTCTGAGATACTAGGTCTTTATGCTCAGTGATATTTAGGGTATTATCTCGGGACTTCTGATTTTGCGGAAGCAATGGCCTAGTCCCCGGAGAATACTTTACGCTTGCTTGAAATATAGCGTCGCCCTCAGCATAAAAAGATGAGACAATAAAATTGCTAATCAATGATGTTGTTAAAAGGATCCGCTAAATGGGACCCACCTAAAGTCGAAGCCGTCATCTCTCTGCTGAACGGAAGTTCTGACCTGAGCTCTCACGGTTTTCGCAATTTAACCCCTTACAGATATCATCTGTGGTATATTCACCTGTAAGACTGAATATTGGGATCTGGATACAGGAGTATATTCTGAGGTGGGACACGCGATTAAGTTTAAGTATCTAAGAAATTAATCATGTATCTCGAAACAGTTGAAATTTGTGTGAGAATTTAAGTGGATCAGTATACTGACAATCTAAGTGAATCGTTTAGAACTTAAAATGTTTAAAGCTTAACGGTGTTGGTGATTTGTTTTAAAAACTGATATGATCCTCTTACACAAACTCACAAAAATATTGTTTGTAAATATTTCTTTTCTGCATTTCTTATATTCAAAAATCCAAAAAGATTTTTAGTGTGTTTTAGCATAAATTTTGAAAAATTCAAAAAGATTTTCGACAACTGATGTTGGAGAGCTAATTTTCAAAATTCCAAGTGCTAGACATGATGCACAAATGGTTTGGGAGAGTGTGTTTTGTAAAGATAAATGATAATTTTTGCAAATGGTTCATCAAAGATTAACATTGTAAAATCATCATTTGAATATCTTATTCACAAGTGTTCATAAGTTGGTGAGATTGATTTTACAAGTGGTCATCAGAAAATTTATTTTTGGGTGGAGTATTTGTGCAGATAATGATAGAGTCAGGAATCGATCTTGAACCTGTGGAAAGAGCACAGAGCCAGGTTGTGATTCTGGAAGAAAGAGAAGAGAGAGATTTGAGGATACTTACAGCGTCAGATACTTCAAAGAGTTCAAGAGGACTGATAAAGACTGAAGATGCGAAGACTCGACACTTAAGACTTGTCAACATTCAAGGGGGAGTCTGTTGGTGCATGCGTCTGTCGACTTCATCTTGTATCGAGTCTTGTACGTAGAATGTTAGATCAGTGCAAGTAGTTCAAGATTTTAGGATAATTCCGCTTGAACATGTAATTCCGCTTGAAAGTGTATGTGTGTAATTCCGCTCGGAATGAGATTCCGCTTGGAATTCTTATTTCGCTTGGAACCATTTCAAGCGGAATCAGGACTCTATAAATACATTTTCAAGCGAGATCATATGAAAGAGTTCCGGTCAGAGCAACGAAGTGCTGCCGAAGTGTCGTCTCGCTGTAAATCATTGTGAAATCAATATAACGACAGTTTAAAGTGTTTATCTAGCTGAATTGACCTCGATACATCTGTTTCTGCCTTTCATATTGAGTAAAATTCTTCTGATTGACTCGTTCGGGTCTGAAAATGATCCTACATCCTGCATGACCACGGCGAAAACATCGTTTGCAATTTGCCTTTTTCTATTTGGAGGTTGACGCGTTGGAAGATGATGTATGTGATGAGAGTCTTGAGCTGCTTGAAGTATTGTCTAATGATGTAGCGCAGCTTTAACTCTCGACTTTCTTCATTTTCTTGTCAATGTGACTTTCATCTTCTGAGCAATCTTCGTCACTGTTGGTATCTGATGAAGCATCCGATTCTTGATCTTCACTTGAATCATCTGAACCTTGATCCTCACTTTAGTTAGAGTTTTCTTCACCATCTTCTGAAGTTGTGGTGTTTGAGTCTTCACTGCTGCTTTCTTCATTAAGCTCCTTTTCTGACTCTGATTTACCTATGTGAGATGGAACAAATTCTGGAATTTCCTCTATAAGGAATTTCCCAAATTAGTTTGTTTCAATTCTGAAACAAACACAGGAGGTTCACACAAAACTTTTTCATCACAAAAAACAGAGTTTAAATCATTACATTCAACCACTACATTTGCGTGGCTGTGGGTCTTAAATGTAGGCACATGGCCATTACAGTCATCCCGAATGTTATATTTAGACACAAGGCCATTACAATCATCCATCCTAGTTAAATTATTACAGTCATCCGGAATAAAAGTATTGTTTTACTTATCACAATTCCAGGCGAACCAGTTAACAGTGGAATAACTATCGCCTGAATATCATATTCCACAGTCATCATCCTCATCGCACACATCTTCTTTACGCTCAAACGTGGGTACATAGGGTTTGCTATGTGGAGGAGGAAAGACTTTTTTCTTTCATTTCCGAGCTTGCCTTGTACCCGATCAAATCCTTCACATATGTCGGTCGTTGGTAATTTTTATTATCAACTAGTGCCTTTTTACTAACGTTTCACTTGTCCATTGTTATTTGCAATCTATTGTTTTCATTTTGAGATTTTTCTAATCTTTTAGTTAAATCGTTTATGACAAAATCTTTTCTAAAAAAGCTTGATGAAGATGAAGCTGATCCGGTAGAGATTTTAGCCATAAGAGCATTGTGACTTTCTCCTCATCCTAATCATAGTTTTCTACACCCAAAGCCTTTGGCGTTTTAGGAGTGGAGTTGTCATTACCTTCAGTGGCAAATCGTCTTTTTGCTGGAGTAGTTTCAACATTCCCATTCTTTAGTAGAGGACAATCCCTTTTGAAGTGGCCCATATTTTTGCAATTGCAGCATCTGAGTTTAGACTTATCAAAACTAGCTTTCCCGAGCGATAGACGCTTTCCTGTTTTATCTTGGAATTTCTTCAGCCTCAGAGTGATCATAGCCATTTGTCATTTTAGATCCATTTCTTCCATGTCATCGGGAACCACTTGATACATATCTACGGCAGTGAAGATGTCTCTTTTAAGCTTTCCTGACATGAGAGCTTCATAACTGCTCAGAAACGTGTTTGTTGGTGCATATCTGTGACAACAGCTTAATAGTTTGATTAATTAGTGTTTGGATATTTTGTATTGGGCTTAGCTTATTGGTTAGTGAGTTTATTGTTGTAATGGGCTTGGAAAATGGCCTAGCCCAATAGGAAGCCCAGTTCACAGACATGTGGTATATAAACATGTTTTGTGATTAGGGTTTCAGGTAGTTAAGAGGAGTTAGAGAATTCTAGAAAGAGAAAGTCTAGAGAGAGAGAGAATTTCGAAATTGAGGTTTAGAGCAAGATCACAGAGAGAGGCTGTGAGGTTGTGAGGTCTTGAATTGATTGTAAACAACAACTTGGATAATCAATAGAAGACCCGTTTGATTGTGAATTCTGTTTCTACTCGTTTCTGTAGCAAATCGGATTTAGAGGATTCCGCACTCTAGATTGGATTGACAATTCTGTGACGATCCGTACGAACCAGGGGACCTACAGTGTTAAGCAGAGCCACGTTCTCAGTGGAGATCTTAAGGGCTTGAGTGTCACTGACCACAGTTGTCTTCTCATTCGAAGGCTCCACTCTTTTGGAAGCGAGTCCAAAAGTTTCTTTATTGCAACGCGATTTGTGATGGGATTACCGGCCTTTTCATCTTCGTCATCGTATTCAGAAACTAGCTGATGTGATCTGATAGACTTTCTCCTCAGATGCTACGAAACATGTCATATTCCTTTTGCACCATATCTCTTTTGTTTTGAATCAACTCTTCATTTCCTTCATATAATTCGATCATCGCCAACCAAAACGAGTTTGATGTCGTATATCTTCAAACATATTACAATCGTCCGTTGACAAGGCCATTATTAAAGCTACGTGAGCTCGGCGATCATGCTGAATCAGGGCCTTGTCTTCGTCAGTGTACATTAACGGATCGTTGTTTACTACCCGCATGTCATCTCGAACGGTCATGGGAACGTGGGGTCCAACAATGACTTAAATCCATTGGTTAAAGTCTGTATATTCGAAGAATGACTTGATACGGTTTTTCCAGCTGCCAAAATTGTTGGTGCACTACATCTGTTGATTCCGTCTAGGTGTCTAGGATCAGGTCTTACGTCGTATTGTATAGCATAGGGCACGTTTTACGAGAAAACAGGAGTCTGTATAGGTGTTACATGTCTGGTCCGCTCATAGGGACATAGGGATGCTGGTCCGCTTATTTGGCAGTGTGGATCGCTTATTTGAACATGTCTGGTCCGCTTATATGAACATGTATCACATGAGCGGACCCAACAGCCTATATATAGGTGTCATTAGGGCGAACCACATAAGATGTATGTGAAATTCCACGCCGAAGCTCTGCCGGTGTGAAGATCGAGCTGTAAAATGTTTCATATCAATAAAACAAGCAGTTAGGAGAAAGAACAAGCTATATCTACTTGCATTTCTTATTATTCCGCATCTGAAACGCAAGAGACAACCTCTGAACGACTCGTTCGGGTCAGCAAACGATCCTACAAGTGGTATCAGAGCTTGGGAGGAGGTTTTCTGCAGATTGTAGCTGTTTTTTTATCATTTCTTCTAACTTCTACACCTTCTTTTACTGATTCGGGAAGATTTCACGGTCGGAATTCGCTCAAATTTTCACAGCTTATCCGCAATAGTATCGAGATAAACCCTGGAAAGTTTGAAGCCAAAATTCGAAGTTTTAACGAGTCAAAACATGTTCGATATGTGGTCCGCTCGAACGTACAGTCTATAGGTCCGCTCATTCGTACAGTTTTGGTTCTGGTTCGCTCCAAATTAGTAATCTTGGACCGCTCGAACGAACAATTTCTGGACCGCTCCAAAGACATCTTGGATCGCTCATTTGGACTGCTCTTAAGACATTTATTTTTCTGAATCGCTCATTTGAACAGTCTCTGGTCCGCTCGAACGGACATCATTGCTGGACCGCTCCAAAGGATATTTCTGGTTCGCTCCAAAGAACAATTCTAGTTCGCTTATTTGGATTTTTCTGGTTCGCTTATTTGTTCAGAGTTGGTTCGATCTTTTGTCATTTGCCTTGAAATCCGTGTTAAGTCAGTATGGATTCCGAATTCTACAACGTATTTGCCTCATCGACTACTCCAGCCGCAATTGCTCAAGCAATGAATTTAGAAAACGAGACGGGAACGACTCAAAAACCCCCTAAATTGATGAACATTGAGGAGTATTATGGATGGAAGGATCGGTTTGAAAACTGGGTTCAGGCAAATCATCTCAGATCGTGGGAATGCATATTGAAGAAGTACACATTGCCTCGAACAGATTTGCAAGTCATCAAAGAAATATCCGAGTTCACTGATCAAGAACGAGCAATGTATAGAGCTGAGAAAATGATGATTAGTTTATTGCAGCAGGCGATAAAAGAAGATATATTCATCCTGTTACAGCACGACAAAACTGCTAAGTCAATTTGGGATGCGCTAAAGGTCAAGTTCGAGGGAAGTGAAAACATGATCAAAAGCAAGAAAGCGTTACTAAAGAAAGAATTTGATTTGTTTAGTAGTTTGCCGGGAGAGGATACTAAAAAGCTAATCGAGAGATACTGTCATTTGGTGCGATCTTTATCTATGTTGGGTGTTGAAAAAGGTCGTGAGGAGTGGGTGGATAAATTGGCGGACGCGTTACCTCAAAAGGAGTGGGGAACGTATTTGATGATTTTGAAGAATACTGGTGTGTATGATGGGTTGACAATCTCACAGTTTATAGAGAAAATTGAAAGTCAGGATCTTGAACAGCAGAAGATTGCGAGGATGAATAGTCCGAGTGGTCAACAGGATGTGAAGATGTACTACAGGGGTAGTATTCCAGCCACTGAGTCTGAAAGAAGTCCGAAGATTCAAACTGCTTTCAGTGCTGGTGATTCATCTGAGAAAGCTGATCAGGGTTTGAACAAGAATAGCAGTGGGTTTTCATCGTTTCCGAGTGTGAATCCGAAAGAGACTAACATGAGTTTTCAGTCTCAGAGTACAAAAACAGGAAATGGATACGTGATTCAATGCAACATAGCTCTTAACCTTCCAGAAGGTCAAAGCTTCTCTGAAGACACTGCTAAAGATCATATGGCACTTCTAGGTTCAGTACTGTTATCCTATGAAGGTCTTGTTGCTGGTCGGATCGGCAATCCTATGCTTACCAAAGAGGATTACGATCAGATAGACGCCGAAGAGATGGAACTTATGGATATCAAATGGTGTCTCGCAAGTGTTCTTCGACGAGCTGAGAAATTCAAAACCGTTACTGGGAGAAATGACTTTCTAGATGCTCATGTATCAACTTTAGGTTTTGATAAATCTAAAGTTACTTGTTTTCGATGCAGGGAGAAAGGTCATTTCAAACGGGAGTGCAAAGGAAGAGAAGCTAGCGGAGCACAGAATCCATTCGGAAAAGATGATTACTACCGCAAAGCTATCTATCAACAAGTCGGTCAATTCCAAGAACCACAGACAGCTCACGGGAGAGAGATTAAAGATCCCAAAAGAGCATGTTTGGTAGATTTCAGCTGGAGTGATTACATATCATCTGAAGGCAAAGCAGCACGCATTATCGATCAAGATGATGAGAAACTACCAGAAGGTTTCAGTTGGGATATGTTTGTGGATGAAAAGGGAGAGTTCAAAGCGATCATTGCCAAGATTGTCCGAGAGCCAGATTTGTTTGCTACTTGGATGAGATCTATCGGGGAGAATGTGAAAAGTGAAGATGAAAAGTCTGTGTCAACCGATGAAAGGTCAGATAGTACTGATAAACTTTCAGAGAGATCTGGAGAAATTTCAGAAGGTTTAGATGAAAGTTTACAGAGTTCAGATGAAGATGTACAGAATGAGTTTGTTTCAGAAAAGGCAGTTGTTTTTGATAAAACACCGTCTGATTTTAATAAATCAGATGATGATTCTGATAAATCTGTAAAATTTGATCAATCACCAGATCATAGCAGTAGTGATGATGAGGAAGAAAAACATATAAATATTGCCAAATCTCATCTTTCTCCTGAAAGTTTTCATTTCTATTTTGCAGAACGAGTAGAGAAACTAAAGGAGAAAAGAGCTGCTAAAGAACAACAAACTGAATCTGATGGTGATGTTCAGAATGCTGAAAGTGTTGTTGAGAAGATTACTGAGGTTGAAAAAGAAGAAGAAAAGGTGATTGAAGTAGAAAAAGTGATTGAGGTTGTTAAAACAATCGAAGTTGAGAAGATTGTTGAAGTCGTCAAGCCTTGCAAGAAGTGTTTAGAAGCATGCAAGGAATGTGTTGCGAAAAACGACATTATAGCTGAGTATGAGAAGAAGAAGGAGCAGTTATTGTTCAATCTCAATTATGTGAAAGAATCATACGATGTCTTGAACAAAACAGTAACTGGTCTTCAAAAGACAAACTCAGAACGAGAACAAGCACTGACAATGATGAATGCTGTTATGATGACAAAGCAGAAAGCAATCAATTTCTACATTGAAGAGAGTGCTAAGTGGAAGCAAGAGTTGGAGACGGAAAAGATCGAGAATGAGAGAATTAGACGTTTGTTACAAAGCGATTCTAGTTCTGATTATCTCATTGACCGTATTTACCCAACTGTTGCAGGTATGGAAGCTTTTAAAGATGAGAAGCCGAAAGAAAAGAAAGATAGTGGTAAGAAACCGACTGTTAGATATAACAAGTGTCCGCCTCCAATTTGGGAAGGGTACTCTCCTAGAAAACCAAATGAGGAGCAACTTGAAAAAGCAGTCAATATAAAGCTAAAAACTGACACAACTGATGAATTACCAGATAACATTGATGTCACGTTTACCTCATCAGATACTGATCATGAGTCTGAGTTAATAAAAAAGGTGGTCGATCAGGTGTTGGATACTGAGGAGGAATCCGAGTCAAAGTCTGAGTCTGGAGGGTCAAATTCGTCAGTCGACAGTCCAAAGTCGTCGGTCAAAAAGGCTTACAGTAAAGAGTTTTTGTTATCAAAAGCAAATTTGGATGATGAAACATTTGAAGTTGCATACACTTTAAATGATTCGGACAAATTATACTCTGATAAAGAGTTTCCAATAAGAAGTGTTCGTTTTGACATGATCAAAAAGGTTTTCAAAATGACAGAAATTAATATTTCTAAAATAAAAGATTTAAATCTTACTGAAAAACCTAAAAATTACACTTCAAGAGTTCAACAACGTTTAAACAAGAAAAAAGGTTACAATTCTGGTTCTGTTTCTCAAAAGAAATCAAACCAAAATCGTAGCTACAAAAAGAAAGGTCTTGGATTTATTCCACCAGAAAATCATAAAAATTTGAAAAATACTAAAACAAAAACAGAATTTGTGTCAGGTGGATATGCAGAAGAGGAACAGAAGAAACCATTATGGAGACAGTCAAATCAAGAGTTTCTTGCTGAAAAGAAGAAGAATGGATCTGAAGTGTTTTATCAAAGAGAGACTCGTACCTGTTATAAGTGCCATGAAACTGGTCACATTGCATGGAACTGTCAGAAAAATGTCAAAACAAAACAGGGAGTTTCTCAGAAATTGAAAGAAAAGGTTGTTGATGTTGAACCACCAACCGAAAAATTTAAAATTTTTGAAAATTCAACTTATGAGGTTGGTGAGTGTTCTAAAAAGAATTTTTATAAAAAGAAAGAGAATGACAACCAAGTGTGGGTTGTTAAGAAAGTTGATGTGAATGTCGGTGATGAATCTGGTTCCACAAAGCCAGAAGAGCCACAGGTTGAGAAGAAGATTTCAGTGAATGATGAGGAGTTTCCATCATTGAAGTTTGAGGAAGTAAAGAAGAAAGTGGGAAAAACTGAGATTTCGAATCAGTTTTATAAAGAAAAGGATGATTTTGATGTAGAGAAAACATTCAACGGGAATGTTAAAAAGATTTTTGGGAAAATGTTGAGTGGGAGAGCTAAGGGAGTAAAAGATTTTTATGCCACGAAAAAGGCAACATACAACCCTACTGCTCAAGAGTTGAAAGCCATCAAGTCTGAAAAGACTTGGATGGAAGTTTGTTTTCCATGATAGTCTCAAGACTATGCCGGAGATCCCAAGTTTATATTGTGGATCAGGAATCGGCATCTTTCTAATGTTTGAAGATTTTGATAGTGTTTGAATGTTTACAGGTTGAAGGACTACGCCGGAGCTTTCAGGTCGGTAAGTGCGAAGCAGGAATCGGCATTCTGATTGGTAAAATGGTGATGTAGACGTAACATTCCTACAAGTGGTATTGTGTGTTTTTACAATTGGTTATTTTTACAATTGGTTTAGAGGTTGCTTGAATGCAAAGGGTAAATCAGGGACATTAATTTGTACTTGATTTACTATGTATAACAAGAGACGAACAAGATGATGAACCACATCCCCGTTCTTAAAATGATAAGACCTAAAAATGGTTTTTATCAACACAAATTCATTTTCCAGAAAAATCATTTTGATTAAAACAAACTTAAGTGTTTTGAAATCTAAATGAGAAAATGGTTTGTGATAGGGGGAGTACTGATTGTTTATGCCGAATGAATGGCGATTTGATGTGATTCAGTGTCAGTTGTCAAGTTTCTGTACAGTTTGTATGTTTCAATTGTGTCAAGAGTCTTAGTTTTCAAATTTCCTTTGAAATGTGTTTGCATTTTAGGGGGAAATTTTAGAAAATCCAAAAACATTTGAAAATTTGAAAAAGTCAAAAACATGATAAAATTCAAAATGAGTTGTGTTGTAAATAAGAGGAAATGATAGTACATCAGTGGATTATCACGGCACGCTAAAGAAATGTAAAGTTTAAAAGTGATAAACAATCTTACTGCGGATATGTCAGTGGGTTTTCGCACATTTAGTAAACTGAAACGAGATATAAACTTAAATTCAAACTTGATTGTTCTGTGGGTAAACACAAACTTGGATATATAGGTAACCCCTGAAATCTTGTTTGAAAGGTCCCTTATTCTGAGATACTAGGTCTTTATGCTCAGTGATATCTGGGGTATTATCCCGGGACTTCTGCTGAAAGAAATTTCTGACCTAGTCCCCGGATAATGCTTTCTGCAAATGCTTGAAACATAGCATCGCCCTCAGCAAGCTGATGAAACAATAAAATTGATAGTCGCTGCTGTTGTAATGCAAAAGATCCTCTAAAGGGGACACACCAAAAGTCGAAGCCGTCATCTCTCTGCGTATCGAAAGATCGACCTGAGCTCTCACGGCCCTCGCACTATAATTTATTCCCTTACAGATATCATCTGTGGTATACTCACCTGTAAGACTGAATATTGGGATCTGGATACGGGAGTATATTCAAGTAGTGGGACACATGGATAAGTTCAAGAGCTTAAAACATTAATCTCATATCTCGGATCAATTGAACTTTGTGTGAAAATTTAAGTGGACAAATATACTGACAATCTAGGTGAATTGTTTAGAACTGAAAATGAAATCAAGCTTAACGGTGTTAGTGACATGTCTCATAAACTGATATGATCCTCTTATACAAAACTTACAAAAATATTGTCTATAAATATTTTATTTCTGCATTTTAGTCTCTCAGAAAATCCAAAAAGATTCTGTGTGTGTTTTAGCATAATTTTGAAAAAGTCAAAAAGATTTTCGACAACTGACGTTGGAAAACTGATTTTCAAAATTCCGAGTGCTAAACATGATGAGCAGCATTTGAGGGGGAGTGTTTGTGTAAATCTAACTGTTTTTGTTAAATTTAACCTTTTTCAAATGGTTCATCATAGATATTTGAGAGAGAGCCTGAGATGTTGCAATTATATGTTTGTTTTAGTGATTATGAGAGTCATGTGTTGGTGCACAGGTATTTGATATGTGATAAAATTAGAAAATTTATGTCTGGGTTAAGATTGTGCAGGTAGCCAGGTTTCGATATTCTGAAAATCTCTGTTGGAAGAGAGCCAAGTTTCGATCCTGAAAATCAATTCTGAAAGCCTGTGTAGATCAGACAACGATCCTGAAGATGTTACTGAAGAACAAAAAAAATGCCAGTAAATCGAGAAGGGGAGTCTGAAGATTGAGAGAAGAGAAAGCCCAGAGACTGATCTAGATTGAAGATGTGAAGACACAGTTTTGCAGTCAGAGTGTATAAGCGACTCCATCAACATCTGAGGGGGAGTCTGTTGGTGCACTACATCTGTTGATTCTGTCTAGGTGTCTAGGATCAGGTCTTACGTTGTATTGTATAGCATAGGGCACGTTTTACGAGAAAACAGGAGTCTGTATAGGTGTTATATGCTAGGATCGCTCATAGGGACATAGGAATGTCTGGTCCACTTATTTGGCAGTGTGGATCGCTTATTTGAACATGTCTGGTCCGCTTATATGAACATGTGTCACATGAGCGGACCCAACAGCCTATATATAGGTGTCATTAGGGCGAACCACATAAGATGTGAAATTCCACGCCGAAGCTCTGTCGGTGTGAAGATTGAGCTGTAAAACGTTTCATATCAATAAAACAAGCAGTTAGGAGAAAGAACAAGCTATATCTACTTGCATTTCTTATTATTCCGCATCTGAAACGCAAGAGACAACCTCTGAACGACTCGTTCGGGTCAGCAAACGATCCTACAAAAATCGGCTGATCCCTTCAATTTCGGTGGTCGTGTTGCAATTCCGGTCTCTAGTTCGGCTTGTGCGATTGGATTCAGTTGATTTAGTGACATTTTGGTTTGATGTTAAGTTCAAATTACTGATCAGAGGTTAATTACGCTGGATTTTAAGGTTCTATGTTCAATTACGCTGACTAAGATCAATTACGCTGGTAACTTGTGAGGACAGTGAGCAAATACGCTGAGATTAACAATTACGTTGATGGTTCTTGAATTCTTGGACCGGCGACAACAGCTAAATCTGCTGACACAAACAAAACACACATGAGTTTGGCTAAGTACGCCAATCACCGTAATAAAATCGTTGTGGATCTTTATCACTGACTTTGAAGTCGCCTTCGATTAAATATGCTGACACTATTTTGCTAGAATCAACAACTACGCTGGTATATTACCGAGGTTTTAGTCAATTACGCAACCATCAAGTTAATTACGTTGTATTTAAATTTATCTACGTTGCCTTCAAGTTTAAATACGCTAAAGAAGGTTTAAACACGAACAAAAACCCTCTAATCACTAAAAAACGACCCAAAATCCATGTTTCTTTGTACCAAAATGACCCAAATGTTCACCAAAACACGGATTAATAACAACCTAATGATTTATCACACCAGATCAAGCCATTTTAAGCCCAAAATTTTGAAAAACCTTAAAACTTTGAAAACTTTTGAAAAACCTTCAAAACTTGAAGAATCATAACAAAAAAGTCTGTTGGATCTGAGTTTGTTTTTTATTGTATTTTCGTTTGAAATTAAGATGAAAATGAAAGAGTTGTGCAGCGGAATTATGATGAAAACAAACTTTGCATACAATCAAACGAGAGTAATACTTTTAATCAAACATCTTTTCATATTGAATCGAAAGATTGAATTTGTTTCAACAACGATTACAATGATTGATGAATGAATGCAAACTCCCCCTCAGCCAGAGCTCAGTAGTTTGTTCGTGCAAAGAAGACGATGTTGCGAAAGAGCTAATAGAACAGTACAAAGTACTGAACTATTTATAGGCACTTGCAAACCACTGAGCATCTTAGCTGACGTCACCATGAAAGTGACATCTAACCTCCTAACAAACTCTAACCTCTGATCTATACAAACACTGATGTACTAACTACTGCTATTACAATTCATTACATAAAAGACACTTAAACAGCTGTTGCATCCTTCCACTGCTGTGAACCCAGCAGTGCTTGTCCGGATCAGCAGTACTTGACTCAAGGCAGTAGATTGAATCAGCAGAACTTTGGTCTTCCATCAGTCTTTGACATTGGGTAGCAGATGCAAGGCAGCAGTTGTAGGTCAGCACTTAGTAAGATCAGCAGATAGGAGGTCAGCAGATATGAAAACATTTTCAAGGGGAGAGATTTGTATGAACCAACTGTAATCGTCTGCTTATTCTGGATCCATTGCTCTGATCCAGTTTTGGCTTTAATTATCTGTTCCTCTGATAGGGTTCAATCCCAACAATCTCCCCCTGGAACAGATAATGCCAAAACTCTTCATTATTTGTGGAAATCTTTATTGCCTCATCAACAGTTCCCTTATCTGACCTTTAAATTGTAATTCAAAGTCTAGGGCGTCTGTATCTTCATCATCCCTGCTAAGTGGAAGATCAAGGAGATCCTGCAAATCTTCAAGACTCAGGCCAAGAGCTTGTTCCCTTGATATTTTCTCCACTACTCCACCAGACCTGAGCAAAGTCAATACGCAGGTCTGTTTGTCAGTTTCCCACTTTAGTATTTTTGAGTCTGGTGGGTTTCTTGGGAGATGTTTATTTGCAGAAGTATTTGGTGAGGCTGGCCTATTCATAGCTGGCTGAGCAGCACTTGCAGATTGTTCCAATTCAAGATCTTCTTTTATCATTACTTCCGTGCCTGCTTTTACAATGGCATCTCCAGCTAATAGATCTTGAATTGTTTCCATACTCAACTGGTTTTTGCTCCTTCTTTTGTAGATGGCAGCACCAGCTGGAGCAGTGGTTCTTTTTATTTGCAGCTTTGGTGGTCTTTTTGAGACCTCTGCTTTGGAGTAGTCAGGCTTTTGTGGAACTCTTGGATCTTTCTTTCTAAGTTCCTCTAAGCTTTTATAGGTTGCCCTGACTCTATCTTCTCCCCACTTTGTCACTGAATTCCTTGGCCCATAATCAGCTGCAATCAGCTCCTCTTTCATTCTCTTCAACTCTAACATCTTCTCAGCTTCAAATTGTTTAAACTTTTCAGGAGGAGTCTGCTTGACCTTATTTTTAATCATTCCTTGAATCCTGGCTGCTTCTTTTTCAAGCTCAGGAATGGTCCAGTTTTTGTACATGTGTTTCTCCCCCTTGTATTTCTTGTAGGTCATGATGTTCTCAATGTAGTCTTTTCTCAAGGACTCATCTGCCCTTTCTGAAATTTTCTGACATACATTTTTAGCAAATCGCTCCATAGCATTGACCTGTGAGAGTAAAAACTGATAGTTTTGTTGAAATTCTCTATCAGATTTCCCTTTTCTGTTTTTGATTGCAATATCCTCTGCTTGTTTGGCCTTAAGTTTCAAGTATTCTTCAATATTGTTAGGCCTGGGATATCCTGCAATTGATGGCAAACTCCTTTTGGCTGGGTCATCCTCATAATAAAAGGATTTGATTTCTTCCCTGACTGCAATGAGTTCTAGAGGAAATGAGACACCAGCAGGAGGTAGTGATTGTGTAATTTTAGCTGAAGAGAGAGGTATGGGTTTTGGAATAGTGACAAGTGACAGGGATTTTGAAGATGGTGGTGGTGAAGTGTCATCATCTTTGAGAATTAGCCTTCTCCTCTTTGTTTGAGGAGGGGCTGATGATGTTTTGGATGGAACAGTGGTGGTGGATGTAGCGACAGTGGTTTGTGATTGACTAACAGTTGTTGAAACAACTGGTGTTTCAACCACTGTTGTCATTACAACAGATGTTATAACATCTGTTGTCTTCTGCTGTTTATCAGCAGGTGAAAGTGGTGGTTGGATTGTTTTTGGTGGTGACAGTGGTGGTGATGAAGTAGTGGTGTGTGTTGAGGTGGTGTGTGTTGAAGTGAGAACAGATGTTGAAACCACTGAAGTACCAGCAGTAGTTGATACAGCAGGAGTTACAACAGCTGTTTGAGTGAAGGTTTGATGCTGATGGCTTTTGGATGGTGGTTTTGGAGGCTTTGGAAATCTGGATGGGATGGACTTAGGTTTCCTTTTTGTCTTTGGATTTTTGGAATCCTTTGATCCAGAACAACCTTGCTCATACAGTTCCATGAAAGCTCTTTTCTCCTCATTCCACCTTGAAACATCCTTTGCCATTCTATCTCTTTTTACACTTGCTACTCCTTCATCAAGTGCTTCTTGAGTAGCATCAACCTTCTTACTACCATCTGGCACAGGAATTTTTCTAGTCATGGCATCCTTTTCAGGTTCAATGTAGAGACCATCATCTATTCCTTTCTTCTTCCACTCCTGAATTTTCTCCCCCTTTTTGGCATTATCGTCTGGGAGTTGATCAATGAAAAGTACTGTTGGAGGAGCAGTGCCAGTGGTTTGCAAGATCTGAGTTTTGAGAGCCATCAGATCAGCCTGAGTGTTCTTGAACCTTGACTCCATTGCATTTCTCAGCTGTTGGACATGTTTTTCATGTTGCTGATCTGCCAGTTGTGCTTGTTGATGAAGAAAAGGTTGAAATAAATCCCAGAGCTCATTTGTAGCAGGTGCCCTTTGTGGAGCAGGTGCTTGAGGTGGAATAGCAGTTGATTGTACCTTTTGTACTTGTAACACCTGTTGTAGCATATCTTTGAGTTCTGCAACAGAGTTATCAAGTTTTTCAATGCGATCCGTCAATTTCTGGTACTTTAAATCATCACCCAAGTGAATGAGATCATCTGATTTCCCACTAGCAGTGGTTTTATCAGTGGTAGATGTAGGGAGTATACTCCAAACATTATCCACTGATGCCCCTTTTTCGTGGTACTGGGGTCTTCTTCCTTCAACACTTGACAACCTTTTGATGTTGCCAGTAGGATAAATAAATCCACTGGTGGTTGGCAGAGGTACTATAAAAGGAATTGCCTCCAAGGAAGTCTTATTGATGTAACCACTGTCCAACTGTAAACCAATGGGTTCAACAGTTGTAGTGGCTGCTTCACTTGGACTACCATCAAGAGTTACTTGTAACTCAAGGGGTCTAACCTCCTCAGGTTGTGTTGGTGGATTAGCAAAGATTGATACATCAGACCCAGTCAGTTGTTGAGGTATATTCTCATTGATAGGTGATTGAGAAGGACTGGTTAATGCCTGGTTCAAATCAATTGCATCCAATAGCAGTTTAGTTGGTGGGGGAATTGTGGATGTGAAGGGTGGTGTAGAAGATGGATTTGCCCCGTGTATTGAGCTGTGGATGATAGAAACAAGTGTTTCCAGAGCATCATGATGTGGAGACCCTATTTGTAAAACATGTTCTTTTTGTGAAGAAGCAGGAGGAGTTTCGGTTATGGGTTGAGATATTTGTACCAACTGCTGTGAGGAAGTAGCAGCAGTGGTTTCTTGTGACTTTTGTGTTGTCACTGGCAGAAGCTCTGGTATCTCATCCTCTAGAGATGCCTTTTTGAAGGTTTTGGGGGGGTTTTTGTGTTTTTCTTTTTGTTGGCTTTTTGGTGAGTTTAGGTGTGGGTTTCAAAACAGTTGTGCTACTGATTTGATCACCTTGAGCAGTGGGCTCAGCAGCAGATACCTGAGGAGCAGTTGTAACTGCTAAAATCTGCTCAGGCACCTCTGCTTGTGTTTTGCAAGGTGCTAACATTCTTGAAAAAGTTTCAGTTGTTAAACTGTTTATTTGAGTAGAATCACCTTGGTTTATTACAACTAAATCATCCTTACTGAATTTCTTTGCAAAATAGTAACTTAAAAACATTAGAAACAGTAAGAATGATTTTGTTTCAACATTATTAACCAAATCTTTAAAAATTTCCCGAGAATAGTTAAAATTTTCTTCTTGAAGAATTGCATATCCCAGATTTTGAATCTTTAAAGGGATTTCATTGAAAGAAGTGGTTTTGTTTGAAACACATAGTAGGAGGGTATGAAATAAAAATCTGGTTGCAGACGGAAAATAACCTTTTTCTAAGGTAATTTTCTTCATCATTGTGGCTTCATACCCTCTCTCAATGAAGTCAGTTTGTAACTCGTTTTTAGTGAAAGAAATTTTACCTTCCTGATCACCGAGTTGAAAGACCTCTGAAATGGATTGTGGCGTGATTTGGACAGCTTTACCCTTTATAGAAGAGTTTATGGTGGTTGCAGTGTCTCCTTGTTTTTCAAGGGTTGCATTCTTCCAGAACTCCCTTTGGGTCGCCAAATAGATTGGTGCATCGGCGGTGAACAAAGTTTTGTACTTTGATTTTGCCATGATGTCAATGATGGAATCGAAAACTTTGGTGGTTCCTGGTTTTGTGAGAAGACCCAGGAGATTGTGAGATGGTTTATGTGGTATTTCAGTGGAGATTGCCTTTTGAGAGGCTGTTTTCGATGAGGATTTGGATGAGGGTTTTGAAGATGACTTCGATTTTGTCATTTTGAAGATGAACGATCGAAGAAATTTGTGGAAGATGAAATGAAAAACTGCTTTAAGAAGAGAATTTTTAAGAATTCAATTCGACAGTAAAACCCGGTTTTGATGGTGAGTGGGGGATTTTATAGGGAAGAAAGTGAATGCTGAGGTGTCAGCCGTTACAAAAAGTCTGACCAATATGTACTGCCCATGTGACAACCCCTGGTGAAAGTGAAGGACAGTACTTTTGTGATAGGGACAGATGAAAGCAGTGGTATGAAAGCAGTGGATGATTTTCACTATCAGTGGATAGCATATCAGTGGATAAGACACTGCTTTTGAACAACAAAGTTTATCAAAGGAATGAGAGAACAGGGGTTGACTTTCAGCAGTGGACAGACTTTTGAAGTAGAGCAGACTTTTGAACAATCAGTGGTTAATGGCAGACTTTTAGGATTTTAATGAAAAATATCATTTTTAGCTATTTTTAAGGATGGAGTTTTGATTTTCTGAAAACATTTTGTTGCTTTTATTCATAGAAAAACAAGATGATGCTTGTTATTCCATGTTCAACATCCCAATTCTAGAGACCAAGCTTTCAAAAGTGGTTGTATCAAGTGCTTTTGTGAGCACATCTGCCAGCTGATCTTTAGTTGGGACATGATGCAGAGAAATCAAACCTTTTTCATAGCAATCCCTCACAAAGTGATGTCTGATGTCGATGTGTTTGGTAGTTGAATGGGAAACTGGATTTTTGATGATATTTTCTGCTGCCTGGCTATCCAACATGAGTGGTGTCTTTAAGGCAGTGATACCAAAATCCAGTAACTGATTTTGAAGCCACAGGAGTTGAGCTGTACAGCTTGCAGCAGCAATGTATTCAGCTTCAGCAGTGGATGTTGAAACAGCTGCTTGCTTTTTGCTGTGCCATGAGACTAATCAATCACCTAGAAACTGGCACCCTCCTGATGTGGACTTCCTTGTAGTGTGACATCCAGCAAAGTCACTGTCTGAGAAACCTGAAAGCTTGATGTTCCCATTAGCTGGATACCAGATACCAAGTGTGGGAGCACCTTTTATGTATCTGAAGATCCTTTTTACAGCAATGAGATTTGATTTTCTGGGAGCTGATTGACTTCTTGCACAGACACATGTTGCAAACATGATGTCTGGTCTAGATGCAGTTAGATACAATAAAGACCCAATCATGCTTCTATAAAGTGTTTGGTCAATCAGCTCATCCTTTTCATCAGACATGACCAGCTTATTTGTTGCCATGGGTGTGCTGCATGGTTTACAATCATTCATATCAAATTTGGTTAAAAGTTCTTTAGCATATTTTCTTTGATGAATGAAAGTTCCATTTTGCAATTGCTGTACTTGGAGACCAAGAAAGCATTGCAGCTCACCCATTGCACTCATTTCAAACTCAGCTGTCATGAGTTCTCTAAACTCTTCACACATTGAGTTACATGTGCTTCCAAAAATAATGTCATCCACATAAATCTGGACAATCATTAAATCCTTCCCTCTCCATTTTAAAAACAATGTTTTATCAATGGTACCTCTTTTGAAACCATTTGAGAGTAGGAAGTTGGAAAGAGTTTCATACCAGGCCCTTGGTGCTTGTTTCAAGCCATACAAGGCTTTGTTTAGCCTGTAGACATGATCTGGATAAAATGGATCCTCAAAACCTGGAGGTTGACAAACATACACCTCTTCTTGAATTGTACCATAGAGGAAAGCACTTTTGATATCCATTTGAAACACCTTCATATTGTGGTTGACAGCAAAGGTCAGGAACAGTCTAATGGCTTCCAATCGTGCAACAGGGGCAAATGTTTCATCATAATCAATCCCCTCTTCCTGTCTGTAACCTTGAACCACAAGCCTGGCTTTATTCTTGACAACAATACCCCTTTCATCAGTTTTGTTCTTGAAGACCCACTTTGTGCCAATGGGACTAACCTCTTCTGGCAGTGGTACAAGCTCCCATACTTGTTGTATTTTAAACTGTTGGAGCTCCTCTTGCATGGCTTCTACCCAGCTGTTGTCTTTCAGTGCCTCTTGGTACTTGACTGGCTGATGGAGTGATAGAAAACCAGCAAAAAGACAAATGTTTTAGGTTTGGCTTCTTGTGAGCACCCCTTCATTTATGTTGCCAATAATTTGATCAGGTGGATGAGATCGCAAGAAGATTAAATCTCCTTGGTATGGTATGATGGCATTGGTTGGTGAAGGCTGCAAATGTGTATCATCTGAGCTAACCACTGCTGGGGACTTTGATGATCCAGCAGTGGCTTCAAAAGGTGGTGGAATAGGAGGTATTGAAGTGGACACCTGCTGACTTTTATCCACTGTTTGAGGACTTTTGTCAGCAGTGTTTGAGGATGTGGAAGCAGTGGTTGATGGGCTACTTTGGTCAACAACTGTTGAGGTAGCAGTGGTTGAGCTTTGACAACTGTTTTGAACAGCTGGTGCTTTTCCCTTTGTGGCAGACCTTTGAGGGATGATGATTTCATACCCATAGTCTGGTGTTGTATCCTCTGATGGACCTGCGCTGTTAGTCTTGATAGCAGTATTTTCAAAAGTAAACTTTTCAAGATCAAACAGATCTGCAGGGTATGCTGGGATTTTCATTGATGAAAGTTCATTGAACTTAACATTCAAAGTCTCCTCCACTGCCTTGGTCCGTGTATTGAACACTTTGTAGGCCTTGGTAGTGGTTGAGTATCCCAGATGATAACCACAATCAATTTTGGCTGCAAATTTTGAAATGGAATCTTTTAAGTTCAAAATGAAACATGGACAGCCAAACACCTTGAAGTATGAAATCAGTGGTTTAATTTTATACAGAATTTCATAGGCAGTCTTTTTGTGCCTGGGGTTTATTAAAACTCTGTTCTGAACATAGCAAGCAGTGTTTACTGCCTCTGCCCAGAAAGTTAATGGCAAACCTGAATCTACAAGCATGGTTCTGGCAGCCTCAATCAGAGTTCTGTTCTTCCTTTCCACTACCCCATTCTGCTCTGGTGTTCTAGGGATGCTGTACTGCCTTACAATCCCTTTCTTCACACAGAAGGCATCCAACTCCCTATTTTTGAATTCTGTGCCATTGTCACTCCTGAAGCTTTTCACTGGAAGGTCAAATTGCTTTTCAACCTTGGCAGCTGCCATCATTGCACAATCACATGGATGATCTTCTTCATCAACAGCTTTCACCTTCTTTTCACCAGCCTTTTCTTCTTTCTTTTCTTCTTTCTCTTCTTCTTTGTCCTCTTTGGACCATGGATCTGTCATTGGTTCAATCAGGGTACCTGAACTTTCTCCCAACAGTAGTTCACCAGCCACAGCAGTAACCACTGCTTCAGTCACCTCTTCCACTGTTTCAAAGCTCTGCTGTTCCTCCTCAGTTTCAACCCCCTCCTGTATTGACTCTAATGCCATCAAACAAAACTCATCATGAGAAGTATCATTAGAAGCATAGAGTGCAAAATTTTCATCACTAAGGTCTTCAGGCATACTGCTCCAGTCAACAAACCCTTGAGTGAAAAAACTTTGTTGATCTGGTTGTGCTGCTGCTGGAGCAGTGGTTTGAGGTGCAACAGGTTGCACTTGTACCTGTGGAGCAGGGGTTTGAACATATTGGATTTGTGGAACAGTAGTTTGGACATAGTGTACTGGCACAGGGGCAGCAGCATAGTGAGCAGTGTTCACTTGAGCTGCTGGGGTATACTGGGCATAGTGCACAGTGCTTTGGTTTTGAGGTCTAGGATTTGAGCTAGGATGAGTAATTATGGGACCAGTAGTTTGACTCCTACATTCCCTAGCGAAATGTCCCAACCTATTACACTTGTAGCACTTGATTTTCGATTTATCCAACCCAACCCTTAGATTCCTATGCAAACCTGGGAATTTTCGCCCTGTTCTTTTGTAGAACTTGCTAGTTCTAACACTTAGCAAAGCCAGTTGGTGCAGGATGTCCATTTCCACTAAGTCAGTGGGATCAAAATGTTGCAAATCATTTAGTTCAAAGCTTAAATTGTCTGACATCTGGTTTTCATTTGCAGTGAATGCATAACTAGCAGAGTGAGGATCAGGGTTGTTAAAATTTGCACCAGCAGTTATGTCAATGAAGTGATCATAACCCTGATCCTTACCACTGCTCCCAGATTCTTCTTGACCCAGAAGAGCAGTATTACCGAAAGTGTAATCATCGGTAACTTTTCCTGACTCTTGTAACCTCTTTTTCTGGTTCAACTCCCTTTCGTAGGTCAGGAGTCGACCGTGGAGTTGGGTCAAGGTCAGTGATGTGTGTAAAATGCAACATATAAATTACATCAAATAAGGCATAAAACTAACCCTTTTTTAGTACTAATATTGGAAAAAGAGTGTTTTTGTCTTCCTTTTGTATTTTCAGGATTAAATGAGCTCAAGAACGCAAAAGAAGCAAAAAGACAGCAAAATCCAACATAAATACAAGAAAAGGAACATTAGTGGACTACCCGAACCCTCAACGGCACCTTCCAAAGCAAAATAGAGAAAACAGAAGGCTGAACACGCCCCGTGCTCAGCCAGCACGGGGCCGTGCTCAAGAAGCAGCAGAAAAGACAAACCTATAGAAGCTTCTATTGCCCATCACGGGGCCGTGCTCAGCGGACACGGGGGCGTGTCGAAAGTACAGCAGGCGCATTTATTGTAATTGCGAATTACAATTAATGAGGAGAGAGAGTGTCAGACGGACACGGGGCCGTGTCCAGCGGACACGGGGCCGTGTCCAGCTCTCTGTTCAGCCTATAAATAGGAGTGCTTGGATTCATTTCATCTCATCCCTTGGCACACCACCTCTCTCACACTTCATCCACCATCCACCACCATCACAACACCATCATCCACCACCATCATCCATTGTTCATCATAGAGTGTGTGAGTCGTCTCGGGATCCAAGATTGATCGTAAGAGTTCTTGACAATCAAGGCCATGCTTGCCTAAGTCTCTTACATCACTTGGTGAAGACAAAGTGTCTAGTATAATACTTTTTATTTCTAATCTTTTGCACTTTTTATTTGGTTTTGTATTAATGACTTTAATAACTAGTTACTTATGTTGAAGGTGATCTTTCCTTATCGTTTGTCCGTGGTGTCTTGGCATTATTTTACTGTCTATATAAAATAAAGGATTTTCACCATTCATATCTCCACGGTCTATATGGAGGTATGTTGGCTACCTGGTAGGGGGTTAAGGGAACGGTTTGGTAAAGGTCTTGCCATTGTTCAGCGTTTAGAGGTCCTGCAATGGACCTGGGTCAAATTTAGTAGGACCTCCTTCAATACTTCACGGTATTGGATGGCGGGGGTCCAAACTCTTTGATCCCCTCATAAGTTAACTACTATTAATACTATAACCCGGCTATTTAGGACTGTATCCCTGCTGACTCAGACTACTTAGCCGAGGGTAACGTCACCGCCAAAAGCGGGGCCTACCACAATACTGCATTAATAACTTAATTCATTATCTTCCAATAATCCACCCCTTTAGGATTGTATCCCTGCTGACTCAAACTACTGGGGTGAGGGTAACGTCACCTTCAAAAGAGGGGCCTACTACAATAACTAAGATAATCTCTTAATTATGTGCAAAAGTGCGGAAATAATCAAAGGTTATACTAGATACGAGTCGGAACCAAGTGATTCATCTTGTCTATCTGTTTTTCTTTTATTTTTATTTTCAGCATTTTAGTTAGTTTTTAATTTTCTTAGTTTAAAACATTTTTCTAAACTTTTATTTTGGTTAGACGTTGAGGATAAACCGGTACTAAAAGCTCTTGTGTCCTTGGACGACCTCGGTATCTTACCAACGCTATACTACACTCAACGATGGGTGCACTTGCCCATATGTGTGTTTAGTGTTAGTGAAATATCGTGTTTTATAAATTTAAAACTTGGCTAAAATAAGTGTTAAAAAGGGCTTAAAATACACACCTAATATATACGACACTTTATCGCACATCAAGTTTTTGGCGCCGTTGCCGGGGACATAAGGATTTTGAGAAAGTTAGGAATCAACGGCCTAATCATCTTTTATTTTTCTTTTATTTTTTTTAGGATTTTCTTAGTTTTTCAGCTTCTGCAGCTCTCAGCACGGGCCGTGCCCGGTCAGACACGGGCCGTGCCCAGCAATCATCACTGGCAGTTTTTATTTTCTGAGTTACAGAGAGCTGAACACGGGGCCGTGTCAGTGCAACACGGGATCGTGTCCAACTCCCAGTAACAGGGATCCAGAAATCAATTACTGTGCCTCTGAACACGGGTCGTGTTCATTGAGCACGGGGCCGTGGTGAACATTCTGACCAGGGTTCTTTTCTGTTTTTGTTGCAGGACTTGGAACCCAGGCGCCACATTTGAACCTCCTACGTAGTGCATGAGCTCCAGTTCTAGTAGATACATAAAAGAACCCCTAGAAGAACCCGAGCGCTTTCTCAGAAAAAGACTGAAAGCTAAAAATCAAGAGAAAGCTTCGGGGGACCCACTTCCAATGGCGGACCAACGTACCCTCATGGATTACCTACGGCCTACCGTAGGCAATCTTGGCGCCGCTATCAATGCCCCGAATGTCGAAGCCAACAACTTCGAACTTCGGCCGCATTTGATACAAATGCTCCAAAACTCCGCAACCTTCCACGGGCTTGCGGACGAGGATCCCCATCTACATATTACTAACTTCTTAGAAATATGTGATACCTTTCGGATCAATGGAGCATCAAATGACGCCATCCGCCTTCGAA
Source organism: Helianthus tuberosus (assembly GCA_030545235.1). Lineage (NCBI taxonomy): Eukaryota > Viridiplantae > Streptophyta > Magnoliopsida > Asterales > Asteraceae > Helianthus > Helianthus tuberosus. The sequence continues at coordinate 61,911,697 of CM060449.1, read as the reverse complement.
TGTTTCCTTTTTCACTAAAAGACCGAGCTAAGGCTTGGCTTAACACCCTCCCAGTTGGATCGGTAAACACCTGGGATGAACTCGCCCAAAAGTTTTTGTATAAGTATTTCCCTCCTGCTAAAACGGCTAAATTAATGACTGAAATTAATACATACTCACAAGAGGATGGGGAATCCTTATATGAAACTTGGGAAAGGTTCAAGGATCTTCTAAGAAAGTGTCCTCACCATGGTCTAGCGGTATGGCAACAAGTATCCACTTTCTACAATGGATTGTTGCCACACACAAGACAAACACTTGATTCAAGCTCCGGGGGACTCTTAGGTAATCGTCGCCCAAATGAAATATATAACCAAATTGAGGAAATTGCTCAAACCAATTTTCAATGGCACACTCCCCGAGGTAATAAATCTATTGCCCCGGGCGCCCATAAGGTCGATGAAAGCACCTCTTTACAAGCCCAAATCGAGGCCCTCTCTTCAAAAATCAAAAGGCTAGAAATGACAAAAACGGCCTCAGTTATGGCTTGTGAAGGGTGTGGTGGGTCACATGAAAATTGGAGTTGTATGAAAGAATTAGATGAACAAACTGAAACGGTAAACTACATGGATAATAGACCTAGGCCGTCGGGTCCTCCAACGGGTACCTACAACCAAGGATGGCGTAACCACCCAAATCTTGGTTGGAGAGATCCCGGAAATAGTAGTAACCAACAAAACCAACGAACTAATTTTCAACAACCGCAAAATTTTCCTCAACAACAAGGTGGAAGAGAAAGGCTTGAAGATACTGTATCTCGCCTCATCTCTGACACTGAAAAGAAGAACTCGGATCGATTTCAACAATTGGAATCGAATTTCAGAAATCAACAAGCTAGCATTCAAAACGTTGAAAAACAATTAAATCAACTAGCTCAAAATTTCTCCGAGAGACCACAAGGCGCATTACCCAGTAATACCGAACCAAACCCAAAGGCACAAGTCCATCTCATCACATTAAGGAATCGAACCGTGGGTCCCGAGGATGCTCCATTGCCGCCAAATGAAAGAATCCATTCTAGCCAGCCTGTGACTCCTCCTGCGCCAGAAAAGGCTTCTACACCAATTCAAGAGCCCACCAAGACTCCTCAAATCCTGTACCCCGGTAGGTTAAATCGTCAAAAGACCGATGAGCAATTCGCAAAGTTCGAAAGTTTACTAAAACAATTGCATATTAATATTCCTTTTATTGAGGTCCTAACCCAAATGCCTAAATATGCAAAATTCATGAGGGATTTCCTCACTCACAAAAGGAAAATTGAATCATTGCAATTAGTTAACTTAGGCGAAGAATGCTCGGCTCTAGTACTCAACAAACTTCCACAAAAGAAAATCGACCCCGGGAGCTTCACAATCCCTTGTTCGATTGGGAAGTCCCCCGTCCGAAATGCTTTAGCCGATCTTGGGGCTAGCATCAACCTCATGCCCACCTCAATGTTCAAGCGACTCGGCCTAGGAACAACAAGCCCTACAAAGATGAGCATACAACTCGCCGACAGGTCCGTCAAATTCCCACATGGTGTCGCCGAAAATTTGCTAGTCAAGGTCGACAAATTCGTCTTCCCAACCGACTTTGTCATCCTAGACATGGAAGAAGACACCGAGGTCTCGCTCATCCTCGGGAGACCATTCCTAGCCACCGCTCAAGCATTGGTGGATATGAATGACGGAACTCTAACATTGAAGTTTGGGGATGAGGAAGTGAAATTTGAATGTGGAAAGCGAGTAGAGGAAGAAGATCCGGTCAACTACATGAAGGTCATAGACTCAAGCTTGGATGACGCTCTCCGACGGTGTAACATGGGATGCAACACATCCCACTTGGGTAACATATGACCAGGCTTTGGGTCTAGCCAAGGACCCTTATAAACGTGGCGCACCATGGAGGCATTCCACGGAACTATCCTTAGTTTAATTTAGATTAGTTTTTATGTTTTCTATTTAGTTTAATTTTCAGGAATAAAACACACTCATGGTGGTCAAGGATGAAAAGGGGAACGAGAAAAATGATCCCATGCACAAGAACGAGGCAGCCCGACAATTTTCTCCATTTCAGAAGGTTCAACACGGGCCGTGCCCAACCAACACGGCCCCGTGTCGAACCACCTGCAGAAAACGCCCAGTACAGGTACCTGGACACGGGCCGTGTTCACTCAACACGCCCCCGTGTCCAGACTTCTGTTTCTCTTATTTCAATTTTGTTACTGGCACTTGAACACGGGGCCGTGCCCGGATAACACGGGGCCGTGTTCAGTGCCCAGTAACACAAATTTTTGCTTTTTAAACACTATTTTACACATCTAATCAACCTAAAAATTTATTTTTGGGACACATTGAGGACAATGTGTAATTTAAGTATGGGGGGGATGCTAAAACCTTGAATTTTGCAAGTCCTAAATACAAGCCTTACACAAAACTCTATTGGAAACGCTAATCACCCCAAATTTTTTTCAAAAATTTCATTTTTTTTACTTGTCTAGGTTTAACTCGGGAAATTCAAGTTCTCAAAAAGGTTATATTTTTACAAATTTACAACCGATAGCGTAGTGATAAAAAGAACCAACATAAGAAAATTATGAAAAGGCATGACAAACTTATTTAAAATTTGATTATATATACTTGATCACATAAAAACCCATTCCCACAAAAGTGAGTTTTGAGCCTTTATTGAGCACACAATCACATATCATTTGACTAAATGCTCATTTTTCGTTTCTTGTGTGAATAGCTGCTTGGTTCTTACGACTCTAGAACTTGCCATGACAATACATTCCCGGTCCTTATCAACTTAAACCCGAGTAAGTAAATGATGGAGGCATTAGGACTAACCTTTTTCATTTCTACACCATTATTTTTCTTTTTCTTTTACCACCTACCCAAAAATCCCCCTAGTTAGCCCCTTTGAGCCTAAACCTTTTCGTTTCATCACCCAAACAAAAACCCTTTCACCCACCAAAACCTTTTTCATTTTTAACCCTTTATTTTAGTAACAAGTTCGGTTCTTCGTGAAAAAAAAAAAATTGATAATAATGAAGCAAAAAGAAAATAAACAAACAAAGTAATCAAAAATAACTTTGTTTGAATAAAAGCTTCATTAAAAATAAAAGTTGCAAAAATACGAAAACCGACACTTGTTACGCTTTTAGCCCTTTTTCTACTAACCACTAACCCAACCACCTACCTTTAACCCTAGCCAACCCTTAACCCACAAAGTCCTCTTGATATCTACAAAGGTATAAAAGTTAAAAAGGAGGAGGATTGATTTCTTGGCAAGCCTATGGTAGGAATAAGTTCCGTGCCGCTCTCGAGTGATTCACTAAAAATACACCTTCGGCCGAGTGTGAGTGATTTCCCCGCGAGGTATGTGAACTTGTATATAAATAGAATTTTAAAAAGGCATGTTATGCCCAAATAAGTAATTTCTTTTATGAACAGTTCTAAATAAATCATTACGAATAGGAGTGTAAATAAATAAAAATAAAACCCAAAAGGATCTTGGAAATCCCGACACTCTACGACAAGCCCAAAACCTTCTCTTCTACCTATTCCATTTGGGAGTGTAAGCCACATATTAAAGAGTTTTGCTTGAGGACAAGCAAAAGTTCAAGTGTGGGGGTATTTGATGTGTGTAAAATGCAACATATAAATTACATCAAATAAGGCATAAAACTAACCCTTTTTTAGTACTAATATTGGAAAAAGAGTGTTTTTGTCTTCCTTTTGTATTTTCAGGATTAAATGAGCTCAAGAACGCAAAAGAAGCAAAAAGACAGCAAAATCCAACATAAATACAAGAAAAGGAACATTAGTGGACTACCCGAACCCTCAACGGCACCTTCCAAAGCAAAATAGAGAAAACAGAAGGCTGAACACGCCCCGTGCTCAGCCAGCACGGGGCCGTGCTCAAGAAGCAGCAGAAAAGACAAACCTATAGAAGCTTCTATTGCCCATCACGGGGCCGTGCTCAGCGGACACGGGGGCGTGTCGAAAGTACAGCAGGCGCATTTATTTTAATTGCGAATTACAATTAATGAGGAGAGAGAGTGTCAGACGGACACGGGGCCGTGTCCAGCGGACACGGGGCCGTGTCCAGCGGACACGGGGCCGTGTCCAGCGGACACGGGGCCGTGTCCAGCGGACACGGGGCCGTGTCCAGCTCTCTGTTCAGCCTATAAATAGGAGTGCTTGGATTCATTTCATCTCATCCCTTGGCACACCACCTCTCTCACACTTCATCCACCATCCACCACCATCACAACACCATCATCCACCACCATCATCCATTGTCCATCATAGAGTGTGTGAGTCGTCTCGGGATCCAAGATTGATCGTAAGAGTTCTTGACAATCAAGGCCATGCTTGCCTAAGTCTCTTACATCACTTGGTGAAGACAAAGTGTCTAGTATAATACTTTTTATTTCTAATCTTTTGCACTTTTTATTTGGTTTTGTATTAATGACTTTAATAACTAGTTACTTATGTTGAAGGTGATCTTTCCTTATCGTTTGTCCGTGGTGTCTTGGCATTATTTTACTGTCTATATAAAATAAAGGATTTTCACCATTCATATCTCCACGGTCTATATGGAGGTATGTTGGCTACCTGGTAGGGGGTTAAGGGAACGGTTTGGTAAAGGTCTTGCCATTGTTCAGCGTTTAGAGGTCCTGCAATGGACCTGGGTCAAATTTAGTAGGACCTCCTTCAATACTTCACGGTATTGGATGGCGGGGGTCCAAACTCTTTGATCCCCTCATAAGTTAACTACTATTAATACTATAACCCGGCTATTTAGGACTGTATCCCTGCTGACTCAGACTACTTAGCCGAGGGTAACGTCACCGCCAAAAGCGGGGCCTACCACAATACTGCATTAATAACTTAATTCATTATCTTCCAATAATCCACCCCTTTAGGATTGTATCCCTGCTGACTCAAACTACTGGGATGAGGGTAACGTCACCTTCAAAAGAGGGGCCTACTACAATAACTAAGATAATCTCTTAATTATGTGCAAAAGTGCGGAAATAATCAAAGGTTATACTAGATACGAGTCGGAACCAAGTGATTCATCTTGTCTATCTGTTTTTCTTTTATTTTTATTTTCAGCATTTTAGTTAGTTTTTAATTTTCTTAGTTTAAAACATTTTTCTAAACTTTTATTTTGGTTAGACGTTGAGGATAAACCGGTACTAAAAGCTCTTGTGTCCTTGGACGACCTCGGTATCTTACCAACGCTATACTACACTCAACGATGGGTGCACTTGCCCATATGTGTGTTTAGTGTTAGTGAAATATCGTGTTTTATAAATTTAAAACTTGGCTAAAATAAGTGTTAAAAAGGGCTTAAAATACACACCTAATATATACGACACTTTATCGCACATCAGTCAGATCCTTGAATTTAGGTGAGTTTCGGGTGACAAAAGCTATGGTGTCCCATTTTTCTGGCAGTGACCTGAGGAACCTGCTATTTTGAGTTGAGTTTGTAAAAGTGGTGTTAACAAGCCTCAGTTCACTGATGAGACAACTGAAACGCTCAAATTGTTGCGTTAGTGATTCACCTTTAACGTAGCAAAATGTTTCATACTGTTGGTTCAGGATTTCCCTGTTGTTTTCTATGACTTCTTCAGTCCCCCCAAACTGTTCCTTAAGTGCGTCCCATAATTCTTTGGCACTGTTACAGTGTAACAGTCCAGCATATATCTCATTGGGCAGCGCTGATGCTACGATGCTAAACGCTTTAGCATCTAGTTCGATCTTTTGAAAGTCGGTTTCGGTATAATTTTCAACTGGTTTTGGAACGAACTTTTTAGCATCTTCAGCGCTTGGCACTGAAGGAACATGGGGACCATATATGACAGACTTCCAACAACCTGTGCTTTGTTGAGCAAGGATGTGACCCATCCTTCTCTGCCAGATGTTGTACTCATTTCTTTTTAGCATAGGTGGTTTAAAAAGTGAGCCGATGTTGTTTTTATCATCCTGAGATTGTGACGTCGTTCTTGTTGTTTTACAGACACTGAGAAATCAACTTTAATGGTGATTAATCCTTGCTCTGTTTTTCAACGGACGAACAAACGATCAGTATCAACTGTTATGAGCTGAACTATTTACGTCAAAATGATTGTTAAATCAAATTTGACTGTCCAAGCTCTGATACCAATTGTTGGATCTGAGTTTGTTTTTTATTGTATTTTCGTTTGAAATTAAGATGAAAATGAAAGAGTTGTGCAGCGGAATTATGATGAAAACAAACTTTGCATACAATCAAACGAGAGTAATACTTTTAATCAAACATCTTTTCACATTGAATCGAAAGATTGAATTTGTTTCAACAACGATTACAATGATTAATGAATGAATGCAAACTCCCCCTCAGCCAGAGCTCAGTAGTTTGTTCGTGCAAAGAAGACGATGTTGCGAAAGAGCTAATAGAACAGTACAAAGTACTGAACTATTTATAGGCACTTGCAAACCACTGAGCATCTTAGCTGACGTCACCATGAAAGTGACATCTAACCTCCTAACAAACTCTAACCTCTGATCTATACAAACACTGATGTACTAACTACTGCTATTACAATTCATTACATAAAAGACACTTAAACAGCTGCTGCATCCTTCCACTGCTGTGAACCCAGCAGTGCTTGTCCGGATCAGCAGTACTTGACTCAAGGCAGTAGATTGAATCAGCAGAGCTTTGGTCTTCCATCAGTCTTTGACATTGGGCAGCAAATGCAAGGCAGCAGTTGTAGGTCAGCACTTAGTAAGATCAGCAGATAGGAGGTCAGCAGATATGAAAACACTTTCAAGGGGAGAGATTTGTATGAACCAACTGTAATCGTCTGCTTATTCTGGATCCACTGCTCTGATCCAGTTTTGGCTTTAATTATCTGTTCCTCTGATAGGGTTCAATCCCAACAAAGTCAAACAATCAAAGAACACTATGGCTCTGATACCAAATTGTGAGTCCCAAATGCTATCCGAATCATAGGGGTTTGATTGTTAACACCCAAACACCTATTGATTAGGTGTTTGAATGAGTGAAAGTTAAGAAAATCAAAAGATGAAGTTGAAGATTCTTGTATGGATCAAACAACAAGTGTTGTTTTTGTAATCCCAAATGATATAAACACGAAGAGCACCTGGATATTCGGATTTAGCACAAGAAACAGGATCATAACACAAGAGAAATCACCAAGAACTTGTCCAAGAACCTTGAACAAGGGTTTTCCATCGAATCACTATTTATAGACGATTAAAGACTGCCTGGAGTATTTATAAATACGCCAGGTACTTAATTACATCGCGTCTAGCAAACTTACATAGAGTTACACTTTTGACCCCTGAATTATTAAGAACATTATAAAGCATAACAAAACAATCCAAAACCTACTAAAACTAAGTACCAATGATCTCATAAGCTCTAACAAAACCAAACACCCCCACCTCTCAACCACCAAAAACCTAAACAAACCTAACCCCCCCCCCCTCCCACCCACCAAAAACCTAAAAAAAACTAACCCCCACCCCCAACCCCCCAAAACCTAAACCTCCCTCCCCCCACCCACCCCACCCAAACTAAATGCTAAAACCTAAACCATAAAGCTAAACCCCACAGCTAAATACTAAAAAAGTTTTTTTTTTATATTTTTATTAAAAACGCTAAATTTCGTCTATAAAAAAATTGAACATCAGTACCGATGCATATGTGCATATGCATACTCATGCACATGTGCAACGGTACTTTTTGTTCAACTTTTTAATTATAAAAAAAAGCTAAATTTCGTCACTAAAAAAACAATAGTACCGCATGTGCATGTGCCTCGATACTGTTGTTCAGTTTTTTAGTGACGAAATGTAGTGTTTTTTATTAAAAAAAATAAAAAAAATATTTTTGTATGTTTTTTTATTTTTTTAGGTATTTTTTGTTGTGTTCACATTCGTTCTCACAATAAAGGGTGGTTCCTAATGGATCATTGCCCTATATATATATATATAATCATAAGTTTAAGTTTCTGCACATACCCGTTAACAAAATATATACACGTTCCTATATATAGGGTTGGGTTAGATGGAGAACACTAAAAAAGTGAGGAACCGAGGGGAACTGACTCAAACGAACTCCGATTGCACTCATTCCATTGGCATTGGAACCAGCTTGTCAAACCCTCAATAAAAATTCTAAACCCTAAAGCTAAACCATAAGACTAAAACCCAAGCTAAACTGTAAAATCTAAACTATAAACCGTAAAAGCTAAACTCTAAAGGCTAAAACGTAAAGCTAAACCCTAAAACTAAACACTAAAGCTAAACATTAAGGAAAACCCTAAATACTAAAGCTAAACCCTAACCCTAAGAGCTATACCCTATATATATATATATTTCGACAAGCCGATTCCAGTGCCACTGGAATGAGTCCAGTCGGAGTTTGTTTGAGTTGGTTCTCCTTGGTTCCTCAGTTTTTTAATGTTCCCCATTAAACCTCCCACGATATATATAGGGTCAGGATTTAGAGAAAATGGTGGAAAGTGTGAGAACGGTAAGAACGATTATGGATCGTCCGATCAAAACAATCTGTGGACGAGATTGGCGCGGTGGCGTTTTCATAAATAACATCAATTTTATTACATGGACGCGCTTTATTAAGGGAAAAAAGGTAAAACATCATTTCTCACATAAAACGCCGTTGAAATATAAAACGCCAAATAAATACAAAACGCCAATTTTATCACTGCGTAGTTTTTTCTGTGTTTTTATTTAAGCTCTCAGGCTACAAAAAACGCCACAAAATGTGAAACGCCATAATATATAAACACCAAGCCTTACATCCGGATAAATGTTAATTACATTTTTTGTTATAAAAATAATATACCGCCTAAACTACGCACCAAAAAAATCCTATAAATAGAAACGTCTCACCACCTTCCGTTTATCACACACAAAAAACACAGTGGTTCCTAAAAAATACAACTCAATGTAAAACGCCAAAAAATACAACGATGGCAAACATCTTTTCTTTGATACTCAGTAATGTTCTGCATGAAGTTTTGCTGAATGATTTGTTAGGTGGGGGAGTAAGATTTTGCTGCATGAAATAGACAAAATTCTAGAAAGAGGGACTGATGACACCCATATGTCATTTTGTCTTCTTTGTTCTTGAAGAAGGTTTGGATGACTAGAAGAGACCTATCCCAGTGTAAATGCTACTTTGGCCTCGATGATTATAATGAAGACGACGGGAAAATATCATCAACCCACACGGAGTCGATCTATGTCTCCAACATCCACAAAGACACTTCAATACATGAACAAAGAAAATAAACCATGCCAAACCTAAAACGCCATTTATTTGTGACAGTTCTTGTAGTTTAAAAAGAAGAAAGAGACTGATGACACTAAGATTTAGATCATAAATTGCTTCTATTTGTTTTTTTTATTTTCTTTATCTGTTGTTTTTTATGTAATTTCAGCTAAGAACAACAAGTACATTAATCCTATAATGAAAAATATAATAAAACGCCAAATGGGAAAATGCTTGTAAAACGTCATCATGCCACAAAACGCCCCAAAAACTACCAAACTAGAATAAAATTACTTTAAACAAGTACTATTATAATAAATCTAAAAAAAAGCTTAAAACAATATGCAAAGAAAATTAAACAAAAAGTCCCATCGTTATCTAAACGACATTGGAAAACAAAACGCCATAATTACAGCCGTCAAGATTAGACGTGTTACACCGTAAAAACAGATGAATCTGAAAACAAAACATGGTAACTGCAAAAACAGTAAAATGAAACGACGGAAACATAATTACTAATATTTATTATATTGAAAACCAAATACTTGGGGAATTGAATTTATTTATCTTTTTTAAAATGCCATAATTACCTGTCATGCGCGGGAAAAAGTCATTATAAAAGTAGACCATGAGAACACGACCTCAAAACACGCCAAAAACATTGACTAAAACGCCACATATTCTCCAAAACGCCAAAAACTTCAAAAATGGCTAAAGTTATTGCATGGAGGTTTGAAGGGAAGGAGAAACGATTCATCATAAAGTTCTCTGATAGGAGAAGGGTGAAGGTAAGGACAATCAAAGCCATGCTTGGTATGGATGAAGGGGTTCAGAGGGATATCCTGGCCCTTGGGGTTCCAAGAGCCAACGATTGTGAAAGAACCCGAACTGTAATAAAAAGATTGGAGAGAAAATTTCTGGCAGAAGATGATGATGATATTGACGATACTCCTCTACCAACACTTAGTAGTTGGGTGATGCATGAAGAAGCAGGAACAGTTGAAGTGACTTATCAACACGGGGTGCAATATTCATTGCCAATGAAGACAAGGAGGCTATCTCTCATTGAACAACTCTGTGATTTAGCACCTTCGAACAATGCAAAATCTAGGGTTGCAATGATATTCAAGAATAGGCTGCAGCAAAGAAGAGACGAGCTACCAATCTAAAATTTAATAATGATGAATCTGAAGAAAGTGATGAACAAAGCGATGGGTACAACTTCGATGTAATCCCATCCACATAAGACTATAAGTTTATTTGGATTTCGTATTATTGTAATCTTATAAAATATTAATCTATGGTAATCAATTATTAACAAAAGACCCAGAACGCCAAAAAAATGAGCTGGAAAACGCCATAACGCCAAAAAAATTAACTATGTGATACAAAAAGAATTAATTTAACGAGAAGAAATCGGGGAAAAACAGTAAAACGCCAAGTAATTAATGATTCTAGTTAATGCCAAAATTATCTTGCACGCCAAAAATGAAGCAGCATGTCACACGCAAAAATCAGGAAAAAAGAAAAATATTGAAAAGACAAAAAACCCCTCGAACCCTGATCATGTCCCGCGCCACGTGTTGGGCCAGGATGCGTTCTCACACTTTTGGGCGTTTTCTCATGATCTCGTACCTATATATATATATATATATATATACTAGGTTAGAACCTCGTCTATGACACGAGTAGAATAAATGTAATTTTATATACCAAATAATAAAAAAATATATCTTTAAAAATCTCGTTAATACACGGGTTGAATAAATGCAATTTTATATACCAAATAATAAAACAATATATATTTAAAAATCTCGTTTATTGAATAAATATAATTTTATATATTGACTAATAAAAAAGTTATATCTTTAAGAACCCCCGTGTATTGTACGGGTTGAGTAAATTTAATTATATATATTAAATATTGAAAAAAGTTACATTTTTAAGAACCTCATGTGTTATAAGGGTCGAGCACATGTAATTTTATATAACCAACAATAAAAAAGTTATATCTTTATAAACCCTATGTATTATTTGGATTGTATAAATCTAATTTTATATACTACAAATAAAAAATTTTATTTTTAAAAACCCGTGTATTACACGAGTTGCATAAATGTAATTTTGTATAGTAAAAAAAAATGTTATATCTTCCGAAAACCTCGATTATTACACGGGTTGAATGAATCTAATAAAAATTATATCTTTGAAAAAACTAACGGATATACTCGATATACGATGGATGGGGTGATTGCGGTGATGGTTCTTATAAATGTAATGTAAACATAGTGATTACCGTATTGGAGTTGAGAATTGAACACGAAAATAAAAGTATAGAACCAATAAACATTGATTAATATTTTTGTTTACCCCTTTTAAACATTTTTGAAATAGGTTCTACCCTTAACTACTTTAGTTTAACAAAATAAATAAATCATTTACATTAATTTCAGGAAAAATAATTTTGAAATCTGATAAATATTTAAAAATATAATATATATTATCTCCTATATGAATTATTTAAATTTATATTAAATTTAATTGTATAATTATCTTTTAATTGATATTAATTATCTATAAAAATAGATGACTTCAATGAATGACATGTGTCCTTACATTGGTTTCTTTTATTATATAGTACTAGCGGTAAGACCCGTGTGCAAACACGGGTCGTTTCTTACAAAACCATGCATAACACATATAGACAGAGAGTAAAAAAAATAATTAGTGCAGACTTACAAAATTGATATAAACTAATGGTCAATATGTTTATTCAACAGCAATTCCATTATGTTGATAGCAAACCACTGTTGTCTATTAACTGTTAAAAACCTCTGTTGCTTTCCAACACACTTTCCTAAAAACTGTCATACATTATCTCCAACAGAGCTTGCCAAATGGATAGATAGTAAGTATCAGATGTTAGTCAACCCATCTTAAAAAGGTCAGTCAACGGAAATTACAAAGGTTAGTAAACAGATGTTAAGAGAATAATGTTATTAACAAAGAATTTAGTACAGTCATTAAAAATGAGAGCTGCAAACTCGGGTCGTTTGTTAGACAACCATGCATAACATATATTAATAGAACATATAGATACGTGTATAGATATTGTACGAAAACGTGTTATCTATTATAGCTAAAAGACAACTATAAACATAGATTATCGGCTAATATATCAGTTACATACAATTTAACTGTTTACCCAAAAAGAAAATATAAATTGTTTATAGACATAGGTACTTAATAGAATTTGAATACAACATAAGGTTCAACAAACGTTAACTACAAACACACAATCACCTGCCTCAACAACTTTTAGCAAAACTAAATCAAGGAATCAGCAGACTTTAGAAATCAGCAGATCTTTATTCTCTCATCAACATTTCCCGGATTTGCCCTTTGAATTGGAGCTCAAAATCCAAGGAATCAGTATCATCTTCATCCCTATCAAGCTAAAGGTTAAAAGATCTTGGAGGTCAACTAGACTCAGACCAAGTGCATTCTCCCTTGATATCTTTTTAACACAACCATCGAACTTGATCAAAGTCAATTCATGGGTCTGTTTGTCAGACTTCCACTTTACTATTTTTGGATCTGATGGGTTTCTTGGGAGAAGTTTTATTTGAGAGGAGTTTGGCGATTGAGGTCTGCTTGCCAACTTCTGAAGTGCTTGACCAACTTGAGCTTGTAATTGCAACGTAGCATCATCCAATCCATATCGTAACTAATTTCTGATAGACTCTTTTCTGTACTCAGCATACCTATTTTCATCTTCCTCATCCATCAGTTGTTGTCTTTTTCTTTGGTTCAAGGCAGCAATGGATACATCTGCTGACGAGAACAGCTTTTTAGATGTAATGGTCTGCCGACGTCTAACAGTGGTTTCATCTTTGTATACTGGCTTTTTAGGAAGGGATGGATCTGTCTTTCTTCGCTCTTCTAACTTATCGTAAGCTCGATCAATATACTGCCTACACCATTTTCCAATTTTTCTAACAGTCCCACACTTAGCTGCTACGAGTTCTGCCTTCATTCTCATGTACTTCAACACTTCATCCACTTCATCCACTTCAACCTTTTTATATTGTTTCCAGTTGGGAGCAGTTTCAATTCTATTAATTTACTCATTAAGAGCTTCAAGGGGCCAGTCTTTGAAATCAGACTTGTAGGCTTCGTAGGGCTTGGTATCAATGATAGTGTTCAAGAAATCATTCCTTAATGTCTTTTGTAGCTCAGCATTTGGTGACAGATTTGACATATTCTTACTCAGGTCTCTAGCAAAATCTTCCAACTTCTTGACTTCACCAAGCCAATGTTGCATGCGAGTTGATAACTTAATGTCTCCTAGCCCTTTACATTCTTCTTTTGCCTTATCTTCTGCTTGTTTACCCTTTAGCTTCAGATATTCATAAATATTCTTTGGAGTTTCGAATCCATGAAGAGATGGGAAGGTTCTTTTGGATGGATCATCCTCTGTGTAAAATTGAGTCATTTCATCTTGAACTGCAAGCAGTTCAAGAGGGAAAGTTACTGCCAATGGGTTGATCTTTGTTGATGGAAGTAGGATGAATGGTTTGGGTGAAGTTTGAATGAATGGAGTAGCTGATAACGGAATTGGTGCGGGTATATCTTTTTCTTCCTTCTCTTCTTCATGCACCATGAATTTTCTCTTTCTTGTGTAAACAGATTTTGGAGAAGGAGGAGTTAGGGAAGAAAAAGGTGCTATGAGTGTAAGGGTTGATTGTGATGGGAATTGAAATTGGGTAGAATCAGTGGATTGACTAACAACTGTTGAAACAATTGGTGTGTCAACCGTTGTTGTCTTAACATGTGTTGAAACATTTGTTGCATCAATAATTGTTTCCGCGGAGGTTGGCAGTGGTGATGAGGATTTTGTATTCTGCTTTTTGACAGGTGGTTTTTCTGGTGAGAGTTTTGTTTTAGGTTTATCAAAATCTGGCTTCTTAGGTTCAGCAGTGCTTTTAAGTTTCGCAACAGTGGTTGGTTTTTCTGGTGGTGATATTGGTTTAGGAAACATGACAATAGGAGATTCGTTGTGTTTGTGTGATTTTCTTCTATTTGATGTTCCAATATTGAGCACTTCATCTTCCTCTTTTGTATGCTTCCTCTTCTGCTTTCGTTCAATCTCCTTATCTGTCTGTTTGTTAACGGTATCATGAATTCCATTTTGCTTACCAGTATCAGATTTTACATGAGATTTTGCAGAAGTTTGCTTGGCAAGATTTAGATTTTGTTTTGGCTGATTCGTTGGTGTTGGTTTGCCAAAGTTTTTCATGGAATCCTTTTCCCTCTTTTCAGCATCATCTTCATCATCTTTTTCAAACACAGGTGCAGGGGTAGTACCAGTTAACTTTGCAATGCATTCTTTTATGCCCTTGATGTCAGCTTGTGTGTCAATGTATCTTGCTTCAACCATAACTCTAATTAGCTTCATGTGAGAATTAAGTTGAATCTCAGCTAGTTCCCTTTGAGCCGCAAGAATGGGTTGTACCGAATTCCAAAGCTCTTGGCATAACTGCTGATGAGAAGGTCGACTTTTGAAAGCATCCACCAACTACTTCAATTGATCTTTCATATCAGCAACAGTTGTTTCCAAGTTAGATATCATGTCCGTCAAATCCTGGTATTTTAATCCATCACCTAACTTAATAGGATCATCTGAATTCCCACGAGAGGTGGTTGTATCTGCTTTTGAAAGAGGAGGTATCTCCAAATTTTCATTAGTAGATACCCCTTGTTCTTGGTTCTGGGGACTTCCCTCTGCATCAGTGGTTACCTTAGTGATCTCACCCGTGCTTAACTTGAACTCACCAGTGGATACCTTGATAGACACAGCAGTGGTTTCCTTCAAGGGAGTCTGACTGATGAAACTACTGTCCAAATGTAAATTAGTGGATTTGACATTTGTAGTAGCTGCTCCACTTGAAATACCATCAAGAATTTGCTGAAATTCAAGAGGTGTAGCCTCCTCAACTATATCTGGGTTAGGTAATTGAAAAGGTTCAGACATTGCCCCGGGAGAAGGGCTTTTAAGTATACTCTCATATGAGGGTATGACATCATATTGTGGTGTCCCTGTGAATACAACATGTTCCTTTTGTGAGGAATCATGAGGAGTTTGGTTTATGGGTTGAGATCTTTCCACATGTTGTGAGGAAGTAGCAACAGTGGTTTCTAGTGACATCTGTGTTGTCACAGGGTTAACCTCTGGGATCTCATCTTCCAGAGGACCCGTTTTGCTGGTTTCGATGGGCTTTTTGGATTTTGTTTTGGTCTTTTTGAGTTTTGTTGGTGGGGGTTTCACAGTAGTGGTTGTAGTGCTGTGATCACCAAGAGCAGTGGGCTCAGCAACAAAGGTTTGAGGAGCAGTTGTGGAATCATCTAAAATTTCCTCATTCCCCTCTGCTTCAGTTTTGGAAACATCTGACTCTTTAGCAATAAGGCGAGTAAAAGTTTCAGATGTTAGACTATTCATTTTAATAGCTTTACCTTTTTCAAAAGCTTTTTGAGAAACATGTTTTTGCAGATAGTAGTTTAATTGTCTAGGAAACATAAGAAAACCAGCAGTATTCCCCTTTTTAATAGCAGCAGTTTTCCCCTTTTTAATAGCATCATTTTTTCCCTTTTTAATAGCAGCAGTTTTCCCCTTTTTAATGTTTTCTAAATTTGCAACCAAATCAACAAACAGTGCCTGGGAGTAGTTAAAACCTGTATTTGTCAAAATTGCATACCCCAATGACTGAATTTTCAAAGGTATTTCATTAAAAGAAGTAGTTTTATTTGAGAGACAGATTAAAAGAGTATGGAACAGGAATTTCATTTGTGTTGGAAAATTACGTTTAAACATACTTGCCTGATTCAACTCTCCATCATATCCCCTCCCAATCAAGTATGTTTGAATCTCATTTTTCAGGAAACATGTCTTACTTGCCAAGTCGTTTACCTCAAATATTGTTGATATGGTACTGGGGGTAATATCAACCGATTCACCTCTGACTTTTGAAGTTATACTTACGGCCACATTGTTTTGTTCTTCAATATTCGCATTTGCCCAAAAATCGCGGAGAGTCTCTTCGTAAATGGGTGCGTCGGCGGTAAGAATGAACTTATGTTTAGATGATGTAAGAACATCAATCATTGAATGATAGAGAGTATTGTTCTCGGTTTTCTCAAAAATAGTCAGATAGTTATGCGAATTTTTCATCATCAAAGCCATGATCGGAGTTGAAAGTTGCGAGAGGTTGACGAAGAAGTGTTGAAGAAGAAGGTGGAAACCGCTCTGATGAATTTTAAACTCGAGACGAAAGTAAAACCTCTGTTTAGGGATGAAACAGGGGTTTTCAAAGTGAAAAGTGAATGCTGACGTGTCAGAAGTTACAACAGATGTTAGGCAACATTAATAACTCTGCTCTGATAATGGATGACAGTTGTTTGAAAACCACTGTTGGCCAACAACAAATGTTAGGGAACATTAGTAACTCAGTAGTCCATAGATTAAACAGAAACTATGAGAACAGACAATACCCTTCAGCGGTGTTTGGAAACTACTGTTGGGCAACAACAGATCTTATGCAACAATAGTTGTTTTCAATAGACTTTTAATATTACATATAAACAAATTTTAAACCTCTGCCATAAAAAATTAAAAAAAACCTCTTCATTTAAACACCAACAATAATCTACATGACAAACAAAGGCTACTACCACTTCATCGGACAAAAATGTTTTAAACGGTGGTAAATCAATAGTCGCTAGGATAAACAGCACTTATTAAAACATACAATACCTTTCAGCAGTGAATGAATTATTATCCAAACAGAAGTTGATTAAAAACATTAACAAATACTATGAAAACACTGATAATCGCTTTTGATTTTATATATTAAGACTTATGATTATAATGCAATAATAACCTAAAAAACCATTGTTGATGGAATTTTCCAATATTTAAAAAAATAGCTATTTTTGAAAGTTTTGAACATTTGTTGAGCAATAACAGATGTTGATAATTCTTTGGAAACTGATGTTGGGAATAACAGTCGATGAATCTTTTCCCAAGTAGATGTTTTAAAAACAGATGTTTCCAACAGACTTTTAAAGTTTTTTTGTCAATTTTTTTAAAAATACCTATTTTTTAAGAATGTTCAGAACTTCTATTGTGTTAATGGTTGACAATTCTTTGGAAATTGCTGTTGGGAATAACAGATGTTGGCAACAGTAGCAACTCAAAAATTACAATAGCATGTATCAACTCTAACAACTGTTGATGCTCAAATTAGTAAAAATAAAATGCTCTACAAAGATTAATAGAATTAAAATTTACATATCACATATGACGATAGATCAACAATTACATTGAGAACTGAACAACGAAATTTAATAATCTTCAGCTCTTGAACAGTAGCCTATCCTCATATATTTGAGCATAATCCTTGATTGATAAAGCGATACTTTAAATCATAAGAACCTACAGAAGGGTATAATGACATTTTTAACTTGTATATTTCTTCAAGTCTGATGTAAAAGAAGGATATAATGGTAGTAAAACGTGATGAAAAGCTTCTGCACTGTTTTTTGAATTCTGAAGTGTAGAAAGACATCACCATCAGGTGTCTGGACACTTGGTCTCTCGTAAACAGACCAAGATGCAGTCCATCAAAACACCTCTTCAGCTGTTGAACAGTAGCCCTCTCCTCATATACTTCATCCTCAAGTTGCTTGATAAAGCGATACTTTAAATCATAAGAACCTACAGAAAGGGGTATGATGACATTTTTAACTTGAATATTTCTTCAAGTTTGATGTAAAAGAAGGATATAATGGTAGTAAAACGTGATGAAAAGCTTCTGAACTGACAATCATACTATATAGTGAAATATAGCTAACAGGTTGATGATTAGGCTGATTGAAGAACTAATATATAAAATGGACATCATCAGTGATAATAAATACAAGAAAACCTGGAACAGCATTGACGCTTCATGAAGTACTCCACTTTCTGCACTTCAGACTTCAAAAACAGTGCAGAAGAACTCCCCACTGCTCGGTCGGAAAAAAACAAAGCTGAAATATATCAACACCTTAAAATAAATATTATCAACATATCTCATCAGTTTAAATGAATCCACAAACCTAAAATATCCCGCAACTGATTGTTTGAATGTTAAACAACTCTGATTAGGCTGAAATATAAAGCGAGAATTAGAATAGATTAGTTCAAAATTTAAGATTCAAAATCAGAGAAAAAAACATACCCTTAACGATGTTGCAACAATGATGTTGGAAAAATTACGTGAAGTTCAAAAAGCTGTAACCGCAGATGAACATACTGAATATGCAAATTCTGCATCCTTCAAACAATCTATAAAAGGAGAAATCTGAGTGACATAAGAAAAACTGAGGAGAAACGTCGGTGTGTGAAGCAGAGCATCAAGTAAAACAACGATGTTGGAACAATGATAATGTGTAAACAGAGTCAACAAATGTTAGAACAAAGAACTGCAATCGAAGATTAACCGGATCAATCATGAGAGCTAGGCATTTGAGTGAGAGAGATATGATCGCAAATATGAGTGACAGAGATAAATTGAAATTTGAATGTGGAGCCAAATTCATATATGTTATTTATAGGGAGACAGATTCATATGTAGTTTGAATTTGGAGCCAAGATTTTAAATTTTGAATATGGGCAGAGGTTTGAGCCAAAACTTATACATTATTGAACGTGGCAATGGTTTTTATGGGCATTGGTTATGTGGGCCAGTGGTTTAACGGACAGACTTTTACCTTTGAGATTTGGATGTGGGTAAACTTTGAAATTTAAAGACTTTTAATATTAAGGTTTATGATGTCAAAATGACATAAGAAAAATCTTGTTGGACAGCCTCTCCTGCTGACACATCAGCTTTTCTTATGTCATTGGGATTTCTTCTTTTATAGAAATTATAGATTATAGATAAATATTCGCAGACGCAAGTATATATACATATCTATCAAATTAATTAAACTAAAAACCTTAAATTAACCAAAAAACCTAGATTATCAAACTACCAGTCATGATCACCTAGATTATTAACCTACTCAATTGCTTCTTCCCTGTCCCCGTTTCCCCACATCTAGTCAAATGTTACGTTGATCCAAAAACGAAGAACCACCAAGATGTGCAATAGGAGGTGACTCCAGGTACCATACAGCTTTAAACCCAACTACAAACACTCAAATCTAGTTGTATCATTTAAAGATTCAACATAAACAAACGCGTATTTACGAGTAAAAACATCATATACCTGCAAACTTTTGTCGTTCAACTATGGCCTGAACAATCATCGTCAAGGTCGTTCAACTTTGGTCTTTGATCAAGTTGGGATGCGGCTGGTGGTGCTCGCGTTGGGGAATCCAGAGCATTGGTGATTGGCGTACTAGAGGTAACGATTGCGTGATGTGATGGTGTCGTTTGTATGGTGATCGGTAGTGGAGATGGTGTTGCAATCTGGTTTGATTGCAACAGACCTCCCCTGCTTATGTGACCTAAACAAATAACAACAACCACTGCTCTACATCGTCTGTTTTGAAAGTGTTTATGTTTTTATTTCATTTGAACATATGTTGCATGTCATCTTCTTCATTTAGTAAAAACAAATGACTGACTGTTATAAGATTTCCCAAACTTTCAATTGGTGTGAATGATTATTAACGTCGAAAAATATAACATTCCAACAGAGGATTAAACGAGAAAACAAATGGAATAAGAAAGGTATACCGAAACGAACGTTAAGCGATTCCTGCCGTGAACTCCGAATGTCTCCGGCAGCCGGTACCGTTGCAGATGATTACGAGGGGTGTGTTTTCCTTTATGGTTAGAGAAAAGAATGGATTCTCTATATATAAAGTTTTGCCAACAAAAGTGTCTATATTAAAAATGTAATTAACTAGTTGGTGCCCCGCCCGCTTTGCGGGGCGATAACAGAATAATGAGCGAGTGTTAGTCAGTTCATTGACACGAAAAACAATTATATCGAATCAACGATTTAAAACAAAACACTTTTATAGTTTTGATAAAAAAAAAAAAAACCTAAAACAATGGCAATATTGTAATTTTTAACTGAGGGAAAGTTGTATTTTTTGACCGTGGTAAAATCGTAATTTGACAAAAGCCAAAGTAATGACAGTACTGTAAATTTGAACCTAGGGCAAAATTGTAAATTTTCACAGGAGCAAATTCGTAATTTTTAACTTGGGGTAACAACGTAATACAAATTTGAACTAAGGGCACAATCATAATTTTAAGTTAGAGACAAAAGCACAATTTTATTTTGAACTGAGTGAAAAATCGTAATTTTGAGTTGGGGGCAAAAACATAATTTTATTTTGAACCGGGGAAAAAACGTAATTTTGAATTGAGGGCGAAATCACAATTTTTAAACAGGAAAAAATCATATTTTTGAACAGAGGGCAAAATCGTAATTTTTAATTGGGGGCAAAAACAAAATTTTATTTTGAACTGGGGCGAAAAGGTAATTCTGAGCTGAGGGCAAAACCATAATTTTATTTTGAATGGATGGAAAAATCGTAAATTTTAGCTGGGGACAAAAGCGTAATTTTATTTTGAGCTGGGGCAAAACCGTAATTTTAGAGAGGGACAAAAACGTGATTCTAGAATGGATATAAAATAATAAACTGGTTGGTCCAATGGGAGAGTGCTAGGCAAAGTCGTAATTTTGAATTGAGGGCAAGATCATAATTTTGAGATGGGGACAAAAAGCGTAATTTATTTTGAACTGGAGGCGAAAACGTAATTTTATTTTGAGCTGGGGGCAAAAACGTAATTTTAAAATGGATATAATACAATAAACATGTTGGTCCAATGGGGGAGTGACAGTCTGGCACTATTCCCCCCGTTGGTTTTTGTATATGTAGGAAATGGGTTCTCCATTTTACCAAAGTTGCGAGGCTGAAACGATTTGGGTTTACGTCCAGGTTCATGTGTTCATAAGGAGGGAAACCACCATCACGAGAAATCAGTATCCATTAACCGAAAAAGGAAATGACAGCAAAGTACGAGACTCAATACAACATGCGGGATTTTGTTCATAACATGCGGCTTGCTTTTTTACCACCATCGCCGCCGCCACTATCGCTGTGATTTCAACGATTCATCTTCCCCCGCCACCACCATCGCACCGGCAGTTACATCAACGCTACCACCATCGCTGTGATTTCAAAGATTCATCTTCCCCGCCACCGGCATCGCTGCTGTACACCGGCAGTTACATCCTCGACACACACAGAAACTCTACACCGTCCGTAATTTTGGTCGCGTACAGTCGTATGTTAAGCCGTAATGTACATTACAATTTCTCTCTCTCTCTCTCTCTCTCTCTATATATATATATATATATATATATATGGTAGGGTTTAAATGAGAACGCTAAATATCGCGAGAACCGTGAGAACGAATGAAAAAATCACAAGAACTTGCTCAAAAACAATTCAAATTCAAAATTTCTTTTTACACTTGTCATTATTGTTCGAATACATTGTTAGAAATGAAATTTACACGTTTAAATTTACGTGAATTCATAAATAAAGAAAATTTACACATGTGTAAGTTTGTCATTTACACATGTGTAAGTTTGATATTTACACATGTGTAAATTTGTTATATTTACACATGCGTAAAAATCTAGTAATAGTGATTTTGAGAGGAGAAATGAATTATTTGATGTTGTAAATTCTTTTTTGATGTTATATTTTAATTACAATGAGGTTTGTATTAAAAAAATCGGTTTTGATTGGCTTTTTCATTCGTTCTCGCAATATTTAGCGTTCTCAAGATAACCCTCCCCTATATATATATATATATATATATATATATATATATATATATATATATATATATATATATATATATGTATAAGAGATGGTTCAAATGAAAACCACTTTTATTGTTAAAACTCGAAAACTAACTAAAAAAGCCTAAAAAACACACCAAAATTTTTTTTTCAATTTTTTTATAAAAATCACAGGTTTTTATATATAAAAAAAATTCAAAAAAAATTTGTAGTACACATTACACATGTGCACTACAAAAAAAAAATTTTTGAATTTTTTATATATATATAAAATTGCGAAAATTGGTATGTAAAAAAAATTGGTATGTTTTTTGGGCTTTTTTAATTAGTTTTCGAGTTTTCACAATAACTAGTGGTTTTCATTTGAACCTTCCCTATATATATATATATCATACATATATAGAAACGGGATCAGGAGAAAACGCCCAAAAGTGTGAGAACGCATCCTGACTCAACACGTGACGCAGGACATGATCAGGGTCCGAGGGGTTTTTTTGTCTTTTTAATATTCTTCTTCTTTCCCGATTTTCGCGATTGACATGCTGTTTTATTTTTTGCCTGCAAGATAATTTTGGCGTTATCTAATCATTAATCACTTGGCGTTTTACTGTTTTTCTCAGATTTCTTCTCGTTGAATTAATTCTTTTTGTGTCACATAGTTAATTTTTTTGACGTTATGGCTTTTTCCATGTATTTTTTGGCGTTTTGGGTCTTTTTGTTAATAATTGATTACCATAGATTAATATTTTTTAAAATTACATTAATACGAAATTAAAATAAACTAATAGTCTTCCGTGGGTGGGATTACATCAGAGATGTACCCATCGCTTTGTTCATCACTTTCTTCTTTTTCCATTAGCTCGTCTCTTCTTTGTTGCAACCTATTCTTGAATATCACTGCATCCTTGAATTTTGGATCGTTTGAAGGTGCTAAATCACAGAGTTGTTCAATGATAGATAGCAACCATGTCTTCAACATTTCTTCCATTGGCAATGAATATTGCACCCCGTTTTTATAAGGGGGTATTGGATTTTAATAATCCCAAGTTTCACTAATTGGCCGGTAATAATCCCAACTTCAAAAATAGCCTACAACAGTCCCAACTTGTAAGATTTTGGCCACCAATGATCCTTTGCTAACTGGGTTATAACCCAGTTAGTTTTTTGCTGACTAGGCTGCTGACGTGGCACCATCACCCCCTCCGGTGACCTGCAACTTATTCCGACGACCCGTTTTACCCCTGAAACCACCAAACGAGACCACCACCAATCATCTCCGACCTCCTGTAATCTTCTCCGCTACTCAGAAGTTCAAAAAACCCAACTCTGGTGACCTGCAACTTATTCCGGCGACCCGTTTTACCCCTGAAACCACCAAACGAGACCACCACCAATCATCTCCGACCTCCTGTAATCTTCTCCGCTTCTCAAAACTAACTGGGTTATAACCCAGTTAGCAAAGGATCATTGGTGGCCAAAATCTTACAAGTTGGGACTGTTGTAGGCTATTTTTGAAGTTGGGATTATTACCGGCCAATTAGTGAAACTTAGGATTATTAAAATCCAATACCCCTTTTATAAGTCACTTCAAGCGTTCCTTCTTCCTCGTGCATCACCCGACTGCTAAGTTTTGGTAGAGGAGTATCGTCAATATCATCATCATCATCTTTATCATCTTCTGCCGAAAATTTTCTCTTCAGTCTTTTTATTACAGTTCGGGTTCTTTCACAATCGTTGGCCATTGGAACCCCAAGGGACAGGATATCCCTCTAAACCCCTTCATTCATTCCAAGCATGGCTTTGATTGTCCCTACCTTTACCCTTCTCCTATCAGAGAACTTTATGATGAATCGTTTCTCTTTCCTTTCAAACCTCCATGCAATAACCTTAGCCATTTTTAAAGTTTTTGGCATTTTGGACAATATATGGCGTTTTAGTCAATGCTTTTTGCCATGTTTGAGCTTGTGTTCTCATGGTCTTCTTTTATATTGACTTTTTTTTCCCGCGCATGACAGGTATTTATGGCGTTTTGAAAAAGATAAATAAATTAATTCCCCAAATATTTTGCTTTCAATATAATAAATGTTAGTAATTATGTTTTCTGTCGTTTCATTTTACTGTTTTTGCAGTTACCGTGTTTTGTTTTCAGACCCAACTGTTTTAATGGTGTAACACGTCTAATCTTGATGGCTGTAATTATGGCGTTTTGTTTTCCAATGGCGTTTAGATAACGATTGGACTTTTTTTGTTTTATATTCTTTGCACGTTGTTTCACGCTTTTTTTATAATAATAGTTGTTCAAAGTAATTTTATTATAATTTGATAGTTTTTTTGGGGCGTTTTTATGGCATAATGGCGTTTTACAAGCATTTGCTCATTTTGGCGTTTTATTATATTCTTCATTATAGTATTAATGTACTTTTGTTGTTTATTAAATGAAATTACAAAAAAAACAACAGATAAAGAAAATTAAAAAAAACAAAATAGAAGCAATTTATGATCTAAATCTTCAGTGTCATCAATCTCTTTTTTCTTTTGAAACTACAAGAACTGTCACAAATAAATGGCGTTTTGGGTTTGGCGTGGTTTATTTTCTTTGTTCATGTGTTGAAGTGTCTTTGTGGATGTTGGAGACATAGATCAACCCTTTGTGGGTGGATGTTATCTGCCCGTCGTCTTCATTATAATCATTGAGGCCAAAGTAGCATTTACACTGGGATAGGTCTCTTCTAATCATCCAAATCTTCTTCAAGAACAAAGATGACAGAATGACATATAGGTGTCATCAGTCCCTCTTTTTTGAATTTTGTCCATCTCATGCAGCAAAATCTTACTACACTCACGTAACAAATCATTCAGCGAAACTTCATTCAGAACATTACTGAGTATCAAAGAAAAGATGTTTGCCATCGTTGTATTTTTTGGCGTTTTATATTGAGTTGTATTTTTTTAGGAACCACTGTGTTTTTTGTGTGTTTTTTTGGTGTGATAAACGTAAGGTGATGAGACGTTTCTATTTATAGAATTTTTTTTGGCGCGTAGTTTAGGCGGGATATTGTTATCCGGATGTAAGGTTTGGC
The DNA here is from genome assembly GCA_030545235.1 of Helianthus tuberosus. Lineage (NCBI taxonomy): Eukaryota > Viridiplantae > Streptophyta > Magnoliopsida > Asterales > Asteraceae > Helianthus > Helianthus tuberosus. Next base: position 61,886,400 of record CM060449.1, on the reverse strand, counting down.
GTTATATATTATGGCGTTACATATTTTGTGGCGTTTTTCTAGCCAGAGAGCTTAAATAAAAACACAGAAAAAAGTACATAGTGATAAAATTGACGTTTTTAATTTATTTGGTGTTTTATTTTTCAATGGCGTTTTATTTGAGAAATGATGTTTTACCTTTTTTACCCTTAATAAAGCGCATTCACGTAATAAGGTTGATGTTATTTACGAAAACGCCACCGCACCAATCTAGTCCATAGATTGTTTAGATCGGACGATCTATAAGCGTTCTCACACTTTCTACCGTTTTCTCTAAATCCTGGCCCTATATATATAGGGAGCCGCTAGAATGAGAACCACCTCCAGTTATGAGAACCATGAGAACCATTTTCAACCAATCAGAATTTGACAACCCAAAGGGTATTATGGTCATTTACCCCATATGTCAAGTCTTTCCTCTCTCTCTTCATTTAATATGACTGACTAGTTATATATCTCTCTCCTCTCTCCTATTTCATCTCTCATTTTACATTTCTCTTTCATATTTGTTCCAAAATCTTCTACAGACACAAATCAAAGCTCAAAAACCTTATGAAAACCCCAAATCAAAAGTCAAAACCAACCACCACACACCATCGTTGATCACCACCGGCTACCACCTCGGGGAGAGACGCTATGGGTGATCTGCAACCCCATCTCCGTTGCTCGTTTGTGCGACTTGGGATTTCGAGTTTATGCTCTGGTCGACGGCTGGGTGGTGGACCGGCGGCAGCGCCGCCGTGAGCGGCGGAGGTCCCGGTCTCCTCCTGTGTTGTTGATTTCTCTGGTATTTTTTTTCGCCATGTGTTCTTGATTTTTCTGGGTTTAGCATGTGTGGGGAATTTGATCTTGTTTGTTGGTTTGATTGGGTTCTTTTGATTTGTTGTTTCTGTTTTGATTGGGTTCTTTGATTCAAAAAGTTTGGGTTTTTTGATTATTTTGGTGGGTTTGATGTTGTATCTGGGTTTGATGTTGAATATGGGTTTGATGTTGAATCTGGGTTTGAAAATGGGTTTGATGTTTGAATATGGGTTTGATGTTGAATCTGGTTTTCATGTTGAATCTGGGTTTGATGTTGAATCTGGGTGTTCTTGAATCTGATGGTGGTATGTTCTAAAATCGGTTGAATCTGCGATTGGGGTTGATTTGAATTCTTGATTCTGTTGATTTGAATTCTTTGATTATGTGGGTTTTGATCGGTTTAGATTTTGGGGGGCGATGATGCAAAAAAAAAAAAAAAAAAAAAAAAAAACGTTGATTTTGATGACGATGGCGCGGCAAAGACGGCGGGAGGGTAGGTTTTTTGAACCTGCAACCCCATTTTGCAGCCTTTTTTATTATCGGAAAATCTGAGCCAAACCCCTTTTTTTTTAGATACGCTTTGTTTTGATGATGTTGGTTTTTTATATTTTTTTCCCTAGTCGATGACGATAACAATCTATCTAAGACACCTACCGAGTTTGCGTTTTCTGGGTGCGTTCGTGTTGCGTAAAAAAGTTATTTGTAAAAAAAAATTGTGTAAACCGTAAACTTTTTAACGTAAAACGTAAAAAGTTCAACGTAAACGTAAAAACTTAAACTTTTTTAACGTAAAACGTAAAAAGTTTTTCGTAAAACGTAAAAAGTTTTATGTAAACCGTAAAAAGTTTTTTGTAAAGCGTAAAAAGTTTAACGTAAAAACGTAAAACGTAAAAAGTTTTTCGTAAAACGTAAAAAGTTTTATGTAAACCGTAAAAAGTTTTTTGTAAAGCGTAAAAAGTTTTTAGGTAAAAGGTAAAACGTAAATTTTTTTAACGTAAAAACGTAAAACGTAAAAGTTTAACGTAAAACGTAAACTTTTTTAACGTAAAAACGTAAAACGTAAAAAGTTTTTCGTAAAATGTAAAAAGTTTTATGTAAACCGTAAAAAGTTTTTTGTAAAGCGTAAAACGTAAATTTTTTTAACGTAAAACGTAAAAAGTTTAACGTAAAACGTAAACTTTTTTAACGTAAAAACGTAAAACGTAAAAAGGTTTTCGTAAAACGTAAAAAGTTTTATGTAAACCGTAAAAAGTTTTTTGTAAAGCGTAAAAAGTTTTTAGGTAAAACATATAGGGGACCGCTAGAATGAGAACCACCCCGAGTTATGTGAACCGCGACCCACGGGGGGGCGTTGACCACGATTTTTTTTTTACACCTAGATGTGTATATTTTAAAAACATTCGTAAAAAAAAAATTTCAAACGGCGCGACCGAGGGGTAGTTTTTTACACCCAAAGTTTGTAAAAAAAAAAAGAAAAAAGAAAAAAATAAAAATAAAAACACCAAACTTTGGGTGTAAAAAACTACCCCCTCGGCCGCGCCGTTTGAAATTTTTTTTTTTACGAATGTTTTTAAAATATACACACCTAAGTGTAAAAAAAAAAATCGTGGTCAACGCCCCCCCGTGGGTCGCGGTTCTCGCGGTTCTCATAACTCGGGGTGGTTCTCATTCTAGCGGCAAACAGGCGTTAAAAAACAGGCGTTGGAAAAACGACGCGTGAAAAAGTCGGGCGCAAGACGGGTCGTAAAATGGGTCGTAAAAAATTGGCGCGTAAAAAACGGCGTTAAAAAATTGGCTCGTAAAAAACGGCGCGTTGAAAAAACGGCGCGTAAAAAAACGGCGTTGAAAAATTGGCGCGTAAAAAACGGCGCGGAAAAAACGGCGTGTTAAAATAACGACGCTTGAAAAAACCCGGCGTAAAAACGGCGCGTCAAAAAAACGTAAAACGCAAAAAGTTTAACGTAAAACTTAAATTGTAAAAAGTATAAAAAATGTTTAAAAAAATCAGAATTTTAAAATGTTTTTAATAAAAAAGTTATGTTTAAAAAAAAGTAATAATATAATAAAACAAAAACTAATAAAAAACAATAAAGATAAAAAGACAAAATAGAGTTATTTTACTAAATTACCCTTTTGGATTATAATATTAAAGACATAATAAGACAAAAACTATTTAATATTAATTTTTACTACTTTTAATCTCATCCATCCATCCTAAAGATCTAATGGCTAGAAAGTGGTTCTCATGGTTCTCATAACTGGAGGTGGTTCTCATTTTAGCGGTCCCATATATATATATATATATATATATATATATATAGTTTGAGGTTCATTGGGGAACACTAAAAAAGTGAGGAACAGTGTGGAACCGACTCAAACGAACTCCGATTGGACTCATTCCAGCGGCGTTGGAACCGTCTCGTCGAACCCTAACTAGGATCTCTTAACCCTGAACCCTAAATCATAACCACTAAACCCTAAATATATTAGGGTTTGGCTTTTAGGGTTTAACTTTAGGGTTTAGCTTTAGGGTTTAGAGTTTAGCTTTAGGGTTCAGGGTTTAGCTATAGGGTTTAGCTTTTGGTTTAGCCTTTAGGGTTTAGCTTTTAGGGTTTATAGTTTAGATTTTACGGTTTAGCTTAGGTTATAGCCTTATTTTTTAGCTTTAGGGTTTAGAGTTTAGGAGTTAGGATTTAGGGTTAAAAGATCTTAGTTAGGGTTCGACGAGCCGGTTCCAACGCCGCTGGAATGAGTCAAATCGGAGTTCGTTTGAGCCGGTTCCCCGCTGTTCCCCACTTTTTTAGTGTTCCCCAATGAACCTTCCCCTATATATATATATATAGAAGAATGAAAATAGAAATAAAATTCCATTCACATTTATTTATTGAAAGTTCGTTGACAAACGGTTCGGGTTTCATATACCTGCAACCCAACTACAAACACCCAAATCCAGTTGTATCATTTAAAGATGGGGAATTGGTCTGTAATAATCCCATCTAGACCTTATTGGTCACTAATAATCCCACTTCAGAATATTCCCCCCACTAGTCCCGACTTTCACCTATTTTTCCTACAATGGTCCCCCGTTAAAAAAACTTAACGGAGTTAAGTTTTTTTCCAAATTACAAACAGATTTTTTAGGGCTTTTCATTAAAACGACGATACGAGTCCATTGATGTAAAACTTGTCTTGAAACGGTGCTCCAAACGATGAAAACAACGCTTCAATTCGGGTGTTTAAATTTCCAATTAACCAAAATCAAGTCACTTGGAGCACCATTTCGAAGTAAGTTTTACATCAATGGACTCGTATCATCATTCTGATCAAAAGCCCTAAAAAATCTGTTTGTAATTTGGAAAAAAAACTTAACTCCGTCAAGTTTTTTTTAACGGAGGACCATTGTAGGAAAAATAGGTGAAAGGTGGGACTGGTGGGGGGAATATTCTAAGGTGTGATTATTAATGGCCAATAAGATCAAGGTGGGATTATTACAAGTCAATTTCTCTTTAATGATTCAACATAAACCAACGTGTATTAACGAGTAAAAACATGATATACCTGCAACCTTTTGTCGTTCAACTATGTCCTGAACAATTATTGTCAAGGTCGTTCAACTTTGGTCTTCGATCAAGTTGGGATGCGGCTGGTGGTGCTCGTGTTGGGGAATCCGGAGCATTGGTGATTGGTGCACTAGCGGTAACAATTGTGTGATGTGGTGGTGTCGTTTGCATGGTGATCGGTGGTGGAGATGGTGGCAGATAGTGTTGGTTGGTGGGCGTAGATGATGGGCGTGTAAAATGGTGTGGGTTGGGAAATGTGGGTGTTTTATTTGGGAGTTTGGGTTTGTTTTTAGAGTGAAATGATAGTAATACCCTTATGGGTCTTAACAACATAATGGTAAAACTAACATTTGACCAATAAAATTATGTAAAGTGTAGAAAAGTGGAAAGTCAATGACTCAGGTGTCCAAACTTTTCTTAGGCTCTTCGGTATGGTGACGGAGATGAAGACGGGACGGGATGAAGACGGAGGGGGCGGGATGGGGTGACGGAGAGGACGTCGGAGAGAGAAGAAAGGGGGCCCGCCATTTGGATCGTCCTCAACGTCGATATTCCGACGTTGAAGACGGGGACGGAGCTCGACGGGAGGGGGCGGGATGGGGTGATGCCGGCGCCGGGCGGAGACGGGGTGGACGACGCCACCATACCGACCAGCCTTAGGGGCGTGCAAAGTGATTTTTAGGTCTTACCACATGAGGTAAATTGACGTTTAGTCTGTTTACATTTAGTTTTATTTGTTTGACATGTTTTAAATCCACCACTGCAACGCTGGGACGCAATACAAGTGTATACTAATGATGTATTGACATAAAAAATATTCTTTCTGAGCAGAAAGATGATTTTTTTTCTTACATGTAAAAGTGAAATATAGATTTTTGTTGGATGTGTTAAAAAATTAGTTCAAAATTATAGGTTGTTTTTTACACACCGATGGTTATTCAACTAAAGAATCATCGTCATGGTCATTTAAATGTGGTCTTCGCTCAAGTTGGGATGCGACGGGTGGTGCTCGTGATGGGGAATCCGAAGCAATGGTGATTCGGTGCACTAGCGGTAGTGATTGCGTGGTGTGGCGGTACCGTTTGTATGGTGATCCAAAATGATGTGGGTTGGGAAATATGGGGTTTTTATTTGGGAGTTAGGGTTTGTCTTTACGGTTAAGGGGGTGTTTGAGATTTCTTTTAAAAGTGACTTTTGGAGCTCATAAGGACTTTTGAGAAGGAAAAGGAAACTCAAACATCATCTGAGAAGAACTTTTGAAGCATAAGGAATTCCAAACACCATGAAAAAAAAAGGACTTTCAGTACTAATTATGTCTTCAAAAAGAAGTTTTTGAGAAATAAGGATTTCTCACTTCTGGATTTGAGAAGGACTTTTTGAGAAGGAGAAGTTGAAAAGGAATCCCAGACACCCCCTAAATGATGGTAATTCCCTTATGGGTCTTAACAACATGATGGTCAAACTAACAGGCCGAATGATGTAAAGTGTAGAAAACTGAAAACGTTAATGATTCATGTGTTCAAACTTTTTTAGGGGTGTGTAAAGTGATTTTTGGTTCTTATTTGTTTGACATGTTTTAAAGCCCCGCAGTAATGCAGCGGACTTATTACTGGTGTATACTAATGATGTATTAACATAATAAATTTCTTTTCTGATTTGAAAAGATGATTTTCTTTATTAGATGTGAAAGTGAAATATAGATTTTTGTTCGATGTGTTAAAAAAAAAGTTCAAATTATAGGTTGTTTTGTTACACCCCGATAGTTAGCAACTACCGAGCTACACCGACTCTTTCCCATTTTTCCCTACCATCAGGGGCGGACCTACCTCTTTGGTAGGGGTAACCCCCGCTACCCATTGGTCGGAAAAAAATTGGAAAAATTAGTGTAAATTTTGGAAAAATTTGACGTTTTTTCTATTTCGTTACGGCTTATTTATAACACGTTACCCCTTGGTCGGAATCCTAGATCCGCCTCTGCCTACCATTGTTGTCGTGAAATGCTTTCCTCCACAATCACCATTGCCATCACTATTAGTGACATGATGCAGGTGTCCTCTTACTTCGTCGTCTTTAATCTACCATCTTCTGTCATTTCCTTTTTGTTGCTTTTATCTTACTTTAATTCTTAACTTTTTTTCTTGGTTTAGTAAGAAGTGGGGATGAAAGGACGAGGTAATTAATGATGTGGGCATGTGGGTTTCCTTTGTTTTATTTTTCTTTTTGTCTTTTAGGTGGGTTTTATATGAAAAATATTGTTTTATCTTTAAAGAGGATTTACCTTCAAAACCAAACATACATTGACACTAGAATTAAACCTTAATAAATATCTAATTTCTTATAGTTTGACCATTAGTAATATAGACATGGTGACATACTAAATGAACATCTATATAGTTTAATCACACATTAAATAATACCAAAATTAGGGAAGGGTCCACTAAAAGTGGATTTTGTCTAAAGACTCTGATAGTGACATGTGACACTCTTTATAAGTAGGAATAAAGAGCATTTTGAGACTAAAACATTTTGGTCCTTATATCTAATAATGTGAAAATAACATGTCACACCTCTTTTTTTTCTAAAAAATACAACAAAAAATATAGCACAAAAAAGTTCAGCACCAAAAAATCTAGTACAAAATATTCAGAAAAAAATTTAGCACAAAAATATAGTAAAACACTCCAGTACAAAAAAATGTTATACAAGAAATAAAACACATTTTTATGGGTTTTTTTAGTCAGCATATTATATATAGCAATATGGTACTCAAATTAAAGATAAAAAGACGTTCGATTTTTTAGTTAAATATTTATGAAAAAATAATGTCGTATAAAAAAAGTTATGAACGTTTAAAAATTAAGAGTGGAATATGCATGTGTCTTGCATCAATAAATATAATTTTCCCAACAACTCATACAATCCTCTTTTTTCCTACATTTTCATGTTAACCATTGACATGAAAAAATGAATGATTAAGGTTCCTTATCATTCTAACTAGGTGGACACCCGTCCGATGGACGCGGGTACATCGTAAACATTGAATGTAAGCCTACGTTTAAAAGATTACATAAAAACCAAGATATGATCGAAATCATTTAACAAAAATCATAACTTGTATGTCATTTAAGAAAATTCGTCCAAAAATTAGTTTTCACAACCACATCAAAAAAATTATAAAAAAGATCCATAAATCGATCAAAAACCATATCTTGTATGTTATCTAACGAAATTCTCATATGAAATAACCTAGATAGGATCAAAAAAATCATTGAATAGTACCTCAAAAGCAAGGATCTCAATGGTGTGTTTGGTTGAAGGCTTGATGATCTTTTCTGTGACCGAGTCAGTAGAGGCAAATTCACCTTCCAGCTAAGTCCACCATATTGACCTGGAACCAGCTCTGGTGCTATATACCTAATATTCAATCAAACAATTCAAGTATAATCAGATGAAATTATCATAAGAAACCAAATCGAACAAAAGAGATGATGAGTTACTCAGTTGAAGAGGGTTTCAGCAGTCTTTGAAGGTCTAGCAAACACAAACTTGCTCTTGGTCCTTTGTGTGAAGAACAGATTGATGATCTTATTCAAGACCAGAACTAATCACTGGATTACATATAGTAGTTGCTTATTCAATCAAACAATTCAAGTTGCTTATTCAAGACCAGAACGCTATACATATCTTGGTTTTTATGTAATCTTTTAAACATAGTTATCACAAAGTTATCAATACAACATACACAGACATACATGTTCAAATGAAAAAAAGTGAACACAAATGAAGGTACCAGTTTAGATGCTCATGCCAGCATCAATAGCAATTCTCCAACCAAAATAACTTTCATTTTTTTGCTCTTTCATAGCCTTCAATGCATTATCTGCTAAAAGCTTCGTTAACCCTAATTACAAAAATTAAGAATAATTTAAAAAATGTAAATAAAAAATATAAAATTTTTAAGGCTGCTGGCTACCTTTCTTCGCCTTTAAAGCCAAGCTGGCAATAACTCATGAAACATTGACAATTCCCGTTAACTTCTTATTAAAGCCTATTGCAGAAAAGAGTATTTTGGCTTTGCATTTACACATATAATAATACATGGCTCAACCCATCATCGGAATCGCATAAGAGATAAACATGTTTACACCAAAAGAACCATGCATAACACATTTCATTAAATGACGAATGAGTTCCAAGACTTTACCAAATTTCATAGTAAATATTACTGAACATATCTAAGAAACCAACAATGAAAAACATCTGACTTTTTATAACTATAAACACTTGTGATCATCATAATGTTATGTTTAATAGAGAAAAGCAACACAAACTGTTGGTTTCAAAGAATCATCTAACTGTCGCATGTATCAAGTCTCTGAACTTATTGCGGTCCCATCCGTATGTCTAATAAAAAATTCCTGTAACATAAAAAAGATTAAAACTTTAACAAACTTAACAACAACCCATTAAAAATCAATAAAACTTATGTATGAAAATGTACCAAAACTGGATATAAGTAGATTGTACTACTTTAAAATATTGGATTCGAAACCAATAGTGGTTTCAACCACTGTTTTAACCCAACAGTGGTTTAACTCACTGTTTTAACCCAACAGTAGTTTCAAGCACTGTTTTAACCCAACAGTGGTTTAACTCATTGTTTTAACCCAACTGTGGTTTAACTCGCTATTTTAACCCAACAGTGATTTAACTCACTGTTTTAACCCAACAGTGTTTTCAACAATTGAAGGCCAGCAGATAGTTCGAGCATCTTGTTTCAACCCAACAGTGGTTTAACTCACTGTTTTAACCCAACAGTGGTTTAACTCACTGTTTGACCTACGTACATAAAAATAAGCACGTAAAACTCGAGGATGGTTTAACTCATTATTTGACCCACGTACATAAAAATAAGCACCCAAATTTCCTAATTTTTGCATTAAACCATTGGAATAAGAAATTAAGAGTAAAAATATTTTGCATTAAACCATAGGAATAAGAAATTAAGAGTGAAAATAAGTAATTAACCTGATGGTAAAAGCAAAATCTCAAAGTGGCTTGACAACCTCATCAATGATAAATAGCTTAAGAGTCCTTTTGACATGTTTGACCATATTGAACTGTTTTCCTTAGCGGATTATACCATTTTGACTGGTTAAAAGTAAAACATAGCCCAAATTGCACATTTGTAATTAAACGAATTACTCACATCTAAAAATGTGGATCAAAAAGTATCTTTATTTTTGCTTACCATTGTCATGATTTACTCCTGCAATTTCAAAATCTGCATCAGATGTCAGCTCTTTTCTTGCCTTGCTGTTCTTTTTGGTCTGTTAGGACATTAAAAAAATATAACTCAGAACAAAGTAATCATACACTAAGTCAAACCCAAATTCACACAAGAACAGAAGTGGAAAAATGGACATGTCAAGTCAACTATACCATAACTTTCTTCAAGATCATCATCACCGACATTACTGACAACTTCAAGTTATTCATTGTCTTTTTCAATGGTTTCCATGGCGTGACCATCTTCTTCAAACTGATCTTCATCATCACTCACTCACGTCTTCAAAAATGATCGGCTCCAATGGCTCTTCTCCTTCATCTACTCCATCTTCATCAGTCTGCATTGAAAAAGATTTAAAAGAAAACACAAGGCGAGATTTAACTGTTTATGAACTCATATTAAGGTTCGCTTACCTTGGTGTATGAGATAACTTGATAGCTGAACCACATAATTGAAAGTTGAAATTCATGATTCGATAACCTACAAAATTGAGTTAAGAATTTACAATTAGTAACACCAATGAAGGTGAAATGAGGGGTCGAATAGTCTTATAGTTTAAAAAAACAATTAGTGTTTCAAATATGATTATATTAACTACTGAACATTTTATATTACACGACTTCGTAACTTGTGGATTAAAAATCACTTGTGCGACTTTTAGGACCATCTGAGCCGAGTCAGGTGATAAAATTATAATATTTGAGTAATATCATAATCTATTGGAATAGTATTTTGCTGTTGAGAATTTAACATGCGCTGCCGCTTTACCACCTCGTTGTTTGTCGCTGCTTCATGATCATGAAGCTTTCTTTTTATGGGCCTCACAGTAGGATCACTGTTCTCTTTAGTACATTCAGTAATCTTGGCAGCAGGTGTATCCTCAACCATCACATCAACATGCTCAATTTGTTTACTCTCTAATGCATCCTCCTCCATTGAATTATCACCAGAGCTTCGGTCTAAATTTAACTTCCCAGGTCTCATTCTCCCAGCCCGTCCCGCTCATTGGTTGGCTTGCACACTACGATTAATGGTATAAACTTCAAGAAAAGTATATGTAATTGATGTTAAAGATTAAGATAATCATAAGATGTTTCTTTCATTTGTTCAAAACATGATATAAGTTATAACAATTGGTAAAACATATGGGATTCACTTATTGTAATATATATATATATATCAGCAAGTCTTTATTCTATCTAAAAGGAAAATTTGCTAAACTTATTTCTTAATTCTACGAATTCGCTTAGACTCCCATACCTCCAAGGGGTATAGAAACTGATTAGAAAATGTTAAATGGACAAAAAGTGTTTTGTGAATCATTTTCAACTCGAACATGTTTTGACCTGCTACTCAGCCCGCCCAACGGGCCAACCTCTAGTAATATATAATGACTTATAAAAGGAGGCACGTACGAACTCGTAGGAGAAGAAACTAATAGACTTTACCTTTTGTTGTGTTCACGGAAGCTGAGATATGACCTTCTACTACCCTATGATGATTCTGCACAATATATCTACTCAAACTTGATTGACCTGCATCGATAATACATTATTCCTTTAATCTTTTCGAAGATAAAAGTGTAGTAAAGTAGACTGTATATTATTCTATACCTTCAACTTTCCCTCTTTTATAGAACCATTTTATGAAACCGAACCAAACCGAACCGTTACGATTCCGGTTTAAATTCACGGTTTAGGTACAATAACAATTTTAATATTTATTAACATATACATGTCGAGAAATAGGAACATAAAACGAAAACAAATATCGTCAAAATATAGGTAGCTCGTTAATGAAATGTAATCCAAAATACATAACAAAATCAAGAATAATACTAAAAGGATCATAATCCTACAGCTTATTTGCAAATTGCAAACATGGATGCGAAGTTTAAATAATACGAGAATTAGTGAATTGAAGTCATCTACTGGGCCTTAATTTCATACAAGCATACAACCCATAATTCTGTTATTAATTTTTAATGCAATATAGTTTCACACAAACATATATATCTATAATATTTAAAACAATATAATTAACAAAATCGTACGGTTCGGTCCGGTTTTATATAGTTGGTTTTTGGTATAACCGAAAACCAAACCGTTGGCTATGGTTTGAAAATTTTCAAGCCGACCGACCGAAAATTAAAGAAAAAATCCAACCGTGAAACCAAACCAATGACCGGTTTGGACGGTTTCATGGTTTGAAACTGAACCGTGAACACCCCTAATAACTGCAGTTGCTCTCCACCCTTCTTTTTCTTTCTTGATTGTGGTTCACTCTATTTAGCTTGGGAATATATACTCTTTTGAGCTTATCATCATGGTATTTGAGGATATTCCGTTATGCCCATTTGAAACTCACTGTCACTCTTTTGACCTTTGCCCTTTTGTATATGGGCAGACCTTTGAAAGTTAAATGTGGGCCAATGTTTTAATTTTAAAGTCTTTTAATATTAGGCTTTATGATGTAAAAATGACATAAGAAAATCCTTGTTGGACAGCCTCTATGGCTGCCACATAAGCTTTTCTTATGTCATTGGGATTTCTCCTTTAATGGATAGTATATATTTTACCTCAGCAATTTTACAAGTAGCATAGTGTCATTCTTTTCCCCATCCGAGATTAGAACTTTTTGATTTAATATGATCGAGAGAGAGCCATAGCTTTTACCTAATTTCATAAAGTCAAACCAAGACACAGTCAAAAACTTAATTTGTAATATATAATCTTTTTAATCTAAAACTGATACCTTGAGACCATCAACGGTGAAGATCTGAATGACGAAGCGACTATAGATCGACGATCGGTGATTATTAGTAAGGTGTAACTGATAATATGACGAACGGGATTAGAAGAATGTGATACCTGATCGGAATGGAGGTCGGCTAGATCTATCGGCATTGACGAGATTGGGCGTTTCAGTTAACATCAATATCCTGTGTACATGTGATTGAAGCAAGTACTGTTAAAATAGAATGCTAAAAACATATAACGTGCCTGCACCAACATGCTCTCCAAGACAACAATATCTACACCAACAAAAAAAACTAAACATCATTGATTTTTAATCATGCTCAATTGTACGAAGAGTAATAGCGCATCAAACAAAAAAATAATTTTTTTTCAATTTAAATTTCAGTAAGTTCTCATGCTTCCATTTAAGCTTGACGACTCAGAACTGAACCGACTCTAACATAGAACAGAAAACTTCTGCTCTGCGATTTTGGAGGGTAAGGTCAAAGGTTCTCGCAGGTCGGAACCACGAAAAGCTTACCCCTAGACTCATTCATTCAACCTAAAATCAATATAAGACAAATAGAGTAGAGTGTGAGGTTGGTTTAAATATAACAATTGATTAAATGAGCTAAAATGAGATGATACGTACAACTGTCATACCTTCTCCACTTTTTCTTGGTATAGATTTGTTCAGTAATATGCAGTCGAAAACAACAAATTTGGATTAAATGAGCTGCAAAGACAGCAAAAAAAAAATAAAAGAGAGAAATTAACTATTCGTCTACCTAATATTAGCTTGTGTCAAAGTTGAAAGCTCCATGTTCGATTTTTTAGTGGTCTCGGTTAAACGCTATAGAACTTGCATGCCTTTTGGTAGATAAATACTCTCGTCTTTGTTGAACTTTACTGCAAGCGTAATGAGGAAAGAACATCCATCTCATGGAACCCTTTTTTCGTTTCCTTCTTTATTCAGAGAGCTCGGCCCCACTGCAATCACCTACACTTTCAATGCATACAAATATGTAGTTAGCAGAAGATATAATCAAACTTAATTGGAAAATGGTAAGAGCTTTCAAACTCAATTGGAACCAGTCCAGGCATGTCTCTCTACAATAATCTAATAAAATTAAACTGTAAAGAATAGAAAAAACCAAAAAAAAGGACCTAAAAAAAAAAGCTCCTTTATATTAAACTTCATGCTAAACAGGTCGTGGTCGGGTTCTCAGGTTCAAGTGCCTATCACGATTTTCGGATTCGTGTGAGGTTCGACAACAAATCCGCGAACACAACTCATCAAACACCTTAATTATTGTGAACGTTAATAATATTGATTCTAATCTATATATCTATGGTTACTCAACTTGAATAGCAATTTAACAAATGCATTAACTATTATTATAAGCCACATTTCAATCGAACATCACATTATTATCATCAGTAAGGTCAGGAAAACAAAGTTATCAACATCCACTACTTGTAGCAGCGGCTAAGAATGTCACACATTTGTTATTTAACTGATTTATTTAAGTAAGATACCTGATGAAATCAGCAGCAGTTGCGACTGCACCCATCATCATTAAGAGCCATGTATTAGTGCAAAATGCAATATTTATCAATCAATAAATAAATAAAAACAACTATTTATTGGTTTCAAGAATTAAAATTATTTGTCTACCTCAACAAAAAGCTTCTTGTCCTTCCCTGAAAGTGAAGCAACCTCCAAAGAACTCAAAAGATATAGCAGTACTTGAAACTTCAGTCCTGTACCTCAAAGCACATGTATATTTGTTCATCTAAGTGAAAATTTACACTTTGAAATTATAAGATCAAACAATAAAAAATAAAAAATAATAGTAAAGTGAAGAAGATTAACCTTATGAAAAATTAGGTTAAGAGCATGATGACCAGCGAGTTGTTTAAATCGATTGACTGTAATACAAAACAATGTCAAAATTATAATGGACATACAGCACTACAACTAATTATTAATGGACATAAAGAAAGTGGTGTAACCTTCCTGATTTTGCTTTCAATTGGTTGCGCCGTTAGCCTGCTGACACCGCATCTCTGACACAACTGACCTGTAGTTCAAACAAATTAATCAAACAAAACCCTGAGATCCAAAAACCCCTGATACAAATCGCTCGTAACTCGGCATTCCACGACTACTGATACAAAAACCCTGAGATCCAAAAATCCCTTACCTAATAGCAATGGCAAAAGAGAACACAAATTTAAAAACAAATAATGAAAAACAAACCTTCAACCTTCAATAGACACTGTGATCACTTTCTTGAAAACCAATTTAGGAGATGAAGATTGTGACTGTGATGGCTGAATAGATGCCACAAACGCCCAGTTGTTTGACTTACTTAACATATCTTCGTTGTGTAAGACATTAGGGTTTCACATCAATGTCCAAAACGGGTGAGTTTTAGGGTTTGTTATATGTGAGATGATTGAGAGCAGAGGGATGATGATTCATACATGTTGAAATCGAATTAAGATTTGATGATTAATTGAACGACCTCTGTTCTTCTTGCACGACCACCACCGCCGGATGTGGTTTCTTGAGAGAGGATGACAGCCAAAATTTGGAGATTTGATTTGAATTTTGAATCTCTTCCTTTGATGTGGAGATATATATGTGGAGTTTATATTTGAGCGCCCATTAAAAACCCTGTCTTTATTTTGAATTTTGAAATATAGTATATAGTATAGATAGATTATATTAACATTTTAAATTGAGATTTATGACATCATCAGATCCTACGTGGCATGCCTGTATGATTGACAAGTACCCAAATTTACATCAGCATTACTTCTCCTTTTATAGATAAGTAGATTACGCAAAATAAACTTTTTTTATTTCATCTTACAACGATATGTCCAATACAAGTGTTTCTAACCTACGTCATAACTGTTTATTAATTCATTTTATAAACTAAAGAGTTGTTTGGATTTGCTAAGATTGTCTACGGTCGTGTTCTAACAACATAATTATCATGTTAAAGTTCATATTATATGTCAATAATAATAATAATATTAATATAATTGGTGGTAGTAGAAGTACTAGTATATTTATACTTTAATTTGTCCTATATTATTAAGGGTGGAGGGAGTGGTCAATCACTAGTTGAGTGTTTTTTTTTTTTTTTTGAAAGGTAAACTTCATTAACGAACAAGCCAACCCAAGCCGGGCCGACAAAAAGCTACACATAAATTACATATTTACAAAGTAACACCACTCCCTCATTCTACTTCTTTATGTTTTGATCTATTTGCGAACCATAAAAAACCCAATGCCTTAACCTCGCTAATAATGCTATGTATATTAACCGGAGTGTTGGAGAATTTTGCAAAGTTCCTAGCACGCCATAAGCTCCAACAGACGATCATAATAATTTCTTGAACTGCATCCTTCTTTTTTTCCGAAACTCTAAGCTCCTTATAAGTAACAAGAAGATCTTTAAGCGAGAAGGCGAAAATGTTAGGAATCTTACACCACGTACTAATCCCATTCCAGATAATCGAGGCGACTTGACAAGCGATAAAAAGGTGCTCAAAGGTTTCTTCTTCCGACTGACATAAAGGACACGAGGATTCTCCGATGTTCACATTTCTTTTCTTTAACGCTTCAACCGAAGGGATTTTATCCATCTCCATCCTCCAAGCGTGGATATTAACCTTGGCGGGGACCCAACTACACCAATCCATAACGAAACAATTTCCCTGCACTACTTCTTTCTTTAACAGCCGTTTCACAGCTTTAACCGTAAAGACACCATCCGATTCCGAAGTCCATTTCCATCGGTCCACAGTCGACGAGATCTAAATGTCTCCAAGCGCTGAACACAGCTGCTGAAGACTAATCCACAGCTCCGGGGTCGAAGGTTCAGATTTCCAGCTCCACTCCAACTCGAGCTCACTGCCTTGTCTTCTTAATTTGTCCGCTACCATGCATTTTTTTGTCTGATTCTAAACAAAAAAAGGTCTGGGAATTTATTTTTTAGAGGTTCGTTGAATAGCCAAGGATCGAGCCAAAATGCAATGTCTTCACCATTACCAACCGTACCTTTCAAATAATTCCTAAGTGGAAGTCCTCCAACCTTCGTGCAAGTGAAGATCTTAGCTATGTTACTCCAAACACCGCCGAGAGCTTTTTTGAACGGAATACATTCCCAACCCACCCTACTCGATTGAAGCGCAACAATAACTCTTTTCAACAAAATGTTTTTTTCCGTTTTATATCTCCATCCCCACTTCGATAAAGCGAGATGTTGACGTCAAGCAATTTGTTCAAGCAAAGACCTCCGTTTTTCTTATGCCGAGCCACTCTATCCCAAGCGACCCAATGCATCTTTTTTTCTTCCAAAGAGCCTCCCCAAAGGAATTTTTTGATCATTGATTCTAATTCGCCAACAACTGTCTTAGGGGCTTTATAAAGCGAGAAGTAGTAAGAGGGTAATCATTCCATAACAGATTTAATAAAAACCACTCGGCCCCCAATAGACAAAAGATGAGACTTCCAAATTGCAAGCCGAGCCTGAAAAGTCTCAATAACCAGTTTCCAACTTTTGACCCGGTTCATGTTGGCTCCCACTGTAAGACCTAGGTATTTGAAGGGCGGGCACTCCGGTTTACAACCCACCACATTTGTCATGTCCCCTCTCTCTGCCGTACCCACTCCAATACCACTAGTTGAGTGTTTGAGTTATTCTCTAGCCAATGATATCATGTCATGTTAAGTCCTCATTCCACTGCCCATTTTCCACTCAATCACTGACGATGGTCAAACACATGGAGAGTAGTAAAAATTTTAAAAAAAACTGTGATTGGTTAAAAAAGGGTATGGCCCACCATTAACCCCCTCTCTCTCCTCCATCACTTCTCTTCTGCATCGGTGACTACTCACCGAGTACACCACTCCCCGCTCACCGATTGAAGACCGGCAGCCTCTTCCCGTGTGGTAAAACCCACTCCCCGAATGGTTCCCCGAGACCATACCGTCCCCCTAAGTAATTATATGTTTATACATTATATTTAAAGTATGCTAATTAGATATTGTTTTAAATGTATGTGCACTTCATATAAGGATATTCATGTTGAACCATGTAACAATTTACTTATTACACATTTTAAATTTGTATGCTAACTAGTTGGTTACCATTTACACTTCATGGTGGGTTCGAAACATAGATAAAAATAAGCAAATTGCGAACCTCATGATGAAAAAATCATGTCGCGACGATATATTTGAAAGTCACGGAAGAAGTTACCTTGTTGTATATGAAAGTCAAGTTAACCGAACAAAATTTACACCAAAATGTATATATAGATAAACATGACAGTTGTGCATTATAGTGAGTTGCTTTAAACATTGATAAAAAACACGTTGCAATGGTGTATTTGGATATGAGCGTCGGATGGTTTATAAAACCTAAAGGTTTAAAAAAAAACAGTTTAGAACAACGAGTCGATTTAAAAGCAACGTTAAGAAAAATTCACAAAAAAACACATTTTAATGGTGTATTTAGAGATAAGCAGACAGACGGCTTAAAAAACGTTTCAAAGAATCGGTCGGTTTAAAAACAATGTTAAGAAAATTC
The DNA here is from genome assembly GCA_030545235.1 of Helianthus tuberosus. NCBI lineage: Eukaryota > Viridiplantae > Streptophyta > Magnoliopsida > Asterales > Asteraceae > Helianthus > Helianthus tuberosus. Next base: position 61,868,381 of record CM060449.1, on the reverse strand, counting down.
ACGTTGAAATGTAGATAAAATAACTCGTGTGGAGGCTTTATAAAAAAAACTGAAACCCATAAGAATCATGTACCAGGAAAATTCGTTAAAAACTCAAAACTCTAATTATATTAAAGTTCAGGGTTGTATTGAAAATTGGTTTAAGAAAAAAAATGAGAAATACAATTTTATTGAAGTTAAGAGGTCCAATGTTCAAGTTATTAAAGATCAAAGGGTGTAAACAAAAATAAAACATTACAATTCATTAGGGCTGACAATTTCAGACACGGACACGAAACGACACGACTTTAACAGGTTCGTCTATAACTCTTAACAGGTTTCACGTCTTAAACATGTCGACATGATAAGACCTGTTAATTTTCACGTCATGTTCGTGTTTACCTATTTCATGTTCGTGTCTTATCATGTCGTGTTATAACAGGTCGTATCTTACACGATATGCCAACCCTAGACTCCACATTCCACCCCTCCAGGGTGAGTTTGTATTTTAACAAGTCGTGTTCGTGTATTAACAAGTCATATGTTAGCTTGTAAGTTTTTTCATGTATTAACAGGTTGTATTCATGTTACCAGATAATTATCAGGTTCATGTTCGTGTTTGGAAAAACTAACACGATAAGATTTCGTGTCATGTTCATGTTTACCTATTTCGTGTTCGTGTTTTAACAGGCTGTGTCTGACATGGTATGTCATCCCTGTTTTGGTCAAAATCGGTTTAAGGGTAATGTAACCAAATCTAATTTGTGAGGAGAGTACTTGAGTGTTGAACAATAATGTAATCGAATATGATATGAAAATGGCAATGAACACGACGATTTATACGAGGAAAAAGCCCGTGATCTTTAGGAGATCTCCGGTATAAAAAACCTCGGGTGTTGGAAACTACCGATCACCAACTATATTAACCAAAGAATAATGCAAAATCCGGTACAACTTTGGACGATGTGTGAATGCATATGTCTGCAGCCTTCGTCACGTGTCTAGTCTAGTTTTGTTATGTATTGTAATATATGTATTAGAATGTATATCGCATCAAAAAGGTTGGATGTTAATGTAAATGACCCTTTCGGATGAAAGAGTCTTTTGTGTGAGAGGGCCAAATCCTTTTCGTACGACACGACTCACTCGTCCTTACTGGTTTCGGGCGACTGGACTCGCCTATAAATAGGGATGTTGGGTCATTCATTTGTAACTTTTGGCAACTTGAGGCGAAGCTTTACCAAACTGAATTCTTGGCTTTGTACGTGCATTATATCAATAGAATCAGTGTTCAGTCGGTATCTCTGTGTGTTAGTCATCTTCCTACATGAATTCCGCGCGTAATATGAAGACTTTCTGACAGTTCAGAGCATTCGGGAACCTGAAACAGTCCTCACAAGTGGTATTAAATCTTGAAGACCGGTTTCAGCGACTGATAGCACGAGATACCAGCAAATTCGAGCAAATCAGATTTCACCATATTTCTCATCACATCTCTTCTACTCCTACTCTTTCTACTTAAAACTCAAAATTGAAGCTGAATTCATGGACAATTTTTCTAATTTTTGAACCTATTATGCGAAAACATGAACTAATCAATCCTTGAAAAAATAAGATCAAAATTCAAGTTAACTCATTGAAAATCTTGAAAAAATCATGAAAAACATAACTTGAGTTTCTAACAACAGGGCTAGATAAAAACTGTTTTTTTGAAGATTTGTCCCTCTCGCATGAAAAGGCAATTCCTTTTCGTGCGAAAGAGCTTTGTTGTCACCTGTTTGTTCAAAGTTGACCCACTCGCACTAGAGGCATTCCCTCTCACACGAAAGGAGTTCATTTCTTTCGTTTCAAAGTTGGTCTGACCATTTGTTGACTTTTTTAGGTACTTTTCGAGGTAATTTAAAGTTTGTGAACATGGAGTCAGAGTTTTATAATTAGTTCTATGACGCTTTTACAACTGCACCAAAAACAACGACAAATGCTATATCTAAAAGTTTGAGTATTGAAAATACACTTGGAACACATCAAAAACCACCAAAGTTGTTGAATATGGAAGACTACAATGGGTGGAATGAGCATTTCGAAAATTGGCTCAAAGCATATGCATTGGATAGCTGGTTTTTGTTATTGAATATAAACTGCTAAAGAATGATCATGGTGAAGATAAGACAGTTATGTCAATGAATGAAGCCAGAAGAATTAAATTTACTTACAAGATAAAAATGATTACATATCTTCAATAGTCAGTGAGAGATGACATACTTTCATTGCTTCAACATACAAACACGTCATACTCAATTTGGGAAGCTTTGAAAAACAAATATGAGGGTGGGGCTGAAATGATCAAAAGTAAGAAATCATTGCTAAAAAAGGAATTTGATCTTTTCTGTTGCTTGAAAGGAGAAAATATCAGACAAATGATAGAGCGTTATTCTCACCTGTTATTCGAGTTGAGATGGTTTGGAATAGAAAAAGACCGAGAAGAGATAATAGACAAACTTGTGGATGCAGTCCCAAATGAAAATGACTGGTCTACATACATCATAATTCTCAAGAACAGTTCAGAGTTAGATAAGATGAGTTTACAAACACTAATTTAGAAGCTTGAAGGTCAGGAGTTAGAGATACGAAAGCAGAATAAGCTAAATAACTCAAATCTTCAATTGGATGTGAATCTGTACTATCGAGGAAGCATATTGTCAAACAATCAATCTTCCAAAATCAGCACAACATTCAGTGCAGAAAACTCGGTTGGATCACTACAAAGTAGCTCATCAAGCAGTGGTTCATCGAGCAGTGGTTTTGGTTTTTCAAACTCAAATTCAAATCCAACAAATCAATCATCTCATGCATCAAATAATCATTCAAACCAGAACAACTCCAATGCAAATGTAATTCAATGCAACATAGTTATAAATCTGAATAACTTACAAAGCATGAGTGCCGACACAGCTAAGCAACAAATGATTTTCTTAGCATCAATCTTGGAGTCCTATCAAAGTCTAGTTGCGGGGAAAATTGGAAACCCCAACATGACTAAAGAGGACTATGACCAAATTGATCCTGAAGAAATGGAGTTAATTGATATTCGTTGGTGTATGGCTAGTGTGATTAGACGGGCACAACGGTTCATGGAGATTACGGGGCGACAATGTGTTGGAGGTCCCAATACCAAACTTGGATGATAAATCCAAGGTGACATTCTTTAAGTGTAAACAAAAGGGACACTTCAAACAGGAATGTCCGAACCATGAGGTAGACGAGAATGTTAACCGGTTCCATGATGATTATTATTGCAAGGCTGTATACCATCGAAACAAAGAACAACCGCCAAAGGTTCAACCGACAACAGATCAATGATGGTTTGACAAAAGAAAAAAGTCATGCTTTGGTGGTAACTCCGGAAGATGAGGGTTTTAATTGGAATAAATACATTCCAAATGATGGTGTAGCGTTGGTAGTAAGGCAATAGATGAGTGAGATGAAATAGATATTGATGCGGCTCTTGATAACTCTACGTGATGTTTATACCCTTAAACGAGTAAATCTTGAAACGTATGAAGCCGTTCGTGAAAGAAAGTGGAAGTTTACAAGACGCGAGGGTTAAATATGTCAACATGTTAAATTAATACCTCTGAGTGACCTTTTAACGAACCCGGAGCTTAGAACTGTTGCTGGTATTGTAAAACCTCTTGAACACATGTATGCCTTAGATTTCACCTGGTAACACCTGCTGTGATCTTAGAACCAACCAAAAACCTATATAAAGGGGCCATGTTTGGAGCTCATTCCTTACACTTCAAAATTGTCAAACTCTCAATCTCTAAAGCTTTCAAACTCATTCTCTGGAGCATCCTGACTTGGAAGGAAGCTCTCTTAGTGTAATTTTTCGTGCTAAGGACTCTTGTAAGTGTTCTTAGCCTCTGTAATTAAGTTTTCATTAGTGTAATGACCGAAAGTCAAAGATATCGTAATTACGCTTTGACTTTGTGATTAATCACTAACGGTCCAGCCATTATTCAAATTGAAAGTGGCTATGTGTTGGTAATTATGTAGGTGTTAAACCCTTAAAAGGGCACCTCCTAATTATCACGTTATCTCAGTCAATTGTCGGGTCAAACTACTTAACAGAAAAGTCAAACGAGTCAGTTTTTGCAAAATAAATTACAACTGATAATGTATAAGCTATAAATTACATTTTATCACTTAAACAACTTGGTAAATAATATAAGAACATGTTTAGGCATTTTCAACCCGACAATTCTGAGTATTAGGCTCGGTTCGCAACCGAAAGTCTCAAAAGTAGACTTTTGCTTTGACTTTCAGTTCTGACCCGATTTAGTATAGTTTAGATATGCCTTAGGGTTCCTTTGGGGCCACATTACATGTTAGTATAACCCTCTGAGATTATACTATATGGTTCCATAGAAATCTGAATCATTTGCATGTTCCCGTTAAATGCTTAAAAATGGACCATTATGCCCTTTTTATACAAAAACGAGATTTTTGAAAATGTGGGAGGACAAAAATATTTATTACTGATTTATAAGCATGTCCTAAAAATTTGACATCAGTTTATGGTCTCAAATGGAAGTTATGCAAGATATCGTAAAACGAAAGCTTTTTGTTAATTAAATGGCGTTTTCAGCATAAATCATATTTAAACCCAAATTTTGGCACCAAACTTCCTACCCACTATTATTATATAATATTTAGGGATTTTTGGAAATTTTTACCAAATTTTATACTGACCATAACATATATTTCTTGCATGGACTCGGTAATTGACGATAATGCCCTTTTCATTAATAAATTGAGTTTTATCATCATTTTCATGTCAAACCATTTTCTACTGATTTTATATATTAAATGAAATATTTTAAGCAATTAAGACTGATCAAAATCTCAGATTTCCTTAAACATATCAAATATCATCAAATAACGACTTTTAGCACCTAAGACATGTTACCTACTGATTTTATAAATATTTTTTATACTTTAATAGTAAGTATAAGTCTTGAACTCAGAATTCCAAATTTGACCTTAAAGCTTATGTGAAATGACCAAAATGCCCCTACGGTGCATAGTTTGGTCATAAAAGATAAAGCTCACATATGTATGATATCTTACTGATGTAACTTGATAAAATTAATATTTTTACTGTATAATTTAGACCAGAACCTCAGTTTACTATTTAACCTCCTTTGTAAACTTTAAAATGACCAAAATACCCTTACTGGGCTTAAATTCGTTTTGGGCATAATGGAAGATATCTTACTGATATCATATCATATTTAAAGCATATTAACTTGTAGAACTTGCACATGACTCATTCGGCTACCCGTTATGCATATATGCGTTCGGTACGGTTTATGTAACTAGTTTGCATAAATTAACCGAAACGGGTCAAAACTTATCATTTTTACTTCAAATTCCAGAATGTATTTAGTTTACCCATTATATACAAGTCTTCGTACTTGTCGGGTCTAAATCACATTCTAATCCGGTCACTGCTTAATCTTGCGTTTTGTACCGTAAACTTTCCTTTAAAAACTAACCGGTCAAAGTTACAACTTAAATAAGATGCGTTAGGAATCTAATAGATTATTAAAACCTTCGTTCTAGATTAGGAGCCCAGTAAAAGCTCCCTATACTTGCTGATTTGAAAATACGACTGAGAATAAAATTACTTTAGCTCAGGTAAATACTTTTAACTTATTTTCCCTTATACGGGCTTGGGATACGACAAATTATTACCGCTTGGTCGGGTATTGAATATTTAATCGATTAGTGGTTAAATCATTGAGATAACCCATTTTAATCTGTTTTGTTTGATACAAAGCCTTTGGGGGTTAATATGAGTGTGTCCTGGATATCCTCAGCTCATTCATTTGAAATGGCCACGTCTTAAGCACGGGGTGTAGGCATACACCTGACTGTTGCGTATGAAAAACGGTATCTCACTCGTAAGGAAAATTCTTGTGGGCCTATACTTGTGGTGTGTCTATTAATCTTGTCTAGGTTTCTATATCGGGTCCTGAATATACGACAAACATATAAATCTATATACAAGATTGTTTTTAATAATTGTCCCAAATTATAAAAGCTTTTATGCCTTGTGCATCCAAACCAATTTTATAAATACTTTTTAAAAAGTGTCAGTTAATTGTATTTACCAATGTAAACTGACGTATTTTTCAAAAAGATTAAGTGCAGGTACTATACGAAATGGGCTGGAAACATCTGAGTATTATTAAAGAGTCTTGCAAGCTTTTAATACTTTAAGTCTGTTGAACAATGTTTACTTTCTGTTTTAGATCCGCCTGTGGATCCACTTACAACCATTGTGTAATATCTTATGTTACTTTCAAATTCAGTTTGTAATATTATTTTAGACTTTCACTGTGCATTAAACTGTGATTAATTGTCTATGATGATATCAACTACGTCACGATACTCTCCACCGGGCCCACCGGTAATACGTGGAAATATCGGGGTGTGACAGGTTGGTATCAGAGCCAACATTGAGGGAATTAAACACTAGCCTTTTGTGTTTAATCTCAATGACACAGTTGCACATTCCTTGACTTCCGAGTCTAGGCAAAGGACTTAGGATTAATCCTAATCTTAATTGGTTTTGTCTTTTGTTGTTTTATTTTGTTTTGACAGGATCAAAGACAAAATGCCGCCAAGAGTAAGAGGTAGAGGTGGAAGAGGAAAAGCTCCAATGACTGCTAGAAACGACCATGAAGCAGGACCATCTCACCGGCATACTCCATCAGCTACACTTAGCTCTAGTCCTAACGAAGACTGGAGAACTTACTTGGAGCCCGCGAGACGCTCAGTCTTACTCAGTTCTTCACTATCCTACCACCATTCATTCGGGCCCCATCAAAACGAGGAGCCCCATGATTCGCATCATTCTTTTATCCCGTTGCAGCGTTCGGGTTCTCACAGTTCTTTCTAGAACCCAACTCCCTACTTCCAAAGCCGGTTCAACCCGATGAACCAGGTACAAGAACCAGAGGGTCCAAACCCTTTGGGACCAATTGATCATTTTCCTGAGATGCAGGATATGGAGATGGACGAGGATCCAGATCCCGAGCTACAACCGACTGAGACGCCAACGCATCCCATTGATATATCTAGCGGATCATCCTTCCATGGTTCGCCGTACAGGGGCCTTGATATTTGGGCCGAAAGATAGGCTACATACAAGTGGGAGTACACTCCCCCTCACCACTACTCACCACCACACCAACAGGTCCCTTCTGAGGACCCGCATTTTCAGGCGGTCACGCCACCGCCACCGCCAGAGCAGCAACTGCCTCTAGAACCACCGAGGCGAAGCAGAGGTGCACGGTTGTTTGTGCGTGGGGGTTTCCATTTCATCACCCCCAACACTCCAGCAACAGCAACTACCCGCCGTTGTATGAAGACCCGCAAATGGGTGGGCCTTCAAACCCAGTTTCTGAAGTCGACTCTGCTCCAGTCGCACCACCACTACCGCCCATGGGTTACGAAAACCCAATTCCTTCTTACCTCGGTGCAGCATCGTATAACCCGTTTGAGCAGCAAGCTTATTCGGGTTACAATTACAACAATGCCCCTGCCGTTGACCCTTACCTTAAGGCAGCAAACTACAACGCTCTCTACCCTGGACCCTTTCCAGCTACGTACCCAACTGGGTACCCAGCATATGGGTATCAATACCCACCACCTCCTCAACCTCAGTAGCAGCAGCCGCCACATATTCAACCACCGCAGCAGCAAGAGATCCTCCAGCGGTTGCACGAGGTGGAGCAAAGGGTAGATGAGGAGCGTAGGAGCCGCCGTGGTCTATTAAAGGGTTTGGCAAACCTTATAAAAGGGAAGAAGAAGAGGGATTATTAAAAATCCTTATTTTGTTTGTTTTGTAATTTTAAATTTCAATTAAGTCCCTGTGTGGACATTTATTTATGTATTTGGTCCCTGTGTGGACTTGTATTTCTTATTTTAGTCCCTGTGTGGACAAAGTTATTTATTTAAAAGTCCTGTTTAGGGCAGCTATGTACTTCTTTCAATTTATGGAATGTTTTATTTTAAAATTTCATTTGTCATTATATATATGAATATATTATACGAAGTAAATCAAAAAAAAATATCATTCCATTTTATAATTGATCTGCCAATAAATATATTAAAAGAAATCTTAAAGGTGTAACCTAGCCTATATGTCACTCTAGACATGGCCATGATGGTAAAACCTTTTTAAGATAATAAATCCTTGCTAACACCTGAGAACGTGTTAGCACTCTTGGCAAATGTGATTCGATAAAGTCACACATGTCATCTTTATATTGGATTCTTCCAATTCCTCACTTTTACCTAATGATTTAAAACATCCATTAGTGATGAAGTGCCTACGGGCCATAATCATTGTCCAGTAAGACAAATGGCAGTTGTAGTCTATGACTCCCTGTCAAGAAAGGTGATGAACTACGTTCAAACCTAAATGCCTCGATCCTATAAAATCATGGCTTATAAATAAAACTGTCCTTGTGACTAGGCCTTTTGTATGCCACCGTAATATCCATAATAGTTTATAACTGGGATAATTTATAACAAAAATTTAAATAAAGTAAATTACCAAATTAACCATTATGGTTTATAATTACCATGGTTAATGAATCATCAAAAATAATGATTCCATAATAGACTTTTGAATAAAATTGTTGTCATCATTTTTATATAGCAATCAAGCTACATGTCTGAATCAGAAGAAGTTAACAGTCGTCCAAGGGAGAAAAATGATAACACCAGGATTAATGTAGCTGGTGCAGACCTACAAGCATTGATAGACAATGTTGTTACTCGAGCCCTTGATAGAAAATTCAAAGAAACAAGTGGTACTTGCACCAGGACTCAGTCTGTACCTCATACAAAACCACCCTCCAAGACACATACATCTCATAAGGACGATTCTCATCATTCGTCGAATCAGAAGAGTATCCCATCTAAACAGATTGTGCTTAATCAGGAGCCTCATGTCAAAACGTGTTCTTACAAATACTTTGTCTCTTGCAAGCCAAGGGACTTTACAGGAGAAAAATGAGCCATTGATTGTATGACATGGCTCGATGAGATGGATACTGTGGTTGATATCAGTGGATGTGCAGAACATGATATTGTGAAGTTTGTGTCACCTGTCTTGGGATCGTTAATCCAAGCTACAGGGAAGATCCCATTGTATAACCTGTCTTGGGATCAATTTATTGCACTGATCAAGGAAAACTTCTGTCCTCAGCATGAGGTAGAGAAAATCGAGACTGACTTCTTGACTCTGGTCATGAAGAATTTAGACTATCAGACATATGTTACAAGCTTCAATACCATGTCCCGACTGGTTCCTTATTTGGTCACACTGGAACCAAAGCGCATAGCACGTTTTATTGGAGGTCTAGCTCCAGAAATCAAGGGAAATGTAAAAGCATCCAGACCTACCATATACAGGTCAGTGGTGGATCTGTCTCTATCACTCACACTTGATGCAGTCAGAAATAAGTATATCAAAGCTTCTGATGATGGAAAGCGGAAGCGGGAGGATGAGAGTTCTCATCGCTCCAACAAGAAAAGGAAGGGAAACTCTGATAATAAGAAGGGTAGTTATGAGCATAAAAAGAATTTTGGGTTTAAAAAGGGCACCCAGCAGTCAGGTGAAAGGACTAGGTGCAAAACATGTAAGAAATACCACCTCGGGAAATGCAGACTCGATTCTCAGCCTCTACCTTGTGGGATCTGCAAATCTAAAGATCACAAAACTTTAGATTGCAAGAAAATGAAGGATGCAACCTGTTATGGTTGCAACGAGAAGGGGAACATAAAGGCTAATTGCCCGAAAAATCTAAAGAAGCCTGAGGAGGCTAAAAAGACCAATGCCCGAGTCTTCCAGATGAATGCACAAGAGGCAGTTCAGAATGACAATGTTATAACAGGTACATTCCTTATCAATGACGTTTATGCTAGAGTTTTGTTTGATTCGGGTGCGAACAAGTCTTTTGTGGACAATAAATTTTGTAAACTGTTAAATCTGCCTGTTAAAACTCTAAACATAAAGTATGAAGTAGAATTGGCCGATGGTACGATAGAGACTGCTTCAACAATATTAGATGGATGTTTCATATCCATTAGGAATCACTCTTTTCCACTGTTTTTGCTTCCGTTGAAATTAGCAGGATTCGATATAGTGATAGGCATGGATTGGTTATCTCATAACCAAGCCTAAATTGTTTGTGATAAGAAGCAAGTGGTTATCAAGACCCCTTATGGTGAACCACTTACAATTCAAGGAGATACACAGTATGGATTGCCTAAGTAAGTATCTATGCTTAAGGCGTCGAAGTGTTTGAAGAAAGGTTGTGTCATTTACATGGCACATGTAACCATTGATGAACCAAAGCCCAAGATCGAAGACATCCCTGTTATTTCTAAATATCCAGATGTTTTTCCTAAAGAACTACCTGGTTTACCTCAAGATAGGCAAGTGGAGTTCAGGATCGATATTATTCCTGGAGCAGAACCAGTTGCAAGAGCACCTTATCGGTTGGCACCGACTGAGATGAAAGAGTTAAGGACTCAGTTGGATGATTTGTTGAAGAAGGGTTTTATTAGACCGAGCTCGTCCCCTTGGGGAGCACCCATTCTTTTTGTGAAGAAGAAAGATGGCTCGATGCGTCTATGCATCGATTATCACGAACTGAACAAGGTTACAATCAAGAATAGATATCCATTACCCAGGATCGATGATTTGTTCGATCAACTCCAAGGAGCAAGTTACTTTTCAAAGATCGATTTGAGGTCGGGTTACCGTTAGCTGAAAGTCAGAACCGAAGACGTGCACAAGACCGCATTTAGAACACGATACTGTCACTACGAATTCTTAGTGATGCCTTTCGGGCTCACTAATGCACCTGCAGCATTCATGGATCTCATGAATCATGTTTGCAAGCAGTATCTAGACAAATTTGTCATTGTCTTTATCGATGACATACTCATTTATTCAAAGAATCAAGCCGATCATGAAAGACATCTCCGGTGTATCCTTAAACTTCTACAGCAAGAGAAGCTCTACGCCAAGTTCTCTAAATGTGAGTTTTGGCTTTGTGAAATCCAATTTCTTGGAAATGTGGTAAGCGAGCGTGGTATCCAGGTGGATCCCGCTAAAATTGAACCGATTAGGAATTGGCAAGCGCCTAAAACACCTACAGAGATTTGCAGCTTCTTGGGTCTAGCAGGATACTACAAACGTTTCATTGAAAACTTTTCAAGGATAGCTGCACCTCTAACTTCATTGACTCGCAAGAATATAAAGTTCGATTAGGGTCCCAAGCTACAAGAATCTTTTAAGATTCTTAAACAGAAATTAAGCAATGCTCCTGTATTGACATTGCCAGAAGGAATCGAAGAGTTTGTTGTGTATTGCGACGCATCGCACACAGGTATGGGTTGTGTGCTTCTGCAGAAAGGCAAGGTCATTGCTTATGCATCCTGTTAATTAAAAGTGCATGAAAAGAACTACACCACCCATGATTTGGAATTGGGTGCCATTGTATTTGCACTAAAGCTTTGGAGGCACTATCTTTATGGAACAAAGTGTGTAATCTATTCTGATCATAAGAGCCTTCAACACCTGTTTAATCAGAAGGATCTTAACATGAGACAACGCCGATGGATGGAAACATTAAAAGATTACGATTGTGAAATCCGATATCATCCTAGCAAGGAAAATGTAGTCGCTGATGCTTTGAGCAGGAAAGAAAGGATCAAACCTATTAGGATCAATGCCAAAAGCACTGAACTAAAGAACAACTTGAATGAAAGGTTGTTAGCCGCTCAGAAAGAAGCTGTTTTGGAAACTAACTTTCCGAATGAAAAGTTAGGAGTCACTGCTGATCAATTGTCAAATGGCAAGGATGGAATCCTTAGATTAAATGGACGAATCTGGGTCCCTATCCATAGAGGACTTAGAGATGTGATTCTTCAAGAAGCTCATAGTTCAAAATATTCAGTTCATCCAGGCAGTGATAAGATGTATCAGGATCTGAAGGCAAATTACTGATGGATAAGTTTAAAGAAATCTATAGCCACTTATGTGGCTAAATGTCTGACGTGCGCACAGGTTAAAGTCGAGCATCAAAAACCGTCAGGTTTCTGCAACAACCTGAACTTCCCACTTGGAAATGGGAAATGGTAACTATGGATTTTATTACTAAATTACCAAGAACAAAGTGTGGGAATGATACGATATGGGTTATAGTCGACAGACTGACCAAGTCAGCTCACTTTTTACCTATTAAGAAACACACAGCTCCGATAAGCTAGCTCAGTTGTATGTGGATGAGATAGTATCTCTCCACGGTGTGCCAGTATCTATTATCTCTGATAAGGACACAAGATACACATCTCATTTTTTTGAAAAGCTTTCAGCAATCTTTAGGCACTCGTTTAAATTTCAGCACTGCTTATCATCCTCAGACTGATGGGCAAAGCGAGTGTACGATTCAAATGCTTGAGGATATGCTACGAGCTTGTGTTATAGACTTGGGTGGAAGTTAGGACAACCATCTTCCTTTGGTTGAGTTTTCGTACAATAATAGTTATCATTCGAGCATTTAAGCAGCGCCTTTTGAGGCCTTGTATGGAACAAAGTGCAGGACACCAGTTTGTTGGGAGAAACCGTCAAGTTGTTACAATAATTAAGGCCGAAACTGATGAACTGTTAGGGATGGTCGGCGAAACATAAGCCGACGAAACATTGACCTTTCGTCAGCAAACAATTTGACGAAACTCCTTAGAGTTTCACCACCTATCATATCGACAAAACTCCTTAGAGTTTCGCCATTGGGAGTTTCGCCATTGGGAGTTTCGCCGCCCAGGAGTAGTGCACAACAGTCTGTGGTTTTGAGCATGTATCTTAATGGAAAACTATGTCACTGTCTGTTGATGATGCTAGTAAAGACTGAGAAAAACATGATTTGTCTGTTATGAGTAGTACACACTTAACTATTGAGAACTGTTGTAAATCATTCATGTGAATTCCAGATTTGTTGAGGTTGAATAACTGTTTATGCGCAATTTGGTGATTGTTGTTTGAACACACAATATGATAACAATTCATGCGAATGTAAACTGATTACGTGTTCATGAACACCATAGGCTTCGATTAACTAGTGTGATCAAGTAACTAATCAAACCAAGCAAACCAAGGTGAGTTCACTGCTCTTTTCCAAGCATGCATCCCGGGGAGGGATATCGGGTAATGTTCCGGGGAGGAATGTCAGGTTATTGGGATGTTTGTTATTACACTCATTTTCTATCATATAAGATCCCTTACATCTACCGATAGTTTCCGGGGAGGCAACGAGGTTATTAGTTGATAGCGCTATTAGGTTTGGCACCCTCACACCGTACCGGGGAGGATAGGCGTGAACTAATTACCTTAAAGCATGACCAATGTTTTGATAGAGACATTGGGGTTCGGCAAATAAATCTTATAGCCATCTGCGGTAATCGAGTTAATAACAACATCAAATCAATTCATTGAACTGTGTTATACTCATATCTGGTAACTAAACGCGTTAACAAAACTTTGAACTCACCAGCGTCGTCTGACACACTTGTCTGCATGCTTGTAGGTCGTTAGGTTTCTGATTATGGACTTGCTATCTGGGAGTGCTGGAGTGGTCATGGATTGAGACTCTTGGATATGTGATACATTGGTTTTGAACACTTATTTCTAAACAGTTGTTTAACAATTTACTATATGCTTCCGCTGAACATTTTCTTTGTTTTCAACTTATGACTTGGATTTATCTTATGCAATGAATCGAATGTTTTATTTAAATATTTATTACTGGTTCAATGTGATTGGTGGCTTGGATCCTGATACGTCACACGTCCCGCGGTGATTCCGCATGTTTTGGGGGTGTGACAGTTTGGTATCAAAGCCACTGGTTATAATGAACTAGGTTTTAAAAAGTTTTCATAAAACCAGACTATAACCGAACAGCTTCGAAAATCGACCATGACACTCAGCTCCAGATTGCAAGGTTCGTCTTCTGTTTACTTTATGCATTACTTATTTAGTAGTCACACACACTCACAGCTTTCATGAAACGACATACTAGATACTATGGTGATTTGATAGTGTGACACTACTCTCCGACTTTTGTGATTCGTGATCCTGTAATACCTTCTGTTTTGCTACTTGAATGCGGGGGAAAGTTTTACCGCAAGTTAAGATGCACTGAAACAAGCATGCAAATTGCCTTATTATTATGGGTGCACACATAATAAAAATGTGAGGTGCATGTAAGTCCTAGTGAGGCTTAATGAGTGTGAGAAGGGTTCTGCCCTATTGTTTGGTGTAAACTTGGTAGTTTGTAGATGTCAACGTGAGACTTGACTCTTACCTTATCTCGACTCTTAAATTTGTTCCCTCTCCATGTATAGAATCATGAGTGGACGAGATCATGGACGTGGTCACATCGCGATGACCCAAGCTGAGCTGACAAACTTAATCAACACCCGTGTGGCTGAAGCATTAGCAGCCTATCTAGCTGGTACGATATGTGCCAAATCTTCTTTATACTTGTGTCGCGTACACAACTCTTACCCCTGTGTTGTATTCTCTTTCGTCCAATAGGTCAACAGAATCAGAACCACCCGCCTGCCTGCACGTTTAAAACATTTATGGATTGTAAGCCACAGACCTTCAGTGGGACTGAAGGGGCTGTGGGGCTACTTCGGTGGTTCGAGAAAGCTGAGTCTATGTTCGCTATGTGTAACTGTCCCGTGGGGGACCGTGTGAAGTATGCTACAGGCACTTTGGAGGATGGTGCCTTGACTTGGTGGAATGCCCAAGTCCAGATGCTGGGTATCGAGATGGCTAATGCCACTACTTGGGACGATTTCAAGGAGTTGATAAGGGAGGAGTATTGTCCTCGTGATGAGATTCAGAAGCTGGAGAATGAGTATTATGATCTGAAGATGGAAGGGTCCGAGATTGAGGCTTACACGAAACGATCTCACGAACTAGCAATTTTATGCCCTAACCTGTCTCGACCTGCATCTCGAAGATTTGAGTTGTACCTCAAGGGCCTAGCACCAGCTGTAAAGGGGTATGTCACTGCTGCGAACCATAACAACCTGCCCTAGATCATCCGTTTGGCACATAAGATTACTGACCAAGAAGTCGAGCGTGGCTCATTACCGCCTCGTAAATCTGCTACTACCTCTGCTGTTACAGCTACCACACCTACTAGTGACAACAAACGGAAATGGAATGATACTGATAAGGCAACCAGTGTGAGTCAATCTCAGAAAAGGCCTGATAACAGTAATAACCGTAGTTTTCAGTCAGTCGTCCTCAGTTAACCAAGGCCAGGGTAGCAATCAGAATCAGGGTACCTATGTTGGAAGGAAGCCGCAATGCAACGAGTGTGGGTATCATCACTATGGACAGTGTGTCCGGACCTGCCGTAGGTGCGAGAAGGCGGGCCATGAGGCCAAAGACTGTAGGGCCCCGCAGCCAAAGCAGCAGCAGCAACCAAATCAGCAGTATCAGCGACAGCAAAAGCAACAACCCCATCAGAACCAGGGCTTTAAGAAGGGGTGTTTCCAGTGTGGGGATGAGGACCACATCAAGCGGGATTGCCCTCAGCTGAATCAGAATGCCAATGCCAATGACAACAACCGTCAGAACAACAACAACAATGCTGGAAACAACAACAATAATGGCACCAATGGGTGCAATGGTGCTCGTGGAAGGATGTTTACGATCGGTACTGGTGATGCTAGAAATGACGGCAATGTCGTGACTGGTACGTTTTCCGTGAACAATCTTGTTGCTTCTGTGTTATTTGATTCCGATGCCGATTGGAGTTATGTGTCTCTAGAGTTTGGTCAGTGATTAGGGTTAACCCCAACTCCTTTAGAGGTTAAGCATGAAGTAGAATTAGCCGATGGCAAAACGATTGAAGCTTCACATGTCCTATTTAGGTGTAAACTAGATCTTGTGGGTCAAGTGTTTGATATTGATCTCATTCCTGTTACCCTCGGTAGTTTTGATAAAGTAATTGGTATGGATTGGCTATCTAAACACCAAGCTGAGATTCTGTGTAATGAGAAGATTGTACGTATTCCTCTCTCTGGTGGAGAGTCATTATCAGTTCAGGCGCATCGTAGTGGCGCGATGGTTGGTATCATCTCAGCTATGCAAGCGCAGAAATGTCTACGAAAGGGGTATCCTGCCATTCTAGCACTTGTTACTGATACTCCGTCAGGAGAAAGAAAGATCGAGGATCTGCCAGTTGTACGCGAATTTACCGATGTGTTTCCTGAGGAACTTCCAGGTTTACCTCGTCACCGCCAAGTGGAATTTTAGATTGATCTTGCGCCAGGAGCGGCCCAATTGCTCGTGCTCCCTATCGTTTAGCACCTGGAGAGTTGCAGGAGCTGTCTAACCAGCTGCCGGAGTTATTGGACAGAGGTTTTATTCGACCCAGTTCTTCGCCTTGGGGAGCCCCAGTTTTGTTTGTAAAGAAGAAAGACGGGTCCTTTTGCATGTGTATTGATTATCGGGAACTCAACAAGGTGACTGTCAAGAACCGTTATCCATTGCCACGCATCGACGACTTGTTTGAACAGTTGTAAGTCAAGTTTTTATTCGAAGATCGAATTAAGATCGGGCTACCATCAGGTGAGAGTCCGAGAGGAGGATGTTCCAAAAACGGCTTTTGGAACGCGGTATGGGCATTATGAGTTTTTTAGTTATGCCGTTTGGGTTGACGAACGCGCCAGCGGTCTTCATGGATCTCATGAACCGTGTATGCAAACCGTATCTCGACGATTTCATTATCATATTCATCGACGACATTTTAATCTACTCGAAGAGCAAGGAAGATCACGAGCGGCGCCTGCATCTTATTTTCGAACTCCTAAGGAAGGAGCAACTCTATGTGGAGTTTTCTAAGTGTGACTTATGGATTCGGGAGGTACACTTTCTCGGACACATTGTTAATGAATTGGGGATACACGTGGATCCTGCAAAGGTTGATGCTGTTAGAAATTGGGCGGCACCAAAGAATCCTTCGGAGGTGCGACAATTTCTTGGTCTCGCTGGGTATTATCGAAGATTTATCAAGGATTTCTCAAAGATCGCGCAACTCCTCACCTCGTTGACACAGAAGGGCGTAGCATACTCTTGGGGAACGAAACAAGAAGTGGCTTTCCAGTTATTAAAACAGAAACTCTGCAGTGCACCGATCCTGTCTCTACCTGAAGGTACAGAAGACTTTGTAGTATACTGTGATGCTTCCATACAGGGTCTTGGTTGCATGCTGATGCAACGCAACAAATTGATAGCTTACGCCTCTCGACAGTTGAAGGTTCACGAGAGGAATTATACGACACACGACTTGGAGTTGGGAGCCGTTGTATTTGCGCTCAAAATCTAGAGGCATTATATGTACGGTACTAAATGCACTATTTATACCGACCACAGGAGCCTTCAGCACATTTTCGACCAGAAGGATTTGAATATGCGACAGCGTCGCTGGGTAGAACTTTTAAACGATTATGATTGTGCAATCAAGTATCATCCAGGTAAGGCCAACGTAGTAGCTGACGCTCTCAGTCGAAAGGAATCGAAACCCAAATGTGTTCGTACTTTGCAGCTCACCATTCATTCTAACCTGCCTGATCAGATCCGTTCGGCTTAGGCCGAGGTGTTGAAGGAAGAAAACTATGAAGCTGAGTATTTACGGGGTATGGAGAAACACTCGAGAAGAGATCAGCTGGTATTTACTATTTTATGGAGTGGATATGGATTCCGTTGTTTGGTAACCTTAGAGAGCTTGTGATGGACGAAGCACACAAGTCTCGATACTCTGTTCACCTAGGTTCGGATAAGATGCATCAGGACCTTAGAGTCATGTATTGGTGGCCAAAGATGAAAGCTCACATCGCGACTTATGTGAGTAAATGTTTGACCTGCTCGAAGGTTAAAGTGGAATATCAGAAACCGTCTGGGTTGCTGCAATAACCAGATATACCCATGTGGAAATAGGAGCAAATCGTAATGGATTTTGTCACTGGGCTACCCAGAACTCAAAACGGAAACGATACCATTTGGGTGATCGTTGATCATCTCACGAAGTCTACGCACTTTCTAGCAATTAAAGAAACAGACAAGTTCTCACAACTAGTTGCTGTTTATCTTAAGGAGGTGGTTTCTAGGCACGGGGTGCCAACTTCTATTATCTCTGACCGCGACCCGCGTTTCATCTCAGATTTGTGGCAGTCGATGCACAAACCATTCGGCTCGCGTCTCGACATGAGTACTGCTTATCACCCGGAGATGGATGGTCAATGTGAACGAACCATCCAGACACTTGAAGACCTGCTGCGGGCGTGTGTGATTGATTTTGGTAAAGGCTGGGAGAAACACTTGCCGTTGATCGAGTTCTCCTACAACAACAACTACCATACCAGCATTCAGGCAGCCCCATTCAAAGCATTGCACGGACGGAAATATCGTTCACCTCTCTGTTGGGCTGAGGTGGGTGACAGCCAGGTTACAGGCCCGGAACTTGTACTCGAAACCTCCGACAAAATTGTTCAGATCAGAAATCGTATGGTGGCAACGCGCGACCGTCAGAAAAGCTACGCTGATAAGCGTAGGAAACCTTTGGAATTCAAAGATAATGATCGTGTCATGCTGAAGGTCTCACCCTGGAAGGGTGTGGTGCGCTTTGGGAAGCGCGGCAAGCTTAATCCACGCTACGTGGGGCCATTCAATGTTTTGGAGCGTATTGGTAAAGTGGCCTACAAGTTGGAGTTACCTGCTGAGTTAGTTAACGTCCACGATGTGTTCCATGTGTCGCAATTAAAGAAGTGTTTATCTGATGAAACACTGGTGGTACCGTATCAAGAGCTTAAAATTGATGACAAGTTGCAGTTTGTCGAAGAACCAATAGAAATTATGGACCGGGAGGTCAAGGTTCGTAAGCACATGCGTATTCCGATTGTACGAGTTCGTTGGAACTCAAGACGTGGACTGGAGTTCACATGTGAACGTGAGGATCAGATGAAGCTCAAGTACCCACATTTATTCCCAGATGACAAGTCTAGGTCTGACAAGTCTAAGTCTGGCAAACCTAAGTCTACCACAACTAGTGAATTTCGGGACGAAATTCCCATTTAAGTTGGGGATGATGTGGCACCCGTGGAAAATACACCGTCATCCTGACTTGACACCATACTGTCTTGGGGTTACTTATTAAATTTCGGGACAAAATTTCTTTCAAGTTGGGGATGATGTAACAACCCAAGATTTGAAGCTCGTCTTATTTGTTTGTAATGCCGTTTGACAATCAGTTTTATTTTATGTAACGTGGAGTTGTTAGATTGGAGTTTTACTAGTTACTGAACTTATTTGTGTAATTGTGCAATGTTTCTAATTAATGAAAATCTTGATAACCCATTAGCCGTTTAAAAAGGGACCCGACGAAACATGAGACATGTTTCGTCATCTTTATGCTTGACGAAACTCAAGTTTCGTCTGGGAGAGTTTCGCCGGGATGGGTTTCGGCCCAGGAGAAGCCCAAGTATGTCTCGGTTATATTTATTCTTAGAGTGTCAGTTACAAAACCCTAGTTCACCCTACACCTATCGACGGCAGAGAAACCCTCTCGAAGCATATCATCTCTTTGGTCCAATTACCCTAGCTACTATATCGAGGTTAGTGTTTTGTTTGTTCATCGGATCTATATCCGATACGTTATTTGTGTTACCATGTTTATGTGTGAATACGTTGAATCTGATGTTTATCGTTCAATAATCGTGATATGTAGTTAGGATTATTCGATGGGGTCTTGAATGTTCTTGTGTTTCCCCATGATTACTGATTGGTTAATATGATGAGCAGATGATGATTGAATAACTGTTTAGACCGTTATGATTATGTGAGTATGCAAATTGTTAAGGCCCTTGCTGTTTGATTAATTGGGAACTGGATGTTTGACTGTGGATCATGATATAAATGTTGATGACGATTAGGGTCTTTGTTCATGATTAGAAAATAATTGGTTGGGCTGTTTGGAGAAACTGTCAAGATGTTACAACAATTACGGCCGAAATTGATGAACTGTTAGGGATGGTTGGCGAAACATAGGCCGACGAAACATTGACCTTTCGTCAGCAAACAATTCGACGAAACTCCTTAGAGTTTCTCCATTGGAAGTTTCGCCGCCCAGGATTAGTGCAAAACAGTCTGTGGTTTTG
Source organism: Helianthus tuberosus (assembly GCA_030545235.1). Classification (NCBI taxonomy): domain Eukaryota; kingdom Viridiplantae; phylum Streptophyta; class Magnoliopsida; order Asterales; family Asteraceae; genus Helianthus; species Helianthus tuberosus. The sequence goes on along the minus strand of CM060449.1, from coordinate 61,848,080 downwards.
AGCATGTAACATAATGGAAAACTATGTCATTGTCTGTCGATGATGCTAGTAAAGACTGAGAAAAATATGATTTGTCTGTTATGAGTAGTACACACTTAACTGTTGAGAACTGTTGTAAATCATTCATGTGAATTCCGGATTCGTTGAGGTTGAATAACTGTTTACGCGCTATTTGGTGAATTTTATTTGAACACACAATATGATAACAATTCATGCGAATGTAAACTTATTACATGTACATGAACACCATAGGCTTCGATTAACTAGTGTGATCAAGTAACTAATCAAACCGAGCAAACCAAGGTGAGTTCACTGCTCTTTTCCAAGCATGCATCCCGGGGAGGGATATCGGGTAACGTTCCGGGGAGGAATGTCAGGCTATTGGGATGTTTGTTATTACACTCATTTTCTTTCATATAAGACCCCTTACATCTACCGATAGTTGTCGGGGAGGCAACGAGGTTATTAGTTGATAGCGCTATTAGGTTTGGCACCCTCACACCGTACCGGGGAGGACGGGCGTGAACTAATTACCTTAAAGCATGACCAGTGTTTTGATAGTGACACTGGGGTTTGGCAAATAAATCTTGTAGCCATATGTGGTAATCGAGTTAATAACAACATCAAATCAATTCATTGAACTGTGTTATACTCATATCTGGTAACTAAACGCGTTAACAAAACTTTGAACTCACCAGCGTCGTCTGACACACTTGTCTGCATGCTTGCAGGTCGTTAGGTTTCTGATTATGGACTTGCTATCTGGGAGTGCTGGAGTGGTCATGGATTGAGACTCTTGGATATTTGATACATTGGTTTTGAACACTTATTTCTAAACTGTTGTTTAACAATTTACTATATGCTTCCGCTGAACGTTTTCTTTGGTTTCAACTTATGACTTGGATTTATCTTATGCAATGAACCGAATGTTTTATTTAAATATTTATTACTGGTTCAATGTGATTGGTGGCTTGGATCCTGGTACGTCACACGTCCCGCGGTGATTCCGCATGTGGTATTTTGGGGTTGTGACACGACAGGTTAAGAAGCTTCGAAGAAAGCATGTGCCGATCGTAAAAGTGAAATGGGATGCCCGTAGAGGCCCAGAATATACGTGGGAAAAATCATGTCTAATGTAGTAAATCTCGAGGTCGAGATATCTTTTAAGGGGGTGAGGATGTAACACCTCGGAAAAATCATGTCCAATGTAGTAACGACACGTGTCATAAGCTTTAAACGTGTAATGAATTGATTTCGAGGGACTGAAGTCGACAAACGGAGAAAACATATATGTGAAAGGATCCAAAGTGTCAACATTTGAAAATTTTGCCTTTCGATAACTCTACGTGATGTTTATACCCTTAAACGAGTAAATCTTGAAATGTATGAAGCCGTTCGTGAAAGAAAGTGGAAGTTTACAAGACGCGAGGGTTAAATATGTCAACATGTTAAGTTAATACCTCTGAGTGACCTTTTAACAAACCCGGAGCTTTGTAACGATTAATTATACTTCCAAGAATAAGTGACGAAATTTTCACGAGGTTTTGATATCGTTTGATATAAATACGTTAACTTTCGTAAATAAAGGGTTAGAAGCGTCAACGAGGCAAAACTTGCGTTTTCAGTTATCGTTTATCAAAACTGGACCTAACGATGTTTGGTTATATCTTATGGATCACCAAAATATAAGTTTTATGGGTTAAATTTTCTTAAAATGAAAGTTATTACGTTTTACAAGGTCCAGGGGGTGAAACTGTCAAGTTTGAACATGGTTTAGCTGGTAACCATCATGGTAGCGTCGCGCCACACCCTCACCCTTCTGCCGTCTCTGTTAGTGCACTATGTCTATTGACTTCCTCTTGTATCATGTAATGAGATTGGATAGGATAATCAGTGTTCGAGGTACGAGAAACATATTTTGTAGAAATAGATGGTGAGTTGGCTTGAAAGTGCCAAGTGACAAGTTCAAGCGAAACCAGATGAGTTAAGTTCGCTTGAACCTGTCTTGGTCAGCCTCAAGCGAAATACCCACTACTATATATAGGTCACTTGGTTATTCTTTTGTAACGGTTCGGATCTGAGTAGCGAAGCTCTGCCGGATTGTCTCCAGGTTGTAAATCAGTATCATATCAATATAAGAGACGTTTAAATTGAATCGAGTGTCCGTTTCATTGATTCCGCCTCTTATTCGGATAAAAGACTCTTCTGATCGACTCAGTCAGGTCGTACAACGATCCTACAAGTGGTATCAGAGCACAGGAAGAAAAGTTTAACTCGATTGTATCAGTTTTCTGTCTTCTACACATTCTTTTTCAAACTGGACAAGATTTTACGGACAAAATGGATTGAATTTTTCACAGATCATGCGAAACAGTGTTTTAACAAACCCTTGAGAGTTTCAGATCAAAATTCAAAGTAAAAGTGATAAAATTGGACAAAAAATGAGATTTCGCTTCAACGAACAGTGCCATTTCGCTTGAAGATTATAGCTATTTTCGCTTCATTTTGACATTTCGCTTGAAATTTGCATGAGATATCGCTTGAATCTGGTGTTTCGCTTGAAGATTCAGTTTGAAAATCCAGTTTCCGCTTGAAGTGCTAGTTCGCTTGAAGTGTCATTGTTTGTTTTCGCTTGAACTTGTTAGTCCAGTGTTTTCACTTGAAGTTGTTTAGTAAAGAGATTTCGCTTGAAGTCCTATTCCGCTTCAACAAGAGATTCCGCTTGAGATCCTTATTTCGCTTGAAAGAGGATTTTCGTGTCAAGATCATTTCACGACAACTGAGTGTCAGTCTATTTCAAGTTGTTTGATATTGTTTGTACTGATTGTGTTTGTTTGTTTGTCTCTAGGTGATTAAAGATGTCGAGCAGCGGTGAAGAATTTTACAACACGTTCTACAATGCCTTTACTTCAGAATCATCCGAAAGAAGATCTGAAACAAGAGAATATTCAAAGGAGATTTCAGAGAATTTGAAGTATGAGTATATGTATGGAAGCCAACAGAAACCACCGAAATTAATGAAGATTGAAGATTATAACTGGTGGAAAAACCGATTTGAGGGTTGGGTAAAAGCTTTTGCTCCTGAAAGTTGGTTAAAACTAAAATACGGATATACAGAACCAGTAAAAGAAGGAGGAGAGTTAGTAGATGAAAAAGAGTTCACAGAAATAGATGTAAAAAATGTTGTAGCTGAATACAAAATGATTACACTGATAAAACAATCAGTGAGAGAAGATATTATTTCGCTACTTGAACAAGAGAAAACATCGAAGAGTTTATGGGAAGCTTTAGAGAGAAAATGTGTAGGTACCTCTGAGATTGTGAAAAACAAAAAGAAACTGTTACGTAAAGAGTTTGATTTATTTGGTTGTATGAAAAATGAATCTGTTTGTAAAATGATCGAAAGATTTGGGCATCTGAAGATGGAGCTGGCTAGACACAAAATCACATACACTCAAGAGGAGCTGGTTGATAAATTGTTTGACTCATTGCCGAATGATCAAGATTGGCAATACTTTGCCTTAATGTTGAAAAACACAATCAAGTCTGAAGATTTAACAGTGGATTTGCTGATCGAAAGACTTGAAAGCCACGAGTTGGAGATCAAGAAATCTAAAGTCAACAATTCAGCCCATCAGCAGAATGTAGAGTTGTACTACAAAGGAAATGTACCACAAGCTGGGTCTCCAAGAACAGCATTTTCTGTAGAAAGCTCAAATTCTGTAAACAATGAAAGTTCTCACAGTGGTTTTCAATCGAGCCAATCTGCATCAAAGAATGTATTCCAATGCAACATTGCAGTAGATTTGAAGAATACTCAAAATTTCAATGAGGAGTCTGCAAAGCAACAGATGGTCTTCTTAGCATCTGTGTTGGAGTCGTATGAGAGTCTTGTGGCAGGCAAGATAGGCAACACCAACCTGACGAAGGAAGACTACGATCAAATAGATCCTGAGGAGATGGAATTGATCGACATAAGATGGTGTATGGCTAGTGCAGTGAGGAGGGCACAACGTTTTATGGAAATTACCGGAAGGCAGTCTATTGGTAGACCTTCTACCAAGTTAGGCTTTGACAAATCCAAAGTGACATGCTTTAAATGCAAACAGAAAGGTCATTTTAAACGTGAGTGCAGAAATGCTTATGCTGATGATACTGCTAATCCGTTCAAGGAAGATTACTACAAGAAAGCAATCTATCATCAGAACAAGTCTGAACCTCCCAGAATGAAGCAAGTTGAAGAAAAATCAAGAGCTCTTGCAGTTATTCATGACAATGAAGGTTATGACTGGAGTCAAGTTCTACCTGAAGAAGATGCAGTTGGATATGCATTTGTAGCTAATGTTGATCATGATCTATGGTGGAGAAAAGATTATGCGAGATGGGAAATTGAAAAATTCAGAGAACCATTCAAAGAAGCCCAGAGAGCCAAAAGATGGAATGATGAATTGGAATGTTACATGGATCCACGGGGTAATCCAGTTGTTGACCCATCAAAGGTCGATTTTGAAGCTGTAACAAATTTGTTTCCAAGTCAGGCTACTTTCAACACAAGAAGGTTATCTGATAAAGAATATTTTCCGGATTTGTTGAACAAAATAAAAGAAGTTTGTGAAGCAAGTCTACCAAAGGTGGTAGAAATGAAGAAGAGAAAAGAAGAAGAGTTGAAAAAGATGGTAGAAGAAGTGAAGATTACTGCAAAGCTTGCTGCTGAAGAAGAACAGAAAGTAGAAGAAGAGCAAAAGATTGAAAAACAACAGAAGATGGAAGAAGAAGAAGAAAAGAAAGAAGAAGATCAGAAAGTTGAAACAGAAGAATCATCGGTGCTGAAAGAAACTGAGGTAAATGAATCTTCTAATTTATCAAATGCTAAAATTGTTGATAAAAATGAAAACAAGTGCAGGAATTGCATAGAAATGTGCAAAGCCTGTATTGAAAAAGATGATATAATCAAAACAAAAGATATTGAAATAAACAAACTTGAAAATGTTTTCAAAGTAAAATGTAAAGAAATGATTGAAAAAGAAGAAATTTTGAAACTAAAGGTTGAAAAGCTGACACAGAAGTGTCAAGATCTTGAAAAAGAAAATGATGTGTAAAACAAATGTGTACAGTAAAATGTGTTGGTTGTGTTGAAAAAGAAAATAAGTTTCTAGATTTTCAAAAAGAGTATGATGTTTTGAAGAGGTCGAGTCAGAGAGTACAAGAAGCTTATGATACTTTGAAGAGCCAAGTCAAGTGTTTTGATCAAAGGTTGTCTGAAACTTTAATCACTAAAGAAATGTATGAGAGAAAGTTTAAAGAAAAGCAACTTGAATTAAACAAGTGTGTTGATGAAATTGCTAATCTGAAACAAATTCTGGCTGAAAAAGAAAAGGTTGTTACCAAACTTCAAAGTTATCATAACTCTTCGTACATTCTCGAACGCATTTTCAACATCACACCAGATGACAAAGATACTGACAAGAATAGAAAAGGTATTGGTTCAGAATTTCATCAGGTACCACCACCATTGAGAAACAATTATACTTTTTATGATGAGGAAAAGGTGGCAAAAGGTCTGAACATAGTTGACCAATTACCTGAAAGTATCGATGTGACTTACACCAAATCTGATGAAGCTGATGATTCAGAGGTGGTAAGTAAGGTTGTTGATAGCATTCTAAAAGATGAGTCTATAAAAGGTAAGTCTGAATCACAGGATGAAAATGAAGGTAATTTTCATGATGAGTATCTGAAAAACATAAAATCTAAGAAAGTTGTGAATGGTGATTCAAAAGGATTGGTATATACCATGATTGGATCGGACAAACTATTCTTAGATATTGTATTCCCGATTCAGAATATGATTTCAGAGAAAATTGATAAAGTTTTTAAGATGATTGAGATTAAAAAGTCAGAAATTTCAAAGTTTGCTAGTAAAGGTCGTAAAACTTTTTATAACAAACCTGGTTTTAAAAAGAAAAACATGAAGGCTGGGTTGGGTTATAAAAGGAAACAAAATTGGAAGAAAAGTGAAGTGCCAAATTCTCATGAAAAAATGAGTTTTGTTCAAGGAAAAAGTTTTGAAGAAGAGGAAAAACTAAAATTTAGACAACAGTCTATTGAAGAGTTTTGTGCTCAAAAGAAAAAGCAACAACCACAGGTCAAAGATGTGTCCAAGAGAACATGTTTCAAATGTGATCAAATAGGACATCTTGCACGAAAGTGTCCGAATCTGAAACCTGTGGATGTTGACAAAAAGAAGCCTGAAAATATTGAGAAACAAAAATCTAAGGGTGTGAAACAAAGGTCAGCCAGATTTGATTCAAAACAAACTTGGAAATACAACACAAACAAGTTTGCTTCGAATCAAACTTGGAAACCAAAACAGACTAAGTCTGATTCAAAACAAACACAGAATTTTCACACACCCAGAGTCAGGACAACTCAAAGTTGGAAAACAACTGTTGATATGACAAATTCACAAGAGTTTTGGAAACCAAAAGTTGTTGTTCAAAAACAAAATGTTCAAAAAGAGTCACATTTTTACAAAAGAGGTACTCTAAAAGGACAGACATGGAGTATTAAGAAACAAGTGACTCTGGTAAAAGATGAGAAAGTTGAAGTTAAAAATGAAAAAGTCTTGGATGACAAAGATTTTCCAAAACTGAATGATGCATTTTGTGTTGAAATGCCTAAGGTCAAACAGACCTGGGCTAAATTGTTTAAGTAATCAAGTAGTTTGATTTTGCAGGTGCTCAACAAAAATCAAGATTGTGAAAATGGAAGTTGGAGCAGCCTGGCACAACAAGAGGAGAAGGCTGCTGGATCCTGGTTTGGTTGAAAACTGGAAGTTAATTTGTTTTTCTGTACATAAATAAATAATATTTCAAAAACCATAAAAATTTGAAAAAGTAAAAACCAAAAATATGTTTTAGTTTGTTAAAAACTTGAAAAACCAAAAAATATGTTTGTTTTAATTTTTGTCAAAAATAGAAAATTACAAAAATATGTTTTGATTGAATACGCCGAAACCCTCACGGCTGAACAAACATGATTACTTTCACAAGATTGAAAAACGTTTTTCAAATTGTCGAAAATCAATGGGTTGTAAATCATGGGGGTACATTAGATTTTCTGCAAATCAGAGCACTTTTAGAAGAAAATGGATGGCGAGACAAAGTTATCAGTGTTGGTTGTCAAATTTTCTTTAAATGATTTTGCATTTTAGGAGGAGAAAAATTGTCAGAAAATACAAAAACATTTGAAAATTTGAAAAAGTCAAAAACATGATAAAATTCAAAAATTGATTTTTGTGTAAAAAGAGGAAATGATAGTACATCAGTAGACAGTTACAGTATGCTAAAGAATTGGAAAGTTAAAATGTGTTAAACGATCTCACCGTGGATGTGTCGATAGGTTTTTGCACATTTAGTAGGTTTGTTCGGGATATAAATCTAAATCTTTACTTACTTATTTCGTGGGGAACACTACTTGGGTATATAGGTAACCCCTGAAATCTTCTTTGAAAGATTCCTTTTTCTGATATACTAGGTCTTTATACTCAGTGATATCTGGGGTATTATTCCGGGACTTCTACTGAATGGAAGTTTTGACCTAGTCCTCGAATAATACTTTCCGCAATGCTTGAAACATAGCATCACCCTCAGCATAAATGATAAGACAATAAAATTGCTTAGCAATGTTGTTGTAACAAAAGATCCTCTAAAGGGGACACACCCAAAAGTTGAGTCATGATCTCTCTGCTGAACGGTAGTTCTGACCTGAGCTCTCATGATTCTTCATAATTTATTAACCCCTTACAGATATCATTTGTGGTATATTCACCTGTAAGACTGAATATTGGGATCTGGATACGTGAATATATTCAAGAGGTGGGACACATGAATGAGTTTAAGTTCTTAAAACACATAATTCATATCCTGAATCAGTTGAACTTTGTGTGAAAATTTAAGTGGATCAGTATATCGACAATCTAAGTGAATTGTTTAATTCTTAATGTGTAACTAAGCTCAACGATACTTGTGACTTGTCAGAAACTGATATGATCCTCTGACGCAAACTCAAACAAAAATATTGTCTGTAAATATGTTTGTACATATTTCTTTATTGCTTTATATTTTCATAAAAATTCAAAAAGATTTTGATTTCTGCTTTATTTTCGACAACCGATGTCTGAAATGCTGAGTTTCAAAATCTAAGTAAGCTGATTGTATTTCTGAAATAAAACAAGTTCATTGATTTGAAACATGAATTAAAAATCAAAAATCAAAAACAGTTTGTGATATCTCCAAGGTCATTAAGTTGGACTTGGATGATTAACTGTGGGGGATTTGGATGCTTATATTGTTATAGAGCTAGTTTCCGATTTGATTCGATGAAACTGCCAAAATCATGGAATTTGTTTAAGAGTATTTTTAGAAAGTTTGAGTGAGTGAGCCAGGTTACAGTTTCTGGATAGTTGAAATTTGAAATGCTGTTACTTATAAATGTATGAGTGATTGCAGATGCCAGACTACGATCCCAACAGCAGAGTCTAAGGGGGAGTCTGAAGACAAGCTCAAAGCAAGGAGGAGCTTGGGACTGGAAAGTTAGGTGTCGATCCCTAAAGCACGGAAGCTTGATGAAAGGGGGAGCCTGAAGAAACTAAAGTAAAGGATTGATGGATGCTTACAATGATAGACATTTTGGAAAGAGCTTGAAGATTGATCAAGACAGAAGAGGTGTCATGATAGAGATTAGACACTGAAGACTTCGTCAATATCCAAGGGGGAGTCTGTTAGTGCACTATGTCTATTGACTTCGTCTTGTATCATGTAATGAGATTGGATAGGATAATCAGTGTTCGAGGTGCGAGAAACAGATTTTGTAGAAATAGATGGTGAGTTCACTTGAAAGTGCCAAGTGACAAGTTCAAGCGAAACCAGATGAGTTAAGTTCGCTTGAACCTGTCCTGGTCAGCCTCAAGCGAAATACCCACTACTATATATAGGGCACTTGGTTATTCATTTGTAACGGTTCGGATCTGAGTAGCGAAGCTCTACCGGATTGTCTCCAGGTTGTAAATCAGTATCATATCAATATAAGAGACGTTTAAATTGAATTGAGTGTCCGTTTCATTGATTCCGCCTCTGATTCGGATAAAAGACTCTTCTGATCGACTCAGTCAGGTCGTACAACGATCCTAAAGTCTCGCAACGCGACGACATGATCTGATCAGAAACATGCACAGGTGCAGGTTACTGCACCTCTCTTCTTCAATACAGCCATGCACTCACAAGAACTCGAATCTAGGGACTGTTGCTGGTATTGTAAAACCTCTTGAATACATGTATGCCTCAGATTTCACCTGGGGACACCTGCTTTGATCTTAGAACCAGCCAAAAACCTATATAAAGGGGCCATGTTTGGAGCTCACTCCTTACACTTCAAAATTTTCAAACTCTCAATCTCTAAAGCTTTCAAACTCATTCTCTGGAACATCCTGACTTGGAAGGAAGCTCTCTTAGTCTAATTTTTCATGCTAAGGACTCTTGTAAGTGTTCTTAGCCTCTGTAATTAAGTTTTCATTAGTGTAATGACCAAAAGTCAAAGATATTGTAATTACGCTTTGACTTTGTGATTAATCACTAACGGTCCAGCCATTATTCGAATTGAAAGTGGCTATGTGTTGGTAATTATGTAGGTGTTAAACTCTTAAAAGGGCACCTCTTAATTATCACGTTATCTCAGTCAATTGTCAGGTCAAACTACTTAACAGAAAAGTTAAATAAGTCAGTTTTTGCAAAATAAATTACAACTGATAATGTAGAAGCTATAAATTACATTTTATCACTTAAACAACTTGTTAAATAATATAAGAACATGTTTAGGCATGTTCAACCCGACAATTCTGAGTATTAGGCTCGGTTCGCAACCGAAAGTCACAAAAGTAGACTTTTGCTTTGACTTTCAGTTCTGACCCGATTTAGTATAGTTTAGATATGCCTTAGGGTTCCTTTGGGACCACATTACATGTTAGTATAACCCTCTGAGATTATACTATATGGTTCCATAGAAATCTGAATCATTTGCATGTTCCAGTAAATGCTAAAAAATCGACCATTATGCCCTTTTTATACAAAAACGAGATTTTTGAAAATGTGAGAGGACAAAAATATTTATTACTGATTTATAAGCATGTCCTAAAAATTTGACATCAGTTTATGGTCTCAAATGGAAGTTATGCAAGATATCGTAAAACGAAAGGTTTTTGTTAATTAAATGGCGTTTTCAGCATAAATCTTATTTAAACCCAAATTTTGGCACCAAACTTCCTACCCACTGTTATTATATAATATTTATGGATTTTTGGAATTTTTTACCAAATTTTATACTGACCATAACATAGAGTTCTTGCATGGACTCGGTAATTGACGATAATACCCTTTTCATTAATAAAATGAGTTTTATGCATCATTTGCATGTCAAACCTTTTTCTACTAATTTTATATATTAAATAAAATATTTTAAGCAGTTAAGACTGATCAAAATCTCAGATTTTCTTAAACATATCAAATATCGTCAAATATCGACTTTTATGCGAATTAGGCGCATAGTATGGTTTAAAACCATATTTAGCACCTAAGACTTGTTACCTACTGATTTTATAAATAAATTTTTATACTTTAACAGTAATTATAAGTTTTGAACTCATATTTCCAAATTTGACCTTAAAGCTTATGTGAAATGACCAAAATGCCCATACGGTGCATAGTTTGGTCATAAAAGATAAAGCTCACATATGTATGATATCTTACTGATGTAACTTCATAGAATTAATATTTTTACTGTATAATTTAGACCAGAACCTCAGTTTACTATTTAACCTCTTTTGTAAACTTTAAAATGACCAAAATACCCTTACGGGGCTTAAATTGGTTTTGGTAAAGGCTGGGAGAAACACTTGCCGTTGATCGAGTTCTCCTACAACAACAGCTACCATACCAGCATTCAGGCAGCCCCATTCGAAGCATTGCACGGATGGAAATGTCGTTCACCTCTCTGTTGGGCTGAGGTAGGTGACAGCCAGGTTACAGGCCCGGAAGTTGTACTCGAAACCTCCAAGAAAATTGTTCATATCAGAAATCGTATGGCGGCAGCGCGCGACCGTCAGAAAAGCTACGATGATAAGCATAGGAAACCTTTGGAATTCGAAGATAATGATCGTGTCATGCTGAGGTCTCACCCTGGAAGGGTGTGGTGCGCTTTGGGAAGCGCGGCAAGCTTAATCCACGCTACGTGGGGCCATTCAAAGTTTTGGAGCGTAATGGTAAAGTGGCCTACAAGTTGGAGTTACCTGGTGAGTTAGGTAACGTCCACGATGTGTTCCATGTGTCGCAATTAAAGAAGTGTTTGTCTGATGAAACACTGGTGGTACCGTATCAAGAGCTTAAAATTGATGACAAGTGGCAGTTTGTCGAAGAACCAATAGAAATTATGGACCGGGAGGTCAAGGTTCGTAAGCACAGGCGTATTCCGATTGTACGAGTTCGTTGGAACTCAAGACGTGGACTGGAGTTCACACGGGAACGTGAGGATCAGATGAAGCTCAAGTACCCACATTTATTCCCAGATGACAAGTCTAAGTCTGGCAAACCTAAGTCTACCACAACTAGTGAATTTCGGGACGAAATTCCCATTTAAGTTGGGGATGATATGGCACCCGTGGAAAATACACCGTCATCCTGACTTGACACCATGCTGTCTTGGGGTTACTTATTAAATTTCGGGACGAAATTTCTTTCAAGTTGGGGATGATGTGACAACCCAAGATTTCAAGCTCGTCTTATTTGTTCGTAATGCCGTTTGACAATCAGTTTTATTTTATGTAACGTGGAGTTGTTAGATTGGAGTTTTACTAGTTACTAAACTTATTTGTGTAATTGTGCAATGTTTCTAATTAATGAAAATCTTGATAACCCATTAGCCGTTTAAAAAGGGACCCGACGAAACATGAGACATGTTTCGTCATCTTTATGCTTGACGAAACTTAAGTTTCGTCTGGGAGAGTTTCCCCGGGATGGGTTTCGGCCCAGGAGAATCCCAAGTATGTCTCGGTTATATTTATTCTTAGAGTGTCAGTTACAAAACCCTGGTTCACCCTACGCCTATCGACGGCAAAGAAACCCTCTCGAAGCATATCATCTCTTTGGTCCAATTACCCTAGCTATTATATCGAGGTTAGTGTTTTGTTTGTTCATCGGATCTATATCCGATATGTTATTTGTGTTACCATGTTTATGTGTGAATACGTTGAATCTGATGTTTATCGTTCAATAATCGTGATATGCAGTTAGGATTATTCGATGGGGTCTTGAATGTTCTCGTGTTTCCCCATGATTACTGATTGGTTAATATGATGAGCAGATGATGATTGAATAACTGTTTAGACCGTGATGATTATGTGAGTATGCAAATTGTTAAGGCCCTTGCTGTTTGATTAATTGGGAACTGGATGTTTGATTGTGGATCATGATATAAATGTTGATTACGATTAGGGTCTTTGTTCATGATTAGAAAATAATTGGTTGGGCTGTTTGGAGAAACCGTCAAGTTGTTACAACAATTACGGCCGAAACTGATGAACTGTTAGGGATGGTCGGCGAAACATAGGCCGACGAAACATTGACCTTTCGTCAACAAACAATTCGACGAATCTCTTTAGAGTTTTGCCATTGGGAGTTTTGCCGCCCAGGAGTGGTGCACAACAGTCTGTGGTTTTGAGCATGTAACATAATGGAAAAATATGTCACTGTCTGTCGATGATGCTAGTAAAGACTGAGAAAAACATGATTTGTCTGTTATGAGTAGTACACACTTAACTGTTGAGAACTGTTGTAAATCATTCATGTGAAATCCGGATTCGTTGAGGTTGAATACCTGTTTATGCGCTATTTGTTGGTTGTTATTTGAACACACAATATGATAACAATTCATGCGAATATAAACTTATTACGTGTACATGAACACCATAGGCTTCGATTAACTAGTGTGATCAAGTAACTAATCAAACCGAGCAAACCAAGGTGAGTTCACTGCTCTTTTCCAAGCATGCATCCCGGGGAGGGATATCGGGTAACGTTCCGGGGAGGAATGTCAGGTTATTGGGATGTTTGTTATTACACTCATTTTCTATCATATAAGACCCCTTACATCTACCGATAGTTGTCGGGGAGGCAACGAGGTTATTAGTTGATAGCGCTATTAGGTTTGGCACCCTCACACCGTACCGGGGAGGACGGGCCCATAGTGCATAAGCATGTACCTGTTCAGAAAAATCACACAAACAAATATCCATACCATCCTCCTCATACTCATGCGGGTTGCATCCAGCAACTATATCTGCCATGAAACACTCATCAACACCATTAGCATTAGAATTGTTAGTTAAAAGATTCAAACGCATTTTTCGATTCCCAAAAGTCATGTCGACTGTACCAAATCTACAATCGATCACGGCGTGCGCGGTGCTCAAAAATGGCCGACCCAAAATTACGTTTTGTTGTTGTTTTGGGTCCGCGGATGAGTAGTCCAAGACTAAAAAGTCAACCGGGTAATAAAATTCATCAATTTTAACAATTACATTTTGAACCATCCCTCTAGGTAGCTTATGAGACAAATCGGCCAAAACAACCGTTGTCTCCACCCTTGCTAATGGACCAAAATCATATTGGTCATATAAGCCCCCCGGTAAAATGCTAACTCCGGCTCCAAGATCTAGTAACGCCTTCGCCATTTGAAAATTACCAACTTGTATGTTAATTAATGGCGTACCCGGATCTTGGAGCTTAGGAGGAAGCTCCCCATTCAAAACCGCACTCACTTGCCTGGTCAAATCTACCCGCTTAGGCATTTTCTTCTTTTGTTGCCTCTTTTATGTACACAATTCTTTTAGAAATTTTGCATAGGCGGGTAATTGTTTTATTGCATCAAGGAGTGGAAGGTTAATTTTAACTTGTTTAAACATGTCCCACAACTCTTCTTTTTGGGGACCTCTTGGTGCAATAAATTTTTTTCTACCCGGGTCAAGTAAGGCCGATGGAAACGGGACTTGACTCGGTTCACCCTCAACTTTTTCATTCTTTTCGTTTTCACCCAACCCCGGCTTGTTAACATTGGATTCTTTAGGTTTAACCGGTGAAACTTCATCATCACTATCATTACCCGTGATATTCTCAACTACCCCCTCAACCAATTCGGGTGACAAATTGGCTTTAAATTCTTTTTCACTTCTTAAAACACTAACATGATGAACATTAACATTACCTCGTGACGTACCATGCGAAGGATTTACCTTAGTGTCGCTAGGAAGTTGTCCCTTGCTTTTCTTCAATTCCGCCACATCGGTTGCCAATTGACCCATTTGGGTTGTTAGTGATTGAATGCTTTTGTCACGAACCTCATCCTTTTGCATTCAAACTTCATCAAGTTGGTTCCGTTTTTGCATCTCCGTTTGCATGCTTTTTAGCATTTCCATCATCTCGTTTCCACCCGAAGACCCCCCTTGTTCTTGACCCGTTTGATATTGCTTTTGATACCCTTGGTTGTTCCCGCCTCGATATCCACTTTGGTTGTTGTAAGGTTGGCTCGAACCAAAGTTACCTTGGCTACCTTGAAAGTTCGGGTTAGCTTGATTTGAAGGGTTCCCATACCAAAAATTTGGGTGGTTCCTCAACCCGGGGTGGTAAGTATTAGAATTCATGTTGTTGTAATTTCTACCACCCCCTCCTTGACCTTGAACCACATGAACTTCTTCATATTGCCCTTCTACCATTCCTTGGCAATTTTCAGCCGCATGACCAATTTCATTACACAATGCACAAACATCATAAATTTGGTTAGTGGTTTGAACATTACCATCATCTATTGCGTGCACTTGAGGTCGGGCAATGGCCGATCGTGCTCTCCTCGATGCTTGAGCTTTTCTTTTTGATGTAATTGCCATGTTCTCCAAAAACTCCCAATCATCATTTTCATAGTTTGTGCCAAAAGTCCCACCGGTAATAGACATTAAGTCGCGAGCATCTTCGGCACTCAACCCCTCGTGAAAGGCATTCTTCAACTCCCAAAGTTCAATCCCATGGTGAGGGCAATTCTTGATCATCATATTGAAACGTTCAAATGCCTCATGGAACATTTCACCATGTTGTTGTTGAAAACTCCTCAACCCCTTCCTAGCATCGTTTGTTCTTTTGAGCGGTATAAAATCCGTCTAGGAAAATTTGTTGCATCTCCGCCCAAGTATAAATAGATGTTGAAGGCAAAGTGTAGAACCACTTCTTTGCCTTGTCCTCCAAAGAAAATTGAAACAGGACTAACTTGACATCATCAGCCGAAAAACCTTGACTCCCAAGAGTATTGCAAATTGAGTCATAGGCCTCTAAGTGGAAATACGGTTCTTCCGTTGCTAGCCCTTAATATTTCGGTAAACTTTGCAAAGAATTTGTTCTCACTTCAAAGGTTCTCCCTTGGTTATTGTGAGGGATAACCACTGGTGAAGGGTTTTGAGTAATTATCGGCCTAAAATGAGCTTCAATTCCCCGTGCATGTTCCCTAAGATGCTTTCTAGGAACACCCAACCGACCCCTTGGACGAATAGGACCCATTGGTCTTGGTATATGCCCTTGTGGTGCGAATGGTTGTTGAAATTGTTGTTGTGGCATCGGTGGATGTTGAATTGGCCTTTGGAATTGTGGTTGTGCATTTTGTGGTCGGACTTGTTGCAATGGTGTAGGGCGTTGCATTGGTGGTCCTTGTGGCCTCGGCCGAATATGTTATGGTATGAGTTGTTGTTGTTGTGGCATTCCACCGACACTTGCCATCCCTTGAGATTGGCTTTGCACATAACCGAACTCTCCTTGATCACCATAACCCCCATAAGCATACACGTCTTCATCATAGCCCTCAAAATCTTCGTATCCTTCCTCATATCCATTTCCCCCTATACCCGAAGTTTGCCCAAATGGAAGGGTCGAGTATTGAAAGCCCGATTGGTTCGATGGTCTAAATGTTGAAGTTGCATGAACGACAGTTGAACCTTGGGGTAATGTATATGTTGAGGATGATTGACCTGAAACTGGGAAGAAATGAGTGAGTGGTGGAATCGTAGTTGAAGGGTTAAAGGAAAGTGAAGGTTCTTCTTGAGTGGTAATGGGTTGGGTGATGTTGGTTGGTGTAACATTGTGAGGTTGAGTAGGAATTGTAGTGGAGTTTGGTATAGTGGTGTTTGGTGATGGTTGTGTGGAAGTAGGTATAAATGATGAGGTCGTTTGACCCGTTGTGGGTGGTAATTGAGATTCTTGCATGATGTTTCGTGGTGTAATGGGTGATGTAGGTGAACCAATGATTCTGTTTTCTCTTAGTAAAACTCTGTTTTGCCTTAGTGTTCTTTCGATTTCCAGATCAAATGAAAATGGTGACAACTTGTGAGAGCCTCTAGTATGCATGCACCTGTAGAACCTGCACACTAAACACACCAGTGTAAACCCGAAAATAACAAAGCAAAACTAAAAAAACTGACACAAGTTGCGCACAACTCCCCGGCAATGGTGCCAAAATTTGACGTGTTTGTCGTGGTACACGCAAATTTAATCCAATTACAACTAATGAGCTAGTGGTAAGTGGGTATCGAACTCAAGGAGTATGTGGAAAATGTGTTGATTTTATAGCTTTGCACCTTAACTAAAATTAACCTAATTTGCAAAAAGTAAATATCAATAATTTGGATTGTTTGATTTTAAAACTAAATTAACTAAATAACTTCAAATCAATGGTTGGTTGTAAAACAGATTAGGAAAACAATGACCATCTTAGGATTCAGTTTCTTTTAACAATTGTGTGAAATTCCAACTAGAAAAAGTTACATAGACATAACTCGTGCATAAATAATCGAAGTGATAAAAGGGAACAAAGTACTCGGATTTTATAAACACGAGGTTGTTTCCCGATGATCAATTAATCAATAACCAACCCTAACCCTTCCCGTGATATCTCGATTGCCAACGGCACCAAGAACGTACGATTGAGACTAGAAATTGCACTATCAATTAACAAACTACAATCAATTACTCATACACCATGATAATCAAAGCAACACAATGTTATCATTCTAGAAATTCAGAAATAAACACACAAAAGTTCAAGAGAAACCTTCACCTAAGATGATCACCGAAAGTTTTAGCCAGACATAGCTTGGTGAATCATCATAACAATAAGTTTAGTGTTCATACCAATCGAAAACATAAACCGAATGTTAGAAATTGTTTGGAACCAAGTACAATCAGCCAAAATCGCCCCCTAGTTGCAGAGAAACTATCCAATGATGAGATAAGTGAAAAGACACCCCAAAAACTGATTAAATGAGGCAGTTACGATTTCTGTCGCAGCCTCCACCGTAACTTACGGTGCCACCGTAAGTTACGGTGGACATCAAAGTGTTACGGTGGGGGAAGCCTGTGTTACGGTGGAGGACAAGTCACATTTCAGGGCCACCGCAAATTACGGTGGCCACCGTAATTTACGGTGGCACCCTGAATGTTATGATTTGTTTCTTCATTTCTTTCACGCACAACTCGTTCAACTCCAAACCGTCCAAAGATGCATTTTATCCCTTTTAAGCTCCCGAACTGCACCTGAAACATAAGAAACCGTAGTTATCTAATTCAAGATAATTACACAATCAAATGAGGGATAAACTTATCTTTTAACATCATAAAGGGTTGTCCTATGGACCACCCGTCAGGCAACGAGGTTATTAGTTGATAGCGCTATTAGGTTTGGCACCCTCACACCGTACTGGGGAGGACGGGCGTGAACTAATTACCTTAAAGCATGACCAGTGTTTTGATAGAGACGCTGGGGTTTGGCAAATAAATCTTGTAGCCATATGTGGTAATCGAGTTAATAACAACATCAAATCAATTCATTGAACTGTGTTATACTCATATCTGGTAACTAAACGCGTTAACAAAACTTTGAACTCACCAGCGTTGTCTGACACACTTGTCTGCATGCTTGCAGGTCGTTAGGTTTCTGATTATGGACTTGCTATCTGGGAGTGCTGGAGTGGTCATGGATCGAGACTCTTGGATATTTGATACATTGGTTTTGAACACTTATTTCTAAACAGTTGTTTAACAATTTACTATATGCTTCCGCTGAATGTTTTCTTTGGTTTCAACTTATGACTTGGATTTATCTTATGCAATGAATCGAATGTTTTATTTAAATATTTATTACTGGTTCAATGTGATTGGTGGCTTGGATCCTGGTACGTCACACGTCCCGCGGTGATTCCGCATGTGGTATTTTGGGGTTGTGACACGACAGGTTAAGAAGCTTCGAAGAAAGCATGTGCCGATCGTAAAAGTGAAATGGGATGCCCGTAGAGGCCCAGAATATACGTGGGAAAAATCATGTCCAATGTAGTAAATCTCGAGGTCGATATTTCTTTTAAGGGGGTGAGGATGTAACACCTCGGAAAAATCATGTCCAATGTAGTAACGACACGTGTCATAAGCTTTAAAGGTGTAATGAATTGATTTCGAGGGACTGAAGTCGACAAACGGAGAAAACATATATGTGAAAGGATCCAAAGTGTCAACATTTGAAAATTTTGCCTTTCGATAACTCTACGTGATGTTTATACCCTTAAACGGGTAAATCTTGAAATGTATGAAGCCGTTCGTGAAAGAAAGTGGAAGTTTACAAGACGCGAGGGTTAAATATGTCAACATGTTAAGTTAATACCTCTGAGTGACCTTTTAACAAACCCGGAGCTTTGTAATGATTAATTATACTTCCAAGAATAACTGACGAAAATTTCACGAGGTTTCCATATCGTTTGATATAAATACGTTAACTTTCGTAAATAAAGGGTTAGAAGCATCAAGGAGGCAAAACTTGTGTTTTCAGTTATCGTTTATCAAAACTGGACCTAATGATGTTTGGTTATATCTTATGGATCATCAAAATATAAGTTTTATGGGTTAAATGTGCTTGAAATGAAAGTTATTACGTTTTAAAAGGTCCAGGGGGTGAAACTGTCAAGTTTGAACCTGGTTTAGCTGGTAACCATCATGGTAGCGTCGCGCCACACCCTCACCCTTCTGCCGTCTCGCGACGCGGCGGCATGATCTGATCAGAAACATGCACAGGTGCAGGTTACTGCACCTCTCTTATTCAATACAGCCATGCACTCACAAGAACTCGAATCTAGGGACTGTTGCTGGTATTGTAAAATCTCTTAAACACATGTATGCCTCAAATTTCACCTGGGGACACCTGCTTTGATCTTAGAACCAGCCAAAAACCTATATGAAGGGGCCATGTTTGGAGCTCATTCCTTACACTTCAAAATTTTCAAACTCTCAATCTCTAAAGCATTCAAACTCATTCTCTGGAGCATCCTGACTTGGAAGGAAGCTCTCTTAGTCTAATTTTTCGTGCTAAGGACTCTTGTAAGTGTTCTTAGCTTCTATAATTAAGTTTTCATTAGTGTAATGACCAAAAGTCAAAGATATCGTAATTACACTTTGACTTTGTGATTAATCACTAATGGTCCAGACATTATTCGAATTGAAAGTGGCTATGTGTTGGTAATTATGTAGGTGTTAAACCCTTAAAAGGGCACCTCCTAATTATCACGTTATCTCAGTCAATTGTCGGGTCAAACTACTTAACAGAAAGGTCAAACAAGTCAGTTTTTGCAAAATAAATTACAACTGATAATGTAGAAGCTATAAATTACATTTTATCACTTAAACAACTTGTTAAATAATATAAGAACATGTTTAGGCATGTTCAACCCGACAATTCTGAGTATTAGGCTCGGTTCGCAACCGAAAGTCGCAAAAGTAGACTTTTGCTTTGACTTTCAGTTCTGATCCGATTTAGTATAGTTTAGATATGCCTTAGGGTTCCTTTGGGACCACATTACATGTTAGTATAACCCTCTGAGATTATATTATATGGTTCCATAGAAATCTGAATCATTTGCATGTTCTAGTAAATGCTAAAAAATCGACCATTATGCCCTTTTTATACAAAAACGAGATTTTTGAAAATGTGAGAGGACAAAAATCTTTATTACTGATTTATAAGCATGTCCTAAAAATTTGATACGTTATTTGTGTTACCATGTTTATGTGTGAATACGTTGAATCTGATGTTTATCGTTCAATAATCGTGATATGTAGTTAGGATTATTCGATGGGGTCTTGAATATTCTTGTGTTTCCCCATGATTACTGATTGGTTAATATGATGAGCAGATGATGATTGAATAACTGTTTAGACCGTGATGATTATGTGAGTATGCAAATTGTTAAGGCCCTTGCTGTTTGATTAATTGGGAACTGGATGTTTGACTGTGGATCATGATATAAATGTTGATGACGATTAGGGTCTTTGTTCATGATTAGAAAATAATTGGTTGAGCTGTTTGGAGAAACCGTCAAGTTGTTACAACAATTACGGCCGAAACTGATGAACTGTTAGGGATGGTCGGCGAAACATAGGCCGACGAAACATTGACCTTTCGTCAGCAAACAATTCGACGAAACTCCTTAGAGTTTCGCCATTGGGAGTTTCGCCGCCCAGGAGTACTGCACAACAGTCTGTGGTTTTGAGCATGTAACATAATGGAAAAATATGTCACTGTCTGTCGATGATGCTAGTAAAGACTATGAAAAACATGATTTGTCTGTTATGAGTAGTACACACTTAACTGTTGAGAACTGTTGTAAATCATTCATGTGAAATCCGGATTCGTTGAGGTTGAATAACTATTTATGCGCTATTTGGTGATTGTTATTTGAACACACAATATGATAACAATTCATGCGAATGTAAACTTATTACGTGTACATGAACACCATAGGCTTCGATTAACTAGTGTGATCAAGTAACTAATCAAACCGAGCAAACCAAGGTGAGTTCACTGCTCTTTTCCAAGCATGCATCCCGGGGAGGGATATCGGGTAATGTTCCGGGGAGGAATGTCAGGTTATTGGGATGTTTGTTATTACACTCATTTTCTATCATATAAGACCCCTTACATCTACCGATAGTTGCCGGGGAAGCAACGAGGTTATTAGTTAATAGCGCTATTAGGTTTGGCACCCTCACACCGTATCGGGGAGGACGGCCATGAACTAATTACCTTAAAGCATGACCAGTGTTTTGATAGAGACACTGGGGTTCGGCAAATAAATCTTGTAGCCATATGTGGTAATCGAGTTAATAACAACATCAAATCAATTCATTGAACTGTGTTATACTCATATCTGGTAACTAAACGCGTTAACAAAACTTTGAACTCACCAGCGTCGTCTGACACACTTGTCTGCATGCTTGCAGGTCGTTAGGTTTCTGATTATGGACTTGCTATCTGGGAGTGCTGGAGTGGTCATGGATCGAGACTCTTGGATATTTGATACATTGGTTTTGAACACTTATTTCTAAACAGCTGTTTAACAATTTACAATATGCTTCCGCTGAACGTTTTCTTTGGTTTCAACTTATGACTTGGATTTATCTTATGCAATGAATCGAATGTTTTATTTAAATATTTATTACTGGTTCAATGTGATTGGTGGCTTGGATCCTGGTACGTCACACGTCCCGCGGTGATTCCGCATGTGGTATTTTGGGGGTGTGACACGACAAGTTAAGAAGCTTCGAAGAAAGCATGTGCCGATCGTAAAAGTGAAATGGGATGCCCGTAGAGGCCCAGAATATACGTGGGAAAAATCATGTCCAATGTAGTAAATCTCGAGGTCGAGATTTCTTTTAAGGGGGTGAGGATGTAACACCTCGGAAAAATCATGTCCAATGTAGTAACGACACATGTCATAAGCTTTAAACGTGTAATGAATTGATTTCGAGGGACTGAAGTCGACAAACGGAGAAAACATATATGTGAAAGGATCCAAAGTGTCAACATTTGAAAATTTTGCCTTTCGATAACTCTACGTGATGTTTATACCCTTAAACGAGTAAATCTTGAAACGTATGAAGCCGTTCATGAAAGCAAGTGGAAGTTTACAAGTCGCGAGGGTTAAATATGTCAACATGTAAAGTTAATACCTCTGAGTGACCTTTTAACGAACCCGGAGCTTTGTAACGATTAATTATACTTCCAAGAATAAGTGACAAAAATTTCACGAGGTTTCGATATCGTTTGATATAAATACGTTAACTTTCGTAAATAAAGGGTTAGAAGCGTCAAGGAGGCAAAACTTGTGTTTTCAGTTATCGTTTATCAAAACTGGACCTAACGATGTTTGGTTATACCTTATGGATCATCAAAATATAAGTTTTATGGGTTAAATGTGCTTGAAATGAAAGTTATTACGTTTTAAAAGGTCCATGGTGTGAAACTGTCAAGTTTGAACCTGGTTTAGCTGGTAACCATCATGGTAGCGTCACGCCACACCCTCACCCTTCTGCCATCTCACGACGCGACGGCATGATCTGATCAGAAACATGCACAGGTGCAGGTTACTGCACCTCTCTTCTTCAATACAGCCATGCACTCACAAGAACTCGAATCTAGGGACTGTTGCTGGTATTGTAAAACCTCTTGAACACATGTATGCCTCAGATTTCACCTGGGGACACCTGCTTTGATCTTAGAACCAGCCAAAAACCTATATAAAGGGGCCATGTTTGGAGCTCATTCCTTACACTTCAAAATTTTCAAACTCTCAATCTCTAAAGCTTTCAAACTCATTCTCTGGAGCATCCTGACTTGGAAGGAAGCTCTCTTAGTATAATTTTTCGTGCTAAGGACTCTTGTAAGTGTTCTTAGCCTCTGTAATTAAGTTTTCATTAGTGTAATGACCAAAAGTCAAAGATATCGTAATTACAGTTTGACTTTGTGATTAATCACTAACGGTCCAGACATTATTCGAATTGAAAGTGGCTATGTGTTGGTAATTATGTAGGTGTTAAACCCTTAAAAGGGCACCTCCTAATTATCACGTTATCTCAGTCAATTGTCGGGTCAAACTACTTAACGGAAAAGTCAAACAAGTCAGTTTTTGCAAAATAAATTACAACTGATAATGTAGAAGCTATAAATTACATTTTATCACTTAAACAACTTGTTAAATAATATAAGAACATGTTTTGGCATGTTCAACCCGACAGTTCTGAGTATTAGGCTCGGTTCGCAACCGAAAGTCGCAAAAGTAGACTTTTGCTTTGACTTTCAGTTCTGACCTGATTTAGTATAGTTTAGATATGCCTTAGGGTTCCTTTGGGACCACATTACATGTTAGTATAACCCTCTAAGATTATACTATATGGTTCCATAGAAATCTGAATCATTTGCATGTTCCAGTAAATGCTAAAAAATAGACCATTATGCCCTTTTTATACAAAAACGAGATTTTTGAAAATGTGAGAGGACAAAATTCTTTATTACTGATTTATAAGCATGTCCTAAAAATTTGACATCAGTTTATGGCCTCAAATGGAAGTTATGCAAGATATCGTAAAACGAAAGGTTTTTGTTAATTAAATGGCGTTTTCAGCATAAATCATATTTAAACCCAAATTTTGGCACCAAACTTCCTACCCACTGTTATTATATAATATTTATGGATTTTTGGAATTTTGTACCAAATTTTATACTGACCATAACATAGAGTTCTTGCATGGACTCGGTAATTGACGATAATACCCTTTTCATTAATAAAATGAGTTTTGTGCATCATTTGCATGTCAAACCTTTTTCTACTAATTTTATATATTAAATAAAATATTTTAAGCAATTAAGACTGATCAAAATCTCAGATTTTCTTAAACATATCAAATATCGTCAAATATCGACTTTTATGCGAATTAGGCGCATAGTATGGTTTAAAACCATATTTAGCACCTAAGACTTGTTACCTACTGATTTTATAAATAAATTTTTATACTTTAACAGTAAGTATAAGTTTTGAATTCAGATTTCCAAATTTGACCTTAAAGCTTATGTGAAATGACCAAAATGCCCATACGGTGCATAGTTTTGTCATAAAAGATAAAGCTCACATATGTATGATATCTTACTGATGTAACTTCCTAAAATTAATATTTTTACTGTATAATTTAGACCAGAACCTCAGTTTACTATTTAACCTCTTTTGTAAACTTTAAAATGACCAAAATACCCTTACGGGGCTTAAATTGGTTTTAAATTCGTTTTGGGCATAATGGAAGATATCATACCGATATCATATCATATTTTAAAGCATATTAACTTGTAGAACTTTTACATGACTCATTCGGCTACCCGTTATGCATATATGCGTTCGGTACAGTTTATGTAATTAGTTTGCATAAATTAACCGAAACGGGTCAAAACTTATCATTTTTACTTCAAATTCCAGAATGTATTTAGTTTACCCATTATATACAAGTCTTCATACTTGTCTGGTCTAAATAACATTCTAATCTGGTCACCGCTTAATCTTGCGTTTTATACCGTAAACTTTTCTTTAAAAACTAACCAGTCAAAGTTACAACTTAAATAAGACCCGTTAGGAATCTAATAGAATATTTAAACTTTCGTTCCAGATTAGTAGCCCAGTAAAAGCTCCCTGTACTTGCTGATTTGAAAATACTACTCAGAATAAAATTACTTTAGCTCAGGTAAATACTTTTAACTTACTTTCCCTTATACGGGCTTGGGATACGGTAAATTATTACCGCTTGGTCGGGTATTGAATATTTAATCGATTAGTGGTTAAATCATTGAGATAACCCGTTTTAATTTGTTTTGTTTGATACAAAGCCCTTTGGGGGTTAATATGACCGTGTCCTGAATATCCTCGGCTCATTCATTTGAAATGGCCACGTCTTAAGCACGGGGTGTAGGCATACACCTGACTGTTGCGTATTGAAAAATGGTATCTCACTCGTAAGGAAACTTCTTGTGGGCCTATACTTGTGGTGTGTCTATTAATCTTGTCTCGTTTCTATATCGGGTCCTGAACGTACGACAAACATATAAATCTGTATACAATATTATTTTTAATAATTGTCCCAAGTTATAAAAGATTTTATGCCTTGTGCATCCAAACCAATTTTATAAATACTTTTTAAAAAGTGGCAGTTGATTGTATTTAACATTGTAAACTGACGTATTTTTCAAAAAGATTAAGTGCAGGTACTATACGAAATGGGCTGGAAACTCCTGAGTATTATTAAAGAGTCTTGCAAGCTTTTAATACTTTAAGTCTGTTGAACAATGTTTACTTTCTGTTTTAGATCCTCCTGTGGATCCACTTACAACCGTTGTATAATATATTATGTTACTTTCAAATTCGGTTTGTAATATTATTTTAGACTTCCGTTGTGCATTAAACTGTGATTAATTGTCTATGATGATATCAACTACGTCACGATACTCCCCACCGGGCCCACCTGTAATATGTGGAAATATCGGGGTGTGACACAAGATCTCCAATCCATCAATCGGTTCTGATTCAGACAGAAGAAGTTCAACATCAAACACCTCAACAAGAATCTACATCAAATAAAACGGCAACACCACAACAACGAGTATCTGGTCTTATTTTTTCAGATATTCCTAATATTAATCTTGGTTCTGGACCAGTGAGCTTGGAAGATGTTCCTGATATGTCATTCTTCGATGATAACATAACAAAGGCTGTGGAAGATAGAGTTTCAAAGTTTGAGGAACAAAAAGATGCTTCCGATGAGAAAGTAAAGATCTTAGAAGCAGAGAATGTGGTTTTGAAGAATGAAGTTAAAGCGTTGAATGAAAAGGTTGCAAGTCTTGAAGCCGGGAATGTTGCACTTTACGAAAGTTGTTCAAGGCTTAGTGACTACGAATGAATAGTTGTCTACTTCGAACTATGTTGATGTCAGAGAATGAAATATTAAAGAAGAATGAAATATTAAAGAAGATGGTTAATGATCACGAAGCAGACAAGAAGCTTAATCAAAACAGATGAAAATGTTGTATGCTGCTTTTGAAAGAAAAATGGGAACAAGCGTTGAGGCTGATTACGATCAAGTGGAAATCCATAGAGCTGAGGCTCGGGGGATAGAAGGAGAAAAGAAAGCAGCTGAGGCGGCCAAAGATAAAGGAAAGCAGAAAATCGTCGAGTACAGTAGCGATGACGATGATGAAGATCTGATGGAGATGTTGGGTATAACTGATTAATCTTTCAAGTTTTATTTCGAAGAAGAGTTAGAGAAGATAAACCCTAATGAAGCTGAAAGTTACGTTTTCAAGAATGTTGCTGAAGCGAAATATTTCGAAAGCGTCATCGTGGAGGATGATACTGAATCCGATAATGATGAGTCGTGTTGTTATTCTAGAGAAGGATCAGAGGACTTCCCGATGTTTGCGGAATTGTTCTCAACTCACAACGAAGACGAGCTTCGAAGGAGGGTGGAAGAAAGAGTTCGAGATGAAGGTATTCCTAAGACGATGTCGAAAGAAGAACTCAGAGAAGAAAGGAAGAAGTGGTTTAAGCCAGCTCCAAATGAAAGAAAGTTCAAAAGACCACTTAAATTCTTTACTCGACATCCAGATCAATCATTGGGAGATATTATGTCATGGGGATACTTAGAAGATCTAAAAGTTTATGCAATCAAGAGGGAGTACGAGGTGCAATACTTCAAGTACCTGAAGGACTTAAAGACGTTACCATGGTGGGATATTGAAGAACTTGTTCAAACAAAGTAGATTCAACAATGTTTATGGGGTCCTGAGGTACGAATGCATGAGTCAAGACTTTGGGGGGTTATCAAACATCAAGCGATGAATGGTTTTCGCGATTGGAAACCACATTTCCCAAAGAAGATAGTGAAGATTAAACCGGTAACTGGTGAAAAAGATGTTACTCTTCACATAAAGAGACAGTGGTGTTTGAAGAACATGCCACTCAAAACGATGGAGCAAGACTTCTATACTGAATTCAAAGGGTGGTATATGATCCAAAGACGTGTGAAGCGGTTATCTCTTTGCGTAACGAAGAAACATGGATGTTGAGAGGAATATGCATGCTTTATCCTATGTGGTTGGTTAACTGTTCTAAGAAGGATATAGAATGCTTGTTTTTCAACAAGATATGGTTCTTACCTGAAGACAAAGAACAAGAATTGCAATTTTAAAAGTTAATCAATCTTTGCTTTGAAAAAGACATCAACTCTGGGCAATACTGGAATTCAAATTGAAGAGATTTAGAAAGAGAAGAATTTTTTAAGGAAGAACGACAAAAGGAGTTGATCAACAAAAAGACAAAAAGAGCAGCTATTATTGCAAGTTTGAAGTTTCCAAACAAGCTAGTTGCTACAGATCAAACTCTAATAGAAAAAGAAGAAAGAAAGTCAGAATTACAAAGTTCTCCGACTCCAATGTTTTAACCAGAGAATGGTGGATGAAAAAAGGAAGATTTGAGAGGAGAGCAAAGCATGAAGAACAGAAGAGAAGAACGTAGAGCTTGAAGACTGAACGTGGTGACTGCGGCTACATCCAAGGAGGAGTCTGTGAATGCATATGTCTGCAGCCTTCGTCATGTGTCTAGTTTAGTTTTGTTATGTATTGAAATGTATGTGTTAGAATGTATATCGCATCGAAAAGGTCGGATTTTAATGTAAATGTCCCTTTCGCACGAAAGACTCTTTCGTGTGAGAGGGCCATCAAATCCTTTTCGTGCGACACGACTCACTCGTCCTTACTGGTTTCGGGCGACTGGACTCGCCTATAAATAGGGATGTTGGGTCATTCATTTGTAACTTTTTGCAACTTGAGGCGAAGCTTTGCCAAACTAAATTCTCGGCTTTGTACGTGCATTATATCAATAGAATCAGTGTTCAATCGGTATCTCTGTGTGTTAGTCATCTTGCTACACAAATTCCGCGCTTGATATGAAGACTTTCTGACCGGTTGGAGCATTTGGGAACCCGAAACGGTCCTCACATGATGATTGAGCTCAATACAAGTAGTCGCTAGTGTGTGTTTTAGAGAGTATTCGAGAGTTGCTAAGTGTGCGAGTAGTGAATTAATTGGCTAATCAACTCATCATCCCCTAAATATGATTAGAAACTATCTAACTAACTAAACGAAAAAGAAGGAAGCTCCCACGATCGTCCATAACGGCTAATCCCTCTTCTACACGTGTTTTATTCCAAGCATATTCAACGAGATTCCAGCTTGCCCAAGTCCAACCAATTTTCTTGCATCAAACTACAATAGCATATTGAAGACAAGTATTAGAAACCGTTACAAGGACTAAGGATCCTTGATCCTTCCAATACCCGTTGTACATTTTAAGGATGACATATCCAGGATACACGGAAGGATCACTGATCCATAAGAAATTAAAACCAGTCCTAACAATTCCCCCAATATGGCGGTGTGTGATATATCACAGCTGTCATATTGCCTTAAATTCAAACTAGCTGTTAGGGGTATACGACGGGACTCGCTCAGGCTATAAACCATCATAGCGATTTATAGGGAAACATATAACTTCCCTTTCTTTTATATCCGCAGAGTCATTATCATAAATCCTCACATCGGTCTCATAATCTAGGTACATCTCTCTTTCTTCTTTCTTTCTTTTCTTTTTGAAATTTTTTGAATTCCGGCAACTACACATACTCGTTCCTCACCGTAATCTGGCTCTAAGAAGTCCGATGATATACCTAAATCACAAAACCTGCTAAAGGACCCTTCTACTGAGATCTGTAAGTTCACGGATCCGGAAATCCAGAACCTCAAGTCCTGTTTTCCTCCGGAAACCATTTTCCGATCCTTTGACCCGTCTGTACGAAGCGACGTCGTGTCAAAAACCTGGATCTGTCGTGTCAGAAACCTGGATCTGTTTTCCTGCACTCTCCTTTCTCCTAGGGTTTTCATACCCTTTTCCTTCCTTGACCCAGAACTTCTTCAAGCACACCGACATTAGCTATAGCCAGGCTATGCCGATGTTAAGTAGAGCTTTGTTCACCATAGAGGAGATCATCGAAAAAAAAAGGGTTGTAGTTTGATCTTCCTGGGTTAGCTTACCACATGAGTGTAAATTCACGTTTACTCTATTTACATTTAGTTTTTGTTTGTTTGACATGTTTTAAAGCCCCCACCGCAATGCGGGAGACATAATACAAGTGTATACTAATGATGTATTAACATAACAAATAGTCTTTCTGATTCGGAAAGATGATTTTTTTTGTTACATGTGAAAGTGAAATATAGATTTTTGTTGGATGTGTTAAAAAGTCAGTTCAAAATTATAGGTTGTTTTATTACACACCAATGGTTATTCAACTAAACAATCATCGCCATGGTCATTTAAATGTGGTCTTCGCTCAAGTTGGGATGCGGCGGGTGGTGTTAGTGATGTGGAATCCCAAGGATTTGTGATCCGATGCACTAGCGGTTGTGATTGCGTGGTATGGCGGTAGTGAATAATAATAATAATAATAATAATAATAATAATAATAATAATAATAATAATAATAATAATAATAATAATAATAATAATAATAATAATAATAATAATAATAATAAAATAATAATATTTGTGGTAGCAGAAGTACTAGTACTTGAGTTTTAAATACTTACATATTTATACTTTAATTTGTTCTATATTAGCTTCAAAATTATGTAATTATATGTTTATACGTTATATTTGAAGTATGCCAATTAGATATGCTTTTAAATGTATGTGCACTTCATATAAGGAAATTCATGTTGAACCATGTAACAATTTACTTATTACACATTTTAAATTTGTATGCTAACTAGTTGGTTACCATTTACACTTCGTGGTAGGTTCGAAACATAGATAAAAATAAGCAAATTGCAAACCTGACGATGAAAAAACCATGTCACGACGATATATTTGAACACGGAAAAGTTACCCCGTTGTATATGAAAGTCAAGTTATTTGAACAAAATTTACACCAAAACGTATATAAAGATAAACATGACAGTTGTGCATAAGTTGCTTTAAACATAGATAAAAAAACACGTTGCAATGGTGTTTTTGGATATGAGCGTCGGATGGTTTATAAAACCGAAAGGTTTAAAAAAACATTTAGAACAACAGGTCGATTTAAAAACAACGTTCAGAAAATTCACAAAAAAAATCACGTTGCAATGGTGTATTTAGAGATAAGTAGACAGACGGTTTAGAAAATGTTTTAAACAACCAATCGGTTTAAAACAACGTTAAGAAAATTCACGTTGAAATGTAGATAAAATAACTCGTGTGGAGACTTTATAAAAAAACTAAAACCCATAAGAATCACGTACCAGGAAAATTCGTTAAAAACTCAAAATTCTAATTGTATTAAAGTTCAGGGGTTGTAATGAAAATTGATTAAAGAAAAAAAATGAAAAATACAATTTTGTTAAAGTTAAGAGGTCCAATGTTAAAGTTATTAAAGATCAAAAGGTGTAAACAAAAATAAAACATTAAAAGATTGCTATTCATTGGGGCTGACAATTTCAGACACGAACACAAAAACATGATATGAAATGACACGATCTTAACAGGCTTGTCTTTGACCCTTATGAGGTTTCGTGTCTTAAACATGTCGACATGATAAGACGTGTTAATTTTCACGTCGTGTTCGCGTTTACCTATTTCATGTTCGTGTTATAACAGGTCGTATCTGACACGATATGCCAACCCCATACTCCAGATTCCACCCCTCCAGGGCGAGTTTGTATTTTAACAAGTTGTGTTCGTGTCTTAACAAGTCGTATGATACGCTTGTAAGTTTTTTCATGTCTTAACAGGTTGTATACGTGTTACCAGATAATTATCAGGTTCGCATTCATGTTTGGAAAAACTGACACGATAAGATTTCATGTCGTGTTCGTGTTTACCTGTCTCGCGTTCATGCTTTAACAGGTCGTGTCTGACACGGTATGTCATCCCTACTATTCATAAGCATCTATTATGATTGTTGAAGTTGTCGCTATTTACATCATATAAGCTAGCAACAAGCTGATGCTTTGAGGTGTTGTACCCCATATTTTAGGGGTTTTTCAAAAAAATAAAAAAAAATGAATTGATATTTTACTTTAAACCCAAAACTACTTAAGTTTATAATTTTAACCCAAAAGTTTTTAGTTTTTTTCAATTTAACGTAACAACTTTTTACTTTCAACTTTGATCCCTTATGTTTTGCATATTTTGCAAAAGTTTTCGTTTTACGTTTAGTTCTAAATTTTGCGAGTTAACACGGCATAAAGTGTGTGCGTGGTTCAACGATTTTACGTTTTGTTATACGCTTCGTTCTAAATTTTGCGAGTTAACATGACACAACGTACGTGTGTGGTTCAGTGTATTTACGTCGTCTATTTTTTTCCCATTTAACAAGTTCGTCACAATGCACGAGTCCTAAATAGAGTTAGTTATTATTTTCCAGTTTTATATGTTGCTCTAATTTCTCCACATTAAGATGCTGCAACTTCAATGTTGGTTGTCATTGGCTGTAGTGTGACATTGGTGTTGTTTGTCACGGTTTTATGTCTCCGCCACAGCGCAGAGACTTAATACTAGTTATTATTATATATTAGTGGAAGTGTCATTGGAGGCTTTGTCATAAAGGAAAACCCTTTAAATGTTTGAATAGGAGGTTAAGACGTTCAATTTCTATAGAGCGCATCATTTACACATTAAGGCGTTAGTAAAAAATATGTACTAGAAATAAGTATTATGCTGTTATACCAAAAGAAAGTAAACTAATAAGGTTTTATCAATTGATTTATAATTTTATTATAACTAGAATTACGACCTGCCACAATGCGGCGGAGATTCTTTAGTTATAATTAAGTCGATTTAGGATCCGCAAGTTATGTTGAACCTGTCAAACAGGGAAAAAAATAGACGATGTAAAAACGTTCACCCACACACGCACGTTGCGTCGTGTTAACTCGCAAAATTTAGAACGAAACGTAAAAATGTTAAACCAAAGACGCACGTTGCGATGTGTTAAGTCACAAAATTTAGAACGAATCATAAAGCGAAAAATTTGCGAAAAATGAAAACTATAAAGGACCAAAGTTGAAAGTACAAAAAGTTGTGAGGATAGATTGAAAAAAAAATAAAAAGTTTTGGGTTAAAAGTAAAAAAACAAATAGCTTTGGGTTAAAAGTAATTTATTAAATACTTTTGGGTGAAAAGTAAAAAACAATCAATTTTTTTTAAAAAAAACCCAAAGCTAAGGTTACAACAACTATATGCATAGCCATTTTTTCTTTGAAAACCCCCAAGGACATAAAACTGTGCCAAATAGCATCAATGCCACATTACCGCGATGACCACTAACATTGAAGTTACGGCGTGTTTATGTGAAGAAATTAGATCAAAACGTTAAACATGAAAATTAATAACTATGTCGATCTAGGACCCGCACGTTATGTCGAACTTGTCAAATGGGGAAATAATATACGATGTAAAAACGTTGAACCACACACGCACATTGCGTCATGTTAACTCACAAAGTTTAGAACGAAACGTAAAAACATTACACCACACACGCACCTTGTGATGTGCTAACTCACAAAATTTAGAACGAAGCATAAAGCGAAAAAATTGCAAAAAATAAAAACTATAAAGGACTAAAGTTGAAAGTCAAAAAAGTTGTGAGGATAGATAGTAAAAGATAAAAAGTTTTAGATTAAAAGTAAAAAAAAATAGTTTTGGATTAAAAGTAATTTAGCAAATACTTTTGGGTGAAAAGTAAAAAAAATCAATTTTTTTTTTTTTTTGAAAATCTCCTAAAGGATACAAGACATATATGTATAAAAAAGTTGCTTATTTATAGTGTTTTAATTTAATATATTGTGGATCTGTTGATTTTATTATTTTTTTAACAGTAAGGAACGATGTATCAACCACTGTAACACCGGGTGTTGTGGCCAAGGTTGACTACTCGACCGTCGCTAGCCTCTTAGCTCTCCCAGATGCACGGAAACCCGACCTCCACTCACTCGAAGGCACGACAGTGGAATAATCGGTAAAACCTCGCATCCCATCCAAGACAAACCGATGCCACCCGTATTCGCCCTTCACCTGGATGCCGCATAAAATAATAGAGAGAGTGAGAGTCGAACATGGGTTACAAGGAATATCAAACCTTTCCCCAACCACTCCACCACTACCTTATTGGCACTCTTGATTTTATTCGACCCCAAAAGACCAAAATCTTTTTGTTTTGAAGGACAACGAACGACGTGCTAACCACCGTGACATTAGACGTTGTGGCCAATGTCGACTGCTCGACCGCCGCCAACCCTTTGGCTCTCCCGGATGCGCGGAAATCTGAACTCCACCCGCCCGAAGGCACGACAATGGAATAATCAGTAAAACCTCGCCTCTCATCCAAGATGAACTGACGCTACCGCCCTTCAGCTGGATACCGAAGAAAATAATAGGGAGAGTGAGAGTCAAACCAAGGTCACAAAGAATACCAATTTTTTCTCCAACCACTCCACCACTACCTTATTGGCAAAGAAAAGACCAAGATCTTAACAAATTTCTTTTATTTCTGTCGTCTATGAAACTTGAACCCAAAACCTCTCCCTCTTAAGTGTTTAAAGGTTTTGACTTTTTCAATGGATCACCACCAGATCGATAATAAAATCTTTAACTTAACCAAATCAGAAAAAGCATAATATGGGTCCTTTTCAATAAATGAATCCAAAAGTATAATATGGGCCCTTTTCAATAAATGTTTTTTTGAAAATGATCAATGGGGTCAATGCTCCCTTTCAATTTAAGGTGGCCCATAGGAAATGATTGAGTCTATGATTATGGGTCCCTATAATTAAAAAAAACTAGTAGACCCTCCTAGAATAAATATCATAGCATTATGAAGAAATGCATGTGAGGTATTTCCAACGTGGGATACAACATACGTGGTATTGTGTCCCTGCTGATTGTATGTTGTCCACTTCGCGTATGCAAACACTACTTGCATAATATTATAAAATATAACACGATATTTTATATCTTATAAATATGTTTTTTCACAAGGTGTTGTGTTAATCATGCATTTACTTTTTTAGAGTTATATAGTGCACACCATTTTGATTAACTTTACTTTGTCATCAAAACCCTGTAGTCTATTAGTGGAACTAAAACTCCACCAAATGTCATCACTAAAATTAGGAGTGAGAATTGTGTAGGTAAATTATACAGTATAGATTAATTTGTGAGACATTGCCAGTGGCGGATCCAGTCCTGTTTTGTGGGTTCACATGAACCCACTCGATTTAGAATAAACTAGTAAGAACTTTGTATGATTTGGAAAAAAAAAATAGTGAAAATCTATCAAAACGAACCCACTGAAAGAAGTTCTTGGATCCGCCACTCTACATTGTATAGATTACTCATAAACACTTATATTATGGTTGCATACATAGGTGGACCCACCTTATGGCGTGGGTGGGCGGCTGCACCCTTTGAAAACAGAAAAATTTAGTGCTATTTTCCGCGAAAAATCCCGACCGCACCCCATTTTCCGACCACACCCCTTAGAAAAAAATGTTAGAAATTTATATAAAAAAATTGTGAACACAGATTGAAACCCGACCCAATTATGTAAACAAGTTAGCCCACTAATCTCTTTAATAAAACTTGTATTCTTGTAACCAAACATCAAGCCCAATTATGTAAGTTAATATCATTCAAAGCCCAACCCAAATACTAATTCAAATAAACAAAAAATAGTCCACTAACCAACAAACCCAATCGACGATTCCAACTCCCGCCCTCCCTCTGCCTCTGCTGCCACTGTCAGCGACGTGCAACGACGTCGACCCCCACGCCAATCGACGACAGCAAAAATTCCGGCCACCAACAAGTTCGAATCGCAAAGATTATACAGGTACTTGTTTTGTTTTTAGTTATTTTGATGAATATGTGGTCCGTTCAAGAGATAATAGACATGTATTTGTTAAAAAAGTTTAAACTTTAATATGTTTTGAGGTATTTTTGGGTTGTTCTAGTCTTTATAGGATGGGTTTGTTGTCTCTTATTGATTATGTGATCCTAGTATAGGGTTTGAAAAGTTGAAATTCAAAACTTGTTGATGTGAATATCTTGAAAATTAAAGAATATTGATGGTTGAACACTCGAAGATCATTGTTAGTTTATTTTGTATGTGATAGGCACAATGAGTAAGAAAGTTATTGCCCTAAGGAGAAACGTGATTACAAACTTAGATTAAATACTTCTACTTTGCTTGGAAAAAGGTTGTTGAACGACGGTTTGGCGTTGTGGTCATGATGAATCAAACGATCATTAAATAAAGGAAAGCTCTTAGAGCTTCTAGAGCTAATGGGTGAAATGAATGAAGAGCTTGGTAAGGTTATCTTAGAGGATGCACCGGCGAATAACCAAATGACTAGTCCTAAAATTCAAGTGTACATTAAATATTGTTATGCCATAGGTACTTAAACAAATTTTTGAAAATCTTGGTGATGATGTTTTTCTTTATTAGTTGACGAAAGACTTGCTTAAGAAAGTACCTCTAGATAATGTTTTTGGATATATTTCAAAAAATGAAAACCCGTAGGGCGACATTTTAAATATGTTTGTAACAACATTTGACGTGTCTTTGATGGTTATATAAAGAGTAAATTACAAGTTTTGTCCTTTATGTTTGTCCCAAATTTCAGGCGCTGTCCTTTACCTTTAAAATTGATGACTTTTGTCCTTAATGTTTGAAAATGTTGCATGTTATGTCCTTTATGGCAAACCCAATTATAATTTTCAGTTATTTTTAAATCAAGT
Source organism: Helianthus tuberosus (assembly GCA_030545235.1). Classification (NCBI taxonomy): domain Eukaryota; kingdom Viridiplantae; phylum Streptophyta; class Magnoliopsida; order Asterales; family Asteraceae; genus Helianthus; species Helianthus tuberosus. The sequence continues at coordinate 61,812,253 of CM060449.1, read as the reverse complement.
GCAGTGCACATAAGAGTAGAAATGTCATTTCATCTCCTAATTGCGTTTCCCCCTTATTTAATATCCTGATAACATCCCAATCCTTTCACCTTTGCAAATTAGGGTTGTCGCCATGGTCAACTGCCATTGTGGAAGGGAAGCGAAAAATGTTTGACTTAAGGAGATGTCAAGTTTGAACTAAACGAACCTGACGGACCTAGTTCAATCCATCTGTTCTACGTTGTTGACTGCTAACCTCGCAAATTTACACCCAGCAAACCTGAAATCCGATTTGTCATAATACGATCTGATAAAAAGCATTCAACTTTAGGGGTTGATGAAACAATGGTTAACCGGGCAGGGTTAACTCACTGGTCTCGTCAAGTAGGGTTAATCCCTTCTTTCCGAGGATCGTTGGCTGGATCGTCCGCTGGTTGGTTTCCTGCACAAGGAAACAAGCCGTGACTCGTAACAAGGAGGATGGGGTTGGGGGTGCTCCTTGTTACCACTCTCCGGCGTGAGAATCAGTAATTTGCTTGGGAAGCAAAGTGTGATAGTAGTAGTATTGAGAGAGTTGAGAAGTGATAGCTCAAACCTGGTTTGGGATGGGTATTTATAGCCGAGGAGTGAATGAGGGTAGTTGAGCAGCTAGTCTGACATCGCACAGTCCCTTGCAGGTGTGTCAGACCTGTCGGTTACAGTGGTGATGCCACGTCCTGCTGTGGTGTCAGACTGTTGCACACATGTGGGTTGATAGGCGATTATTCACAGTTCCACTTGCACTGTGGTGTCAGACCTTGTAGGCAGGATGCGGTGCCAGGCCGCATCGCTGCTTGCGGTAACTGATGTTGTTCCCGCGTTCTTTGTTCTATCCGAGATGCATGCGGGATGCGGTGCCATGCCACATCGCCACTTGGTGACTGTTACTGTTGTCCAGATCCCTTGTCGTGACGAAAATGTTCATAGGATGCGGTGGCAGGCCGCATCGCTATGCGTAACATTCCTTTTGCGTACTTAAGGTAAGTCTTCTCATCACTGGACAGATTGGACCGATGTGTTCGCGCGTGCCCGCACGGACACAGGTAAGTTCCTGCCGATGGGGGTTTTTGATAAGGGTAATGGTCACTCGCGGTCGTGCTGACGCGAGATCTGGGACCATACCCCTTCAAGTCCCCCTAGTCTAGTGTTCCTTCCTTATGCAAGTTGCATGTGGGAGGGATACTGGACTATGGTGTCTAGAAGGTAGAATATGGGCCATGCAGATGGCTCCTATTTTCAGTAATTCAGGTTGCTGACCGTTCGGTTGGCAGTTCGTTTGGACCGTTGTCTGGTTAGTCGGTAGGTCGTTCGAGTGGATTGTTTCTTCCTTTGAGAAGGATGTGTTTGTGTATGATGGTTTGACTTTTGAAGTTTTCGTTGTAGCATTTGAAAACATTGAATTTCGCACCTGTGAGCAAGTTCCGTCTGATGCAGAATTCTCAGCCAAGGATTTGATGCGGTAATATGGTCTACCGTTTTCTGATGTCATCAGCCACCTGTTGGTGTTTCGAACCAACCTTTGAGACGGTGACTGAGGATGTTAGCAGGGTTCGAACCAACCTTTGAGACGGTGACGGAAGATGTTAGCAGGGTTCGAACCAACCTTTGAGATGGTGACGGAAGATGTCCGTAATCGCCACTCTTGTTGTAACCTCTGCGTCAGCTGATGCAATGTTTGTAAGTACTTTGCTCAAGCTCTATGTTCAACTGGACATTCAACGATGATCCCGGCTTTGTGGGGTGTTCGTGTTCTCCAGTTTAGCTCTCTAGTAACCGCACGTCCTCTGCGGTTTAGCTCTCAAATAACCACACGTCCTCTGAGGTTTAGCTCTCAAGTAACAACACGTCCTTTGCGGTTACCTCGTTGCTGCACATTGTTGGATATGTGTAGTCGAGCCTCGTAGGGTACTTGCGTCATTGTTGGCCGTGTTTGGTCGAACAATTTGAATCTGGGCTATGGGCAAATAAACATGGTAATAGGCATGGTTGTGCCCACCATTGTTTATTCTATGCGGTCCAGAGGTGGGCAACTAGTCATAAGCAGACTTGTTACCACTGTTCTGGAGCCACTTTCCTTTACGCTTTGGTGGAAAGTAGTTTTCCTTGAAGTAGCTTTGCCGGAGGAGATCACCTTAGATACTTAGGAAGTTGGGTGAAATTCTTCCGCATTCGTTCTGTAACCACTTTCCTTCATGCTTAGTTGGAAGGCAGTTTTCCTAGAAGTAGCTTTGATAAACCGTGTGGTGGTTTAGTCGTGGCTCTTCCGTAGCTACCGTTAGGGTAATTTATTCTGCCGCAGCTACTCATGAGTGTCTGCGTTTTGCATCAAAGAACTCGCTTCTAAAGAGTTTGAAGCTTGGATGTGGCTCTTGAAGGATCAGGAGACATGGTTGCTGATGTGCGGTTGCTCAGTGTACCTGTCCATCATCCTTAGAAGAAGTTGTTTGCGTTCCCTCTGTGGTTGTGAACCGGACACGAGGGATTTGGAACTTGAAGAAGCTTGTGTGGAACGCGGTTGGTCGCATCCTGAGAAGCGGTTTTCGCAGTCCAAAGAACCACGCTGGTTCTGAGTATTTGGCACACCTGTACGGGTTCGTGTGTGTCATCTCCGCATATTCCACGTGTGCTCGTGGGTAAGTGCGGGTTATTGTTTATACCCCTTTATATAATGTAGAGATATATATTTTTGCCTTTTTTGAGAAGTATGTAAAAAACGACATGCGGTATGGGTTATGGTGCGGTAAACCAGAGAAACCGCATGCCGCTTATGTTTGGATAATGTTGGCGCTTTTGCGCTGTATACGTGGCTAAACCCACGTGTGGGTTGGTGAAAGTTTGTAGGATTCTGTCATGTGCTGATCCGAAAGAACGTTTGCACTGCCCGAGGTCATAAATGCACTGTAGCAAGTAGTGTAAAAGTCTCTTCTGTCAGGCGCGTGGATGGCCACGCGCGCGTGATAACCGTCAGTGGAACTATCGCTGAACACGTGGCGACACGTAACTGGCCCTTTTTGAACGTGATGAGTCGGTTTACTGCATCGCATTAATTGCGATGAGTATATAAGGGGAAACCGTTTGTGGTTTCCTCACTTATTCAAAATTTTCAAAATTTTTCCGGTGAAAGAGTGTGCTCTCTTTGTCTTCTCCGATAAGCTTTATCTGAAATTCCGGTCAAGTTTCTGGGTTTTTTTTTAAACTCATTCTTCTATCTTCTTTATTCCTGATGGCTGAACCATCCGATCCACACTATACTGAGGGTGAAAACCCTGAACATTCTTCGCCGGTGGCTGGGGAAGAAGAGGAAGATGGTGGTAGTGCCCCTGGTGGTGGCCTACCAGTATTGAAGTGGTCGAAGGTGTCGTTTAACCAACTGATGACCAGCATCCAGATGCCCCAGGAGTTTGGGGCTTTTTATCCCAAGGAGGGTGACACCGGTGCCGATGCTCCAGCCGGTTACGTCACCATGTGGGCTGATTCTTTCATTGACGGTAACCTTCGTTTACCGTTAACTGTTTTTGTTGCTGAGGTTTTGGAGTATTACAAACTCCATATCTCCCAGATGAATCCGTTCGGGATGATTCGTATTAGAAACTTTGAGTACACTTTTCGTGGTCTTAGTGTGCCGATTACCGTTGAAAATTTCCGGCGGTTCTACCAGTTGACGGTGAACACCGGGTTCTTCTCTTTTAGCCAACGGTACGGGAGCACCAAGCTGATGACCCCTCCGAAGGGTATTTCAAAGTGGAAATTCAAGTTCTTCTATATTAAGGCTGCCGCGGTTGTTGCTAACATGACCTTGAGGAATGTTAATGAGACCATCCCGGTGGAGGATATTGCTCTTCCTTGTGCGGAGACTGTGGAGTGGTTCCCAAGGTTGAGGACTATTGAGCACAAGCAGCTGGACAACAATCAGTTGTGGGTACTGCGGATGATGTTGAGTAGGCCTGATAGGCATGCAAGGCCCGTTATGCGGGAAAAAAATGGTGGTAAGGGTTCTTACTCTTATGCGGTTTCTTTATCCCCTTGCTTGTTACTGATTTGTAAGCGTACTATCAGAAGTTGCTGAGCTGTGGAAGATATTTGATCCGACCTTTACAGGCAAGGTTGAGATTGTTAAGTGTGCGAAAGGTGAAGGTTTTAACTTGACCATTGTCAACAACTTCCGCGTTCCTAAACGAGAGGCACTGAACGCACCCCTGCTGCAAGGCAAAGGTATAATCCATAACCTTCTTACTTGCCTTATAAGCTTCACCTTGCTAATTTTCTTGTTTGATGATCTAAACGCGGGTACTCTTGGGGTCTTGGGTAAATTTGAGTTGAAGGGTGCTCCCAAGAAGCATGCGGAGAAGAAGCATGTGGAGAAAATCGTGCGGGGTCGCGGCAAGAAAAAACCTGAGGCTGCCGTTGTTCCTCCATTGGTACCGTAGGCGGCAGGTATCTCTCGTTCTTGTTTCCGCAGATATACCGATTATGTGGTAGTATCTGACACCCTTGAGGGTTTGGGTGTTACAGGTGGTGGTGCGGCTGCAGGTGGTACCTCTGCGGGTTCCTAGCCTGCTGATGAGAAGAAGAAGAAGAGAAAGGCAGAGAAGGGTGTTGATGCCGGTGAGAAGAAGCGTCCGAAAATACAGACCAAACGGACAGCTGTTGTGAAACCTGTGGTTGCTTCTGGTAAGTCATTCATAACTTTTACAAGTATTGTCTTTGTACTTGTATTTAAAGTGTTTTTGCATTATTTACAGAACCGCAAGATGAAGGGTTTTCTATGTTTGATGCTCCTCATTCTCCCCCGCATGACACGGCTGCAGATGCGGGGGTTAATACAGAATTTAGCAGAAGCCCTTCGATTAAAGTGGTGCCTGAGCCCTCTGTACGGGCGGAGGATACTGGGAAGGGGCCTGCGGCTCAGATCTATGACACGGTGGACTCCCATGATAATCTGATCTCCCCGCAGGACACTGATGATCTGAACTTGAAGTTTGCTTATACTGAGAGGAAGAAATCTCCCGCTGCTGAGAAAGCTTCTGGTTCTGCTTCTGGGGGTGCGGGTTTTAAAGGGACTCCTATTCAGCCTGAAGAGTCTGAATTGGAGTTCTATTACCGCACCTATACTGAAGACCGGGCCATGACCTATCACCGCCCCCCATGGACTGTATTGCAAAGGGATGATATTTCTGCTGACCCCTCCGCGTGTAATGAGATTTTGGGTGGTTTGGGCACCCCATTTGAAGTTAATCGGGCCCGTTCTTTGCCAAGTGAGGTCCAGATTAATCAACTCTCATCCATGCTTGTGGGGAGTTCCATAATGGCAAATGCCATTATGGAAAACTATAAGGTGCTGGGGCGCAAGGAGGAGGAAAATGCGCGCTTGCGGGCTGAGGCCGAAGAGTTGGTGAAGGCTGCACGTGAGGGTGCAGAGCAGCTTGAAAGGCAGAAGGCTGCTTTTGAGAAGCATAAGCAGACTGAGGAGTGGGCTGCAACTGCTGAGCTTAAACAGGTTCGTACCCTTGCAAAACTGCTTTCTGATGAGCGCAAGAGTTGGAAAGAATCTTGGGCCAAACAGAATGAAACTCTCTTTCGTGTTCGTTAGGAGCTTACCAACGCCAAGGCCGCGAATGATGCTTTAGTAAAGGAGAAAGTCGCAGCTGATGCGGTTGCCAAAGAGGCCAAGGAGGCAGAAGCTCGCCTTGCCAAGGCTCTTGAAGAGGCCAAGGGGGCGGAGGCCCGTGCTGCCATGGCTCTTGAAAGGGCAAATGCTGACCGCGCCAATTTAGACAAAACTGTTCAGGGCCTTCAGGTATGGATTTCTTTTGCTCTTGAATTTGTATATATATACCACAAGTATGTTGATTATTTTTGTGTACTTGTGTTTTCCTTGTTAAAAGGCTGAAGTGCGGAGCCGGGTAGCCGCTATTGAGGAGGTCAGTGCCCGTGCTGCTGATGCTGAAGTGCGGGCGAGGGAGGTTGCAGAGGCTAGAGATAGCCTTGCTTCTTCACTCGATCTGCTCAAGGACGATCGCGAATGGATGCGTATGCACGGTATCGGGCATGTAAGTATCTGTTGCCTTTGCTATCTTTTTAGGTTTGCCTTTAATAACCGTACTATTTTTGTTTCACAGATTGTTACGTCCATCCTTGACGCACCTGAGAATGTTGCAGGTGTTAATGAGATTAGGATGCGCGCCCGGGATGCTGGTTTTAAAGCTGGCTACAACCGTTGCATTTATCATATGAATGTTTTGGCCCAGGGCAAATATACTGATGAAAGGTCTAGGTTCCATGGTGTGGACACTGAAGCGCTTCTTGCTGCCGCTCTTGCGGCGTACAATGAAACGTCCATTGCCGCTCTTGAGGAACTTGAGCAATGCCTGGATGCGGAAGACTATGTAGACCGCTTGCGGGTGTTATATGCTGATGAGGAAGATGAGGACAAGCCTGCTGGTGATGGCAAGGATGGTGCGGGTTCCAGCGGTACAAAGAAATACTAGGCTGGCCTGCGTGCCTTTTTTGTTTCCGCAATGTAAATGTTAAGAACCTTATGTAAATCCCTTGTGCACCGCGTAGGTGTAGAAATTTTTTGAATATAAAGTTTTAACCGTTTTGTTCATGTTGTACAAGTGTTTTTATTACTTGCATGTTTGAACTTGAATATGAAGAAACTCTAGCTACTGTAAGCGCGGTTGAGTATACTCTATACCTTTGTCGTATGAGTATTAGTCAATTCCTGTTTTGTCCCGTTAGGGTTTAGGAATTGTGTAGGCTTTGTGAAAACCGTATTTGCATATCCAGTTGGATAGACAGTTGATGTTTTGCCATTGCTGGCCTATTACAATAGTTGCGTGTGGTCACCACTATGTGTGGGTATCGCGAATGAAGATTTTGTCAATCTGTTTTTGTAGATACCGTAGAGTGGGACACGCATTTGTAATAGAAGTAAATAAACAATATTGCATTGAATCATTTATTTATTTATTTGCAAATGGCCTGCGGCCCGATAGGTTACATGGTGAATGTAAAAAACACGGCTTACATCTAACAGCGTCGAAGCTTTTCTGCATTCCATGTGCGTGCGATAGTTTCGCCTTCTAATGTTTGAAGTTTATACGCGCCTTTGCCCAGGACCTCTTGGATGAGGTAGGGTCCTTCCCACTTGGGGACGAGTTTCCCTGGGTGTTCCGTGTTAGATGCTTCATTGTCACGAAGGACGTAGTATCCCGGGTTGAAGGTACAAATGCGGACGTGTGCATTGTAGTACTTTTCAAGTTTGGTTTTGTACTTGGCCTCATTGATGGCAGCATTTTCATGCCTTTCTTCCAGGAGGTCCAAGTCAACCCTGCGTTCCTCATTGTTGTCTATCTTGTGGATAGCCAACATTCTAGGGGAGGGGAGGCCTACTTCTGCAGGGATCACCGCTTCAGTGCCATAGACCAGGCTGAAGGGTGTCTCACCGTTACTTATCTTTGGGCTTGTCCTGTGGGCCCATAAGATACTTGGGAGTTCGTCAACCCAGCCGCGTCTGGCTGTTCCCAACCGTGCTTTGATGCCTTCGACTAAACTTTTATTGATACTCT